>CM070570.1:48649591-49849591 GCA_036346355.1 Rhipidocladum racemiflorum
TTTAAAAGAAAAAATCGTTGGAAAAACTAGACAAAGGCTTTTGGGCCGAAACCCTCCGGTCCGACTCATTTCTTTGTGCTAGGCCAGTCACAGGTGGCTCAGGACGCTGGCTCGATCCGCCTGAGCCATAAGGAGGCTGAGTCAGGCTGTCCCTGCCGAGTCCAGCCAAGCTTCACCGTGTCCATCACAGACAACCCGGCCAAGGCACAAACACTGAGGCACTATAAGGGTGTGTTTGGTTTCCTGTATTACGTGGTACATGTATAAGATGTTCAAGAAAAAAGGTATCCATGTGTTTGGTTGTTTGAATGGAACCATTCCATCCTAAACCAAGTGATACAAATTTGAGGAATATCCCCTCTAGATACTGAACCATCTCATTCACCTAAAATAATGGAACCAAATGATACATGATCTATCACATCCCATTCAATCTCATCCCATCAACCAAACATACAGTGCGCCCTGGTACCGCAAAGACCTCGTCCAGAGCCCTCGTTCGACCGGGATTTGAAGTTTTCCGCAAGCACCGCCAGGAGCTTTTCACCGTCGATTCGCCGTCTATGATGAGTCCCAAAGCCGTAGCCCTACCTCCAACGAGTTCGCCTTGTGACATTCTACCTGGTGCGCACCATGGTTTGGCTGGAGCGCGTTGCTACCGTTAAGCCCTAGGCGCCACCACCTTTGAGATTGCTGCAAGCGTTCCCGAGCTCCGATGTCCATGACAAGGATGTCATGGTGTTCGCCACATCGCCAACTTCCCATCAAGATGACCCAGGGTTGAGCCTGCCAGCGGCCACAGGGCCACGAACTCTGTTGTGCTAACGTAGCCATGTCCAGGTGCTGCCATGTGTTCAGATGACATCATGCTGACATCATGGTGATGTCAGCAGAGCCTGACATGTGGGGCCATGTGTTAGCCTCTCATGAGGTTTTTAATTTCTGAAAAATATTTATTTTGAAAAAGAAAATTAGTGGGGCCACTTGTTAGGGCATATTCTGGCAATATTAAATTTCCTTTTTCTTTTCTAGAATATCATTTTTTGTGAATCCTTCGAGAGTCCTTCCTCCTTCATATGAGCTCCGATTGAGTCATTCAAATATATAAATTCGAGCTCTACTTTTTGGTGAATTTTATTTGAATTTTGGAGTTTGTTTTTTCTCTATTTTATAGTTATTTTAGTATTCGATTTACGTTTCGCGTAGACATTGAAGTGCCGGGAGCATTCAAAGATGAAGAGTTGGCTGAAGTTTAAGGTCCATATTAAAATTAAGTGTTGTTCCAAGGCAAGTTGTGATTTGATCATGTTGAACCCAGTTTTAAAAATACTACTCTTTTGTTGGGAGTACTGTAACCAGACTAGCCAGAAGAAATAAAAATCAGGTTTTCCTCATTTCGCTAAACCACACAAAACAGAGAAAGAAGAGGAAGTCCTCCAGCGGCTCGGTTTTGGTGACAGAACGGGCGATCGCAGCGAAGATTTTTCTCGTAGCTACAGTGATTTTGAAACTGCTACAGTACTCTCAAAGCTACAATACCTGCTACGGTCAATCCGACGGCTGGATCTTCGGGAATTCGCGATTTACTGAATGCGTCTACTCTGTTTTTGTTGAATACGAAGCAATTATTTGATTCCGAATTAGGGTGAATTTTTAGTAGATCAAAATTTTAATTTTAGCTTCCGCTCAATCATTCAACCCCCTCTGATTTCTATAATAGTATATATCGATCCTACACCATCTAGCAAGTCTCATCCCATAAGGCAATCTCTTGATTTATCATACAGTTTGCGTTTAAAAAGAAGAAGAATTAAATGGTAACAATTCTTTTAAAAGGAAAAAACGGTAGCATCAAATTTCAAGATTAGGCCATTTATTAACTTTGAAGTAAAATTAAATTTGCAGCAGGCCCACTTTACTCTCTTTCTTTTCCTTTCCTTTCTTTTATTTTTTTGTTGTAAATTCTCATGTATAAAAAATACGGTAGTTTACCATCTTTACCATTAAATATGCTTACCAATTATGAATTTTAACGCATAAGATGTTGTTGCAAGGTAGTAAATTGTCCTTTTTGAAGGATAGAAGGAAACATCTAAAAACTTGAGATTGCAGATAGATCAAATACGCATCCCTTAAGAAAAACACCTTAAGCACCGAAGTCAACTCACAAGTAAACCTGGTTTGAGTCACATTGTTGCCGTGGTCCTGTTTGCCCATCCAGCTAGTCCAAGAAGTTTGATTTAAGTGGCACACCAATTTGAGAACCCAAAGAAGACCAAGTCTAAGGGTCTGTTTGTTTAGGGTAGTCTTTGAGGGCAAGTTCTTTGGAAGTGGAAGAAGCCAAAATGGCTTCTTTGGAGTGGATCTTTGGAGTGGAAGAGACTTCTTTGTTCGTTTAGTTCATTTGGTGAACCTGTGGTGGTCTTTGGATGGGAGTGGAATGTCTGAAACGCCCTTGTGTACTGCAAATTCTATGTAAGTCCCGAGTTTGCTGATTTAAGGGTAATTGACGTGTTTAAGAGCTGTTTTAAGCATGAACTACCTGGTTTTTACGGGATTTACTAGAAATTTCATATTTTGTCTGGATTTAGCATAAATTTCCTGATTGTAATATGTTTTAACTGAAATTGAGTGTTTTCATACAACCGATAAACTTTAACAATGAGAAAGCCATTCATAAAAAATTGCACATAATAGAAAATATTATTAATCAAGACATTGTCATATTCCAATTCTATATCATAGTTACACCAAAATGCACCACTAATCATCATCCAATCAACCTGTAGCAGCCAGCAGCCCATTAGCAATAGCTTCACGAGTGGCGATCATGTCCACATTACCTTCTCCCTCATGGTTCCCCCCAGTTGTGGAAACCACATGCCCTAGAGGAATGTAGTTCTCATCACGGTCACACCTATCAAAGTGCATATCAAACACTTGGCTCTCTCTAATGAAGTTATGCAATGCCATGCACGCGATGATAATCCTTGTTTGCTTCTTTATTGGGTAACTAGGGACGGACCGTAAGATGTGCCATTTTTGCTTCAACACACCAAATGTGCGCTCAATGACATTACGAAGCGAGGAATGAGCATAATTGAACAACTCTTTTTTACCACTTGGTGCTCGGCCTTGGCGGAACTCAGGTAGATGGTACTTTTGTCCTCTGTATGGTGCAAGATAGCCAGGTTCGTTGGGATAACCAGAATCAACAAGATAATATTTGCCTACAAATTATATATGTAAGTGAAAGACAACACAAACATCAATATGTATTATAGTTGATGTATGTAAAGAGTTTATACCTAGTGGAGGATGTGGAAATCTCTCCTTGTACTTGTCGAGTGTATCCCTGAATATCCTTGTCGTGTGCAGAACCTGGCCACCCAGCTACCACGGAGGTGAATCTCATGTCAAAGTCACATACTGCCATAACGTTCTGTGTTGCAAACCCATGTCGACCAACATGGTTAATCATCTCATCAGCTGGCACAACAACTGGTATATGTGTCCCATCAATTGCACCTATACAATTGTTGAAGTGTGGCGAGAATCTTGAATCACGAAGTCTCTCATGTATGGTTGTGAAATTGGGATCAATGGGTTTTATGATGTATTCAGCCATTCTATTCAAGCATCTCAACACATGCCTAAACTTTCTATGGATGGTGTCCGTTGATCTATGGAATCGATTGTGCACTTGGCTCACAGATTGGGGTCCACCAACAGTCCACAGAAACATTGCAAGGGCCTCTTCAGAACACATAAACTTTGTTGCTTTCAATCCATAATGTTGTACCAAGGTATCATGCAATGCATCAAAACAAGGCCTAGTCATTCTGAACATTTTGTAACATTCTTCTGTAGACCCTAAAGTATCAAAGGTCCACTGCTGACCAGAACACCTGTGCTCCTTCTTCTTCCTTTTGTAAAGGTACTTTGCACCATACGTAATAGTAACATAAGCAGCATACAATAATCTGTGCAGTCTTTTCCTTTTTAGCTCCTCCTTTCTCACAACAGCAGCAATATCTCCATCACTTGAATCAGTCTCAACATCGCTTCCACTTGTTGTGCTCATATAAAAACAAGAAGTAAACAATATAGGAGCATACAAAGAATTAAACAAGAATGGAACATTACAAAGGTACAATATAGGAGCATACAAAGTAGTAAATAACATTAGACCATTACGAAGGTACAATATAGGAGCATACAAAGTAGTAAACAAGAATGGATCATTACGAAAGTATCATTACAAACAAATTTAAAAAAAGAGTCTCAAGCAACTAAGGGTACTACATAGCATAAAAGAAGCATAAACGAAGCATAAAAGAAACATAAAAGAAGCATAAAAGAAGCATAAAAAAGGGTCTAATTCCTCTTCCTATCCTCATACTGTCTCTTCAACCATTGGAACCTCCCCTCAATTGTCTTCATAGCATAAAAGAAGCAACGGTTCTCTAGTTTACCAAACAGCTTTGTAGCAATGTAGTACTCATCACTTGTTTCAGCTGCCCCACACTTGATAACTTCATCCATGATGGCATTAATATCATTGGCCACAGAGACATTGCTAGATGCATCTGATTTGTCTTCACTAATGACATGATCAACAAATCTCTTGAAGTCCTTACCATAAGGATCTTTCTTAGGCCTCTTTGAACTGGCAGCAATAGCAGTAGCCCCACGCTTCTTTGGAACAGGCGCAGGTGTAGGGCTAGGTTGAGGGGTCTCTTGAGCTTCATTCTCCAAATCAACAATGTCTTCATTAATCTGAACTGTTGCAGGTGCAGGTGCAGTCTCCTCCTGTTCAGCACCAGGCATTACCGAAGACTTCCCAGAGATATTTGCCCTCTGGAACATGGCCTCTAGCAACGACAAGTTGTCCGGAGGCCCTTTCCGAAATCGTCTAATGTCCTTATGGACCTGCACATACAAAACAGTTTTCGTTAGTACAAAAACATAACATGAGAAAGAAATGTACAATGCTTTTGAAAGAGAAATACCTTGATCATGCTAGCCCACTCTTCTTCACTAGCTGTTATAGTTTGTTTCTCATTATCCCATCCAAGTCCAGTTGCTTTTTGCAAGTAGTACACCCAAGCTGTCCAAATACTCTTTAATTCATCCCATCGATTTTTCATTTGTTTTTTGGTATACATTCTACCAGTCTGCTTGTGGAACTCTTCAATTAAATTCTTGTAACCTGTTGGACTCAATGACTTGGTAGGCCTATTGCCGTCAAGGGTCTCATTGGCAGCAATTTCACAGAATATCCTTGCTGCATCAACATCCCAAACTGCCTTTTGTTCCATCTATCATATGCAATTTCAGTTTATGAATACAATAGCAACCACAGTCAAAAACATGTTCATCTTATCAAAACTAAACAAGTTCAAGGTACTTGGAAAAGCCTTGTTGATAATAATGCATTAGACCTAGTAATGTTTTTAAAGTAATAAAAAAGATCTATTGAAAACATAGTTTCTATAACAACAAAAACATCTTAAGCTAATTTTGTTTCAAAGGGCACAAATTCAACCTTTTCTTTTCTGATGAGCTTGCACCCTTCTACTGGACCAATGCTTTGGAAGACCTCCTGCAGTAGTGAATCCGTAACTTGAAGATGGATATTGCCAACATACCTGTTCAGAACATTAATGGTAAGTTGGTGAGTACCAGAAAGAATGAATTTATGATCAAATACCTGTTTAGAACATTAATGTAACTTGGTGTGCATTATGCTATTCATGGTACAAAAAAATAATAAAGGGGCATGTGCATACTTCATACATGTAATGATTTTATATAGATTGAAAGATAATCCACCTGGTCAGCCCTTTTTTCCCCTTAAGGTTTAAAAACAAAATAAGCTATGCTTGGACACCATCAAACCCTGACGTGATCCCCATACCGAACATAATAATGCAAGTATACGTACATAAACGAGTTAGGTTGGTAGCTAATGTCCCATCAAACCCTGATACCGAACATAATAATGCAAGTATTGCATCTCCATTATTAGTTATTTCCTTGATGTTTATGTCTCAAAATACTGCATATCACTGTCACTGAACAAATGTCCTAGATGGAAAAGAAACTTAAAGATTACTCTGCACAAGTAAAAGTAAGACCCAACCAGGTGCTACTAATACCAAAACCAGCCAAATCTGCTACCCTAACATTCCTGCCATATAAACTTCATGTATCAGTAACTATGATATCCACGTTTTGTGAAACACCTTTCGAAATTATGACCTTTAAAGCTTTTGATTATTCTGTGTTAGAAATACTATAGAACTTGCCCTTTACTCCAAGGCTGAAGATGAAAGATTTTACAAACTCACAGGAGTATACAACAACTAAACAAGCCATCAAGCTCTACCCATGACCAATAAGCATTCGTAATTTTCTGAACGTGCACACAGGAGAAACATATCCTGATACATAAAGAGAACAGGGTCTTCATTGGGAAACTTCTTTTTATTGAGAACAATTTTTATTGATGCTAACACTGTATTCCACACCTGTGAATTTGTAAGCCATGTTAAGGGATATCATAGATGGTATGAGTCTCACTAGATCTGGTGATGCCTACACCTAATCTGTATCGATTAGTTAATTGACAAACATCGTCGTCAGGGGTGAGGACACACACAACAGCAGCAGCTAGCAGCAGCGCATGCACGCACGCACGGTGGTGTTCTCAAAAAAGGACAACCATGCATGCGCGCACGCATACGGCAGCCATGACCGACTCCGCATCTGGTTACTGCTGCAGCGACTCCATGAACCGGTTCAGGTCTCTGCTCACCAGCGCGTTCGACTTGATGGCGTTGTCCTCGGCCATTGTTGTCGTGGCTCTAGTTTTCTCTGTGAGTGGCATGAGGGTAGGAAGGTAATTTCACAAATCAATATTTTTTCCCCAACCCTTCTTCCTCTTTTTTCTCTCCACCTGGTTCCTTCTCCCACACGCCCTTTCTTTTTTTTCTCTCATGAGCTCCACGGGCGGCACGCCGCTGCCCTCTCGCTTCTCCACGCCGCTTTGCCACTTGCACTCGCCTGGCTCGGCTGTCCCGCCTCCCGACGCCGCCTACTCCTCCGGGTCTCCCCACCGGCCGCCATCCCCTCGTCCTCCACGCCTACGTGCCGGCCGGCCTGGGCAGCCACCCCGCCTTCGGCCAGTGCCCTCATTGGCTCCTCCACCCTTTCTGTGCTAGGTGAGCCCCCTCACTCTCTCTCTCATTCCCTCTAGCCCCGCCGGCCATGGTTGGGATTTGAGGTGCATTTGAGGTTTTGCCCCAAGTGCTGATGTTATCTGTTCTTGAAGAGTGCTTGATGCTTTAGGACCTTCCATTCTTCTTGTTTCTCTTGACTACAAACCAAAGCTAGATCCATTCTTTCAGGTGAGGAGATGCACATTGAATCATCATTCGCTGAACTCATGCATATTTCATTTCACGCCGCCATGAAGTCCTCCGTGAACTAACCTTTCCTTCTCTTGGTTGTTTCAGACTTTTCAACCACTCGATCGCTTACTCATCTTCATCTCCGTAGTATTTGCTCGGCGTTGGAGACCTAGAAGCAAGTAGTGGCTTGTTCATTCTATATATTGTCGGCAAAGCACCTTAGCTGCTGCTATTTCTTCCACCTGCTACGGAGAATTACCGTAGTCGTCTACATCAAGTTCAGCCCGATCTGCATGCAAGAAGGAGTCACGAGTGACTAAGCTCAAATACATTGGCATGCATCCTTGACAAAAGAAACAACTCTAGCGTGGTGGTGATTGCTCTTTGCGTAATCCTCGAGGTCACGCATCGAGCCCGCTACGATCCAAACATCCAACTTGATTCTATTAAAGTGTCATGCGATGGGTGGTGTATGTGTTCCCGGTTTTAATGCTTTCTGAGGCTAAATTTGCGTGAGGGTTATGCGAGGCTCGTGGTCACGGTTTTCTTCATATGGCGAAGCCCTAATCCACGATAAATGAATTCATTAGGTCTTTATGCTCTGGTTTGTGGTGTACACGAATAGCTTCTTTGGGGTTGATGTCAAATAAATCACTAGCTAGACAGGTTTGGATCGAAATAGTGTTGAGCCATTCTTAATGTGGTTTGGTACATTATTGTGGAGTTTCGCAATTGTATGTCATTTGTCTTGATTAATGCTTGTGTTATTGTTTTCAATTCTCATTCCATGTTCATATGCATAGCATGCATCTCATTGGCATACATCGAACTCGTGTAGGGAACGAAAGGCCGCGGAGGGTGGCGTGGTCGTGGTCGAGGTGATCACGGTGAGCGGTCGTTGTTGAGGATCCATGCGACATCGAGGCAAGCACCTAAGCATGTTCAACCCTTTATATATGTTTATTTTGGTGAATAAAATGCTTATTGAATGATTAGGTTTTTGCATTAGGAGTCAATGGTAGTAAGGGTAGTAGAACCTAATTCTTGCACACTCACTCCTTGACACTTGTTGAACCTTTCCTTTGGAGCTAGCTTATGGGTAAATACAATGTGTCCATGCTTAGTTTGCTTAGAGGTCGGGTTTGGGCCAAGTGGTGTGGAGTTCCCATCACTTGAGAGTACTAAATACTACACATGTGAACTATGTTGGAAATGGGTTCAGTTATGTTACTTGAGGTAAATATTAATAAATGGCGGCCAGGCGGGAGAGTAGGATCAATTAGGTATGGAGACTCAATTGGCGTAGTCACAGTGTCAATAAGGACCGATCCGTTGTGTGCCATGTTGATCGAGCACCATTAGGTTGGATCGCATGCACGAATATGGTTGGGTAAGCCACTCTTTCATCACATGCCGTTCGATGGATCATGCCCTCATGCGTTGGACGTGGTTGAGGGCGAGGCTTAGTCGGCCCTCGAGCCCAAGCGGGCTTGGGCCGCCGAGGGGGTGCTAGGTGCTCGGACCGCATGAAGATGGTTCAAACGAATGGGTATGGATGGGAGGGGGTTGACATGAGGTACTTTTGTGGCACATGTCGTATGCGATCCAATGCTTCCTGCAGGGGTTAATTATCTGAATTGCGGCGCTCCCGGATATGAGCACGCCATCAGACACTCAGCGTAGTAATAACTTAAATTCTTGGCTCGTCATTGTACTTGAGCTTTAAAAATGACCGTAATTGCTTTACCTTAGTGTTGTTACCTTTCAACTTCATGTTAGAAGTAGGTGCGGTCAATAAGCACCGCTTTAAATTTGTAATTGTTTTAGCTGTCATACTCATACTCAAAATGTTAATGCTTTTCTCCAAGACTATTACCTTGACTTTATTCCTTCTGTGCCCAAATGCATAACCCTTGAGTCGGGTCATATATGGACCACGGGTAAGTCTTATGCGAGTACATTCGTACTCATGCTTCGCTTGTGGTTTGGTGTGAGGATCGGGAGAGCCGCGAGTTCTGCCCTCTTTGCCTCATCGGTGGGCAGCGGACACCGAGTAGAGGTTACTTGCGATCTTGCTCACCTGGGAAGTGTTCGAGCGAGAACACTTCCGGAGATGTCATATTTTGCTAATGTGTTGGTTAAACTCCCTTTTGTTGTATAGCTAGCTTTAAATACCTTGTCCTGTGTGGCTTGAAGACTTGGTATTCCTCTTGTTGATCGTGGTTGTGTTGTGATGTCCTCGTCATGCTTGGTTGTTGCTTTTATCCTTCCATATTATCATGCTATATCAACTGCTTTTCTTGTCTACTGAGTGGATGTCCTAGAATCTAGAAAGGTCATGCCGGATTTTCGAATTTTTGTGCTATCTTGGTTTAGGTTGTATCATCTTAAGTCCTAGTATGCTAGTTGAGTTGTTTTAGTTGTGTGGTTGTCAGGTTTGTCTTTGTGCTTTGGTTTAGTCGTTTTGTTGTGCTTAGCGTTAGCGTGTCCGGGTTGTGGGGTTTTGAGTTCGTTGCCCCTTTATGCAAATTGAGTTGTGATAACGGTGGAAACGGTATCTGGGCGATCTGGCGAAGTTCGAATCGCACCGGGAATACCGGAGTTTGTTATCTCGAGTTAGAAGGTCCCACTGTTATCTCATTTGGGCTTGGATGCTAGCATCGCGAGCGCCATCGGCGAATCGTTGCTAGCCTCCAAATCCAATGAGGTCAACTGGGTGTTCCAATAGCTCGAGGACAGTCTGGACGGCTCCTCACAATTGTGCCGATCGCAAGAAGCAGACGAAGAGGATACAGAAGAAGCTGATCAGGAGGGGGAGGAGTGCAACCGCCAAGGATCGCAAGAAGCAGAAGAAGAGGATAGCAGTGCAAATTTACCAGGTTCTGGCCGGTCGAGCACGGTGAACCCTAGCGGTCGCGGTCGCCTCGGCGTGGCCAAGAGCAGATGGGGGAGGAGGGTCAGGGGAATCGTTGATTGGAAGATGAAAAAATCGTGGTTTCCTCAGATATATACGGGATGGCAATTGTTGTAAATAAGAGTTAAGTTGTAAGGGTACCAGGGAAGTGGGATTTTCAGAAGCACCAGCCAGCCCGAGAAGCATCGTTTTCCTTGCTTCTCTCGTGTAGTGCAAATTGGGCTGGAGCTTCTCCTCTCCAGCTAGCTGAAAAATTACTGTTTGTTTTGGCTTGTGACTTATGAAGGCCTAGAAGCCAAATAAGCCTAAGCAGAAGCCTAAACAAACAGGGCCTAATAGTACCAGCTTTCCAAAACACAAAAGAGGTATAATAGTACCAGTGTGGTGATATCTGTGGTGTAGTATTTCATTCATTCCTGTTTCTTGTGCAGAGGGAAGTAACTTTTTGTAGTCATGCTTCCTTACCCCCTGCCCCCCTCCTCCTTATTTTCCATGTCACTAAGTTGGATGCCAGTGCTGACCAATTCATCTACAATGGATTCACGGGCGCTGATCTAATTCTTGATGGAGCTGCTTCAATCAAAAGCGGACTCCTAAGCCTAGCCAACATCCGTCAAACATGTGACCATGCTATCTGCGACTTCCTTACTAGCACTGAAAAATTCCTCTCTTTCTCAATAACTTTTGTGTTCGTCGTTTCCTCGGATTATGCCGGCATGAGTTAGACAGTATCCTATATTATCTTGTATAGAAATTTCTAGTATCCTAATTTTCCTTGTATAGATATTGCCCTGTATAAGCTTTCTTTTTGTACCTCATTTACATGTATATATTCTAGCCTATTGGCCTTATGATCACTACAAATGCTATTATAATATAGTATCATAGCATAGGTTTTAGGGTTAGGATCTTTACGGGTTGCACTTTCTCCTTTTTTTGGCTCTTATCATCGCCTCTTTGCCCGACCCCTCCCACTGTCACTAGGGCCTCTAGTCGTCTGTCCCGCTCGTCGCTAGGTGCCAGGTGCTGTCGTCGTGCTCGTCCTCTTCCGAACCCCAGCCAGGGCCGCCGCCTCCCATGCACCGCTATCCTCTTACTGGGCCACCGCCGTTGAGGTCCTCCCGCTAGGATCCCTCTGCCTGTGAAGGACCGGCTTTCAACGAAGCCGAGGCCGCCCGGTCTTCGTCTGGCCGCCTCCCTCTGCCTTCGGCCAGCCGCTGTCGTCTTTGGCCATCGTCGTCATCTCCCACGGTCAGCTGGCGATGCTAGTGCTCCTCCTCGCAAGGTGTAGCCACTTCCACTCCTCCGTAGAGAGTGCCTTCGTCACGCCGGTACGGTCTAGGGGCTCGGCCTCGTCCGCCGACAGCCTCTTGCCCTGCCCTGCCCTGCCCACTCGGCCGCCTCCACTCCGCCGGCCTAGGAGATCTGATCGATCGAAATCCGATCGATTTCCATTTACTCCAGTTTTAGACTCGGCTTTGGCTTCCTCGACCAATAATAATAAAAATATCAATATATATATAAATAAAAAATGTCATTATCTTCATGTCCTTCCTCGAGCACCGTCTCTGTCCCTTGCTGCCCGGTTACCTTCGATGGTCTCAATAATCGAGACTGGGTTCTCCATATGCGTCTTCATATGCGTGGTCAGCATCTTTGGGAGTCTCACCGGTGAGCTATCTTGCCCATCTCGTTCTGCTCCTCTACCACATCTGTTATTAATAAGGAGACCGATGATGCTGCTCGATAGAAGGCGTTCGATGATTATGCTGATGCTGTGGAGGCTTTATAGACTTAGTTTACTGCCTACAAGATGTGGTTTGATGAGGATGCTCGTGCCTCTACTATTTTGGTTGCTAGAATGGAGGTTCATCTCATTGTAGATGTGGTTGCTTTGTCTTCGGCACAGTTGATGTGGTCATATCTTCGCGACCGCTATGAGCCTGCTGACGATTCTTTGTACCTAGCTATTGTGCGACAGGAGCAGTCATCGCAACAGAGTGATTCTACCATGGATGATTTCTGTGCACAGCTGTCCTCAGTGTGGCATCAGTTTGATTTTCTTGGACTTGAGGTTTACCGCACTTACCAGTGCTTTCAACGTCAGCACTCTTTTTGGAGCTTCACCGCGTATACAACTTCTAGATACGTCTTCGAGCTGAGTTTGAGCAAATTCATGCCTAGCTGCTCGCTCGCCATCCTTGTGTGACCTTGTTGGAGGTCCATGCAGCTATTCGTACTGAGAAGACTCACCTTTGTGATGCGGGTTTTCTAGTTTCTCCTTCAATCTTGGTGGTGCCTCGTACTACTCCATCAGTGGCGCCTACTCCAGTGGCGGTGCTAGGGTGGAGGGCTTCACTGCACCTACTACGACAAGAATGGACATGTGTAGTAGTTCTATTACTGGAAAAAAATATTGCTCGTCAGGGTGGACGCCCTTTTAAGGGCAATGGAGGCTCGGGCGCCACCCCTGAGCGGAATTCTGTTGGTTCTGACTCCACACAGGTGGTTCTCACACTGCTATGTCGCATGGCTGCCTCTGCACTAATAGGTTCTGCTACCCAGTTTTCTAGTGAGAGACCACCTTCCACATCTTCTTCAGATATCTCATCATGGATTCTTGCCTTCGGTGTTTCTTTTCATATGACACCTGATCCCACGAGTTTCCATTCTATTAGCCATCTCGCTGCTCCTATCACTGTTCAAACTGTAGATGGTACATCCCTTTTGTTGCAGGACAAGGCACTCTTTTGCCTTCCTTTTTCATGTTCTTGTTGTTTCTCATGTTTCCAAATTGACCATGTAGCTCATGTCCGCTGGCTAGCTCACTGATTATGGCTGTTGTGTTATCATCGATTCTGACTCTTGTTGGGTTTAGGATTGCCGCATGGGGTTCCTCGTTGGTACTGGCCCCCACCACCAAGACTTTCAACGTCTCTGGGAGCTTGGTTAGCTTCATCTTCCTTCCGCTGCCCCTGCTAGTCTCTCCGTCTCCTCCACCATTTCCGCCTCCATTGCATCTTCCACCAGGTCGTTTGCTCAGTGGCATCACTGCTTTGGGACATCTTTGTGGTTCACATATGTCTTCTTTAGTTCGTCATGGCCTTTTAGGATATCTGTCTAATGATGCCTCTTTAGACTGTGAGGGTTGTAAGCTTGGTAAGCAGTTACAACTCCCTTATTCGCCTAGTGAGTCTGTGTTCCAGTGTTCTTTTGATATTGTTCATTCTAATGTTTGGCATCCAGCTCCCTTTTTTCAAATGGGGGTCATAGATATTATATTCTCTTTATAGATGATTTCTCCCGCTATACCTGGATATATTTTGTTTTTTCGTAGTGAAGTTTTATCCATCTATAAGAATTTTGCCACCATGATCCATACTCAGTTTGATTCTCCCATTCGTGTTCTTCGTGCTGACTCGGTAGGGAAGTATTTGTCAGGAGGCCTTTGTGCTTTTCTTGCTGAGCAATGCACTCTTTCTCAGTTTGCCTGTCTTGCCGCTCATGCTTAGAATAGTGTGGCTGAGTGCAAGCATAATCATCTTCTTGAGACAATTTGTGCTTTTTTACTTGCTTCCACTGTTCTACTTCATTTCTGGGCCGAGACTGTTTCCACTGCCACTTACTTTATTAATATTCAGTTTTCTTCTGCTCTTCAAGGTGGGATTCAAGTGGATCGTTTTTGTGGCATGCCTCCCGATTATTCTAGTTTTTACCTCTTTGGATGTGTGTGCTATGTTCTCCTTACACTTCATGAACGCACCAAGCAGACCACTCAGTCTGTTGAGTGTGTTTTTCTAGGATATAGTGCTGAGCATAAGTGATATCATTGTTGGGATCTTGTTGCTCGACTGATGTGGATCTCTCGGGATGTTACTTTTGATGAGTCTTGTCTCTTCTACCATCGTCCTTCTTCCACTTCAGCGTCTCTTGTCAAGCTGCTTTCTTTCCTGACTTTTTCTAATACTCCAGTTGCCATTTTTCCCTTTCCACGATTTGCATCTCCTTCATCGCCGACCACTCATTTGGTGTCATCTTTACCATTGGTGCCTCCTCCCGAGGTTTCTCCTCACATAGTTCCCTCTTATCCTTTATACTGCACTCGTCGTCTGCGAGTTGAGAATTTTTCTGGTGTGCTATCTTCTCCTGCTGAACCACCTTCTTTAATGTCTTCTTCTCGCTATGCTCTTCGCGATCTTGCTAGAATTCAAAACCACCCTAGTTCCTATTAGTTCTTTCATGTTTGTCTGTCATGCATGAAAATTGAGAGTCGTCAAAATGCAGCTCAAACACCTCTGTCACCTAATGGTTAGCAATCTAGCTAGAACTCAGAACCACCGTAGTTCCTACTAGTTCTTTCAATTTTGTCCATCATGCCTGAAAATTGACAGTCGTCAAAATGCGGCTCTAATAGCAATTCAATAGCATGAATTACCAAAAATATGACAAAGCAATTGGCTCTAAGCAGCACGTATGTATTCCTGGGAGAATTTTAGTAAATGGTGGCGAATTGCATGTAAACAAAGGGAAGTACTGATCTCCACAATGATGAATGCCATGTAAAACAACATGAAACATTTTGATGTAACCACAGAAGCATATTAAGGTCCTGTTTAGTACGATTCTAAATTCTAGTAGAAACAAAAACAGTTCTAGATTCTTAGTAGAAATGTTTCAGGTTGGATTCTGTGAATCGGGTGGAACTGGGTTGAGACCGATTCATCCACGGTGTGGAAAAAGAAGAAATGATTCAAAGAGAATCGTTCCGAGCTTTAGTCTGTTTGATTGGGTTTCTTCCATAATCTAACAAAAATGGCCCGATTCTAAATTAACAAATGGGGCCTAACTACTAAAAAATTCATGACCGGTGATGGCAAACAAAACGATAAGGATGTCAACATACTGCTTAGATAAAAAAGGCCGGCCCGATTTCTTCTTCCTAAAGATCACATCCCAAACAACCGGTGAGAATGGCCCTTTCTTGTCAAGTGCTCCCTGATGGACTTCTCATCAATGGCAAAACTCCTGTCCTGGAAGGCTGGAAGCTCCTCACGAGCGTTCGGAATGACCCCATTCCCCTGCATCTTCCTGAAGATCCTCACGGCGTCATCAAGCTTGTCTGCCTCGCAGAAGGCCTCGACGACGGCGGTGTAGATGACGACCTCCGGGATGGAGCCCTTCTCGCGCATCAGGCCGAACAGCTTCATGGCCTCCTGCACCAACCCGTTCTTGCAGAGCCCGTCCAGCATGGCCACGGCGTTCGGTATCGGCCCCGTCTCCTTCATCTTCCTGAAGATCTCGTCCACGTCCTCCGGCTGCGGCGGCTCGTGCCCTGGCTGCTGCCGCTCGCCGCTGTTTCCCGAGGAGGCGGCATCCCCCATCTCAAGCTTCTCCAGCAGCGACTGCCCGACGGCTTTCTGAGCGCTCAGAAGAGTGGGGTTTATGCACGGAGACTGACGAGTCGGGCCCGCATGTCATGGGGTGATTTGGAGGTTTCGCTTTGAAGTTGCCCGTGGTGCAGTGGCACGAACCCGATTACACGAACACTGTCCATGCGCCTCGCTATGTCCAAGGCCGTGTCGCGCATTCCGTCGAGCACCCTGACCTCCCTACTCCCGCGCGCGCTGAACCCCAACTTCGCCGTCGTTGACCTCGTCACCACCCACCTCACCGCTTCCACCGACGCCGACGCGGCCGAGCCCCTCGGCCTCTCCCGCCTGCTCCCCTACCTCGGCAACGACGAGCTCACCTCCGTCGTGCTCCGCGCCGGCCACTCCCACCCGCTCCCCACCCTCCGCTTCCTCCTCGCGCTCCCGCTCCCGCTCCAGCCGTCGCCTCCCCACCTCGCCTTCGTCGCGCACTCCCTCGCCTCCTCCCGCCTCTTCTCCCACGCGCTCGACGCGCTCTCCCACCTCCTCCGCCTACACCCAGACCACGACGCGCTCCCCACGCTACTCGTCTCCTCCGCCACCGCGCCCCACCCCTCCCTCCCGGGCCTCCTCGTCAAGGCCCTCCTCCGCCACGACCGCCTCCGCGACGCGCTCCGAGCCGCCCTCCGCGCGGCCGCTGCCGGCGTCCCGCCAGACGCCGCCGCCTTCAACGCCCTCCTCGCCGCGCTCTCGCGCGTAGGTCGGTTCGATGAACTCTGGGCCGCACGCGCCGCCATGGGGCGCTCCGGGGTGCGGCCCAACGCTCGCACGTTCAACATCCTCGTCGCTGCGCTGTGCCGCGGGGAGGACGCCGAGCGCGCGCAGGGGTTCCTGGAGGAGCTGGAGGAGCAGGGGTTCGAGCCGGACGTGGTGACGTACAATACGCTTCTCGCTGGGTACTGCCGCAGGGGGAGGCTGCAGGACGCGCTGCACCTGTTCGACGTAATGCCGCACAGGGGCGTTCAGCCGGATTTGGTTTCACATACTGTTTTGATGGACGGGCTGTGTAAGTCTGGGAGGATAAGTGATGCTCGGCGGATGTTTGACAGGATGGTGCAGAGTGGATTGAGCCCTGATGCTGTTGCTTATACCGTTCTTATCGCTGGGTACTGTAACGAGGGGAGAGTGAGGGAGGCGAGGTTGCTGCTGATGGAGATGGTGGGGAGTGGGCTCTCATCGGAAGGATTTGCTCTCAGGATTGTAATTGAGAGTCATGTAAAAGTTGGGAAGCTGCTCACTTGCTTGAATATGGTGTCACCGATAAGGAAATATGGTGTTGTCATCCCATTGGAGAGTTACAATTGCTTGATTTGTGCATTGTGCGAGGATATGCGTCCCCATGCTGCCAGGGGTTTGTTGCAGTGGATGATAGAGGACGGGCACAGTCCTACCTTGGAGATGTACAATATGATTGTAGACTGCTTGTGCCAATGCAACAATGTGGATGAGGCTTTAGATGTCAAGGTTGAGATGAGCTCCAGAGAAGTGAGACCAGACTTCGATACTTACCGGACATTCATAACCTGTTTTTGCAAGTTAGGAAGGAACTCAGATGGTGAGTTGGCTATGGTGGAGATGATTGAGTCAGGTCTCCAGCCAAACGATGCTATTTGTGCAGCTTTGGTTTGTGGGTTGAGCAAGGAAGGAGCTCTTAATAGAGCAGAACTGATCCTGAAGGCTTTTGTTCTCGATTTTCAGGTCTGTTGCAATGAGAGCTACAATGCTCTGATGAGAGCTTATTGTGAGACCAGGAGCACCACAGAGTCATTAGCATTGCAGGACAGGATGTTAGCACTGGGTTTTGTCCCAAGCAGTGAGACATGTCGATCTCTTATCTATGGGCTTTCAAGAAGCATTTGTTAAGTGGCTGAACAGTATTCTTGAAGACATGAATTTCAATCGTCTTAATGAATGGTCCACAGAATTGCTACATAAAATGTTAGACCACTGATGTCTGATGATGCTGTTGCCGTGCATGATTAACAACATTTGTGAAAGGGCTGAGGAGGATGGATTATCTAGCCGAAAGCTGTTTAGTATGGTATTGAACTGCTGTGAGCACAATGTTGATGTAATGCCCCTCTGATACGGATTTGCTAACTGAATCTAGGCAAATTCTAGTCTGCGTGATGGAAGTGGTGTGTCAGGTTCGGTCAGCACTATGTACGCCGGAACCGCACCTGACATAGGAAGCATAGTTGGCAGGTTATGACCATGGTCTGGGTATGAGTAAGAATCGGTTAAGATCTCTTCCGAGATAAGTATTTCCATGTTTAGGTTGGGGCTATTTAGCCGCGTCAAGGAAAACAATAAGAGAACAAGAGATTATTTCAGTTATCTTCCTCTTCCTTCGTTAGCGTCAGCCTCCTTGCTGGCGATCGTCCGTCTCGACTGCCCGGGCTAAAGCGTCACCCAAAGTCGCGGTTCGTTAACGCCCATACATCATTACGACCTCCGGCCGAGGCTCAGTAACATCTTGGTATCGAGAGACCATGTCCGGCGATGAAGGGCGCGCCCTGGTGATAAGATCGACCAGTTTTTCTAAGCTTGGAAGACATGGCATTGGTTCGAGCAGACGCACTTCGATTCCATAACCACCACGCGGCTGGATCGCCATGATGCTCGCGTCGCCAAAGTGGATGACCTGATAGCGCCAGGTGGCGGCGATAAAGGAAGAAGTGCGACGACCACGATCCACGTTCCTCCCTCCCGCTGACGCGGTTAGCCCAGCCGAAAACAAACCGGCGGACTTAGGTGGAGGGTGTCTTTGCGATACCGGCGGCATGCACGGAGGAAGTGCGACCCTATGTTGAAGGGCGGAGGCGGGAATTTTGGCGCCATGGGCGCGGACTCCCAAAACACCTCGGCTGGATTTTGCAACCTACGAGGGCGTAGGCGATCCTCTCCATTGGCTTAATTCTTGCGTTTGTTCTTCAGCGGCCCTACGGCGGAAGAAGAGAAGGTCGACATGACGTATCATCTGCGTGGAGAAGCACGAATGGTACATGCTCCTGGAAGAGGAGATGGGGGCACTTACTGGCTTCACTTCAAGGATCTCGTCAACTCACTTGGGCCACCAACACGACGCAATCACCTAGCGCAGTGAAAGCGGCAAATCCAGGCAGGGCGATCTTCACAATATCAAAAGGAGTTTGAGGCTTTACTTCCGTCGAACCTCCGAGCCGACTCGAAGATCGAGATGTTTCATCACGGTCTCAAGGAGAAGATCGCCATTCTTTGTTGATCTCGGCCCCAGCTTCCTTAGCCATGGCCATGAGGCCCGGAGCTCATGAGCGCTAAGAACCTCGATCGAGAAGATGGTCGACGCGGAATCCCTAAGCGGCATGATGAAGATCGAGCAAGCGTGGCGACTCGGCCATACCAATGAAGCATACTTCCAAGCGTGGTTGCACCAAAAGAGCGACACCAATGCCTCTGGGACCAAGTTCATCAAGAAATTGACGCACACAAATGGAAGAACGCCGCTGGGATTATGCTACAATTGCGATGAGAAATACGGCGGGCATTCTGCTGGCGCTTTTTAGCTTGGAAGTGATTCTCGACGTCGACGCATGGGACGGCAGGCACGCAATGAGGATCCATCCATCTCCTTCGCCTCGACCGGCAGATTACCGTCGGCCATACGACGCGCTTCCTGTTCGCGCCGGTGACCACCACTTCGCTGCCCTAAATCGGCCGACTCGCTCTACCACAATTTTACTCGGCCTGGCGGCAAGTCGGCGAGGTTATCGTGGAAGCCGCAACTCTTCCTTCCGCGTCGCAGAGCTAACGGAGCGGATTAGCGGCAACGGCAAATGTCGCCGATTTCTCGGCAGATCGACACATACATCTTTTTCATTGATCTCTACGTGCTCCCAATCCCGGCGTCGACATGGTCCTTGGTGTTCGGTGGCCAGACGTTGGGACCCATCACTTGGGACTTCCAACGCCTCACTATGACATTTTGGCAAGGAACTCATCGAGTTCAACTCCACGGGGTGTCACCGCGTTTTGATCGTTGTCATCCATGACCACCGAACCAACCGATTTGATGAATGCTTTACTCACGGAGTACTCAGCTTGGCGGATCCACAGGCCTTCCACCGCCACGCGTGCCTACGACCTGATTCACCTGGGTGAAGGTGCAGATCGCGTGGCGATGCGCCCTCTTATCGTTACCGCAATTGCGAGAAGGATGAGCTAGAGGCACAATGTCGGGCTATGCTACATCAGGGCATTATACGCGTCACAAGACATCGGCATTTTCCTCGCGTGTGTTGGTCAAAGTAAGAAGGATAACACGTGGGCGCTTTTGTGTCGATTTTCGGGCCCTCAACGACAAAACTATCAAAGACAAATTTCCCCATCCCGATGGTTGAAGAACTTTTGGATGAGCTTAAGGGTACACGCTTCTTTACTAAATTGGACCTTGGTCAGTTTATCATCAAATGCGAATGTATTAAGAAGATGTTCCCAAGGCGGCATTTCAGACGCGATCATGGGCATTTCGAATTTTGGTCATGCCATTTGGGTTGACTAATGCCTGCAACATTTGAGCACTCATGAATGACGTTTTGGGGCCATTTCTACGCCGTTTCGTGTTGGTGTTTTTTGATGATATCCTGATTTATAGTCAGTCATGGGCCGAACATCTTTGTCATGTTCGCCAGGTGTTGCAGGAGTTATCTAGGCATGGGTTGGCATTGAAACGTTCTGTCATGGCTAGCTTTTCAATGTGGGGGCATTTGGGTATTTTTCCACCTAGATTTTTTTTCCCCACTCCTTTTTCTCTCTCTCTCTCTCTCCCCTCCCCATTTCCCAGCCGAACCCCCTTGCTCCCCCGCTCGGCGCACCCTCACTCCTCGCTCCCTTGTGAGCCACCCTCTCCCTGCGTCCGGCTGCATTGGTTTGCCCGCCAGTCCTTTGTCAGCTCGGCCCGTGGCTCCAGCTCACAGCTTCCGTCTTGGCCAGTCGGCCCCCTCCCTTTCCTCATGGGCCTCGCTCCGCCGTAGCCTCCCTCTGGCGACCCCACCGTGACACGGCCCTCTCCTCTCCCTTCCTCTCTCTCTCCTTCCTCTCCACCTCCATGGCCATGGCTAGGGTTTGGGATTTGGGAATCTAGGGTTGGTGGTAGGCAAGGTGTTTGATGAAATGCTAGAATGGGTGTATGCTAGGTGTTTGATGAAATGGCTATAAGCACTAGTAGGATGGATGTGTGGGTGATAGTGGTCCTTCTAAGTTGTTGTCATGTTAGATGATGAATTGATGATTGTGAGGGCTCATACAAACTCAATAGAGGTGGTTGTTGCTAGGTGATTGTTAACATGCCAACTAGGACCAATGTCGTCCAATTGCTTCTTGCCAAATTCTTGTGTCCATCTCAATCCTCCTAATGAACGGGGCACCTTGGAGATGTCGTGGTATAGCATAGCCTGGGGTAAGGACACTTTATGCTTGAGTTGTAGTCTTCTTGTCTTTCTTAGTCAAAATGTTAGTATCGAAGGTTATGTTGAAACCATGGAGTCAAGCTTTTAGTCTTTGGATAGCAAACTCCATTGGTATTGTTAAGTAGGGTTCTATTTCGTTCTTATTGTGTTGTTGTTTTCTCTCTAATAACCGATCATATTTGGAGTGCTAATTGAAATTGCATCTTCCTAACAATTTGGTTGGCCTCTAGCTCAAATCAAATGATTCGGAGTTTTGAGTCGTATTTCTTTTCTTCCTTGTTGAATGCTTGCATATTGTCTTAAATTGTCATTTCATCGCATGTGCATCGCATGCATCTCATTTCATTCATATGTGTCGTGTAGAGAACGATCACGAGGGAGGGTGATCACGGTGAAAGGGAGTTGTGTCGAGACTCGTGAAGCATCAGGCAAGCACCTAAGCATCTTGAACCCTTATATGATTCTATTTTAGAGAATAAATTGCTAAATTTGTGAGTTACGTTTTGCATTAGGAGTTAATTGTGGGATAGGACTAGATCCCATTTCTTTCGCACATATATCCATTGATTATTGTTAAACACTTCCTTGAAGCTAATACGGGTAATATAAGCCGAGTCGCGCTTAGTCTTGCTTAGGAGTCGGGTTCGGGCCAAGTGACGGAGGGTTACATCACTTGTGGTTGTTATTATTACACACATGTTACGTTATCTTGGACTTGGAATTGGGAAAGGTTTTGGAAAGGTTAACTTGTGGACCAAGTGGAATTGGTTCATTTGGGTATGGAGACTCGAATGTGTAGCCCAGTCGTGTCAGTAAGGGACCCGATCCGTAAGTGGAATAGGATTGAGTACACACCAGGTTGGTCGTGATGCCCGATTATGGTACGGTAAGCCACTCTTTCTCTCATACTGAATCGATGGACCGTAACTTCACGTGGTTGGGCGTGGCGGCGGCGAGGCTTAGAGCCGACTCGGCGCCAAGCCGCTCGGGGCTGCTTTCGAGGGGTGCTAGGTTTTCGCCCACGGTGGAGACGCTTGGCCGATTGGGTATGATTGGGAGGGTTGACACTAGGCCCTTTGTGGTAGCGTCGATGCGATCAATGCTTCCTGCCAGGGTTAATTAAGCGATTCAATTGGCGCTCTCGGATATGAGCAAGCTTAATCCGAACTTCCTGCGTAGTAAGTAACTTGAACTTGTGGTTCGCCGTTGGCTTGAGCTTAAAAATGGTTATGTATTGCTTACATTAATTGTGTTAATTTCAATCTCACCCTAGAAGTAAGTGCGGTCTATAAGCGCTTTAAACTTGTAATCGGTTCGATTGTCGCATTTATACTACAAATGTTAATGCTTTTCGCACTTTTACCTTAAGCTTTCTCCTTGCTACAACTAAATGCATAATCCTTTGGAGTCGGTCATATATGGACCCACGGATAAGTCTTGCGAGTACCTTCGTACTCATGCTTCACCTTTGTGGTTTCGGTGAGGATTAGGTTGGCGAGTGTGAGTTACGCCGCTTGCCTCGGTGACCGGCGGGGCACCAGAGTAGCGGTTTAGCGATACAGTTCTGCTTGGGGAGTGTTCAGCGAGAACACTAGGGGATTTGCTTTACTTTTGCTAAATCACGATGGTTGGTTCTTTTGTTGTATAGATAGGGCGTTCGATGGGCTTTTGGATTTGGTAATGGACGCCACGCGTATGTCGGGTTCCATTGTGTCTTCCTTAGGCGTTGATCATTTGTGTGGTCTTTGTGGATGTCGCTTTGTACTTTCCATATATATATATCAACTGTGTTTTCTTGTCTGCTGAGTGGATGTCCGTAGAATCTAGAAAGGTCATGCCGAAATTTTCTAGTTTTCGGAGTCTTGGTCTTTTTCTCCGTTTTTGCCTAGTTTGGAGTCTTGGCGTGGTTTTCAATCTGGGTTGGTGGTTGTCGGGTTCGTCTTTGTCTTGTTGTCATCGCCATGCGTGTTGGTTCAAAGTTCCGGGTTCGTTGCCCCCTTTATGCAAATTGAATTGATATCGTATTGTTTCAGGTATCACCGGTGATCTGGCGTGTTTGGTCGCACACGGGGAATATCGGGTTGTTGTCGAGTCGCTTTGGGCGCTTCGTAGGAGTTGTCTCCATTGGGCTTGGGGCATAGCATCGGGATCACCTCAGGTGATTGGTTGCTAGGATCTAAATCGATGGGAACAGCTGTTCATCCAACAACTCGAGGAGCGATGCAGGCGGCTCCTCGCAGGTTGGTATCGAGGAGCAAGGTGCATAAGACGAACTTAAACTTGGCGACCACTTAGGTGATTGATTAGGACTTGCATGATGCATTAGGTAGAGCTTAGTGCACTGACACGCCTCTAGGTGTATATTTAGGAGAGTTACGTAAAATGGTGAGCGTGGGAGAACGTTACGTTGGAATCGTGCATCCATATTATGCATATGAGGCTCGTGTCATGTCATGCATGCATATGTTTACCATGTCATTTTGCATCTTACTTTGTGCTTTTGTGTAAGATGGGCTTGTAGGGCTCAGCCGGGATGTCGTAGTCCCCGACTAGATCAGGGTTTTTATAGTCTTGAAGTCTACTTTCCCTTGTGAGAGTCTAACGGTGTCGTCTGTCTTGTTGGTGACGGAATGAGGACCCGTGGGCTCACCTGCAGAAGTAGGAGGTGGTGGCGGCAAGAACGAGTGGGTGCTTCGCCACCTCCTCCCAACGTGTTGGACATCTCAGAATGGAACCGAGCGAAGACCAGGAAGCGACAAACCGGATCCCCTGGAGATGCTAGTCCAGATCGGTCCGACGGTGGCCGCGGTGATGGGCGAGGTCGGCCCGCGGCCTATCTCGACTTCCTGCTGCACGCAGCCCACCGGTCTTCTCACCGGGCCGCACCGTTGGGTAGTCGACGATTGGCTGCGCGCGATGACAGAGCGGTTGCTCTTATCGTGGGCAAGAGTTCGAAGGCCAGCCGGTAGCGGCGGCTCGGGAGACTCATTGGTGCTTGGTGGGCCAATTTATGCGGTGATCGACTGCCGGGCACCGATTTACTTGAGTTCAGAGGCGTTTGGTGATGCCACATCCCGAAGGGCCTCATGGACATGAAGAAGCGTTATTTCTCACCCTCCGACGGCTCGGCAAGTCCGGTGGTTGACTACTCGCAAGAGTTCAACTACCTCGCAGACGCCCCGGAAGAGGTTGACACCAGGAAGAAGCAAGGTCGGTTTGTGAGCGGGCTAACGGCGAAGATGCAGGGCCCAATTTGTCCGTCCGCGACCGGCGACTACAATGACTCCGGTGAGCCGGCGCGATCATTGGAGCTCAAGATGCGGGCTCATCGGGAGGAGAAGAAGAGAAGCGGGCGACAGAGTACTTTCCGGGCGGCAGCTCGCGGGGCTCGGGGTCTGTGTCTCGCCGAGAGCCGTCTGCTCAGCCAAATGCCTCAATCGGTAGCGTCGGCCCGGCCGTCGATTGCACCGGCTCCGACCACGACCACCACTACCGCCGCAGTACCGGCGAAGCGGCGAGCCCGAGTCCGGCCCCGTCAGGTGCTACAATTATGCGGACTGGGCCACTTCATCCGGATCGCCCCTTCGCGGCGTCGCAAGTGTCAAGCGACCCAAGATCACTCCGACCTAGCGCGGCAAGACCATCGCCACTACCTACGTCGGCGAAAGGCCGTCACCTTAGTCGGCCCGAGTTCTGAGGGCTCGCCGGTGCTAGCCGGCATGCGTTTCTTGTTGAGGGCATGAGGCTAGAGTGTTGTTTGGTCGAGGCCTCCCATTCTTTTATCCGCATACGGTTTGCGAGCTGACATCGAGATGAGGTCGATGGCGGTGTCACCTCTTTTGTGATTGAGCACCAGGGTCGAAAGATCAGTTAAGCAGATGGTTCGGCGTGAGTTCGATTCAGGATTCCATTCACGGTCACTTGTTGCTTCTAGACCTTCGGGGATAGATGCCATCTGGGGATGAGTTGGGTGATCACGGCCAAGTGTTTTGGATTCTTTGTAGTCATTGCACCGTCACTCCAGAAATCAGAAGGGCGTGAGCCGACAGCTCTGATTCTTAATGAGAACAAGGCCACATTGTGTCTACTAAATGGGATACAGGTTGAAGATTTGGACTCGATTCAGTGGTGTCCCGAGTTTCCGATGTGTTCCCGGCGAACTACCGGATGCCACTGATCGGGATATCGAGAGTTTGTCGTCGAGCCCCGACCCAGGGGACCGCTCCGGTTTCAAGCGGCCATACCGAATGCCACCCAATGATAGGCTAGCCGGTGAAGACTTTCGATTGAAAGGGTCGATGGACAAAGGGTTCATTCGTCCGAGCCTCACCTTAGGGTTGCTTTCGGCCTGTTTTGTGACCAAGAAGGATGGTTCTCTGCGCCTGCTGTGTTGATTACCGTCCCTTGAATGCACGATCCGCAGTCAAGAACAAGTACCCATTGCCGGATCGACCTCTGTTTGATCACCGACCGTGCACGAGTATTTTCAAGATTGATTTGAGGCTCGGCTACCATCGATTAAGATTCGGCCAGACATCCCAAGGCCCCTTTCTTCCACTAGAATCTGGGCTCTCTGAGTATACCGTGATGTCGATTCGACCTCACGAACGCCCGGCGTACTTTATGTACTGATGAACTCCATATTCATGGAAGAGTTTGGATTCGTTTGTCGTCATCTTCATTGACGACATTTTGATATATTCACCCGGTGAAGAAGAGCACGCTTGGAACACCTTCGCGATTGTTCTCGCGACTTCAGTGAGCATCGCTGTATGCGAAGTTCGATGTGCAGTTAATTTCGCCGAGGAAGTGTCATTCCTGGACACGCCCTTTACGGCGAGGCGTGGCGATTGGACCCGGAGCAAGGCGCAGGATGTACTCAAGTGGGAGCAGCCAAGACAAACATCCTGATTTTCTTGAAGTTGGTATTATCGCGCTTCATCCAAGACTTTTCAAAGATTATGGCCGATGACCGAGCCGCTCAGAAGGAGTTGAATTCGAGATGGTCCCGGTTGTGAGCGCCTTCGGAACTCAAGCAACGTCGACTACGGCTCCTGTCCTCACTCACCAGGATATCCACGAAATCCTTTTGAGGTGTATTGCAGTCGTCAGGCATTGGGCTGGTACTGTGCTCATGCAAGAAGGCAGTGGTGCCTCGCATCTCGGCAGTTGAAGCATCATGAGGAGCACTACCCCACCCATGATTTGGAGCTTGCGGCGGTGGTGCATGCCTTGAAGATCTGGCGCCACTATCTTCTCGGGGAACAAGTGCAATATCTACACCGATCATAAAAGTCTCAAGTACATCTTCACCCAGTGCAGATCCCGAACATGAGCGGCGGAGATGGCTTGGTGATCAAAGACTACGATCTGAGGTACACTACCACCGGGAAGGCGAATGTAGGCGGCGCGTTGAGTCGCAAAGCTCAATGCAAGCTAGCCAGTACTTCTCAGTCCCGAGTGTCTCTCTTTGTGCCGAATTCCAAAGACTCGGCTTGAGATGGGCGGCCGGTGGATTCATAGCCAATATTGAGTTGAAGTCTACATTGCTCGTCGTTCGAGAGGCACAATCGAAGGATGAAGAAGTTGCCCAAATCAGGGATAAATTGAAATTGGGGCAAGGTCTTTGAGTTCGCTTAGATGATCGTGGAACCGTGTGGTTCGGCGATCAAGATAGTTGTCCTGATGACCAGGAGTTGAAGCGAAGGATTCTTGATGAGGCACATAACTCCTTGCTTACCATTCACCGGCGACAACAAGATGTATCAGGGACTGAGGACGCAGTTTTAAGTGGGCTCGCATGAGCGCGAAGTCGCTCGCTATGTGTCAGTCACGGCGTCTGCAGCGAGTGAAGGCCGAACACCTCAAGCCAGGGTACTTTCTTGACCTCTTCCTATTCGGTTTGGAAGTGGGAGGATGTTACCATGGATTTCATCGGCCTGGCCGAGCTACTTCCCTCAGGCCATGACTCAATTTGGGTGATCGAGACCACTAGAAGTCCGCGCACTTTCGGGTCGTTTCGGACCACTTATTCGACCAAGAGATATGCGTAGCCATATATCTCCGGATCTTGTGTCTCCATGGAGTCTTAAAGCGGATAGTGTCGATCGAGGCTCTCAGTTTGTCTCTCGTTCGAGAAGCCTACATGAAGCTTTGGGCACGAGTTGCTCCACGTTCAAGATACCACCCTCAGGCATCGATGGTCGACCGAGAGGTCAATCAGGATCCTCGAGGACATGTTCCCGAGGGCTTGTATCTTGTCCTACGGGAAGAAGTGGAAGAGTGTCTCCCGTGACGTGAGTTCGCGTACAACAACAACTACCAAACCAAGATCCAGATGTTCCATTCGAGGCGCTTTATGGTCGCAGCTTGTCGGCCGTGAACTGGCTGATCGAAAGTGGAGAACGCTCCTTGATTGGGCCGAGTTAGTTGTGGAGGCGGAAGAAAAGGTGAAGACTATCCAAGAGAACTGAGGATAGCGGTCGCGATGAGAAGAGTTATCTTGACGCCGTAGGAGACCCTCTCCTTCGACATTGGCGACCGTCTATCTGAAGGTTTCTCCTCTCAGTGGCACCCGTCCGATTCGGAGTTAAAGGAAAGTTGGCCCCTCGCTACATAGGTCTTCCGCGGATCCTTGGAAAGCGTGGTCGGAGTGGCATATCGCTTGGAGCTCCTCCTCGCCGAGATGGTCCACGATGTCTTCCATATCTCGCAATTGAAGAAGTGCCTCCGTATCTCTTTGAATCTCTCGGAAGTGGATGACCTCGAGTTCGACTGAACTGATCTATCATACCAAGAGCGCCCTATTCGAGTTTTGGAGGAGGCGAGCAAAGACTCGTAGGAAGACTCTCCAAGTTTTACAAGGTTCAGTGGAGCAACCACACCAGAAGATGAGGCCACTTGGGAGCGGAAGACCAGTTTGCAAAGTGAATACCCTAAATTCTTCCAAACTATGTGAGTGCTTTAAACTCGCCCATTCACAATTCTTCACGGTATAAACTCCATCCCAACTATGTGCTCATTTTGAATCTCTGTGAGATTCCCCTAAGGGAGGATTTGTCATGGCTAGCTTTTCAATGTGGGGCATTTGGGTATTTTTCCACCTAGATTTTTCCCATCCTTTTTCTCTCTCTCTCCTCCACATTTCCCACCGAACCCCCCCTTGCCCGACTTTGCGCCCTCACCCTCCCACTCCCGCACTCTCCTCACTCCTCTCCAAGCTTCACTTTCCCGCCGTCGCCAGCCGGCTACCTGCCGCCCCCAGCCGTGGCCGGCCGACCCGGCCAGAACTCGTCTTGGCGCGCAGTGCGCACTCCTCCTTGCTTGGCTGGCCGGCCTCCCGCCGGCCGCCTCCCCCTCCAGCCGACGACCCCACACACACCGTCTGACCCTCTCCCTCTCCTTCCTCCTCTCTCTCCTTCCTCTCCACCTCCATGGCCATGGAGGTTTGGGATTTGGGAATCTAGGGTTGGTGGTAGGCAAGGTGTTTGATGAAATGCTAGAATGGGTGTATGCTAGGTGTTTGATGAAATGGCTATAAGCACTAGTAGGATGGATGTGTGGGTGATAGTGGTCCTTCTAGGATTGTTGTCATGTTAGATGATGAATTGATGATTGTGAGGGCTCATACAAACTCAATAGAGGTGGTTGTTGCTAGGTGATTGTTAACATGCCAACTAGGACCAATCAAGGCCCAATTGCTTCTTGCCAAATTCTTGTGTCCATCTCAATCCTCCTAATGAATGGGGGCACCTTGGAGATGTCGTGGTATAGCATAGCCTGGGGAGTAAGGACACTTTATGCTTGAGTTGTAGTCTTCTTGTGTCGCACAAAATGTTAGTATCCGAAGGTTATGTTGAAACCATGGGTCAAGCTTTTAGTCTTTGGATAGCAAACTCCATTGGTATTGTTAAGTAGGGTTCTATTTCTCGTTCTTATTGTGTTGTTGTTTTCTCTAATAGCAGATGTTATTTGGAGTGCTAATTGAAATTGCATCTTCCTAACAATTTGGTTGGCCTCTAGCTCAATCAAATGATTCGGAGTTTTGAGTCGTATTTCTTTTCTTCCTTGTTGAATGCTTGCATATTGTCTTAAATTGTCATTTCATCGCATGTGCATCGCATGCATCTCATTTCATTCATATGTGTCGTGTAGAGAACGATCACGGAGGGTGATCACGGTGAAGCAGTTGTCATCGAGACTACGTGAAGCATCAGGCAAGCACCTAAGCATCTTGAACCCTTATATGATTCTATTTTCGAGAATAAATTGCTAAATTTGTGAGTTACGTTTTGCATTAGGAGTTAATTGTGGGATAGGACTAGATCCCATTTGCTGCATATATATCCATTGATTATTGTTAAACACTTCCTTGAAGCTAATACGGGTAATATAACTGAGTAGCTTAGTCTTGCTTAGAGGTCGGGGTTCGGGCCAAGTGACGGAGGGTTCTGTCACTTGTGGTTGTTATTATTACACACATGTTATGTTATGGTGGACTTGGAATTGGGTATGGTTTTGGAAAGGTTAACTTGTGGACCAGACGGGGGTGAATTGGTTCATTTGGGTATGGAGACTCGAATGTAGCCCCACAGTCTGTGTCAATTAGAGGACCGATCCGTAAGTGGAATAGGATTGAGCACACCCCGCTGGTCGTATGCCCGATTATGGTACGGTAAGCCACTCTTTCTCTCCCGGAATCGATGGACCAGTAACTTCCTGTGGTTGGACGTGGGCGAGGCGAGGCTTAGGCCGACTCTCGAGCGCCAAGCGGGGCCTTTGCTCGAGGGGTGCTAGGTTTTCGAGACCACGTGAGGACGCCCGATTGGGTATGATTGGAGGGGTTGACACTAGGCCCTTGTGGTAAGTGTCGTCGCGATCAATGCTTCCTCGCAGGGGTTAATTGTCTGATTCAATTGTGCGCTCTCGGATATGAGCAAGCTTAATCGAACTTCTTCTGTAGTGTAAGTAAACTTGAACTTGTGGTTCGGCAGTTGGGCTTGAGCTTAAAAATGGTTATGTATTGCTCTACATTAATTGTGTTAATTTCAATCTCACCCTAGAAGTAAGTGCGGTCTATAATCGCTTTAAACTTGTAATCGGTTCGATTATCGCATTTATACTACAAATGTTAATGCTTTCCGTACTTTTACCTTAAGCTTTCTCCTTGCTACAACTAAATGCATAATCCTTTGGAGTCGGTCATATATGGACCCACGGATAAGTCTTGCGAGTACCTTTCGTGACTCATGCTTCGCTTTGTGGTTTCGGTGAGGATCCGGTTGAGTGTGAGTTCTGCCCGTCTTGCCTCGTGGCCGGGAACCAGTAGCGGTTTAGCGATGCCGTTCGCCGGGAGTGTTCGAGCGAACACTTAGGATTTGCTTTACTTTTGCTAAATGCGATGGTTGGTTCTTTTGTTGTATAGATAGGCGTTTCGATGGGCTTTTGGATTTGGTAATGGACGACTTCACAGCGTATGTCGGGTTCCATTGTGTCTTCCTTAGTCATCATTTGTGGTCTTGTGGATGTCGTTTGTACTTTCCATATATATATATCAACTGTGTTTTCTTGTCTGAGTGGATGTCCGTAGAATCTAGAAAGGTCATGCCGAAATTTTCTAGTTTTGAGTCTTGGTCTTTTTCTCCGCTTTTGCCTAGTTTGGAGTCTTGGCGTGGTTTTCAATCTTGGTTGGTGGTTGTCGGGTTCGTCTTTGTCTTTGTTGTCCGCCATGCGTGTTAGGTTCCGAAAGTTTGGGTTCGTTGCCCCCTTTATGCAAATTGAATTGATATCGTATTGTTTTAGGGTATGCCGGTGATCTGGGCGTGTTTCAGTCGCATACCGGGAATCTGAGGTTGTTGTCGAAGTCGTTTGGACGCTCGTGAGGTTGTCTCCATTGGGCTTGGGTATTAGCATCGGGATCACCTCCGGTGATTGGTTGCTAGGATCCAAATCGATGGAGCAACTGCTCATCCAACAACTCGAGGACGATCCGGCGGCTCCTCACGAGTTCTAAGTGCTCATTTGGTACTACATCGTGGCCTATCTTGGCCATGTCGCTCGCGAAGGTGTGACCATGGATCGGCAAAAAGTGGCGTATCGAGAATGGCCGAGGTTCCCAATACCGGCCGCTCAGTGCCTTCCTCGGTGGCGGTACTATCGGCGCTTCATCCAGACTATGGCGCCATTCTTGCCGCACCTCTCACCCGCCTTTGCAAGGAAGCTTTCTCTTGGACTTGGTTGACGCAAATGCTTTCTCCTCGCTCAAGCAGTATTGGCATGCTCCAGGTCCTTCAACTCCCAGATTTCGGGCTTGATTCACCATCGAGTGTGACGCCCCGGTTCGAGTTTTGGAGCCGTTCTTCGTGGTGCGGCACCTATTGCTTTTAGTCGACCTATCGCCGCTCGGTCATGTTAAGCTCGCGGCTTATGGGCGGAGTTAATCGGCCTCGCCCAAGTTTGTCATTGGCGTCGTGCGTGTGGGGACGCTTTTCTCATTCGCATACCGATCATTATAGTTTAAAATTCCTATTGGATCAACTTTGGCTATCCACTATTCCCCAACATCAATGGGTTAGTAGCTGGTGGGTTTTGATTTCTCCGTGAGTATAGGCAAGGTCGGCTTAACACAGTGGCCGATGCTCTTTCGACGTGATAGCGATTCTCAGACTACCACCTCGATGACCCTTAGTGGCCCGTCTTTGTCTCTCTTTGGCGACTTGCGGCGAGACCTCCCTACCGATGAGACATGGAATTCTACTGCAAAGTATACGAGAAGGGCGTCTATTAGCTCCATGGGCGATTTGGCGATGGACTTATTCTCTATAAAGGCCGTATTTTGTTCCACAGACGCCCACCCTATATCACCACAATTTTCTACTTGCCATGAAGTGGGTCATGAGGGCGTTGAAGACGCGCTTACTCGGTCGAGCAGGACTTTCATATTCCCGGGCCTGCAATTGCTTGAGGAATTTATTCGAGATTGTATGATATGTCGTAACAAGGCGGAACATTTACACCCGGCGGACTTCTCAATCTCTCCAAGTGCCTCATCTTTGTATGGTCCGATATTGCTATGGATTTCATCGAAGGATTGCCTAAATCAGGGAAGACCGTTATTCTTCTTGTGGTGGATCGTTTCTCTAAGGCACATTTTATTCCATTAGCTCATCCCTACACTGAGTCTCAGTGAGTCGGGTTTTTCTTTGATACGCGGTACGCCTCCATGGTATTCCTTCTTCCATTATTCTTGATCGGGATGTGGTTTTTACAAGCAATTTTTGGCAAGAGCCGTCTAACTCAAGGTGCCGACTTCATATGAGTACGACCTATCATCCTCGATGGCCAATCCAAGTGACCAATAGAATTATCGCTATGTATTTGCGTTGTTTTAGGGGATCGACAATGGATTCAAGTTGGTCGCCTTTGGGTCGAATATTGTTACAACACATCTTTCCAATCTTCGTTGAAGACTACTCCTTCGAGGGTTGTGTATGGTCGCGACTCACCAAGTATGCGCACTACATCAAGGGGCGAAGCACGACTCCGTCGAATCTCGGATGATTGATCGTGATGAATTCCGGCGAGTCTTGTGATCGCTTTTACGCGCTCAAGCGCTGTCGCTTTCCTACTATAATCGAAATCATCGGAGATCACCTTCGAGATTGATGATTGGGTTTATCAGTCTCTCACCGCCCAGGTTCTTCCCTTCCTAATGTGACTCACGGCAAGCTAAGTCCGCGCTTTTACGGACCTTACCAAGTGGTTCAGCGTATTGGGACAGTCGCGTATCGCCTTCGTCTTCCTCCTGGTGCTCGTCTTCATGACGTTTTTTCCATGTTGGGCTCAAGAAATTTCATGGCACTTCGCGTGAATTGACACCTCTACCTCCACCGATTCATGGTGGGCCATTCCAACGCCTCGACGAAGCACTCAAGGCGTGGTTCATGTGACGCAAGCACTCATCCGTTGGAAAGATCTTCCAAGCCGAACAAGCTTACGTGGGAGCAGTTGACACTTTCCACAGCTGATATCCGAGTTCCGGCCATGACGCTGTTTTCGGAGGAGGGGAGGTGATGTCGGAGTTCGTCCGACTATGTACGCGAACCGCACTGACATAGGAAGCTTATAGTTGGCAGGTTATGACCATGGTCTGGGTATGAGTAAGAGTCGGTTAAGATCTCTTCCGAGATAAGTATTTCCATGTTTAGGTTGGGGCTATTTAGCCGCGTCAAGGAAAACAATAAGAAGACAAGAAAAAAAGATTATTTCAGTTAACTTCCTCTTCCTTCGTTCTGCGTCCGCAGCTCCTTGCTGCGATCGTCCGTCTCGACGGCGCCGGCTAGACGTCACCCTAAGTCGCCGGTTCGTCGCCCCATACATCATTACGACCTCCGAAGCCGAGCTCGTAACATGGTGACTGAGCACAGATTTGCATTTATCTTCATTAATAGTAGAGGATGTGCTTCCATAAATATCTAGCAACAGTTTAGCTGGCAAAATACCACATTTCTGCTGATGACTTAGTTGGAGATACAATGCCCAGATATGCCGATTTACTTTGGGAGGAAACAAGATGTCAAGATGTAAAGCACCAGAAGGTAACTAATGCTCACGAATGCCAAAAAGGTTATGGTTTCTTGGGAGTATGCTGGATGCATGGAACAGTATTTGCATGTAGGCTTTCTCTTGTTTAGAAAAAAAACCGGACATTAGGATGAGATATGGAATAAAAAAATGGTAATCTGTTTACTTGTTTGCAGATTTCCTTATAATTAAAAACGTAAAACATTTTAATGTTCCTGTTTATTTGATCTCATCATATGAACAATAAACCTTATTGATGTTTCAGAGATGAAGTTTTTAATTCATTTGGAAGTCTGAAACACTTCAAGCCTCTTGAATGTAGTTTGGTATTGTCTCACAATGATGCAATAGAATGGGAAGATGGCATCCATAATCCATTTCCTTGCGATTCTTAGTGCATATAACATTTTCTTCATGTTTACAGTAGATTGGCAGCCTGCAACATAAAGAACAAGTTTCAATTTGTCTTGATTCTATGTCCATACAAGGTTGGAGCAAACATTATGTCTTACGTGTCACCAATTTTTACCAAATTGACAAGATTTGCATTGTTTCATCGTTCAACAGAAGTTTGTTAACAAACAGGCACCTCGGGTTTGTCTTCAATGTAGTTGCCCTCGTAACTTTGCAAGTTCGAAGGAGAAGGGTGTATAATTCTTCAAATTCAGACGGTTGCTGTTAAAGCATTGGACAAGAAGGTGAAACCCCTGTGATAACTCCTTAGGTGCATGTCCTCCGCTCCCATTTTCCTTCTCTTCGTCATTCTTGCTTCTTTCCATATCACGTAGTTGATGACACATTAGGAACATGCAATGACTGCATGTAATACTCCAACTATAAAACAATACCTACCAAACTTGCTTGCCAGGTTAGATCAACAAAAGAATCAACAAGGGCAGTTCTTCCAGAACTGAATAACAAAAATTTTGGATCCTTGGAGAGATGATGACTGGATAGACCATCAGTACATCACAGTCGGCGCCAGCATTGTTGCAATCAAGTACAGTATTGCATTGCTCAGATGTTGGACCTTATTAAGCCTCCTTATCCTAATCCTGAATAAGAAACATGTGAGCATGTAAAAAAAGAATTGTGAAGCCACATCATCCTCACAGTTTAGCAGCAGCATATAATAGCGGTACTGATAGTAGGTTTTCCATTGGCCTATTTGGAATGTAAGAATAGAAAAAAAACGTAGGATTAGAATGTCATGTTTTTTAAGTCCCATAGGAATTGCAACAAAGAGTGTTTTGTTACACTTGCACTTACTTCAAACATTTTTTTTTAACTCTACTTTTTGAAAACTAGGCTTAGCCTCTTTTTTTTTCCGAAGGAGATAGCTTTAGCCAATTTAAGCACTTGAAGTGCGTCCATACTTTATAGCCGTTGAGCATTAGATTTATATACACCGTTACACATAGCTTATGCTTGTCAGCTTTGCTGCATCTCCATCACCTGCTTATTGCATTCACCTCCATCATTTGTTGCTCTCACCACCAGAAACTAGAGTATTCCTAACGGGCAGAGGCAGTCCTAACGGGCGCGCATCATGGTGAGGAAAAATTATGCATGCCTGATAGCCTACTTGCGCCGACGCGAATGGGTGCCTCCTCAGGGACGGCTTTTTCTTGACGGTTTTAAGGTGTTTCCTGTCGGTAACTGGCCGTCAAGAATGCTGTCGATCCTGGTAGTGAAATTTGCTGGCGGAATCCTACTTCTCTCGGCCCATTTGGTTCATCTGTTCCACATTTTGCAGGGTAAAGGTTAGTTCTTGTCTTACGCAGTTGAGACTAAGATATATCATTGGTTTCTTAATTACTAGGCATTCTCACCTTTTTTTTTGGTCGGTTTCATCCGATGATTTTAAATTCAGCGTCCTTTTTGGCTTGTTTGTCGTTGCTTACCATGGATTTGAGCTGTTGTCGCAGATTAGAAAATGATGATGAGTTTGCTCCTTTTGTTCTTCCTACTTTAGAAGGGGGAAATTCATCACAGCCATCCTCTAATAAGAAACCAATGCATACATCAAAACTGTCAGGGGCTTACCTTGTTAATGAAATTTTATCGGGACATGAGGGCCTATGCAAAATAGCAGAAGGCACTTCCACATGGAGGTTGACATTTTTCAAGCTTTGGTTGGTGGTGAATTGCGCAAGAAAGAGCTCTCCGCTGATTCAAGAGCTGTCTTAGCGGAAGGGGTAAGTCGCTATGCTCTTGTATGCGTTATCCAAAAATGCAAGTAATGAAACCTTGCAAGATTGGTTTCAGCATAGCGGAGAAACAAAAAAAAGGTCGACATCTCTGAGCAGTGCATGATGCAATTACGCAGCTCACATGTGTCTACATACGCGGTGGCATACGCAAAACTAAAATAGAGGAAAAAATTGATAAAATGCCACTCCTAACAAGTGGCTTTGCTAAAAATGCCACTCCGCTGTCATCGACATGTGGGATCATCTGTGTCTATGACAGTGGGCCAGAGTGGTATTTTAGCGATGCCACTTATTGAAAGTGGCATATATGCCGATCAAAATTCAGAATTATACAATCCTATAGTCCTAACGATTCCATATTCCATACTAAATATGCTTCATCGACTTCAAACAAGCATTACCTAATTCTATTGCATAGTTGACCATTCTAAGATATGTTTTATGGATTACTTTCAATGATTCCAATGATGATTTTAGCACTTGCAAATTATCACACTTGTCAATCATTATATGTACGTCCAGAATTAGCCGAGAACATGTCAACCAATTAGTTACATTATATGGTGCCATTTTACCATTTTTAATATTTACTAATCAGTAATCAACGAATAATTAAAATATATAAAAAAAAAAATCATAAACCTTACCTTATCCTCTACCTAAGTAGTTCTCGGTGGCTCAGTCCCCTCTGTTGTCCGTTGGCCTCTCGTCGCCTCCTCACGCCCCCTCCATCGCCGACCGGCTGCGGGCTGCCTGGCCCGCTCAAGGGACCGCGGGCCTATGCATACCGACGCCCCTCCTCTGCTGCATAGGAGCAACGGTGCCTCACACCCTTCGTCATCGCACAGGAGCCGATGGCACCTCGACCTCACCCCCTCCGTTGCCGGACGGACCCGATTTGCCGCCTACTAATCCTGGCTCACAGAGATCTGTGGATTTGAGGATTTTGGGGAATTAGGGATTGAGTTGGGTTCAAATTAGTCTAGTGACCTGGTCTGGTGTCATCACATCTAGACGCGGTCTCTTCTCTTCTTCAACCTGCCTTCTCTTGCTCGGTGCCTCGCCTTCTCCTGCGGTCCTACCTGCGGCTCTGCCAGCTACAGACGGCAGCCGGTGCTCCGCCACAACCATAGTCTCTGCCAACGTGACAGTCCTAGGGGTTCAAGGGGTGCGATGGGGCAGAGCCGGTGCGCTAGCCCCCTCGCGCACCCCGTACCACTGTACAGGCATATATAGGAAATCAATCCATAAGAATTCGACAACATGTTTCCTGTGTTCCAAACAACTCCTACGTGAAACACATATCCTAGGGATTAGAATGCTGTAAAAATACTGTGAAAATGCTACTACCATCAAAAGGACCAAAGGGTGGTCCAATATCAATTTGTCATTATTTCTACCGTGACATGATAAGATAACGGAAGTTCGGAGCAAGAGCATGTAGCACCTCGCTAACGGTACGGACACCTACCCGAACCTGACCAATCTAGTACTACCTCAGAAACGACGGGCAATGGCTCCAGCTACGAGAGCCCTCCTCCTTGTCCTCGCCTTCCTCACGCCGGCGATGCTCGTCGGACATGTCACCAATGCTGCAACGGTGGAGTACACTTTCGTTATGAGTGTTAAATATGATGACTTATATCTAGTTTTTTTAGAATTTAAAAGTTTATGCTCAATAAATTTTAACCGGAGTAGGATTTCTATTTACTTTAGAGGAGAACTAGGGAGGATATATAAACCTAGTGGTTGTCATGAAGAATCTAAGCAACCAAGAAGTCACAAACCAATTTACCTAAAACAAAAGGTGTACGAGAGGATTAGAGGCTAGATTATTCTTTAGCACTAGATTTTTATATAGGATGAAGATATAAAGGTCCTAAAAGGTCCGAGTGTGAGAGAGCAACAATCCCTTGTATTCTTTTGAGGTTATGTTTAAAGAATTTGCGGGTTTTACCAAATATTTTCTCTCTCATTGTGGTTGCTTCAACGTTGTTATTATGGTTCTCTCTACGAGATTCATCTTCTTCATTTTTGAGACCGTGCATGCTCGTGTCGTATCTCATAAAACTCTGATCCGATCCAAAGGCCGCTACGGATAAGAAAAGGTATCAGAGTGTAACATGTGGTATTAGAGCTAAGACCAGATTAATCAGATTTGTGAGAATGTCGGTAAAGTGTCAGGTGGCACAAAATCAAGATCGACGCCAATGAAGTGGAATCAAGTAAAGAAATTTGACTGCAAGGGAAATTTCAGTGTGTGAATTGGTGTTTGACGGCGGGCAAAATTTCAGCGTGTGACAATGTGTGTTAAAGGATGTCTTTGTCCAACAAGAGTTAATCGCTGCACTTGACGGGGACAAACTAAAAAAGACGTTCACTGAAGACTAGAATGTGAAAGGGCAGAAGGTTGTCAGTATAATCTGTTTATGTCTCTCTGATGAGGTAAAGTACTCGGTGATCAATGAGAATTTGATGAATAAATTATGGAAGGACTTAGAAGAATTGTATATGGCGAAGTTGCTATCAAACCAGTGGGTGCTGAAGAGACTATACAGGTTGCACATGAAGGAAGGTACAGGTTCGTTGACCATCTCAATGTTTTCAATAAGTTTATCACGTAGCAGATTAGTGTGGGTGAGAAAATTAAGCAAAACGATAAAGTCATCATACTAGCATCATCTCTACAACCATCTTGAGAGCAATTGATGATGAATATTCTCGTCGGGAAAAGCACTCTAAACTTCAACGAAGTAGTTGCATATCTATTAGAAGTAGAGTCTTTAGAAAAGCCATCGAAATCTTCATTCAAAGGTGATTAAGCACTGGCTGCAGTAAGTGTTGTAGGAAAAAGTAAGAGTTACAGAAAGAAAAAGGGCAAGAGTAAGGGCACACGTGTATACTATCTATGTGACGAGTAAGGTGTATGATACATGATTGTCTGAGTTTGAAACAAATGAAGGGTGCATGCGCAATAGCGGTAGCAAAAAGGTGATTCAGACATACTTGTCGTTAGTCAATCAGGTACTTCCCATGGATGGATGTTAGATTTAGGTTGTTGCTTTCACACATATTTGAAAAGGGAGATGCTTGACGAAGGATCTCTATGCCTGATGCATGGAATTCTCACATGACTGATTGTAAGGAGTATGCAATTACTGAGGTAAGAATTGTTACATTAGAGATGTATGATAGAGCACATCACACATTGATGAGAATTTGATATGCACCCGGCTTAAAGAAAAATCTAATATCTGTGTCACTTGAACTCGAAGGTTGTGAGGTATCACTTTGAGGTAGAGTCATGTGAGTTACTTGCAAAGGGTAGGTGATCATAAAAGGTATCTGGAGCAATATAGGATACCGATTAATGAATAAATCTAAAGGAAGGGCAATTAATGGGATGGCTGATAACAATTCTAATCGAGAGAAGGAAACTGTGTCGTCAATGGTAGGTAATCAGATCTCAACTGTTGCTATGTGCAAAACTTTAAATACAATTGTAAAATCTAGCAAGCTCAAAGGCGAAGGTGCAAGCAGTTAGAAGAAGAAAGACATGGTTGGACCAACTACACGATACCATCAAGAAGGTGGTGCTCAGAGGTGGTACAAACTTATGGCATAGAGAACTGTAGGAACAAAAGGCATGGCTAACCAAACTACACAAAGAAAGGTCGCTCAGGTAGAGGATTTCGACAGCCAAGCCCGAACACCAATATGCACATTGCAGTGATGTGCATGAGCCCCTATGGTGGGGGCTCTCCCAAAGGCTGGATGTAAAAAAAAAATACGGAGCCGACTTGGAGCGAGTTCTAACTTAGAGGAGCATGATGACTACAATGGATAACAGTCAAAGTAGAGATTGTTACATATGGTTATTCATATCTAGCCTTTTAGAATTTGAAAATATGCACTAGATAAATCCTAATAAGATTAGGATTCGTAATCCTAATAGGAGTAGAATTCCTATTTGCTTCGAAGGATAAGTAGGGAGGTTATATAAACCTAAGGGTGGCCATGGAGAAACCAAGCAACCAAGAAGCTACAAATCAATTCATCCAAAGAGAAAGGTGTATAAGAAGATTAGAGGCGAGATTATTGTTTAGCACTAGATTTTTGTATAGGGCAAGGATCCAAAGGTCCTAAGAGGTTATGAGAGGGCAAAAATCCCTTGTACTATTTTGAGGTTATGCTTAAAGAATTTGCGGTCAGTTTAGCCAAATCTTTTTTCTCTTATTGTGGTTGCTTTAACGTTGTTATTTTGATTCTCTCTTCGAGATCCAACTTATTCGTTCTTGAGGCCGTGCACACTCGTACCATATCTCACAAAACTCTAATTCAATCCGATGGCTGTTGCATATAAGAAGGGGTGTTAGAGTGTAACAGTGAGGGAATTCTTGATCTGATCTTCTCAAGCCCATGCATTTTGTCTTTAGAGAAGGAAGAAGGTTTTGATTAGTACCATTCGGATGTTTTCTAGGCAAAAACCAAACAAAATTTAAGCGTAGGTTCGTCTTTTAGATTGGTTGCGCGGTGACGAGATGAAATGGGCTCGCGCTCGTAAATGGTGCCCAATCCAGATCCATTTGGGGCACCAGACCTGATAGGACTTCGGTGTGTTTCGTCTAAGAGAGGAGAGAGTGAGGGGAAGACGGAGTGTTGGAGGCATCGCCGCCGTTTAGCCGGAGTGTTACTGGTGTTCAACTAGATCGACGCGGCTACAAGGTGATCTATAGGGTCTCTTCATTTTTCCTTACCTAGATTTGCATGCCTATGTGTGTGTGAGAGGAGTGGGTGGTAGAGAACGTGGCAGCACTGGCGTTCAACCGGAATCGACGCCGGCGAACGAGGTGAGGGTGGTGTTGCTCAATCCCATGTTTTTTCCCTTCTGATTTTTTCCCCAGGGTCTCTTGGATTTTTCCTCTTCTGTTTTTACCTTGTTTGCACGTGTGAATGTGAGTGGGGTAGGGAGAGCGTTGCCGCTGGTTCTGTTGTTAGGTTCCAGGGGAATCTCCGAGGTGACTGAATATGTTTGAAGGCTTGGGATTTTACTTTTGGATTTTGGGTTAGCAGCATTAGACCATTTATGTTGTGTGTATTTTGCATAAAATTTGCGATAATATGTATGTGTTAATTTTGATTTGACAGAAGATACACTATCATTCAAAGAGGTCACACATCTCATACGGTTGTTAACTTCGCCTAAAAAGGCATTCGTGAAGGACAGAAACACTTGCTGAAACTATCATAGACAGGTGGTATAGAACAATCATCTGTGTTAACCACGTACTACCTGTAGCTAGATAATTTTAACAGGTCATTTCTAGAGAATAACCGTCTGTGAAACAATACATGAGAGTATATAAAGAAGTCGTATGTGATGTACAAATTAATTACAGACAGCTTACTTTTATAAACCGTCTGCGATATAACACAGACAGTTGATATCTCGTAGCCATCTGTGATTAGTCAACTTGTCACAGATGGGTATATTTGCCTGACAGTCTGTTTTGAATCGAAGACGGGTTTTTTCAGTAGCTATCTCTAATGTGTAAACCTTTCACAATCGGCTTATTTTGTAGAATTGTTTGTGATATTCATTGACTGCTGTTTTTAGTAACTGTATGTAATATGGCGACTTTATATTTAGATCTAGTCACTGGTTCTCTCGAGCTCAGCTCACTGGTTCACTCGACCTCAACTCTTTACACTCACGGGCTGGAGGTGATTTGATAAAAAAAAAGACTAAGGGGATTCAAAAGGAGCTATTAAGAGTTTATGTTTTGAAAATTCAAGAGGTTAGCAAACCTTCCTAACTCTAGCTCTAGTTGAGGAGAGAATAAGAACTAGATAAAGATCCATGAATATGCATTAATTGCAGAGTAGAGTAAGCATATACTTCGATTAGGGAGGAGAGCAAAGAAGAGGAAAGAAAGACATCATACTTGTTTAATTCACCCTATCTATTTGGATAGTTAGCTACGCGAGATAAAATTATTTTGTTTACGTCCTCATCAATTGAATTATAATGGACTGAAGTTGGATGTATACTGAGAACCGCGTGTCGAAGGAATACATAGATGGTATCTCCTCTTTTAAAAGAATTGCCGAGCAAGATATGATGAATGAGGGCTTAACATATATATATTATCGTTGCATAGATTGCGAGTGTCTTATTATATTTACAAACTAAGCTCAGATTGAAGCTCATTTGATCCGATATTGTTTCAAAAAGGAGTATATGTGTTCGGAGACTTGCCAGTCTCCCCTAATCCATGTTGAGGTAGCTTGACTCACTTCAAGCCAGCTCCTTTGCACAATTAACCCTTTCCTCGTATTCTCGGGGTAGCTCTTCCCTACTCCGGGTAGGCGAGCTCTGTGCCTTCACAATCGATTGGGTCTTCTCACAATCTCCGTCGAGAAGATCACCAACCCAACTCCACCACACCGTCTAGGAGGCGGCAACCTCCAAGAGAATAGAAAGTGGATGCTCACTTGAGTGTAAAACGGTTTTCAATTGGCTCAAACACACTCAATAACAATTAAAAGCTTTTAATTCCTCTCACAAGATGAGTTCAATGCAAATGAGAGAGGGAGAGGTTGTTAGAGCTCAAGAGTATTCAATGAGAGTCCAAGAAGATCACTAAATGCAATTGGGGAGGTATTTATAGCCTCCACAAAAAAAACTAGCCGTTACAAACTTGATCCTGAAAAATTCAGCAATTGCGGTAGTACCACCGGCAAAAAACCGTACTACCGCTCGACTGAGTTCAATCTGTAACGGTCGACTGAGCGCATTAAATGCGTGGTAATTATGCTTGTTATTTGAAATCCGATAGTATCGACGTTCAGAACGCGGTAGTACCGACAACTGACTCGAGAGCAATCCCAAAAATGACATCTTCTGGAATTTAACTATCGATAGCTAAACTTCGGTACTACCGTAATACCGGTAGTACCGCTATATGCACAGCGGTAGTGCCAACTTTTAAATCAGTGCAAATGAGTTCAAAAACTACCCCATTCTGGAAAAGAACTACGGCTATTAAATAATCGGTACTATCGATAGTCCAGTAGTACCGCAATAAGCGTTGCGGTAGTACCGACAGCAAAATGGACTCAAGAGGTGTCAATCTTCATTTTAGCTACCGCACCGAGAGTTGGTATTACCGCTTTAGCGGTAGTACCGCATTATTAATGGCGGTAGTACCAGCCTAGATAAAAACGAGAAAAACTCAGAAATCGACTGTCTCTGGAAAATGACTGTCGCTACAGAAAAGGCGGTACTACCGCAAATATAACGGCGGTAGTGCCGGTTTTACTGAAGATGCATGATTTAAAAACTAAACTTCAAATAAAATCTTCTAGTATGAATTTTGAAAGGTATTTTAGCCAAATTTCAAACCTTTTGTCACGTCAAGATACTAATCGACTTTCTCTCTTTATAGTACAACAACTAATCTAAAAATTTGATCTTTTTCTCCAAACCTCCGAGATTGGTAAAAATAGAAAAAGGACAATTATCTATTCTTGTATCTCAACCATAAGTCTTTTAATCATCTTCTCTTGTCCTCCTTTTGCTCATGTATATAGTGCCGTAGTTGCGATTAACCTGTTCTCATATTCTCAAGAGAAATTGTTAGTCCTTTAAACCAATTGTCATTAATTACCAAAACCAAAATAAATTGGGGCCTGGATGCTTCAGCATGGAAAAATTATTTACAAATGTGTTTTGCAAATAATCACAGCTCATGCTTACTATCTTATTGACTTGAATCTTTGAATGGAGCTAAATATTTACGAATGTTTTTTGTAAATAGTTGTAGCTCATGCTTGATGTTGATTTGCAAATGTATTTTGCAATTTGAGCTCAAAATCATCTATTTTTGGAGCATGTAAGAAGAGTTTGCAAATGTGTTTTGCAAACAACTAAAGATCATGTGTTGATCATTACATGGCTCAAAGATACGATTTTGATTATTCTTTGTTTCATAATGGTATGTGCAAATGTGCTTTTTCAAAAATGTTGAAGTTCATCCAAGAACTCTTCTTAAGATATGACTAGAATTTGCAAATGTGTTTTACAAATTTCTAGAGATCATGTGTTGATTATCACATGGCTATGCTTGAGTTCATGCATGTTCTTTGTGCTTTGATTTGCATGGATTTGTCATTTGCAAGTGTGTTTTTGCAAACAAGTTGATATTTATGCATATTCCTGTGATGCAAGTGACTAGCATTTGCAAAATGTTGTGATCATGCGTTGATCATCACTTGGCTCAAGAATTGATCTTGTTAATTCTTAAGTGCTCTTGTTTGTATGATTTATATTTGCAAATGTGTTTTTGAAAAATATTGATGTTCATGCATTTGATCTTAGAACATGTGATGAAAATTTGCAAATGCATTTTGCAAATTGGTGTGATCATGTGTTGATCACCACATGACTCAAAAAGTGGTCCTTGATTTGAGAAGAAAATATTTCTATGTAAAATCATATTTTTATCTAGAATCCAGCACTACCGATGTGTTAGGGTTAGTACCCATGATTTAAATCCTGTATTTTGACCGTTGGGTCGAGGCCAACACTACCAACCTGTAGATGGCGGTAGTGCCGACTTTCCTAAATTTTGCCCCCAAACGGCTAGTTTTCTTTAGGGGGCTATAAAAGGGTGCCTTAGGCTGGCATTTGAGAGTTGCTAGTACTACTGTGAGTATATGGGAGTTGTGTGCTTCCATTTGCTTCCTTCTTAAGCTAGGGTGAGCCTCTCCTCACAAATGTACATATGTTACAATTTGTGAGCAAGGAGAGTGTTTCTATTTGCATGTGTTGCATTTAGAAAAGGATTGAGAGTTTCTTGTGCATGTGTTGTATTTGGAGAGGAGTCGTGTGCATGTGGTGCACTTGGTGATCATCATTGTAAGTGTTGCACTTAGTGAGATTCAAGCAAGAGGCTTGAACTATTTGTGAGACCCCGGATCGGCTATTCGGAATCCCCTGTGTATTTCTGTACTAGTCCCAGATCAGTAGCTAGTACACACAGTCCAACAGTGAAGAATCAACAACCATATCACGATTACATATAACTAAATAAGAATAACACCAAATAAAAGTAAAGACCTTATGGTCAAGGTTTACCATTACGGCCTGAACAGGCTGAACAACTAGAACAACCACAGCGGAAGACGATAACACCAAGGGGATCTATCCAAATGCCCACAGGCAATCGAGTGGGGAGCGCGTCCTGGTCCATGTAATCTCCTTTGACAGCTTCTTCACTTCTAAACTATGTTTAGAATGTAGCACGTGAGTACATAAAGTACTCAGCAAGTCTGGGAAAAATGCATAATGCAGGTTATCCAAGGATGGCATATGATGGTTCTTTTGCACAAAGCAACACTTTTAGAAACTTCACAAGTAATATTTTCACAAAGCCATTTTTACAATTATTTGTATCATTGAAATTATTAATAACTTCTAGTGAGGGTTCTAGCCACCATTCACTAGTATACATGCTCTATCCGCCACATCTCAAGAAGATCAGGGTTCAATTCATCCACATAGCTCTGTCTGCCATGGTTCACAAAATCATGTTCAATCCACCTACCTGGCTCTAGCTGCCAGAAGCACACCCGAGAGTTATAACCACTCCCGGATCCCAAAAGATCAGTTTTTAAAACAAATATAAAAGTCTACCAATATGAAAGCATTCTTCGCTTTGCCTTTGACCGTAGGCACGGCTATTCGAATAGTTTTAACTCTGCAGAGGTGTACAGCTTCACCCACAAGACATGATATTCCCTTAATGCCAAGCTATTAGCACACTTCCTTAGGTGTGCCGGCAGGGATATCATGACAAGGCCTTTACAATGTATACGCCTAACCCGACTCACCCGCTGAGGTTTCACCGCTGTTAGGGTTCTATCTACCCAGTACAGAAGCCCCCTCTTGCGCCGTGTGGGGAGTACAACTTGCCTCTATCTGGCACCCACATTCCACCAACTGGCGAGTCTAAGTTAGGTTTCTACAAATTATTTAGCCAGGTCGTACCATGTTAGACATGTGGTAGTACGGTTATGCTTAGAATGGAGACAGTCATAAGCGTCGGTCCTTAATTGACTTGGGGCGGTACTTGCACAATGAAAACTAGTGCTCTATCCGCACCCGCTAGACAAACCATTCCGCCCAAGTCCAAACCATTTTTTATTTTATTTTAATTTTGTAAACCAACGGCAATACTCTTTGCCTATAACTTCCAACACAAGTTTTTCAAGAGTTAAAATGAAATTCCCACCCATAGGTGAATATTGACCGATTGCGAGTCTAAGCATTTCTACTGAACTGTTCTATTCCACCATTAGTTTATTTATAATTTTCAAATATCAATGTTGATAAAAATTGTTATAATCAATTCTATAATCTCCAAAGTTCATGAGATCACCAAGATTCCCCCATTATTATCATGGCACTATATAATCCAGTCCAATTTAGTACTCCAACAAGTAAAGTCTATATCATGTGCCATCATGACTCCAAAATCATGCTAAGCTACTATCATAATTGTATATGAAACAATCTCCCCAAAATATAAGTCTCATTATTGATTACCCATCATCCATACATTGATTAATTTTGTAATCTACTTGATCCACCAAGAATAATTCATAAGCTCATCCCCGAGCATCTTTTCAAGAAAGATTCTATAAACCAAACTTTATTAATTCATCGACTATAATGATTTCCGTACACAGTGACACCAGATCGACTAAACAAATTACACATAATTCACATTATTCATGATCCCACATAAATGGTTATCGCGAGACCATATTTCACAAAGTCATCTACTATACCACCGAGTACGATCCTCAATATTATCCATTTACTCCATCGAGTATATTTGATAATATCATTGTCTAAATCATCAAGTTTCACTCTCAACCTCACATATTGTAACCCTTCGCAGTGTCATCTCTAAATCGCATAGTATGCTTGTTAAAATCCACCGAAATATAATTCACCACTTATTCTATTTGATCCACAAGTAGGACTCTCAATATTATTTATTTAATTTTACCGACTACTCTTCTTAATATCATACATCTTCCAATACTCAACCAATCCATACTAATTATATTGCGAACTGCTATCACAATCCAACTCCTCAATATTTCAACTACCACCCCTCATAGATCAATTGCATAATGACTACCCCCACATATTCATCTAACTCCAATTTGCATTCCATACCATTTGCTCCATCTGAAATGTCTGCCAACTAGTCTTTTTCCCTTAATTAAAGAATATTTTATCAAAAGTATTTATTATGGTGGATTACTGTACTAGGGCGACAAATGATCATGGATAACAATATCAAGGAGGTATGAACAACAGATATAACTTAATAGCCTAACGTCAACATCATCCTTTTATATAAATAGCAATGCAATTTGTAAATCATTGTAAAACATTTATAAAGCATAGGATCAACATGCTTCAAGGAGACTTGCCTTCACTGACGAGGAGAGACGCGTCGCTCTGCTGGACTAACTTTCTTCGGCGGCGACAACGGCTTCTTCGACTACGCGCAAAACGGAGAAATAAATAAAATAAAATAAAATAAATCTAAAAATTATAAAATTAGTACTGGCAGAAAGAGAATGATTTTAGATGAATTTAGAAATTTGAATCACTCGATTCGGAGTTACGACGGAAGAGAACGAGCATTTCGAACCTCCCGCCGGACATGGAGAAGAAATGACTGCCGGCGGAGCTCCGGCAGTCAAACGAAAAATCTGATTTTACTGGAGGTAGACGACACTGAGATGGAGCTCCAGTAAAAATTTTAGGCCAAACGGAGGTCTGGAGTGACCGGGAGAGCTCGCCGAAGTTTCGAAAAGAATGGCTTCTACAGGGAGATCCGTAGATTGGATTGGAGAAATTCCAATTGGGTTGTGTGGGGAATGAGGAGAGTATTCTGGGGTTCAATTTGTAGGACGATCGGACTAGCGGATCATCGGGAAAAGCTTGCCGAAGTTATGACCGGAAGCGCGCGCGGCGGCGCTCGGGGCGACATGCGGCGCCGGCGACGCTGGTGTGTCTTGGCTGGTCGGCGGGTGGCGGGCGCGGCGCGGTGGAGCGGGTCGGCCGGGGAGGGGCCGGCGTAGCGGCGTGGCAAGGAGCTCGGCCGGCCGGCCATGGCGCACGGCGCCGGCTCGGCTCGGGCACGGGCGCGAGCGGCCGAGGACCGGGAAAGGAGCGGCACGACACGAGGAAAATGATGCTCACTCCGGTTCGGCCGGAGGATCGCCGGAACGGCGGCGGTCATGGACGAGTTCGACCGGCGACCATGAATAGTGATTCCAAATAATAATAAAAAATTCGGAACACGCATTCAAGAAGAGGAAGTGAGCACCGCGTAGGTCTCGACGAGACGAACTCAACGGTGTGGTCGGATTCGAGAGTAGCTCACCGGATTGAGAGATGACACGAGGATGTCAACGGAGGACACCCAGCGTCAGTTTTCTTGAGATCCCAGCCGAATGGAGAGGAGTGGCAGTGGGAGGGTGAGAGCACGGGGTAGAGGTCTCCGAGATGAAGATTTGAGAAGTGGAAGCACGTCGTTTCGTGGAGAAACGGCCGAGATATGGAGGAAAGAGTGATTTTCGGTTTTTGCTTAACTGCTCAAATTCCGGCGAGATTGGAGGTTCAAGATCATGGGGGATGGAATCTCCTCGTCCTCCTCTTTCCAACGGTTCAAACGGATCATGATTTGGTGGAGGAATAAGAGAGTTATAGAGGATTAAAGAGTGCATGCCTTGAAAGGAGAGAGAGAGAGAGATTCTCTGGAATTTCAATCGCACGGGAAGAAGATGAACAGTGCCATGATGGTACCGTACCACGTGCTACAGTGCCCCAACGCTACAGTACGGGTGCAACCGTAGCCGACACGTGGCGTTCCGTGATTGGCCGAGGGTTTACGCGAAAGTGACGCCCTAGAGAAAAATTAGTAAAAAGGGTCTAAAAATTCCGGAAAAATTCCTAGAACCATTTTGGAATATTTGGAACCCAATAAAATTGATTTTGCGGAATTTAAATGAAATTTGTGGATTTGAATATTTTGGGGCGAATAGCGGGCATTAGACGAAAGCCGCGCGAGATAAAATACCAGTGAGCCTCCAAAAATGTTGGGAAAAATCCCAAAATTGTTTTAGAATATTTGGGACCTAATGCAGTAGGTTCCATGATTTTTGCAGTATTTTCGGACTCGGGTGAAATTTCGGGTACTGACGGGAATCTGGAAATTTGATTTTTCGAACGGAGAGGAATTAAATTCCGATTTTGGATGGGAAAGGATGCCAGGTTAAATTAAACTCCAAGGAAACTCTAAATTTTGAATTTAATTAATTTGAATTAGACTTTTCCAGAAAGCGAAACTGAGGATGTTACACTATTATTCTTGGTATTTGCCAACACCTAGATGGCGTGAAGGCATCATAGTTTGGTGACTTTCTCAAGGGAGATTGTGAGAAGGCCCCAACGGTTTGTGAAGGTTGTAGCTCGTCTACCCAGAGAGGGAAAGAGCTACAACTAGTGGAATCGAGGTGGTCGGCTTAATTCATGGAGTCGGTCAAATTGGTTTGGGCTTACCTCAACGTGGATGAGGGGAGACCGGCAAGTCTCTGAACACTACGGTAAAAAGATTGTGTGTTCATCTTTCATTTGCTTTCTATTGCTTATTTACATTCTTGCAATTTATATTCATAGAATTAAAATAATTGTTGTCTCTTAGGTTTGCAAATCTTTATTAGAGACTTAGATTGTTGGTGCACATAGTGAGCCTAGAGGTTTTAGGTTTTAATTGTCAAAACCTTATATTTACGCTTCCGCATATATTTTAGGTCTTGACTAAGCCGATCATTAGAGAAGAATTTTTAAAACCACCTATTCGCCCCCTCTAGTTGGCATTCTCGTTCTTACACTAAGCCCTCCCCCACCTCGGCCACTGACCCCTCCTCCACCTCAGCTGGATTTCTAAGGAGACAATAAAACAAGATGAAACTTCGTTGTCGACTACATAATGCAAGCGTTGCAAGCTCATGTCAACAAGGAGTACACACTTGCAGTGTACAATTAGAGGTGAATACTTTATTCAGTACTTTACTTGTAGATCATTACTTCCATGCACATTCTAAACCTAGGTAAGATGTCTTTGGATATGTGACATGTTGGTTCTATTGGATTATCTTGGTCATTGTACCAACAAATAACAAGGTTTACTACCTTGATTCCATATTGAGGAGTAAGCATAACTTTCAACCTATGCAAGATGTACTTAATAGGTAAACATGCTTTTTCCTTGTTGGCTGCAATTGTCTTCCATCTACATTTCCATTACTTAAAAAGTGTCTTTTGAGAATTAATGTACATAGGGCTTTCAAGAATTAAATCGACTGTGAAGGGAAATATAGGAAGGAGATGGGCTATAGTCTGCTGCATGTGACATACTTTTCGATATAAGCTACATACATTTTTTACACAACAAGAATTATACTAATGTCCCTCCAACTGACGAATGTATATTGTATTTTTGTAGTGCCATCAACAACCGAAAGAACATTCGCATGGCTTCGACGTGATGCACCACATGTACAATCTTATCAATGATCACCGGCCTAATATACCTAAGGTATGCAATCCTAATTGCAACAATTTGTGTGCATTTTATTAATGGCAGGACGTCACATTCTCCATGTCTACTTTTCCCCAGAAGCTCTCGGGACAGTTTGAGGAGAGCTCGCCGCATTATTCCTTGCTAATGTGATCCATCGCAAAAGCGAGTTTAGGGGCTCGCATAGTATGTAAGGACATTCATTCATGTAATTGTATATTAACTGCCATGTGATTTTTTCTAAATGTAAATTGGGTATGTTCTGTAAATTGTTTTTGAACAGTGTATTGTTATTTGTTTGTGTTGTGAATTCTTGTCGTATTATATATATATGTATATGTATTTATGTTATCTGTATAAAGGGCATACCTAGTGTGATTCTTGAGGCTAGCTGTAAATGAAAAATATTTTTTAAAAAAAGTACAAATCACATACGATTTTACGGTAATATTCATGTGTGATTAGAAAGAATGTTCTTTCTCACAAACCGTCTGTGATGCATCCTTATCTCCAACGGTTTGGATGTAATAAACTGTTTGTGATAATTACTAACACAGACAGTTCTCTCATAAACAACAGTCTTTGATATTTACTATGCACCGATGGTTTGTTGGTAATGAACTATCTGTTATTTTTTTATCGCAAACGGTCCAGATCTTTAATTATCACTGACGATTCATTACTGTCTATTATTTTTTTTATCACAAACGGTTATCACTGATGGTTCATTAACTGTATATGGATACATTTTTTAACCATTTGTGATGTTGTTTGCGCAAAAAACGTGAAGTATGATTTCTTGCCTCAAACACACAAGACAAACGTCGGGTTTGAGAGCGTGCCAGTCAATTTGACCTGAAATTGACAAGGTAGCGAGAAACGTGAATCTAAGAAGCCGATAGCGACAACTATCGGCTTGACACCGATCGGCTAAGGGCCGATAAGGAGATAACTAGACTAGCCGATTAAGGCTAATCCGAGGGTGAAGGTACATCGACTTTGAAAAGGCGATGCGCAACAAGCAAAGCAGATCGAACCTAGAATCAAGTCGATGAGAACAATAAATTGGCGATGCGCAACTCTTTATTGATTTCGACGGCTTACAGAGGAAAGATTGCTACGAAACTAAAAAAACGTAAAACAAAGTGTATTGGTTGGTTGATGTGTTGATTGATTGCTTGTCACCTCCTGGTCCGTCCCCTTTTATATCGCTCTAGCCGATCCGAGTCCATCTTGGATACGGCAACCAAAACCGTATCGGTTTCGAATCAAACTCTCAACCGAATTCATGTTTGTTACGGGATGTTAATCAAATTTTAACCGTATCGTGCCTTTCATTCCAAACTGGGCCGATATTACTTACACATGCCAAAATTTGGTGCAAACATATGCCCCCCATTTTTGGAAGATAACTCGATATCTTTCAAAAATTGTATCGGCTTTCACTCATGATCGGCTTTGTAAATGGAACTCTCCTCGGTAACTGCCCCATTAATGGCGTCGTAAAAATCTCGGTACGTTTTAAATGCCAAAACAGTTCCCGCCTGTTCACCTCTTTTCACCCTGGTATAAATATGCGGGTCCCCTCGTGGTCATTTGCACGTTTTCGAGCTCTCGAATCATCATTCATCGGCTTCTTTCGCCTTTTCTCAACTCCCTTGAAATCGGGTGAAATGGACCCTTCTCAGGTATTCATCCCAATTCCTCAAAGTACCGATCAATTTTAGCTAGGACCTGTAGGCACCATGCAAGCCGATACAGTGATTAATGACGAAATCCCTAGACTCCCTTTGTCGGCTGCTGGATATAATATCACTGAATGGGGAAAAAGCTTTAGAGCCTGGCCTACGAACCTCAAGGGATGGAGATCTTGGTTTATTAGGGTGTCAGCCCAAAAGAGGTTAGAGTGGGAGCGGATGGGTATAGCTGAATCTCTTCCTTTGAGTCTGGCCGATCCCGAGGCTAACGAATCTTTGGTAGCCGCGGCTTGTTATTTTTGGTCTGACTCTTTCAACGCCTTCCTTTTTCCGTTCGGCCCAATCGGCCCAACCTTACTTGATGTAGCTCAATTGTGTTGCCTTAGGGAAGATGGTGACCAACTGTCAGCTTTTAGTGGGAAGCCCAGTTTCAAGCTGATCCGAAAGAAGGGTGAGGGTTGGCATAAATATATTCAAAACAATAACAAGGTGAATGGCCCAGTGTTGGCTGAAGAGCACACTACTTTGCTCAACCTTTGGTTGGAACGATTTCTTTTCTGCGGGGCTTCCCTTGGTCCTAGCCAAACCTTCCAGCTAATAGCGGAGCGCCTGGTGGCGGGTCATCGGCTTGCGCTTGGGAAGATGTTTCTAGGGCTGTATATCAAATGATGCATGTGATCCGTAGCCACCTGTTCTCCGGTTTTGCCAAGTTTGTCATTGGCAATATAGGAGGACCTTTGTGGTTTATCCAGATCTGGCTTCACTGCATGTTTAGCCAATCTATCATTTCCGACCCCTTAGGAAGTTCAACCTTTCCCAGGGAAGACTACCCGGAACACGTGATGCCCCAATATAGAGCTAGCCGATCTTACGGGGAGAAGTTTATCATGTGTTCCGCTGGTGAGTTAAGGTTGTCACCAACCGGTTTGCACAAATACCTTAACTTCTTTCTCACCCTAGATAGAGCTTCTTTCAGTCAGCAGGACTTCTTCCGCTACACTGATGTAGCCGACTGTCCATGGCCCTCATTCGTCCATCTAGATGCCGACAGTTCTTTGATGCCCCAGTCTACCTTGGATTTATATAGGCTTATCATTTCCCCTTGTATTATTCATGTCGGCTTGAATACCTGGAATCGAACGTTTCAGCCATCATACGAATTCTACCATCCTTCGGTTTATTCCCGACAACTGGGTTTTGGGCAAACCATTCCCTGTTTCCCCTTGTTATCTTGCATTGAGCCCCGATCTCGGGTGACCAATAAAACTACAGCAGAAATTGTACTTGAAGTGGCCAACGGACTACAAATTCTCTCGATGCCACGCTTTATCCTCAACTCCCGTCGGTCGGCTACTTTCTCGCAGTGGTGGTCTAAAATATCATAAGCGCTACTTTTGGACAGAACTCCATCGGCTATAATCCTTTTATTTTTACCTGATTTCCACGAGCCGACGATAGCCTCTGATTCTATCGAGAGCTCTGGTTATACCAACTCTTCAATAGCTGTAGAGGTACCGACGCTTATATTTCCTCATAAGTTCCGTTGGTAGTTGGTTTTTACTGAAAATTTTTCGATCTTTCCCAGGGTGGGACAGCGGCAGATGCTGGTGAGCAAGCAGTCGACCCCCACGTCTCTGCTGGCAGTAGCCGATAGAGACGACCGAGCCAAGCGGCCGGTACCACGGGTTATACTTCGGGCACCTTGGGTATCCGGAGCCCATCTCTGTCGGACCTTGCTCGTCAACGTCCTGCAAGTAAGTTGCTTTTCTTGCATCGGCTTCTATTTTTCTTGTCTTGCCGATATTAACCCATGTTTTTCAGAGAGAAAGAAGAAGTCGACCAGGCGATCGCCAAGGACTGTGAGACGTTCAGCCGATCGCTCCCCGGAGCACTCGGCTACTGATGTAAGTCTGGTCTAGTTCTGTCCTTTGGAATGGAATGTTCACGGTGTTGATCATCGTCTTCTGCTTTTTTCAGCAATCACCATCAGTGCAGGTGGCGGGGGTTTTAGCCGATCTTCAAGGCACCTCGTCGGCTCTTCCGCCTGTGCTATCCACGACACTCCCCGATGTACCGCCTCCAACGGTTGACGTGTCTGATTTCCCGGCGTTGACGGGCCCGGCCGATGTAACACCCCAATTTTTTCTTTTCATGAATTTAAATAAGATTTGGCACTTTTGTGAATTTTTGGAATTTTCTGGGATTTATTTGGAATTTATTTGAATTTATTCCCTTTTCAAATAATTAAAGAATTTAGTTTTGCAAATAAAATTTTGTTAGAAATATTTTATTTGAGTCCAAAATGTTCCAAAAATATTTTCTAGAATTTTTCTAGAATTTTTCTAGAATTTTTCTAAGTGTTTTGCTATTTTTAATGAATTAAATGAATTACTGGGAATTAGTTTTAATATTTAATCGCTGGAAAAACCCAAACCGGGTTTTACTGTTCCTCCTACCCGGACCCGAGTCTGACTCGAGTCCGAGTCCGACTCGAACCCGACTCAGCCCTAACCCTCTCGACCGTCCGATCAAGATCGAACGACCGAGATTGAGCCACATCGCCCGAACCTGAGCCCGACCGAGCCAACCAGGTCGCCCGACCGGACCCGAGTCCAAACCCCCGTGCCGTTGGATCTTGATCCAACGATCCACGTTGAGCCACGTCACCGAATCCGAATTGGATTCGGATTCCGCCGCCGTAACCGGGTGGACCTCGGTCTCCACGCAATACACGGAAGCCGAGGCCCCTATTTAAGGCGCCGCCGTCGCCACCGGTAGCCGACTTCCGCGGCGCACTGCAGCCTAGCCCACGCCGCTCGAGCCGCCGTTTGCCCGCTAGAGCTCGCCGTAGTTGAGTTAGGTTTCCGCCGCGGTTATTCGTCGATTCCGCCGCCGTCCGCCGTCCTCCGCCGCCGTTATGTCCAGATCTGGAACCGCAAGAACAAGCCGCGTCGGAGGGTACCTTTCACCTCGCCGGAGCCGCGTCCAAACACCGTCGAGCGCGTCGTCGTCCCCATCTCTGGTGAACCAGCCCCGCCGCATGCCATCGCCGTCGTTCGAGCTCTCTCCACCCTCCGATCCAGATTCGAAGGTCCAGATTCGTCCACGTCATCCCCGGTAAAATCTCACGTGTTAATCTCTAGATCTATTTCCAACCGTTGGATCTAGATCCAACGGTTCAGATTGTGCCACGTAGCTAAAACCGCACCGTGCTTGGATAGATGTCAGCCGTTAGATCTAGATCAAACGGCTAGGGTTAGCCACGTTGTAAACTCTAGATTGGATCTTGACCGTCCGATCAAGATCGAACAGTCCAGATCAGCCGAGCTGTTTCCAAACGCGTGAAACCCAGATCTGATCTGGGCCGTTGATTTTCAAATCAACGGCCGAGATCTAGCCACGTGGCTAGGAGACTGACCGTCGCGGTCAGCGCGGTCACTCCGGTCGCCGATGACGTCAGCCGGGACGTCACGTGGTGCCCGCGTGTCAGCGGCTCAGCCGAACCGCACCATATCGTCACCGTGACGTCACGGTGGGGCCCAGCTGTCAGCCATCCTCAGCCGAGCGTGATGACGTCACCCCTGACGTCATCCGATGGGGCCCACATGTCAGTGAGACATGTACTCGTGGACCGGGTCCACGGTGGACCCAAACTGAACCGTGGACCACGTCCATGGAACGGCTGACGCAATTAATCGATTTTTCAATTGAAAAATAATTCGGTGGAAAATCAAAACTCATGCTGACGTCATTATTCGGTTTTTCCGTATAAAAATAAATGAATTAATTCGGATTATTGATTTATTTGAATTTTGAAACTTCAAACGCTTATAACTTTTGCAATTTAACTCCGATTTGAGTGATTCAAATTTCTAAATTTTTATAAAATTGAGATCTACCTAATGGTGAATTTTATTTAATTTTTGGACCAAAGTTTTTCTCTGTAATATTATTTAATTGATTATTTAAACTTTAAACGCTTGTAACTTTTGCGTTTTAACTCCGATTTCGCCGATTCAAATTCCTGAAAATTCATAAAATTATGCTCTCTCTATTTATGGACTTCATTTGGATGTTTGGATACTTTTTTTCTACTGTTTATTTATTTATTGCTTTTTTGCACGCTTTACGAGTAGACGTTGAAGTGCCCGAGGGCTTCGAAGGTGAAGTGTTGACCCAGGAGCCAGCCCAAGACCAAGAACAAGTACTCTTTGAAGGCAAGTTGTGCTTTGACCATGTTGATCCCATTTTGAAATTAATTTGATTTAAATTATTGCATGCTAGTTCAATTATAAAATGCTTTAATTGATTTTGGATGATTAGTTAATTGCCTAGTTGCTGTATGCCACCATGACATAGATAATTGTATGCCATGAACCCCTTGTCACCCTAGTTGAGGATTAAATAGTTGGACATTATCAAATTACCAACATGGGTATTTAGATCGTTGTAGTATATTGCTTAGACCTGCTACGTGCTCATGACATGATTTTGGACAATCAAATGTTAATATTGACTTAATGATATATTGAACCTGTTTTGGGAAGGTATCATGTGTTGTGATTGTTGATGGCACGTGGTGCATGGTAATCAACTGGGTTTGATAAATAGATTTCGATCGGGGCATGTGGCAAGAATGATCGGGTGGGCCAGTTGTGGCATCGGGAGTGTTGGTTTGGTTCTTCGGGTAGTCTTGCCCTGGTCAACATAAGGACTTAACCTTGCAAGCCTTTTAACTGAGTTAATCGTGCAACCACATGTCCGTAATGGGACGGACCTAGTTGAGTAAGTTACTAATAACTTGCATGTGATACCTCGGGTGTCAACTACACCTTTTGTGTAGCTTGAAAGGGGAGCGTACCAAGGCGGTGGCATGGTACCCGTCCAACGGTATGTCGGTCCCATACTTCGCCTTTGTTAAGGGAAGGGATGGTGTATGGCAAAAACCGGATAGGTTCACTTGTGTAGTTAGCCGTTTCCGAAAGGCTTTGTTACGATCACTCGCCTTTGTGGTGTTTGGCTGTATCTTGTGGGTAAAGTGCATAACCTCTGCAGAGTGTAAAATCTATTCGAATAGCCGTGTCCGCTGTATTGGACATTGCTCGGGAATTACAGTCAAGGGTTAGACTTTCTTGGAAATAACTTGAACTTGAGAGGTTTAGTTTGGTTAAATGATGATGTTGATGGAAATGTGGATTAGGAATGGGAAAGATGTTTATTTAACTCCTGGAAAAGTTATTGATATTACACTGTTCTATCGCTTTCGAATCTACTTATGTTAGTTGTTAAATGCTGTTACTGCAAATGAACAATGAGCTATTCCTTTGTATTAAGCCATGCATGTAGAATATTAGCTTGCATTCTGTGCATGACTTGCTGAGTACCAAGTACTCACCCTTGCCACAATACAACATCAGTTGAAGAGGAGTCTATACCAGCTTTGGAGGAGGAGCTCCAAGAGGAACCGTCTTTCTAGGGAGCGAGCCCAATCAGTTGCCTGTGGTATACTGGATGGCGCCAAGAAGTTATCTTATTTTTCGCTGCTATTATTTCTCTTTTATTAAACTTTTGCCCTGCGAGGCGTACTTTTGTAACTTGACCTTAAAGGTTGAGCAACCAGTTTGGTTACTATAATTAAGGTACTTTCTATTTCGTTGAGTATGATTGTGATATTTACCAATGTTGAAACTGTGTGCACTAGCGTGATCCTGGACTAGTGTTGAATACACAGAGGGTCCGGATTTGCAAATTCGGGTCCCGACAGCCGACCTCCTAGGTTTTACCCTAGATGAACTCGACGAGCCGGAGGTACTAGCCACCGACGACTACCCGGCAGAAATTCAGAGGATCATAGATGCTTCCACCCCGGCATCGGATATTGTAACTGCTGCGCCAGGCATGCAAGAACGCCTCAACCGCTTGTTTCACGAAGTAATGTAGCCAGAGGGGGCTCTTCTGGTAGACACGCAGCCTCTTAGGAATGCGATGGCGGCCGTGCAAGCTGATCTTCCTCCTGCGGCCATGAATGCTCTGTTGGAGGTTTGCCATCTGGATGCTCGACGGGCGGAAGTGGAATCGGCTAAGCTTAGGGTTGACCAGAGGAAAGCCCAACAAGCTGATCAGCAAATCCTGGATAAACTCATAGCCGACGCCAAGCTCCAGAAGAAGGAGTTCGACCAGGGTGCCTGTCGGGACCCCGAATTTGCAAATCCGGACCCTCTGTGTATTCAGCACTAGTCCAGGAACGCGCTAGTGCACACAGTCTTAACATCGGTATATATCACAATCATACCAAACGATACTATCAAAGTACTTTATTTAAATAATCAAAGGGTTACTCGACCTTATGGCCAAGTTACAAATATATGCCTTGCAAGGCAGAACTTATTAAAAGAGAAATAATAGCAGCGGAAAATCAAATAAACTTCGTGGCGCCATCAAGATTCTATGAGCAAATCGATCGGGCTCGCATCCCCTAAGTAGGCAGGTCTCTTGGAGTTCCTCCTCCAGCCGGCGTAGTCTCTTCTTCAGCGGTATTGTGTTGAGGCAAGGGTGAGTACTTGGTACAAGAGTCATGAGAATGCAAGCTAATATACTATATGCATGGCTTGGTACAAAGGAATAGCTTAAGGTATATTTGCGGTAAGCTTGACATTTGACAAGTAATATAAGTAGATTCGAAGCGATAAAAATAAGTAAAGCATAAATAACTTTTCAAAAAGTTTAAATAACATTTTTCCCATCCTAAACCATATTTCCATCATCTTCTTTGTTAAACCAACTCAACTTCTCAAATCCAAGTTATTTTAGGAAAATCTAACCCTTATTGTAATTCAGAGCATTGTCGATTGTCCGTGGACTCGGCTATTCAAATAGATTCTACACTCTGCGGAGAGGTTATGCACTTTACCCACAAGATCTGACAAACACCACAAAGGCGAGTTCCTCAGTAACAAAGCCTTTGAAGCCTCAAACAACACAGGTAGTCCTCTCATGACGTGCTCTACACCATCCCTTCCCTTAGCCAAAGCGAAGTATGGGACCAACACACCGTTAGATGGGTACCTGGCCCACGCCACGATACGCTCCGCATTACAATCACACAAAAGGTGTTCGACACCTGAGGCTCCACAAGTGAGTCCTTAGCGACTTAGTCAACTAGGGCCGTCCCCATTCCAGCCATGTAGTTGCAAGTATGACCCAGTTCAAAGGCTTGCAAGGTTAAGTCCTTAGAGTGACCAGGGCAAGACTGCAGAAAAACCAAATCATCACTCCCAATGCCACAACCGGCCCATTTTGATTACTCTTGCCACATGCCCCGATCGAAATCATTTTATCAAACCCCGCTTGATTACCATGCACCACGTGCCATCAACATCACATGATACTTTTCCAAAACAGGTTCAATATATCATTAAGTCAATATTAGCATTTGATTGTCCAAAAATCATGTCATGAGCACGTAGCTTGAGTCTAAGCAGATACTACAGCGATCTAAACCCATGTTGGCAATTTAATAATGTCCAACTAGTAAACCACAACTAGGGTGACAAAGGTCATGGCACATACTTAAGTAATCAAGGTGTCATATAGCAAATTGGTATTTATCTAACCCCCAGGTTTAAACAAAGTATCATTCAAATTGAACTAGCATGCAATAGTTTAAATCAAAATAGATTTATAAAGTGGATCAATATGGTCAAAGCACAACTTGCCTTAAAAAAGCAAATGCTCTTGGTCTTGAGTTGGATCTGAGTCAACACTTCTCCCTCGAATCCTTCGGCACTTCAGCGTCTACTGCGTAAAGCGTGCAAATAGCAAATACACAAATGAACACTATGCAAAAAAGATCCCAAAACTCCAAATAAAATCCATAAGCAGAGAGAACATAATTTTACGGATTTTAGAAACCGAATCGTCAAATTTGGAGTTAAAACGCATAAAAGTTATGATTATTTAAAGTTTAAATAATCAATTAAATAATTTTACAGAGAAAAACTTTAGTCAAAATTAAATAAAATTCATATTTAGGTAGATCTCAATTTTATACAAATTTAGAAATTTGAATCGCTCAAATCGAGTTGAAGCGCAAAAGTTATAAGCGTTTGAAGTTTGAATCTAAATTTGAAATCATTATTTGAATTAATAAATCATTTTCTTTTGAAATTAATTATTGCGTCGGCAATGACACGTGTCGGCACATGTGATTAGTCGGTGACCTGGCTTGTCGGCAAGACTTATGACGGTCTCCGCGATAGCGTCATCATGGCGTCATCATGCCAATGGCATGCTCGGGTCTTTGCCACGTGTCTCAGTCCATGGGAGGTCCACGGTGACGCCCCGGCCCATGGTGGGCGGCCCTCACGACTACAGAGGCGACAGCAGGTCCCGTCGATGGGTCACGTGCCGCAGTGAGGCTCTCTCGGCGAGGCAGCGACATGCGGCGTATCGATGACACGCGATCCGCCAGGTTCGGCCGCACGCTGGCCTGGCATCGATGACTCAACGCAGGCGGCGGTGGCTCACGTGGCATGATCACGGGCCGTTTAGATCTAGATCAGCGGTCTGGAGATCTACCCTAAGTTAACGATTTCCAACACGTGACGATCGTGGGCCGTTGGATCTTGATCCAGCGGTCTAGATCCAACCTGGTCTTCTAAAGCCTCGGAAGCGTGGACTCACGTGATCGTCGGATGGTGATCGAGCAGCGGACAGAGCGCGAGTCGGCGGTTGGCGGAGTCTGGCGGACTTGAGGCGGCGACACGCGACGGCGCGAACGGAGTAGATCCGTGAAGGGAGAGGTCGGTCGGTCGCGTCTCGGTCAGGGGATCACGAATCGGGACTTGGAGTGCGGCGGAGGTGGCTCGGCCAGATGGTGACCAAAACCAGGCGGCGCAAAGCAACCAGCGAGAATCGCGGGTACGGAGCCGAGGAGGTGGCGGTAGGGCAATTGTCCAGCGAGGCAGGGCGAACCTGCCGCTCCCGGGCATTAAATAGCCTGGCGTTGCGCGCGAAACCGAAGCCCCTAAGTGTCCCGCTCGCCACTCGCGAGATCACCTGATTCGGTCGGATGAGGACGACGACCGGATGCCGTCCACGTGTCCGCATCGGACGGTCCACATGCTCATGACCTTGGCGCACGTAGGCGTTGGATCAAGATCAGCGTAAGTAGTCGAGTTAGAGTTGGAGTTACGGCGGTTCGACCGAATCAAAAGGCTCGTCAGTTCGGAGTCGGACTAAAGTCGACTTCGATCGGATGAACGATTACTTGACCGAGAGTTGGATTTTCCATGAATTAATATTTAAAATAATTCCCGATAATTCATTTAATTCATTAAAAATAGCAAATGACTTAAAAAATTCGGAAAAATTAGGAAAATATTTTGGATCATTTTGGACTCAAATAAAATATTTCCAACAAAAATTTATTTGCAAATTTAAATTCTTTAATTATTTCAAAATGGAATAAATTCAAATAAATTCCAAATAAATCCAAATAAATTCAGAAAATTCAAAAATTCACCAAAGTGCCAAATCACACATGAATTTAAGAAAAGCAAAATTTTGGGGTGTTACAAACCTCCCCTTAATAGAATCTAGTCTGAGATTAGGAACCTCTAAAGGAATAGGTTTGGAAATTCTTTCTTCAAATCCTCTTCGCTCCCAAGTCGCTTCACTTTCTTCATGGTTGCTCCACCGAACTCTGAAAGCAGGTTAACTTGTTTCTAGTTTCCCGATCCATTGTGTCTAGAATCCTCACGGGATGCTCCTTATAAGTCAAGTCCTCTTGCAACTCAATTGATTCTAACGGTGTATGCATTCCTCGTGAACTTCGGAGACACTTCTTTAAGCGGGACACATGGAATACATCATGTACCTGCCAATGGCATGTGGCAACTCCGGTGATAAGCAACTTCGCCCGCGGCTCAAAATCTTAAATGGTCCAACATAACGAGTGCAAGTTTCCCTTTGGCATGGAACCTCTTAACTCCCCCTGAGAGGCGTAACTCACGAGGTATACAAAGTCTTACGGTTCAAAACTCAAATCCGCGACGATTGTCGATAACTCTTTTGTCGAGATTAGGGCTATCTTCCAACCTTTCCTAATCATGGCGATCTGCTCTTGAGCCTCTTGAAGAATATCGAGGCCCAAAGACACGCGCTGGGTCTCATTCTAATTCAATGGCGTCCAGCAGTCGACCATCTGATGCCTCGAAAGGTGACATCACGTAAACTAGCCTCGATAACTATTGTTGTATGTGAACTTCGGCATACGGCAAACTCTTATCCCAAGAGGTAGCATAAGCCAATGCACAAGCTCTTAACATATCTTCGAGAATCTGGTTGACTCTTTCGATCCATCCGTCTGTGGATGATAAGTACATCTTGAAGTTCAAAGCGGGTCCCAGAGCTTCATGCAACTTATTCCGAGAATCTTGAGGTAAATTGGGTACCTCTGTCCGACAATCCTCTTTGGCACTCGTGCAAACAAACAATCACGATCATGTATAATTACGCTAATTTATCTCCGATTAAGTGGTCTTCACGGGGATAAAATGGGCTACTTTAGTCAAGCGATCCACTATAACCCATATGGAGTCATAACCCCCTTGAGTCTTCGGCAAACCGGTAATGAAATCCATTCCGATTTCCTCCCACTTCCACTCAGGTATTTTAGGTAATCGTAGCAATCTGCTGGTCTACGATGCATTGCCTTGACTCTCTGGCATCACGTCGCACAATGCAACATGCTCGGCAACTTCACGTTCATACTGCCACCGTGAATCTCTCCTTGGATCCTGATACATCTTGGCGCTTCCAGGATGAATCGAGTACTTGGAGTCATGGGCTTCTTCCAAAATCAGCTGCTTTAACTCCTTTTTGTTAGGCACACAAATGCGATCCTTCATCCATAACGTGCCCTGCTCATCCAACTCGAAATCCTTTGCCTTGCCTCCCTCCTTGATGGACTTAATCCTGCGGATCTTGTCATCATCCTTCTGTCCTTCTCGGATCTGATCCTCTAAGGTAGGCTTTACTTCTAATGCGGCCAAGAATCCGCTAGGTACAACCTCAATCTTCATCTTCTGAAAATCCTTACATAACTCATCCTGACTTGTGGCTAGCAACGCACTCACGGTATGGCTTTTCCGACTCAAGGCATCGGCTACTACGTTGGCCTTCCCGGGATGGTAATGAATTCCAACATTATAGTCCTTGATCAATTCCCTAGCCATCTCCTTTTGCCTCATATTGCCGAATCCGATTGGGTGAATATGTACTTAAGGCTCTTATGATCCGTATACACTTCACATCTGTTTCCAATCGGATAGTGGACGCCATATCTTCAAAGCATGCACTACGACTAACTCTAGGTCATGTGTCGGATAATTTTTCCTCATGCGGCCTCAAGCGCCTTGATGCATAGCGGCGACCTTTCCATTACGCATCGACACACATCCAAGTCCTTGGCGCGATCGTCACAATAAATATCGAGAAGCTTTGAGCAACATCCAGGTAGAACTAACACCGGTGCGATGTCAATCGCTTCTTGACTCTGAAATCCTTTCTCGATAGCGTCCATGCAAACTTCTTTTCCTTCTTCACAGTGGCGTAATTAGGTTTACTGCAATTGTCCGAAAGCTCCGATGAAAGCAGCGGTAGTATCCTGCCATTCAAGGAAACTCAGAATCAGGTCTGAGTCTTGGCTCCCAATGTAACACACTTCTACTTTGCTTGGATCTACGGCCGACTCATACGGTCATTACATGTCCAAGAAACTCCACCTTGTCTTTCCAAAAATCACACTTGAACTTGGCGAAAAGTTCTTTGCATTCCCTCTTTTCCAAACTCGCCTTAAGTGTTGGCATGTTCATCCTCTGCATCTTGGAGTAGATTAGGATATCGTCTATGAACACGACGATTTACAAACTTGTCCAATATTCCATGAGACACCTTATTCATCATATTCATGAAATAAATTTGGGCGCATTCGTGTCGGCCCAAAGGACATAGCGTAGAATCGTAATGTCCATATCTTGGCGAAATGCGATCTTGAATATCTTACGATCGGATCTTCAATCGATGGTATCGATCTGAGATCAATCTTGGAGAAAACTCGGCTCCTCTTAAGCGATCAAACAAATCATCAATCACGGGTAGCGGATACTTATTCTTCACGGTGACTTCATTGAGTGCACGGTGAGTCGATGCACATCCTGAAACTCCCGTCCTTCTTCTTGACAAACAAAGCGGCGCTCCCGGCGGCGAAACTTGGTCTCGATAAATCCTTTTCTCCATTAACTCCTCTATTTGTTTCTTCATTTCTACCAACTCCTCATTGGTAGCATCCGATAAGGTCTCTTTGCTATCGGTCTTGTGCAGTACAAGCTCTATCACAAACTCTATGTCCTGTGCGCGGCATGCAGGTAGATCTTCGGGGAAAAACATCGAGGTACTCATTTACTACTGGGACATCCTCTATGCTTTGATTGCCTTGATGTTTTATTAACCATCATGTCCATCTCTAGCTGCAGTGGCTTGAAATTCCACTTTCTTCCCACACGGGCTCTCAAGCGAGATAGTCAGCCGTCCACAATCCAATACGGCCTTGTGCTTGGATAACCAATCCATTCCCAATATAACATCTAAGATGCAGGTCTCAAAATTATAAGGTTTGCTAGAACTCTATTCCATCTATTAGTATTCTCACCGGAACATCCTACTTCCGTTCGGAGTTCGGAACCAGGGGTTTGAACTAAAAGCATGCACTTAAGTCTTGCAATCCTTAAATCATTTCTAATGTAAAGCCTTGCGAAACAAAGCGAATCTGAAGCTCGAGTCAAACAAAGCAAGCGATGCTGAGGTTAACAAGTAACTTACCCGATCACGGCGTCCGTAGCGATGCGATTGCATCTGCGGTGACATGGTTGACTCGGCCTCTCACCAGTGCAGGGGTGTGGCTCTGGTCTTGGCGCCCTAGCATTTGGGTGGTTCCTAGATTGAAGCGAACTGGGGTCGCTCCTGGCATCTTCTTCGGACAATGTTGGCAAAGTGTCCTGGCTCGTTCAGTTAGTAGCGGCGTCTCAACTTTGTTCCTTTGCTGCAGGGTAGCGTTTCTAGCGGGGCTGAAGTGCAGTAGTTTTGATTGGCAGGTCTTGGTGCTTTGGGAATGGTGTCCTTGTTGCATTCAGTGGTTGGAATCGAAGAATTGATTTGGTGCAACTTCAGGCTGTTGCGTTCACGACGTGATCCTTCTGTTGCATCCTGCGCTTCCTGTTCTCATCCAGTTCCTTGCGCTTGTCCTCAAGAATAAGCGCCTTATTCACCAACTCTTGGAAATGCTGGAAAGGTGTGGGTGATCAATCCTACTGCAATCTGAGTTAAGTCCCTTCATGAAACGAGGTATGCCTGGATTTATCATCGCTACATCCTCAGTGCGTAGCGTGCTGGTATGTGAACTTGTTCGAGTAGTCGGCCACCGGCTGATTACCTTGCTTGATGCTCTGAACTCCTCCTTCTTAAGGTCCATGATTCCTTGAGGCACGTGAATCTTTGTCGGAATGCACCGGTATGAACTCCTCCCAAGTGATATCTTGAGGTTCTCTGCGTGTATGAAGTTCTCCCACCATTCACGTGTTCCTTCCAAGCGATGAGAAGCGTAAAGTACCTTCTCATTCCCTATGCATTGAGCTATGTGTAGCTTCCTCTCAATTGATCTTAACCAATCGTCGGCCTCCAGCGGATTGGCATTCCCAGAAAGTGGGTGGGTGAGTCCTCATGAACTCCGAGCCTTGTGATGCGCGTGGTCACTGATTAACTTGATTAGCGTAAAGGCCTGAAGCGGTGACGTGTCTTGCATTTGTTGCATCATAGCATGCATCAGTACGCAGCGACAAGAAATGCTCCAAATTCTGCACATCCGATTAGCGGTCTTTGGTGCCCCATCATTGGGGTTTTCATTCGGGCGAGATCCACTCCCATTGCTTCCAAAGTTCCCACGGGTGTTCACCATCTGTTGATTGCTCTAGGTTTAGAGATGAGAGGGAAACAAGAATAGACAAGTAATATGGAACTTATGCGAGGCGAAAGGTGTAGCCTTAAGGTCCAACTTTATTATTAGTAACTTGGTATGGTGCTTACAATGCCTAAGGGCCTTGCAACACTTTTATCTTGCACACTCGACAAACAAAGCAAATCCAAATCAGAACTAACTCTGGAGTCTAACGCCTAAAGGGTGACTCTTTCTTCTATGGTGTGACTCGGCGTAGGAGTCTCACTATAGAACCTATGCTCACTCATCGAAAACCTCCCGACACGATGGTCTTTGCACATAAGCGCTAGGCTTGAAACGATCGCCATGTCCAGCCGACTATGTCATCCGTGGTAGTCGAAGAAGCGATGTCCTCATCGAGATCGACTCCTCGGATCTGGCTCGTAGCTCGAATCGGCTCGGTCCAGGTCCATTACAAAGTCATCTCCAACTCGTCAATCCTTCGTAGAAGGTGTGCCTATACTCTTGAGCTTCCCGCCATCTGTTCTTCTCATCGTGATCTCCTTGCGGGCCTTGCAGCTCCTTGCTTGTATTATCTAGTACATCTTCCTGGCGGCGACGACAAATCGTGCCAAGCGTGTAGTGGCATTCTCATCCTGAATCGTCTTCGGGTCAAGAAGGTTATCGCTGCTTGATGATAAACGGAACACCGTGCTTTCCAACTCTCTGGCGTGAATACTGGTAATGTGCCGCATTGCTCGGTAGTGAAACTTCTTGGATACCCATCTCGCATTGTAGATCTCTGGCGGTCACGGTGTATCGAGCGATTACTGGGCCCTCTTCACGGTACCTCAATCCTCACGTCACAAGCCTTGATCAATCCCGCTTTGTCGATCACTTCCACTTGGTATTGGGGCTTCTCAAAATCTCGAGAGTTTGTAGCATGTGCCAAAGTTCAGCAGCGTGACCAACTCCTAGATCAACGTGGTTGAACTCTTCCTCCATCTGTCACAAGAGTGCTTTTTCGTAAGAACTCGGAATTTTTCAATTGTGACAAGGTAAGGGAAAATTTCAGCAAGAGACAAGAAAAGAGAGAAGGGATAAGTCGAGATGTCATTTCTTATCTTGACAAATTTTTAGCTTTAGAAAATAGGTTTTATCCTCACTCACGACCATTCTAGCTTAGGGTTGAGCCTACAGTCAAGTATGGCTCTGATACCACCTCTGTCGGGACCCGAATTTGCAAATCAGGACCCTCATTGTATTCAAAGCACTAGTCGAGAGCAGCTTAGTGCACAGTCTTAACATCGGTATATATCACAATCATACCAAAGCGATACTATCAAAGTACTTTATTTAAATAATCAAAGGTTTGACCATATGGCCAAGATTACAAATATATGCCTTGCAAGCGAACTTATTAAAAGAGAAATAATAGCGGCGGAAAATCAAATAAACCGTGGCGCCATCAAGATACCACGTGCAACCGAGGGCTCGCATCCCTAAGTAGAGCGGGTCCTCTTGGAGTTCCTCCTCAGGCCCGGCGTAGTCTCTTCTTCAACTGGTATTGTGTTGAGGCAAGGGTGAGTACTTGGTACTCGACAAGTCATGCCTGAGAATGCAAGCTAATATACTATATGCATGGCTTGGTACAAAGGAATAGCTTAAGGTATATTTACGTGTGACATTTGACAAGTAATATAAGTAGATTCAAAGCGATAAAAATAAGTAAAGCATAAATAACTTTTCAAAAGTTTAAATAACATTTTTCCCCATCCTAAACCATATTTCCATCATCTTCTTTGTTAAACCAACCCAACTTCTCAAATCCAAGTTATTTGAGAAAATCTAACCCTTGGCTTGTAATTCCCGAGCATTGTCGATCACAGTGGACTCGGCTATTCAAATAGATTCTACACTCTGCAGAGGTTATGCACTTTACCCACAAGATACTGATCCAAACACCACAAAAGGCGAGTTCGTAACAAAGCCTTTAAGCCTCAAACAACATGTGGTCCTCTCTCACGTGCGTGCTCTACACCATCCCTTCCCTTAGCCAAGGCGAAGTATGGGACCAACACACCGTTAGATGGGTACTGGCCACGACCACGATCGGCTCCCCGTGCAATCACACAAAGGTGTAAGCGGCACCGAGGCTCCACAAGTGAGTCCTTAGCGACTTAGTCAACTAGAGGCCGTCCATTCCGGCCATGTGGTTGCAAGTATGACCCAGTTCAAAGGCTTGCAAGGTTAAGTCCTTAGAGTGACCAGGGCAAGACTACAAAAACCAAATCATCACTCCCAATGCCACAAGCGGCCCTGACATTACTCTTGCCACATGCCCCGGTCGAAATCATTTTATCAAACCCGGTTGATTACCATGCACCACGTGCCATCAACATCACATGATACTTTTCCAAAACAGGTTCAATATATCATTAAGTCAATATTAGCATTTGATTGTCCAAAAATCATGTCATGAGCACGTAGCAGGTCTAAGCAGTATACTACAACGATCTAAACCCATGTTGGCAATTTAATAATGTCCAACTAGTAAACCACAACTAGGGTGACAAAGGTCATGGCACATACTTAAGTAATCAAGGTGTCATATAGCAAATTGGTATTTATCTAACCCCCATGTTTAAACAAAGTATCTTTCTAATTGAACTAGCATGCAATAGTTTAAATCAAAATAGATTTCGAAATAGGATCAATATGGTCAAAGCACAACTTGCCTTCAAAAAGCACTTGCTCTTGGTCTTGAGTTGGATCCTGAGTCAACACTTCTCCTCGAATCCTTAGACTTCAACGTCTACTCGTAAAGCGTGCAAATAGCAAATACACAAATGAACACTATGCAAAAGATCCCAAAACTCCAAATAAAATCCATAAACAGAGAGAACATAATTTTCTGGATTTTTAGAAGCTGGAATCGTCAAATTTGGAGTTAAAGCATTAAAAGTTATGATTATTTAAAGTTTAAATAATCAATTAAATAATTTTACAGAGAAAAACTTTAGTCCAAAAATTAAATAAAATTCATATTTAGGTAGATCTCAATTTTATACAAATTTAGAAATTTGAATCACTCAAATCGGAGTTGAAAGCGCAAAAGTTATAAGCGTTTGAAGTTTGAATCTAAATTTGAAATCATTATTTGAATTAATAAATCATTTTCTTTTTTGGAAATTAATTATTGCGCCAAAGAATGACACGTGTCGGCATGTGATTGGTCCACGGTGACTTCTTGGCGTCAAGGCCGAGCGGTCTCCACGATGGCGTCATCATGGCGTCATCATGCCACGTGGCATGCTCGGGTCCGCCCGTGTCTCAGTCCATGGGTAGGTCCGCAGTGACGCCCGGCCCATGGTGGGCGCGCCTCACGGACCACAGGCGACACGCGGGTCCCACCCGTCGATGGAGTCACGTGCACGGTGAGGCTCTGCGAGGCGAAACAGCGACATGCGACCCTGGCATGTCGGTGACACGCGATCACGCCCGAGTTCGTGGCCGCGCGCACGGCTTTGTGGTGACTCAACGCGGCGCGGCGGCGGGCTACGTGGCATGATCACGGCCGTTAGATCTAGATCCAACGGTCTAGATCTACCTAGGTTAACTTGATTTCCAACACGTGACGATGCGTGGTAGTTGGATCTTGATCCAACGGTCTAGATCCAACACAGTCTTCAAAGCCTCGAAGCGTGGACTCACCGTGATCGTCCGGATGGTGATCGAGCGGGCCAGGCTTAGCGAAGTCGCGGCGGCGCTGGTTGACGAGTCTGCCGGACTTGAGGGCGGCGATTTGACGGGGCGCAGCGAGTAGATCCGTGAAGGGAGAGGTCGAGGTCGGTGCGTCTCGGTCGGGGATCCACGAATCGGGACTTAGGTGCGGAGGTGGCTCGGCGCGATGGCTGACCAAAACCAGCGGCTAAAGCAGCAACCGAGGAATCGCGGCACGGCGAGACGGGCAGGAGGTGGCGGCCGGGGCAAGTTGTGCGCGAGGCAAGGGCGAACCTCGAGGCTGCTCGGGCATTAAATAGCCCCGGCGTTCTTGCTGAAGCAAGCCCTAACCGTGTCCCGCTCGGTCCGCAGCGGAGATCACCGGCTCGTTCGGATGAGGGCGACGACCGGATGCGCCGCCCACGTGTCGCATCGGACGGTCACATGCTCGCGGCCTTGCACGCCGCGGGTTGGATCAAGATCCAACGATCGCGTGGTCCAGAGTTAGGGTTGTGACGCGTTCGGCCGAATCAAAAGGCTCGGTCGGGTTCGAATTCGGACTCGAGTCCGACTCGGATGAACAGTACTTGACCGAGTTGGATTTTCCGGTAATTAATATTTAAAATAATTCCCGAGTAATTCATTTAATTCATTAAAAATAGCAAATGACTGAGAAAATTCGAAAAATTACGGAAAATATTTTGGATCATTTTGGACTCAAATAAAATATTTCCAACAAAAATTTATTTGCAAATTTAAATTCTTTAATTATTTCAAAATGGAATAAATTCAAATAAATTCCAAATAAATCCAAATAAATTCCAGAAAATTCCAAAAATTCACCAAAGTGCCAAATCACACATGAATTTAAGAAAAGCAAAATTTTGGGGTGTTACAGTGCCGCCACCCTTAAGATGGCCAGAGGCAAGGCTCAAGAGTTGGAGTCGGCCAAGAAAAAACTTGAAGAGCAGCTAGCCTTGGTCACCAAAGAGCTTGCAGAATGCCAGATCAAGATCACTGACTCGACATCTTCGCTGGCAACTCAGAGGCAGCAGATAGGTGAAGTCTTCGCCCAAGTCAAGACTCAATCGGCCAAGATAGTCCCTGTCCCTGGCAATGCAGTGGCCGATCAACAGTTGATAGACAGCATTCAAGCCACCATTGGCAGGGCCGCAGCGGCACTATCGGCTTTGGGAGCTCATTTGCCTGGATCTGGATTGCACTGATTTGAACATGCATCGGGCGTTGACTAAATACTTTTGACGAAACTGTTTGATGGCACCGGCTATATAGCCGACCTTTTGTGATATAAACTATGTTAACTAGTCTGTCCTTCGTCGTGATGTAGATGATACACTGTGGCTTGGTTGGTCGTTGACCGGCCTCTTAACCTTTTTAATTAATTTGTGTGTGTGTGCAATCGGCTTTCATATTGGTTCTATTTATTAGGATCCGATCCAGACGCTAGGATAGTACGCTTTCAAATACTTTCCATTGATCGCTTTAGGCAAAACAAGACCTTCTAAGGTCTCAAGTATATACGAGTTTCCGTCGATTGGCCGATTTATTGTATAAGGTCCTTCCCATGTTAGAGACCATTTACCGAATCGGCTATCCTTAGATCCGATCGGCAATATAGTTTTCCACACTAAATCGTCTTGATTAAAAGACTTCAGCACGACCTTCTTATTGTATGATCTGGCAACTCTCTCCTTGTTCCTTTTAAACCGATCCAATGTGATCAGCCTTAATTCAGCCAAGTCGTCCAAATTGCCTAGCATCGCCTGCTTGTATTCATCAACCGGCAACTTATCTTGTTCGGATACCCTGACCGAGTCGACGTTGATTTCCACGGGTAAAACGGCTTCTTGTCCATAGACTAGCTGAAAGGGTGATAGCTTAGGCCCTGTTTGTTTGCCCTATGGATTATATAATCCAGCTTATATAAGTTAATGGGGAAACAAACAGCCTAGATTATAATCTAGATTATATAATCTAAAGCATGAGATTATAATAATCTATAAGCAGCCATTAGGGTGCTTATATAATCTCAAACTAGTAATCCAACACAGTAATAATCCAGGAAAACAAACAACCCACCAGCTTATTTAAAGGTAGCTTATATAATCCAGCTTATATAATCCAACACCAAAAAGCTGGATTATATAAGCTGGAGAAGGAAACAAACAGGGCCTTAGTTGATCCATGGTAAGATAACCGATAAACCCATAAAGCTTCTGATAAAGTTGAATACCAGTTCCTTGGTTTTTCTTCGATTTTTCTTTTTATCAGCTTTATTAACGTTTTGTTCGATGACTCGGCCTGTCCATTGGTCTGAGCGGCGAGGAATTAAGCAGCTTGATACCTAGACTTTTCGCAAACTCTTGGAACTCCTTTGACATGAATACCGTACCTTGGTCAGTCGTGATTGTTTAGGGAATCCCAAACCGATGGATAATGTGCTCATTGACGAAGCCGATTAGTTCTGAACTGGTGACCCTTTTGAGTGGTATGGCTTCTACCCATTTTGAGAAGTAATCAATTGCTAGGAGAATAAACTTATGTCCTTTGCTGGATACTGGGAAAATTTGGCCGATTATATCTATACCCCACCCTCTAAACGGCCAAGGTTTGATGATCGGGTGTAAAGCCGACGCTGGTGCTGACTGTATGTTACCGAAATTTTGACATGTTTGACACCCTTTGTAATACCTGAAGCAATCTTCCAGCATTGTCGGCCAAAAGTATCCTGTTTGCCTTAGTATCCATTTCATTTTGTGAGCCGATTGATGTGACCCACAAATCCCTTCGTGGACTTCACCCATTGCTACCTTAGCCTCTTCGGTTCCCAAACACTTTAGCAGTAAGCCTTCCATGGTTTGGAAATACAAGGCGTCTTCCATTACTACATACTTCAGAGATTTCTGTCGGACCTTCCGTTCAGTCGGCTTAGAAGGGTCTAGCAAATAGTTCTTTATTTCTGTTCTCCAGTCGTTGGTATGGACGCACATCACTACATTATTGATTAACTCGCCTGTCCATTGTGCGCCATCGGCTCTATATCCTGAAGCTTTTTGTGCCAACAAGTTGGCTTGGTCGTTCGATTCTCTGGGAATGTGGTCTATGGAAAAGGTAGTGAATGACCCGACCAATTGTAGGCATTGTTGCAAGTATTTTTTCAACATGTCATCGTTACATTGAAATCCCCCTCTAACTTGCTATACTACCAGCAAGGAATCTCCATAAGCACTGATGTTGCTCACCCCCACGCTTTCTAGTAGCTGCAATCCCCTGAGTAACGCCTCGTATTCCGCTTGGTTATTTGAGCATTGGCTATTGAGCCGATACGCGAACTCGAAAACTTGTTCCTTCGGGGATATCAATACTATGCCGATGCCTCCGCCCTCCTGGCACACTGAACCGTTGAAGTATAGACACCAAGGGGCGACATTGACTAATCCAGTCATAATCTTGCTTCCTGTAAGGAAATCGGCTACAGCCTGTCCTTTGACAGCTTTAGCCGATTCGTACGCTAGGTCGAACTCTGTTAAGGCGTACGCCCATTTCCCGAGTCGACCTCAAAGGATTGGTGCCGATAGTATGTGTTTAATGACGTCGGTTTTGCACACCACAGTACAGTTTGATGCCAACATATAATGTCTCAGTTTTGTGCATGCGAAATACAGTGATAAGCATAACTTTTCTACCATGGGGTATCTGATTTCGGTATCTAGAAGTCGTCGGCTCAAATAGAATATAGTATATTCTATACCATCGGCTTCCTGAGTCAAAACTGCTCCTATTGCCTCCTCCTCAGCCGATATGTATAACCTAAAAGGTAAGCCCTTTATTGGCACGATCAACACCGGAGGTTTCATTAGATACTCTTTTATATCCTCGAAGGCTTTATGTTGATCGGCTCCCCACAAAAACTCTTGGTTATCTTTTAGTTTGACTAATGGGGTAAAGGCACGAATCCGGCCGGACAGATTTGAAATAAAGCGTCACAGATAATTGATTTTGCCGATCAATATCCGTAGCTCTTTCTTGTTTGTCGACGGTTTAGTATCGGCTATTGCTTTTACTTTTGCTTGGTTTACTTCAATCCCTTTTTCATGTACTGTGAATCCGAGGAATTGTCCAGTTGATACTCCGAAGGCACACTTGAGTGGATTCATTTTCAGCCCATGTGCTCTCGTGCTTTCAAACATTTTTTCTAAATCGGCCAAATGCTGCCAATCTTCTTTTGATTTTACAACGACGTCGTCAATGTAAATTTCTACTGTATGGCCGATTAGATCATGAAAGATATGGTTCATAGCTCGTTGGTAAGTAGCCCCTGCGTTTTTCAGGCCGAATGTCATGACGGTCCATTCGTAAAGTCCCAAAGCCCCTGGGCACCTGAAGGCTGTTTTGGGTATATCGGCTTCGGCCATGAGTATTTGATTGTACCCGGTGTTCCCATCTAAGAAGCTTATGATTTTGTTTTCAGATGCAGCGTCGATAAGCATATCGGCTATTGGCATCAGATATTCATCTTTTGGTGTGGCTTTGTTTAAATCTCTGAAGTCTACACATACCCGGAGCTTACCATTTTTCTTTTTCACGGGAACGATATTTGAGACCCACTCTGCATATCGGCAGGGCCGAATAAACTTGGCCTCTAATAATCGCTCTACTTCCACTTTTATGGCATCTTATAATATAGGATTAAACCGCCTTGGATTTTGTTTAAATGGCCGATATCCAGCTTTTATGGGTAGCCAATGCTCAACGAGCTGTCGGCTTAATCCTGGCATCTCGTAGTATTCCCACGCGAAGCAATCTCTGTATTTTTTTAGCATCTCGACCAACTTTGTTTTATAGTCCGGGTTTAATTTAGCACTTACAAAAGTTGGTCTTTTCCTATACCCTTCTCCAATATCGACTTCTTCAAGCTCATCGGCAGAGGTGAAGCCTTGTCCTCGTCTCTCTTCCTCGAAATCTTCAATTGCTTCTTCATAATTTCCTTGTCGATAGCTTCTTGCTTTTTCTTGCAACTTCTTTACTGTTTCGGACTCGATCTCCTAATGACTTCATTTGTCCGATCGAATGCATTTGGTTTGACACTGATTGGTCTCAATCCAGACTTCTCAACGCAGATGAAACCACAGTTATCCAAACTCGTCCCTGATATACACTCGGCTTCTTTGTGCGGCCAATTTGTGTCGGGGCTGGCCATGGCGACGTGAGCCGATGTGTCGGCTGATACAACTTCCACTTTGTCATCATTCCATTGTACAAGTTTTTGATGCATAGTTGACGGAATGCAGCAATTGGCATGAATCTAATCTCATCCAAGAAGCACACTGTAATTGCCCTTGGCTTCAATAACAAAGAATGCAGTTGGCAGTGTCTTGTTACCGACTGTTAATTCAACCATCATCACTCCTTTTGCTTCGGTAGGGTCTCCGGTAAAATCATTTAAAACCATGTTGGTTTTGATCAAGTCTTCATCGGTTTTTCCTAGCTTATTGAAGGTGTTGAAAGGCATCAGGTTTACTGTTCCACCTCCATTGACCAACATCCTTGATATTGGTCGGCCATTGATATGTCCCTTGAGGTACAACGGCTTTAGATGCCGATGGGTGTCCTGTGGTTTTTCAAATATAGCATCTTGAGCGCCAAGACACAATTGAGCGAATACCTCTTTGGTCGGCTCATCCACAGTTTTGAACTCCGCAGGCAATGTGAACACCATGTCGATGTCCATTGGTGGTGTACCATCTCGGATCATTGGAGACCCTGAATCGACCGACTGATCTGAATCACTGTCTTCTTGTTCTTTTTTCTTCCATTCCTGTTTTATAACTTGCACCGGCCGTAGCTTGTTGAAAATCCGATCCCTTTCTTTTTCTTCTTCCGCCGCTCTTTCTTCCAGTGTTTTTAGCCGCTGAAGTCGCCTGCGCTGTGATTTGCTAAGACCGGAAGGGCACCACCTTGGCTTAGGTTCTATCGGCTTTCTGATTTTTCCAGCCAGATTGCTCATTTCACTGTCGGACTCAGTCTTGACTGTGTCGTTGGAGGCCGATGTTTCTTGAGCTCGGGAAGACTCACCTTGTTCTGGCATTGCCAATCTTTCGTGGACCGGCCTTCTGCTCTCCGTCCCTAGTCGATCGTATACTAACCTAGACAACTTGTCTTTAGCCGATCGATTTAGCCGATTTTTAATTGGATGCTGCATGGGACATGATTGCACTGTAGGTAAAGCCATCCCTTTCTCCCAGCAGAATTGCCAAAAGGGACGCTACCGATGTTCCTCTTCTTCGGTTCGTGGCCAACGAGGGGAGTCTGACCGATGATATTTGCCTAGTCGATAAGTACTTGGCTGACGAGGGTAGTCTGGTCGTCGGGAGTTTTGTCTCTGGCTTATCCTTTCGTATTTTTCCAATAGTTGTGAAAAAGTTGGCTTTGGCTTGAAGCTGGTTTTTCTTGGTGGGGTTCTTTCCGCTTTGTACCATCTTCCGACTTTCAAATCACCTTTTGGCTTTACTGTCCTCGAATTTTGGCCGTTTCGATCGGCTTCAATCTGTATTGAGCCGATGGTGATTTGTACTTTCTCAGTCGGCTTGATGTCCTCTTTCATGGGTTATTTCCCTTTTCGTGTACATTGGACCATGTTGATTTGGAAGGGATTTATGCCTATCTGCATAGCTGATTCTTCCGCGAACTTCAACCACCCATCAGCGATAGCCGATTGAATCTGTTGGCGAAAAATGTTGCAATCATTAGTGTTATGCGAAAAAGAATGATGCCACTTACAGTACCTTTGCTTTTTGATTTCATCGGCCGACGAAATAACGTGCCCTTCTGGTAATTTTATAAGTTTTTCTTGCAACAGTAAGTCAAATATCCTATCGCATTTTGATACATCAAAGGAATATTTGACCTCCGTCTTATTCTTCGTCGGCTTGAGCCATGAGCAAACGAGTGGCTTTTTGGGGCCCTTAGCCCACTCGGTTATATTTACGTCTGTCTCATCATCAGAAGTATCGCTCGTACTGTATTCCACCATGTTTACTTTAGCTTTATCATTACCATTTAGTCTAAATTTGTCCTTAAATCCATTGTTTTCTGCATATCGGCTTTCTTGTGCCGATACACGATGGAGCAGATGGCCCAGATCGGAGAACTCTTGTCCTGATAATTTTTCTTTTAACGGCGGGATAAGCCCTTGAAACGCCATATCTGCTAATTGGTCATCGGGGAGCGCAACGCTAAAACATCTGTTCCGTACATCCCTAAATCTCTTAATTTAGTCAGAGATCGATTCCCCGTATTTTTGTCGGACTGAACTGAGATCAGTAATTCTTAGTTCCATAGTCCTAGAGGAGAAGTATTCATGGAATCGGCTTTCCAAATCGTTTCACAAGTGGACCGAATTCGGGGGTAGGTTTGTGAACCAAGTAAATGCTGCCCCTGATAAGGATAAGTGAAAGAGTCTGATTCTTAGCCCGTCGAACTGTGCTGCCTCGCCGCATTGGGCCATGAATCGTCTGACGTGTTCGAGGGTAGTAACGGAGTCATCCCCTGAAAATTTGGCAAAGTCTCGGATCCTGTAGTTATGGGGGTATGGTATCCGATCTATGTAATTGGGATACGGCTTCCTATAGCTGATCACCCTCCCTTTGGGTTGTAGGCCAAATTGTTCTCTTAATACTGCAGCAATTTGTTCCGCCCAATTAGCGTTGTCGGCTTGTGGTATAGCCTGACCTTGCCAGTTATCATTATTCATACCCTACCCCCCGAGTGTAAACTCGGGTCGATGTCCAAATCGCGTCCCAAGGGGCCTTGGTGCTTGATCATAATCGTGGTGCCTAACAGCCAGTGTATCGTGTATAGGTGTGAAAGGTTCAACGTATGACACTACCCTATGTGGGGCTGGGTTTCTGGTCGCGATCCCTTGGAACTGTGGAACCTGGTCTGTTTCGATCGGCCTAGAAGCCGATAGATCGTTCTCGTTAGGAGTGGGCACATTGGACGTACTTGCCATATTTATTTTTGCCCCATCGGTATGTCCATGGTAATGTGCCACTCCACCCCTATGGGAGCTAGGTTTTAATACAGTAGGCTAGACCGGCATCATAGGAGGTGTCGGGGCCGATGCACTTACCGTGCGGGCGCTGGGTGATAAAGAGTGACGAGTGCACATACCATGGGTAGCCCCATCAGCACGGGACCACGAACGGGCTGATCTCCTTGAAGGCCCAGTTCTGCCGAAAGGCCTGTAGGCCATAAAGAGTGGGCCTGGCCCCTGTTCAGAACCAGCCCCTGGTGACCGGCAGAGTCCGACCTCTCAGGTCGGAGCGCACGGTCGGCCAGCTCCACTGGGCCGAGGCGATAGGGACTCCGAGCCGGTGTCGCCAATCGCTTCAGGCACGCGACGCCCTCGACGTCTGCAGGGTAGGCGGCCCATTCCCGAGAATGTCAGAGGACCCGCCAAAGTCAAGCCCCAGTCCCGTCTTCCTGACACACCACAGAGGAGGGCGCCCCTTCCCGAGGTCAAGCTGAGGTAAAGCACCATTTAATCGCCGGGGCTGACGGTTGCACAGAAACGGTGCGTCACCCTGTCAGCCCGGCCGAAGACCACTCGTCGCAGGACTACCAACCCAGCGTAGGGTTGGGCGGAGGCCGGTCGGACGACAAGACAGAAGACCAGACTCCAAGGCGTACAGTACCCCTTCCTTTTTTTCTCCAAACTCCCGTGTAACCTGCTGACTCCGGTTATATAAGGAGAAGCAGGGCTCCGAGGGGAGGGGCGAACGAAAAATAAGCAAGCAAACAACCACAGCGAAAAACTAATCGAGCAAGGGAGATCGATCCATTCGAACCCCCATCTCGCCTGTAGCCTTTGGTTCGTCTCACGAATACAATACACCCCAACGGCCCGAACTGGAGTAGGGACATTCAGCCCGAACCAGTATAAATCGCTGACTTCCTGAGTCAACCATTCGAGGAGAGGGAGCGCGCGACCTCCACTAACCGAAAATTCGTATTGCCGGTGCAGGAAACACCGACAGTTGGCGCGCCAGGTAGGGGGCTTCGCGCGTCATCATCACTTCCATCTTCGGATTCCCACCACTTTCATCCTCGATGGCTTCTCCCTCGCGCATCGACGGCGCACCAGCGCCGGGGGGCTGGATCCGCTTCGGCACCTTCGGCTTCATCGCTACGGCGGCAGGAGAGCTCGTGCTCGTCCCCGCCGCAATCCGCGACCAGTTCTTCTCTGGGAGCCTGGGCGCAGTCGCCGATATCCTCGGCAACCTCCGCCTCGAGGCCCCGGCGCGGGTCACGGAGGCGGGCTCACCACGTACCAGCGTCGCCTCAGGTGATGCTGCGTACGAGTCATGACCAACGACGGTCTCACCATCCACAGGCTCCAGGTTCGTGGCCATGACCGGCTACATGCCAACTTCCCTCCATGACCTGCTGGGGGATTCCTCCAGCCGCAGTTCTAGCTCCGACAGGGAGTATCCCCCGCGCAGGACATTCTCCCGCGAGTGCAACATGGCGGGCGCGACGGAGCCATCTGCCACCCCCGCAACTCCCGGAACCCTCCTCCCGCACGACGAAGTGCAGGGGGATGGGTCCCGACGGAAGGACGACGCGGGCCTCCAGACTCGCCTCGCCGACCTCCAGCATCAGCGCGAGGAGCTGGACGCCCGCAAGGTCGAGCTCGACAAACTCCAGGACGACCTGGAGCAACGTCAGCCTGAGCCACCTCTGGCCTCTGGCGCGCGCGCGCACGCCAGGTCCATCACCAGCTGGCCGAGGGGACGGACGATCTCCCGTTCTTCCCCCACGCCAACCAAAACATCTCCGCGGCAGCAATGCTGCTCCGCGGGCTGCCTGAGCCGACGGACCTGGACGCCAAGACCACATACCAGAACCTTCGGGGGTTGGTGGAATGTGCTGTCGTTCAGCACGCCCAGGGTTCCGGTTCCCGGCGCTCAGGTGCAGCCTCGGGTCACCCGGGCCACTCCCCTTCGCGGGGCAATCTGACCCCGACCGCGACGGCTCCGCATCACGAGCTTCCCCAAGCATCGCCACCAACCACGCCTCCGGCGAGGAGGCCGTTCTTCGAGCGGAAGGTGACCCACAAAGCGTCCGGCTCTGAGGCCGGCACCCCTTCCGACCGCTCCAATAAGAAGAAACGGAAGGGGAAGCAAGGTCGCGAAGGTTGCATGGTCGCCGCTGCCGACCGCCCTGCCAAGCAGCAGGCTCGACAGACGCCCGACCGATTCGAGAGGTTGATGGATAGTCCGTGCCCGAACCACGACTATCCCGTCAAACACAAGTACCTGGACTGCGAAGTCCTGAAGCGGTTTCTCTCCGGGAACCCCACGACGTCGCGGGGCAAGGGGAAGAAGCGCGACCCGGCGCCCGACGCCGGGACGAAGGGTGACGAGACGACCGATGAGTTTTCGCAACTCGACGGTTGCCTCATGATCTTCGGTGGGGCGGAGTGCTACGCCGACAAGCATTGGTTGAAGCTCGCCCACCGTGAAGTCCACACGGTGACCCACGCAGTGCCCAGCTACCTGAGGTGGTCGGAGTGCCCGATCGCCTTCGATCGGACCGACCACCCCGACCATGTCCTGCACCCGGGGCGATACCCGCTCATCGTCAACCCCATCATGGGGATGAAGCGCCTGACCAAAGTGCTTATGGATGGCGGCAGCGGTCTCAACATCACGTATGTTGAGACCCTAGATGCCCTGGGGGTCCCTCGCTCCGCCCTTCGGCCGAGCAAGGCGCCTTTCCACGGCGTCGTCCCAGGCCAACAGGCCCATCTGCTCGGGCAGGTCGACCTGCCCGTTACCTTTGGGAGCCTGGACAACTTCCGCACCGAGAGCCTCACTTTTGAGGTTGTGGACTTTCCCGGCTCCTACCACGCCATCTTGGGGAGGCCGTGCTACGCGAAGTTCATGGCGGTCCCCAACTACACCTACCTCAAGCTGAAGATGCTGGGGCCACAGGGCGTCATCACCGTGGCCGCGTCCTTTCAGTTCGCTTACAACTACGAGCGAAGCAGTTGCAAGCTAGCCTCGGCGGTCGTCGCTTCCACCGAGCTCGCCCGTCTCCAGGAAAGGGCCCCCGAGTCCGCCCCCGATTCCAGCAAGTCGGGGCCGAGTTCCTTCAAGTCTGCGGAGGACGCGAAGGAGGTCGCGGTCGATCTCGAGGATCCCGCCAAGACCGTACGGATCGGGGCCGCCCTCCCTGCCAAATAGGAAAGCGCGCTCGTCGACTTCCTCCGAGCAAACCGAGACGTCTTCACCTGGAGACCCTCGGACATGCCGGGAGTTCCGAAGGAAGCCGCTGAGCACTCCCTCAATATCCGACCGGGCTCCAGAACCACAAGAGCCGTTGCTCCTCTAAATTGCCGCCACGACCCAGGTCGTCAGCGCGGCGCTTGTCGTGGAGCGAGCGGAAGAAGGCCGCGTCTTCAAGGTGCAGAGGCCAGTCTACTTCGTCAGCGAAGTACTCTCCGAAACAAAGGTTCGGTACCCTTAGGTACAGAAGCTGTTGTATTCGGTACTCATCACCAAGAGGAAGCTGGTCCACTACTTCGACCAGCATCCCATCTCCGTGGTAACCTCGTCACTTCTCGGAGAAATCGTCCACAACCGCGACGCCACCGGAAGGATCGCCAAGTGGGCTCTCGAGCTCAATGGCCTCGACATATCGTACTTCCCTAGGACGGTGATCAAGTCGCAGGTCTTGGCTGACTTCGTCGCCGAGTGGACTAAAGCGCAAGTCACGCCAATGGTCGAGGACCCCGAGTACTGGACAATGTACTTCGACGGGTCCTACACCAAGAACGGGGCCGGTGCGGGGGTCGTCATCGTCTCCCCTCTTGGCAACAAGCTTCTGTACGCCATCCGGCTGCTTTTCGATGCCACCAACAATGTCGCCGAATACGAGGCCCTCGTCAACGGCCTTCGGATTGCCGCCGACCTCGGCGCTCGGTGGCTCTACGTCCACGGCGACTCCAAGCTAGTCATCGACCAAGTTATGAAGGCCACGGAGCCTCGTGACGCCCGTATGGCGGCCTACTGCTTGGAGGTCCGCAAGCTCGAGGAGAGGTTCAAAGGATTCGAGCTTCACCATAGCTACCGACGCTACAATGGAGAAGCCGACTCCCTCGCCAACCTCGCCTCCAGTAAAGGCCCGATCCCTCCCGGAGTCTTCATCTCCGACCTCCGCAAGCCATCCATCCGGTTGGATCCGACCGCTGAGGACACAGCCGACCCCCTAAAAGTGGATGCTCCGACCGACCTTCGGTCGGACGCGCACCCGGCTGGGTCCAACCTTAGTGTGCTGAACGTCGAGTCCGACTGGAGGCAACCCTTCATCGACCGGTTGACGGACGGATCACTCCCCGCCGACTCCACCGAGAAGGGGTAAGTCAAGAACCCATAGTTAACGTGACTTGACGAAAGAGCCCCAACTACAAGACCTAGGCTCACTCATCCAGAAAACCTCCTCGGCCTGGGTGTGGGTGCGGTGGCATTGGCGTGAAACGATCACCATGCCCTGCAACTGTGGTAGTAGAAGAAGCGGTGTCTTCATCGAGATCTGACTCCTCCGGGTCCGGCTCGTGTAGCTCGAGTACTAGCTCTGGTCCTGGTCCGTACAATGCCATCTCCAACTCATCAATCCTTCACAGAAGATGGGACACATGCTCTTGAGCCTCCCGCCATCGGTTCTTCTCTACCGTGTCCTCCTCTCGAGCCTTCTGTAGCTCCCGGTTCGTATCATCGAGCACATCCTCCTGAGCGATGACAAGTCGTGCCAGCTGTGTGACCGTGGCATTCTAATCCTGAATCAGCTTCGGGTCAAGAAGGTTGTTGTTGTGTGGATGGTAGCGGTACTCCGCGCCCTCCAGCTCGCTGGCGTAGATGCGGGTGATGTGTCGCATCGCTCGTCATGATACCTCCTGAATTCCCATATGCATTGTTGACCTCCTGGCGGTGCAGTATATCGGACGGTTGCCTTTGCCCTTCTTCCTGGCATGCACCGTGATCTTCACATCACAAGCCTTAATTAGTCCTGCTTGTCTGATGACGTTCACTTAGTATTGTGGCTTCTCAAAACCTTCGAGAAACTGCAGCATACGCCAAAGTTCCGCGGCGTGGCCAACCTCAAGATCGACGTAGTTGATCTCTCCCTCCATCTGTCACAAAATTCTCACGTAAGAATAGATTTCAAATTGTGATGAGGGTAAGGGAAAAATTCAGCAAGGGGTAAGAAAAGAGAGAAGGGGTAAGTCGAGAATTCATTCTTTATCTTGACCAACTTTTAACTTTTAGAAAATAGGTTTTATCCTCACTACGACCATTCTAACTATGGGTTGAGCCTACAGTCAGTATGGCTCTGATACCACCTCTGTCGGGACCCGAATTTACAAATCCGGACCTTCTGTGTATTCAGCACTAGTCCAGGATCACGCTAGTGCACACAGTCTCAACATTGGTAAATATCACAATCATACCACTCGATAATAATAAAGTACTTTAATTAGATAATCAAACTGGTTGCTTGACCTTAAGGTCAAGTTACAAATATACGCCTCGTAGGGCGAAACTTATTTAAAAGAGAAATAATAGCAGCGGAAAAATAAGATAACATCGTGGCGCCATCCAGTATACCACAGGCAACTGACTGGGCTCGCTCCCTAGTTAGACGGTTCCTCTTGAAGCTCCTCCTCCAAAGCTGGTGTAGACTCTTCCTCAACTGGTGTTGTATTGTGGCAAGGGTGAGTACTTGGTACTCAGCAAGTCATGCACAGAATGCAGCTAATATACTACATGCATGGCTTAATACAAAGGAATAGCTCAAGGTATATTTGCAGTAAACAGCATTTGACAAGTATCATAAGTAGATTCGAAAGCAGTAAAGACAAGTATAATATCAATAACTTTTCCAGGAGTTACATAAACATCTTTCCCGATTCTAATCCACATTTCCATCAACGTCATTATTAAACCAGACCAAACCTTCCAAGTTCAAGTTATTTTCAAGAAAGTCTAACCCTTGACTGTAATTCCCGAGCGATGTCCAATACCGCGGACACGGCTATTCGAATAGATTTTACACTCTGCAGAGGTTATGCACTTTACCCACAAGATACAGTCAAACACCACAAAGGCGAGTGTCCGTAATAGCCTTCGTAAACTTCCAACAAAGACAAGTGGTCCTCTCCTGTTGCACGCTAACCCTTCCCTTAGCGAAGGCGAAGTTTAGGCCAATCCACCGTTAGATGGGTACCTGCCGCAGCCCAGACGCCTCTCGCACAACTACACAAAGGGTGTAGTTGACATCCTGAGGTCCCACAGGTACATTATTAGCAACTTAATCAACTAGGTCCGTCCCATTACAGACATGTGGTTGCACGTTTGACTCAGTTCAAATGCTTACAAGGTTAAGTCCTTAGGGTGACCAGGGCAAGACTACCCGAAGAACCAAATCGACGTTCCCGGTGCCACAACTGGCCCACCCGATCATTCTTGCCACATGCCCCGGTCGAAAACTATTTATCAAACCCCAGTTGATTACCATGCACCACGTGCCATCAACATCACAACACATGATACCTTTCCAAAACAGGTTCAATATATCATTAAGTCAATATTAACATTTGATTGTCCAAAATCATGTCATGAGCACGTAGCAGGTCTAAGCAATATGCTACAACGATCTAAATTCCCATGTTGGCAATTTAGTAATGTCCAACTATTTAATCCTCAACTAGGGTGACAAGGGGGGTCATGGCACATATTTAATTAACCAAGGGGTCATACAACAATTTGGCATTTATCTACTTTCCCATAATTAAATAAAGCATTTTCTAATTAAACTAGCATGCAATAGTTTAAACCAATTTAATTTGAAAATGGGATCAACATGGTCAAAGCACAACTTGCCTTCAAAAAGTACTTATTCTTGGTCCTGAGCTGGCTCCTGGGTCAACACTTCTCCCTCGAAGCCTTCAGGCACTTCAACGTCTACTCGTAAAGCGTGCAAATAGCAAATAATAAATAAACAGTAGACAAAAAGTGTCCAAACATACAAATAAAGTTTATAAACAGAGAGAGCATAATTTTATGAATTTTTAGAAACTGGAATCGTCAAATTCGGAGTTTAAATGCAAAAGTTACAAGCATTTAAAGTTTAAATAATCAATTAAATAATATTACAGAGAAAAACTTTGGTCCAAAAATTAAATAAAATTCATCATTAGGTAGATCTCAATTTTATACAAATTTAGAAATTTGAAACACTCAAATCGGTGTTAAAATGCAAAAGTTATAAGCGTTTGAAGTTTGAAACAAATTCTGAAATCAATATTTCGAATTAATAAATCATTTTCTATTTCGGAAATTGAATTATTGCGTCAGCAGTGACACGTGGACCAATCAGGAGCCGCCACGTCGCCTCGGGTCCATGGACCCGGCGCACGGCGCGGCTCGATCCACCGTGGACCTGGCGCACGGCCCACACGTCTCACTAACAGCTGGGCCCGCCCTGTCAGCGGCCTGGACTCAAGCCGGCGCGGCGCGACTGACAGTGGGCCCCACTGACACGTGGGCCCCACTGACACGTGGGCCCCGCGTGTCAGAGGCACGCACCCACGCGCGGGCGCTGACCGCGACGGTCGGCCTCCCAGCCACGTGGCTAGATCTCGGCCGTTGATTTGAAAATCAACGGCCCAGATTGGATCTGGCTTAACGCAGTGGAAAAACTACTCGGCTGATCTAGACCGTTCTATCTTGATCGGACGGTCAAGATACAATCTAACAATTACAGCGCGGCTAACCCTAGCCGTTCGATCTAGATCTAACGGCTGAGATCTATCCTAGCTCGGTGCGGTTTAGGCTACGTGGCACAATCTAAGCCGTTGGATCTAGATCCAACGATTGGAAATAGATCTGCGAATTTCAACGTGGAAACTCACCGGGGTGACGTGGCGTGATCTGGGCCCTTGGATCCGGATCGGACGGTTGGTGGAGCTCGAACGACGGCGATGGCTTGCGGTGGCGCTGGCTTACCGGAGACGAGGACGGCGACACGCCCGACGGCGCTGCAGGGCTCCTCCGGCGAAGTGAAAGGTCCCCTCCAATGCTTCTCTTCCTTGCGGTTCCGGATCTGGGCTCAACGGCGGCGGAGGACGGCGGACGGCGGCGGAGGACGGCGGACGGCGGCGGAAACGGCGCAAAACCGCGGCGGAACGCACGGCCAACTACGACGAGCTCGCGCGGGCAAACGGCGGCGGCTCAGGCGGCGTGGGCTAGGGCTATGGGTGCGCACGGAAGTCGGCAACATGACAGCGGTGGCGGCGCATTAAATAGGGCCCTCGGCGTCCGTGAAACGCGAGGAAACCGAGGCCCACTCCGTTGCGGCGGCGTAATCCGAATTGGATTCAGATTGGGTGATGTGGCTCAACGCGACCCGTTGGATCAGCGAGGGTTTGGGCTCGAGTCCGGCTCGGGCGACTTGGCTGGCTCGATCGGGCTCGGGTTCGGGCGACGTGGCTCAATCTCGGCCGTTCGATCTTGATCAGACGGTCGAGAGGGTTAGGGTTAGGCGACTGGGTTCGACCGGCTCGGCTGGCTCGGGTCGGACTCGAGTCTGACTCGGACTCTGGTCCGGTCGGATGAACAGTTCAAACCAACTCGATTTTTCCAGCGATTAAATAATCCAATAAATTCCCAGAAATTCATTTAATTCATTAAAAATAGCAAAACACTCAGAAAAATTCCAGAAAAATTCTGGCAAATATTTTGGAACATTTTGGACTCAAATAAAATATTTCCAACAAAATTTTATTTGCAAAATCAAATTCTTTAATCATTTCAAAAGGGGATAAATTCAAATAAATTCCAAATAAATTCGAGAAAATTCCAAAAATTCGCAAAAATGCCAAACCACATTTGAATTTAAGAAAAGCAAAATTTTGGGGTGTTACAGCGCCCCTTACCGAGGCCAAGCTGAGGTCAAGCACCATTTAATTGCCGGGGCTGACGGTTGCACAGAAACGGTGCGTCACCCTGTCAGCCCGGCCGAAGACCACTCGTCGCAGGACTACCAACCCAGTGTAGGGTTGGGCGGAGGCCGGTCGGACGATAAGACAGAAGACCAGACTCCAAGGCGTACAGTACCCCTTCCTTTTTTTCTTCAAACTCCCGTGTAACCTGCTGCCTCCGGTTATATAAGGAGAAGCAGGGCTCCGAGGGGAGGGCCGAACGAAAAATAAGCAAGCAAACAACCCAGCGAAAAACTAATCGAGCAAGGGAGATCGATCCATTCAAACCCCCATATCGCCTGTAGCCTTTGGTTCACCTCACGAATACAATACACCCCAACGGCCCGAACTGGAGTAGGGACATTCAGCCCGAACCAGTATAAATCGCTGACTTCCTGAGTCAACCATTCGAGGAGAGGGAGCGCGCGACCCCCACTAACCGAAAATTCGTATTGCCGGTGCACGAAACACCGACAGTTGGCGTGCTAGGTAGGGGGCTTCACGCGTCATCATCACTTCCATCTTCGGATTCCCACCACTTTCATCCTCGATGGCTTCTCCCTCGCGCATCGACGGCGCACCAGCGCCGGGGGGCTGGATCCGCTTCGGCACCCTCGGCTTCATCGCTACGGCGGCAGGAGAGCTCGTGCTCGTCCCCACCGCAATCCGCGACCAGGTCTTCTCCGGGAGCCGTCGGTATCTGATTTCGGTATCTATAAGTCGTCGGCTCAAATAGAATATAGTATATTCTATACCATCGGCTTCCTGAGTCAAAACTGCTCCTATTGCCTCCTCCTCAGTCGATATGTATAACCTAAAAGGTAAGCCCTTTATTGGCGCGATCAACACCGGAGGTTTCATTAGATACTCTTTTATATCCTCAAAGGCTTTATGTTGATCGGTTCCCCACACAAACTCTTCGTTATCTTTTAGTTTGAGTAATGGGGTAAAGGCACGAATCCGGCTGGACAGATTTGAAAGAAAGCGTCACAGATAATTGATTTTGCCGATCAATATCCGTAGCTCTTTCTTGTTTGTCGGCGGTTTAGTATCGGCTATTGCTTTTACTTTTGCCTGGTTTACTTCAATCCCTTTTTCATGTACTGTGAATCCGAGGAATTGTCCAGCTGATACTCCGAAGGCTCACTTGAGTGGATTCATTTTCAGCCCATGTGCTCTCGTGCTTTCAAACATTTTTTCTAAATCGGCCAAATGCTGCCAATCTTCTTTTGATTTTACAACGACGTCGTCAATGTAAATTTCTACTGTATGGCCGATTGGATCATGAAAGATATGGTTCATAGCTCGTTGGTAAGTAGCCCCTGCGATTTTCAGGCCGAATGTCATGACGGTCCATTCGTAAAGTCCCAAAGCCCCTGGGCACTTGAAGGCTGTTTTGGGTATATCGGCTTCGGCCATGAGTATTTGATTGTACCCGGCGTTCCCAAATAAGAAGCTTATGATTTTGTTTCCAGATGCAGCGTCGATAAGCATATCGGCTATTGGCATCGGATATTCATCTTTTGGTGTGGCTTTGTTTAAATCTCTGAAGTCTACACATACCCGGAGCTTACCATTTTCTTTTTCACGGGAACGATATTTGAGACCCACTCTGCATATCGGCAGGGCCGAATAAACTTGGCCTCTAATAATTGCTCTACTTCCTCTTTTATGGCATCTTATAATATAGGATTAAATCGCCTTGGATTTTGTTTAAATGGTCGATATCCAACTTTTATGGGTAGCCAATGCTCAACGAGCTGTCGGCTTAATCCTAGCATCTCGTAGTATTCCCACGCGAAGCAATCTCTGTATTTTTTAAGCATCTCGACTAACTTTGTTTTATAGTCCGGGTTTAATTTAGCACTTACAAAAGTTGGTCTTTTCCTATACCCTTCTCCAATATCGATTTCTTCAAGCTCATCGGCAGAGGTGAAGCCTTGTCCTCATCTCTCTTCCTCGAAATCTTCAATTGCTTCTTCATAATTTCCTTGTCGATAGCTTCTTGCTTTTTCTTGCAACTTCTTTACTATTTCGGACTCGATCTCCTAATGACTTCATTTGTCCGATCGAATGCATTTGGTTTGACACTGATTGGTCTCAATCCAGACTTCTCAACGCAGATGAAATCACAGTTATCCAAACTCGTCCCTGATATACACTCGGCTTCTTCGTGCGGCCAATTTGTGTCAGTGCTGGCCATGGCGATGTGAGCCGATGTGTCGGCTGATACAACTTCCACTTTGTCATCATTCCATTGTACAAGTTTTTGATGCATAGTTGACGGAATGCAGCAATTGGCATGAATCCAATCTCATCCAAGAAGCACACTGTAATTGCCCTTGGCTATAATAACAAAGAATGCAGTCGACAGTGTCTTGTTACCGACTGTTAATTCAGCCATCATCACTCCTTTTGCTTCGGTAGGGTCTCCGGTAAAATCATTTAAAACCATGTTGGTTTTGATCAAGTCTTCATCGGTTTTTCCTAGCTTATTGAAGGTGCTGAAAGGCATCAGGTTTACTGTTGCACCTCCATTGACCAACATCCTTGATATTGGTCGCCCATTGATATGTCCCTTGAGGTACAACGGCTTTAGATGCCGATGGGTGTCCTGTGGTTTTTCAAATATAGCATCTTGAGCGCCAAGACACAATTGAGCGAATACCTCTTTGGTCGGCTCATCCACAGTTTTGAACTCCGCAGGCAATGTGAACACCATGTTGATGTCCATTGGTGGTGTACCATCTCGGATCATTGGAGACCCCGAATCGACCGACTGATCTGAATCACTGTCGGCTTGTTCTTTTTTCTTCCATTCCTGTTTTATAACTTGCACCGGCCGTAGCTTGTTGAAAATCCGATCCCTTTCTTTTTCTTCTTCCGCCGCTCTTTCTTCCAGTGTTTTTAGCCGCTGAAGTCGCATGCGCTGTGATTTGCTAAGACCGGAAGGGCACCACCTTGGCTTAGGTTCTATCGGCTTTCTGATTTTTCCAGCCAGATTGCTCATTTCACTGTCGGACTCAGTCTTGACTGTGTCAATGGAGGCCGATGTTTCTTGAGCTCGGGAAGACTCGCCTTGTTCTGGCATTGACAATCTTTCGTGGACCGGCCTTCTGCTCTCCGTCCCTAGTCGATCGTGTACTAGCCTAGACAACTTGTCTTTAGCCGATCGATTTAGCCGATTTTTAATTGGATGCTGCATGGGACATGATTGCACTGTAGGTAAAGCCATCCCTTTCTCCCAGCATAATTGCCAAAAGGGACGCTGCCGATGTTCCTCTTCTTCGGTTCGTGGCCAACGAGGGGAGTCTGACCGATGATATTTGCCTAGTCGATAAGTACTTGGCTGATGAGGGTAGTCTGGTCGTCGGGAGTTTTGTCTATGGCTTATCCTTTCGTATTTTTCCAATAGTTGTGAAAATTTGGCTTTGGCTTGAAGCTGGTTTTTCTTGGTGGGGTTCTTTCCGCTTTGTACCATCTTCCGACTTTCAAATCACCTTTTGGCTTTACTGTCCTCGATTTTTGGCCGTTTCGATCGGCTTCAATCTGTATTGAGCCGATGGTGATTTGTACTTTCTCAGTCGGCTTGATGTCCTCTTTCATGGGTTCTTTCCCTTTTCGTGTACATTGGACCATGTTGATTTGGAAGGGATTTATGTCTATCTGCATAGCTGATTCTTCCGCGAACTTCAACCGCCCATCAGTGATAGCCGATTGAATCTGTTGGCGAAAAATGTTGCAATCATTAGTGTTATGCAAAAAGAATGATGCCACTTACAGTACCTTTGCTTTTTGATTTCATCGGCCGACGGAATAACGTGCCCTTCTGGTAATTTTATAAGTTTTTCTTGCAACAGTAAGTCAAATATCCTATCGCATTTTGATACATCAAAGGAATATTTGACCTCCGTCTTATTCTTCGTCGGCTTGAGCCATGAGCAAATGAGTGGCTTTTTGGGGCCCTTAGCCCACTCGGTTATATTTACGTCTGTCTCATCATCAGAAGTATCGCTCGTACTGTATTCCACCATGTTTACTTTAGCTTTATCATTACCATTTAGTCTAAATTTGTCCTTAAATCCATTGTTTTCTGCATATCGGCTTTCTTGTGCCGATACACGATGGAGCAGATGGCCCAGATCGGAGAACTCTTGTCCTCCTAATTTTTCTTTTAACGACGGGATAAGCCCTTGAAATGCCAGATCTGCTAATTGGTCATCGGGGAGCGCAACGCTAAAACATCTGTTCCGTACATCCCTAAATCTCTTAATGTAGTCAGAGACCGATTCCCTGTATTTTTGTCAGACTGAACTGAGATCAGAAATTCTTAGTTCCATAGTCCTAGAGAAGAAGTATTCATGGAATCGGCTTTCCAAATCGTTTCACAAGTGGACCGAATTCGGGGGTAGGTTTGTGAACCAAGTAAATGCTGTCCCTGATAAGGATAAGGGAAAGAGTCTGATTCTTAGCCCGTCGAACTGTGCTGCCTCGCCGCATTGGGCCATGAATCGTCTGACGTGTTAGAGGGTAGTAACGGAGTCATCCCCTGAAAATTTGGCTAAGTCTGGGATCCTGTAGTTATTGGGGTATGGTATCCGATCTATGTAATCGGGATACGGCTTCCTATAGCCGATCACCCTCCCTTTGGGCTGTTGGCCAAATTGTTCTCTTAATACTGCAGCAATTTTTTCTGCCCAATTAGCGTTGTCGGCTTGTGGTATAGCCTGACCTTGCCAGTTATCATTATTCATACCCTGCCCCCCGAGTGCAAACTCGGGTCGATGTCCAAATCGCGTCCCAAGGGGCCTTGGTGCTTGATCATAATCGTGGTGCCTAACAGCCAGTGTATCGTGTATAGGTGCGCAAGGTTCAACGTATGACACTACCCTATGTCGGGCTGGGTTTCTGGTCGCGATCCCTTGGAACTATGGAACCTGGTCTGTTTCAATCGGCCTAGAAACCGATAGACCGTTCCCGCTAGGAGTGGGCACATTGGACGTACTTGCCATATTTATTTTTGCCCCATCGGTATGTCCATGGTAATGTGCCACTCCACCCCTATGGGAGCTAGGTTTTAATACAGTAGGCTGGACCGGCATCATAGGAGGTGTCGGGGCCGATGCACTTACCGTGCGGGCACTGGGTGATAAAGAGTATACCGGATACGTCGGGAGAGGCTGTAATGGATCTAACAGGCTCCCAGACACAACGAGCTCCTGAGCAATTGTTTTGACACTATTCTCTATCATGGTAATGGATCTAGAGCCGCTGATTGGTTAATTAGTGCGTGATGCACAGGATTGCTCAATCATACTTGATAGATCGGCTTGAGCAGGTGCATATAGGGGTGGCAACGGGGACCTTCCCCGCCGGGGAGTGCCTCCCCATCCCTGTCCCCGCGACATGAAATTTTCCCCGTCCCCGTCCCCATTCCCCTTCTCGGGGGAGAAAATCCCCACGTCCCCATCCCCGTTCGGGTATCGGGGCCCCATCGGGGACCCATCCTCGCGAAAAGTTCACACAAGAGAAGAGCTCTTATAGCCATTTTAACTCTAAAATTATATCAACAGGCAAGGAAAAAAAGAATGCATGCATTCCTTGAAAATTATGTTGTCCCGTTTATGAAAATATGATTATGATGGGCTAGAGAATATGTTTGCAATCTATCAATTAAATTGGACTAAACTAAATTCGGGTCCCCAACCGGGTCCCCGCGGGGAAAGAAATTCCCCGTCCCCGTCCTCGCCATACCCGATGGGGGAATCATTTTCCCTGTTTCCATCCCTGCGGGGGACGATTTTTTCCCATACCCGTCCCCTAATAGAGGAATTCCCCGCCGTGGATCGGGGAACGGGTCCCCATTGCCACCCCTAGGTGCATATCGGCTTACCGGGTCAGACGGTGAATAGCCGATGGGATTGATTGTTGGAAGTGCAGTCTTTTGAGTAACCCCTCCTCGTCGTGTTTTCTGGAAGCATTGCAACATCATCTCTTCTAATGCTGCCTTCCGATCTTCAATCTCCTTCCGCTGCTCGGGGGTTAAATCGGCCAACTTAGGCGCGATTATAGCATCTGTGTTGATGTCGGCGGAGACTGTGGGCTTATCAGTTGACGACATAGTCGATTTTTGGGTCCCACCGGGCGTGCCAAAATATGTTTGCGCAAAAAATGTGAAGTATGATTTCTTGCCTCAAACACACAAGACAAACGCTGGGTTTGAGAGCGTGCCAGTCAATTTGACCTGAAATTGACAAGGTAGCAAAAAACGTGAATCTAAGCAGCCGATAGCGAAAACTATTGGCTTGACAACGATCGGCTAAGGGCCGATAAGGAGATAACTAGACTAGCCGATTAAGGCTAATCCGAGGGTGAAGGTAAATCGACTTTGAAAAGGCGATGCGCAACAAGCAAAGCAGATCGAACCTGGAATCAAGTCGACGAGAACAATAAATTGGCGATGCGCAACTCTTTATTGATTTCGACGGCTTACAGAGGAAAGATTGCTACGAAACTAAAAAAACGTAAAACAAAGTGTATTGGTTGGTTGATGTGTTGATTGATTGCTTGTCACCTCCTGGTCCGTCCCCTTTTATATCGCTCTAGCTGATCCGAGTCCATCCTGGATATGGCAACCAAAACCGTATCGGTTTCGAATCAAACTCTCAACCAAATCCATGTTGGTTACAGGATGTTAATCAAATTTTAACCGTATCGTGCCTTTCATTCCAAACTGGGCCGATATTACTTACACATCCCAAAATTTGGTGCAAACAGATATACTTTCATGTGCTAGTGACAACACCGAGGCTAGGAACTTGCTTCTGGTCACATGTAATAGCTGTGTCGCAGTCCTTTTTTTTCCCTTTTGTGCAAGAGGGTTGTATAAACTATGAAGACTTGTGCTCATATTTTGCAATGCAAATGGGAGCCAAAGGTGAATGCCCCCTTTCTATAGTCATTAAGGGCTTGTTTGGGACGTGGAAATTTCACAAGAAACATAATTTGACAGGAAACAATCCTGCAAGAATCTAGAAAAATTCCCGTGCTCCAAACATGGCCTAATAGCATATCACACCCCAGACTTCACAAGAATCACAGGCAGCTAGCATTGGAAGCTCGGTTCACCATACAGAATGAGAAATTTTACGGTGGATGACTGTGATGCCTTAGAATTTGGGAGTTACCGTAGGGGGGTTTTTTCTCCCTTGTTTCGATTTCAGAAGGAATGAAGGAAATGTTGGGAGATGAAATAATTGAGTTTTATGCTGCAATTAATATTAAAAAAATTGGAGTTTTGGGCTAGTTTTAGCTGGGCTGAGGCAACCTGGGCCTGGGCCGGGAATTCCCTTCCCACCTTCCCCCTCCCCACGCCTTGGTGGGCCGGCCCACCTCTCCCTTAGTGGCGCCACCCCCTCCCCCAAACCCTAGGCGCCACCACTTCCTCCCCTTGGCAGCCACCACTCCCTCCCCTAGGCAGCCGCCCCTCCCCTTCTCCTTCCCGGCGTGGTGGTTCGAGGATCCACTGCGGTTCGCGAAGGAAAATTCGAGAGGAGGACAGATTTCCGTTTCGGGGATCGTCGCGCAATCTTTGTGGCTTCTCAAGGGAGAACTTAAGGTAAAATTTCCAATCTTTTACCCCTGTTATACCAAGGGATTAGGAGGGTATTAGATCTGGTGGTGTTTGGTTTGGATGGATTTTGATGGGGGAGAAGGGTAGCTGTTCATGTGGTGCTGTTTCTGAGAGGGGAGATTGTGCAGCACGGATTGTTTCGCGTTTTACGTGACCTAGACGATTTTTCCTGCAGAAACCTATAACTAGAAAGTTGTATATAACATCGCGACGTAGCTTCTGTAATTTGTTCAGAATTTTTGGGGTGTCGGTCTGAGAGTTATCGCTGTTGGAAGATGACGAACAGAATCTGGAAACAGATTTCGTCCACTATGTTGGACGGTTGTTTAGGCATGTTTAACAGCAGAAATGAAATTTTTGACCTTCATGAAAATTGTAGATCTCGTCAATATCTAGCTACTGTAATTTTTTTGTATTTTTATGAACAGTAGAAAAAAAGATACGAAATTGGGAAGAGAGGGTGCTGCTGTTCGATCCGGACAGATCGGGGTTTTTGGCGTTTAAATGGGATCGGGGAGTAGGAAGCGTGTGTTTGAATTGTGTGATGAATTGTGATGTCGCTATGTACTGAAATAATGTTTGTTCAGGTGGTGCCACTGCTGGGCGTAACTAGGTTCATCGCCCACGTCGGTAAAGGCAAGTGGAAGTAGTTGTATTGTTAAGCTATACATTGTTGTTTGCTTCGCCTTCACTATAAACTCCAATTACAGCAATCATACATGGTTTAATCACTTGCTTTGAGGATTGCAATATCTTGACTGGCATTGTGATGTTGTGGTTTAGCTATGAATCATGAGTAAGGTGAAGAATGATGTTGTTTACCGGTTGAATTGTCTAAACATTTCATCTCTATGATATTTGCTTTCTATCCATGCTATATGATGATATGCAAACATGTGGACTCAATGGGAGGGGTTACGAATGAATTCATGCATGAAGCATTAACTGCATAATCATGCATTGGAAGTTTGTCGACGCCAACAGGCGCGATCATGCCGTACAACACCGTGTGTTCTGAGAAAGGGCACGGTGAGGAGGAACATGGCATAAGCATGTGCATCAATCATATGCATTTCTTGAAGTGGCGTGGACTCTTTGATGTGGTATTGTATATGAGGAATGCGGAATGCTAGATATATGGTGGATGTGTTATTTGTATTAGTTGTTCCGCTTGTCGAGATTACCCAATCTCACTACTTGTTGTTTTGATGTTTTCAGGTAGCGCACGTGAGTCGTAAGCATGAAGGGTGGGCTAGCAACACAATAAATTTTCTGATGTCATCACGACTCACATGATCTAGTGCTTTAAATAATTCATTAGTTGGATGAAATTTTATTACAAATAGACCCATTGTTGTTCCCTTTAAACTTGTTCTCGTTTATGGTTGTCCCTTTAGAGATGTGTTATGTTTATGGTTGATTCCTGGTTGATTTAGACTTGTTGTCTCTAGTATTGATGTCGTGATATTATTCCTATTTGAATTGCTTATCATGGACCTTGTTTTTATGAATTGCTTCCGTATTATCCTGTTTTAGGGGAAATGCTGTCGAATTTGTTTTGTACAACAGTTTAGATTTATGGGGTGTTACAGTTGGTATCAGAGCGGGCTGTAGGTCCTTGGAATGTGTATTTTTAGTGTCATACTATAGGATACAACTAAAATGTGATGTGGAATAACTTAGAAACATGGCCTAGGTTTTAACTAAAATTTTGTCATAGGATAGCAACATTAAAACTTGTGTAAGTGGAATCACTAATTTAAAATCTGACACACATGGAGGCACAGTAGGAAAGGGTATGGGTACCGTTGCTTTCCGTTTAAATATTGTATCTAAGCTTTGATGTTGAATGCTACTTTTGATGATGTATAATGCTATATTTATGATGGATTTGATTGAGTTGCTTCATTTGTGATGAAGTGGGGTTGTGGTGCCGAAAGGTTTCTGGTCACCTCTTTTGTTCATAGTAAGGGTGTGGTTTGTGGTGTGGCGATTAATGCTATCACCGAAGAATTATTAACCCCTGTAGGAGGAGTGCTTACCCTTTCTGTCGTGGATCGGGTAGTTGACTGGAGTCAAATAGAAGAGATTGGTGGTAGATTCCTTCGGATGTTCTTTATCGTTCTGACGGTCGGTCTTGGTTGGTTTTCTTGGTTTTAGTTGATTGAAATCAGAAGAAAAGTGTTTGGAATTTGGTTTTTCGCGGAGTGTGCCTTCGGTGTTTCTTGGTTTTGTCTTCTTTGGGTGAAGACAAAGAAGGGGAGTTTTGTGTTGTGCGTCTTTGGTCGCCTTTTCACTTTGACACCTGTTTAGTTGGTTGCCTTGCAAAGAAAGGTATAGCTTTTTGTTCTTGTGTGTCTTGCTCTGAGTTTAAAAGAAGTTATTGAAGCGTGTGTAAAAAGTTAAGTTGTGTCGATTTATGTTTTGTGCCTTTGTTCGTAAAGGTTTACTTGATCGCTTGGTTCCCTCCTGTGGGAGTCTTTAAGATTGAAATGTGTTTTGGAGTCATGTCCTATTGCAAATTTGAGAGTCAAGCCTCTTTGTGAGTTTTGGTTGAGTATTAAAAGAAAAATGCTGCAAATAAAGTAAGTATTCGTTTGATTGAAATTAATTGTTAAAAGTGAAAATTGTTGTTTAGCATGTTATGTAGTATGTAACAATGTGGTTTATAGAAATGATGTACTCCTTAGTTAATTTGCGAGTTGAATCAATTAAGTGTAATTGTTACCTTTAGCTTAAGATTAAATGAACCTCTAGTGATGTAGAGTACCCCATAGTGGGGATGATTAAATGTGTTAATGTACATGCTTATAATCCGTTGCTTTGCTTTAAAAGTGCTTATGACCCCCGATAATGTTTAAGGTTTTAAATCCTGATGCATGGTTAGAACATTAAGATGAGGTAGATTATGTTATTGTTAAAGAAACTTTCTTTGGTTGTTTAAAGATGTTCTAATCTAACGGATTAATAGAGAAAATTTAATCGTGTTGACTAGCGACTTTAATTTGGAAGTTGATTAGAATTGCTATTTACGTTGTTGCAACCTACTAGTATGTTGTGTGGTGGTAATTTTGTTATCACCTATGTATAGGGTAGCCAAAAGTAATGTTGATGGTTGATGTTTATGCCCATTTGTTGTTATTGATGACTTGGTAGGGTTGTTAATTGTTGGAAACCATTGATCCAATAGAGAAAAGTGTAAAACTGTGGAATTATGTCGAGTTCATGTTGTGATGGGATGAACATTGGATAACAATCATGATGCAATATTTTAACCTTAATGAATGCATGTCTTAGAATCCTGTTTACGAATTTTATCTTGTAGAGATAATACTTATTGGTTGAAGTCATTTTATTGATTGAACAAGTTTTAATTGTCAAGATGTTGATGTATGGATGGTATAAAATTGATACGTTGATCATGCTTAAGTATATGTTGAAGTACTATGTTCGAAATATAGAATACATTGATATATGATGTGTTGGTCTGTGGGGATCATGATGAGGTAGTATAGAATGGAAGACGTTTTGTTAATCATCATAAACTGTATTTATAAATGTTGGGAAAGGTAACTAGAGAAAGAATTGGTTATGTAGCTTTTGGTTGAATTATATTGAGGCTTCTCGATGAGTAAGTAGTGTATATTGAATGCTTAAATGGTAAGTATAGTGGAATACTAGATATGGTGGCTTTCATCCTGAGCCTGTGTCTAAAACCTTTTGGACTGGTTTGGTTGGTTGCTATTTTGGTTGAATACTTTTTGTCGAAGTGTTTCTTCTGTTGTGTTTCAGAGTTTCCCTAAAACTCGTAGTGATTAATGCCAACCTTTGGATTTGGCTAACTTGTTTAGTTTGCACTATGATTATGCATTTACACCCAAAAGTCTTTGAGTGGATCGCGCCCCTTCGCGTTCGCACTGAATTATCTTTGGAATTAATTTTAAAGGAAGCAGATGGGCATAGTGGGTTGTGTTGGAAACTCTTGAGATTTAATTTGTAACTCTTTTTTACTAGAGTTGGATTTATTTGCATGATGTGTGTGACGTTTGCGAGTGATTCAAAAAGGTGGATTATATGAGTGTTTCATAAGTGAATTTGGTTAGTGAAGAGTTCTCTTTTGGGAATGAATTTCCCTTTCTTTTGAGAAAAAAATTGTGGCGGTTGTTTGTGCAGATGTTTGACTTTGGAGTTGATGTTCTTTTCCAAAATGTTGATTTTGGTTAAAATGCGATGTTTTGCAAGTTTAGCTTTCTATCATTGGTGGGTTTTGATACGATGTGGTGCCTTACTATTAACTATGCTGCCGACATAGTTTATATGAATTAGCGCAATCCTCGGTGTTATTTGAGTTTTATTCATGTGTTACAGAGGAAGAAGTCGTCTTGTAAATGACTATTCGATAGTGTTGTTACATGATGAATGAATGGTGAAAAGTAAATATGACATTGTCTATAGATGTTAAATAATAAAAGAGTCGTTGAGCTAGGTCGGTGAGAAAGTCATATATGGATATATGACTAATCCGGAGTGCTCTTGGAAAGCTGCATGCATGTCCTGAATCGAGATTTCAATTGCCTTCTAGTACGGGAAGTAAGAACGAATATCTTCTGATATGTTGGTTGTGGTGTAAGAGATCTGAGCTTTCTTTGCATTTGGCTTAGGAAAAAATAAAATAAAATAAAATAAAATGAGTACTCTTGGGTTGTTGCCGAATTCTTTCCAAAGTGGCTTTTACCGCTTTGGAGTTCGAGTTGTTGGATGTGAATCATTTGGGGATCATGGGTCTTGGTTGAGCTTCCTCAATGATTCTACCCTTGGTTCTGATTCTTTGAAAGGAAGAATGCGAGGGCAAAACCTTCTAAGAAAGAGGAATTTAGTGTGGGTTGGTAATGACCTAAGATATTAGATGTTGCTAGTAGATGATCGTAAACAGTTTAAAAGTGAAGAGTAAAGGAAGGTTGTGTATGACTCAATCCAAACCTTCTTGGAGAATTGGGTCATTGATGTGTACCTAGGTGGGGCTGTTTAAATTATTAGTGGACCACTTGGTGGTTGCTAGTAATTGTTTTTCCTTTTCAGAGTGTATTGGACCTTTCTGTCGCTAAGGTTGAGCGAGATTGTGTCAACCATAGCGATTTTGTTCGGTTGTTACTGTCTCTTGCGGGTTTAAGGACCCTGGTTGTAAAGTAGGCCTTTCCTTTTGGTGGTAGTGTTGGGTATTAGTTTTTTGTTGAAGATCAATTTTTTTGCAAGGTTCTAACCTCGTTTGTTCAAATAGCTGGTGGTCTTGGAGTGTATGTCTCACCTGGTTTGTCGTCGTCTTGAATACGGCGAACCACAGTAGAGGGGTTGTGGTGTGAAAACACGTTTGTGCGTGGGAGATGAAGAGGGTTCTAAAGACTGGTACCGTTTTCTTCTAGAGAGTAGTTGGAATAAGGAGTGCGAGACCGTTTTCTTTCATGGTCTATTTGGGAATTGAAGTGAAGGTGGAACCGTGAGAGGTTGCACTCTGTTGAGCTAAATCAACATTTTCTCGCTAGTGTTGGTTTTGAGAACTCGCTTGTCGTTTGTTCCGGTTTGAGTCTTTGTGTGAATGTTTTGTATTGCAAAGAATTCTTTTGTCCCTTGGGGACTTTGTTGTTGATTTTGGTGTGTCTTTGATTCGGGGACGAATCCTTTTAAGGAGGGGAGAGTGTGATGCCTTAGAATTTGGGAGTTACCGTAGGGGGTTTTTTTCTCCCTTGTTTCGATTTCGGAAGGAATGAAGGAAATGTTGGGAGATGAAATAATTGAGTTTTATGCTGCAATTAATATTAAAAAAATTGGAGTTTTGGGCTAGTTTTAGCTGGGCTGAGGCAACTGGGCTGGGCAGGAATTCCCTTCCCACCTTCCCCTCCCACGCCTTGGTGGGCCGGCCCACCTCTCCCTTAGTGGCGCCACCCCGCCCCCAACTCCTAGGCGCCACCACTTCCTCCCCTTGGCAGCCACCACTCCCTCCCCTAGGCAGCCGCCCCCTCCCCTTCTCCTTCCCGGCGTGGTGGTTCGAGGATCCACTGCGGTTCGCGAAGGAAAATTCGAGAGGAGGACAGATTTCCGTTTCGGGGATCGTCGCGCAATCTTTGTGGCTTCTCAAGGGAGAACTTAAGGTAAAATTTCCAATCTTTTACCCCTGTTATACCAAGGGATTAGGAGGGTATTAGATCTGGTGGTGTTTGGTTTGGATGGATTTTGATGGGGGAGAAGGGTAGTTGTTCATGTGGTGCTGTTTCTGAGAGGGGAGATTGTGCAGCATGGATTGTTTCGCGTTTTACGTGACCTAGACGATTTTTCCTGCAGAAACCTATAACTAGAAAGTTGTATATAACATCGCGACCTAGCTTCTGTAATTTGTTCAGAATTTTTGGGGTGTCGGTCTGAGAGTTATCGCTGTTGGAAGATGACGAACAGAATCTGAAAACAGATTTCGTCCACTATGTTGGACGGTTGTTTAGGCATGTTTAACAGCGGAAATGAAATTTTTGACCTTCATGAAAATTGTAGATCTCGTCAATATCTAGCTACTGTAATTTTTTTGTATTTTTATGAACAGTAGAAAAAAAGATACGAAATTGGGAAGAGAGGGTGCTGCTGTTCGATCCGGACAGATCGGGGTTTTTGGCGTTTAAATGGGATCGGGGAGTAGGAAGCGTGTGTTTGAATTGTGTGATGAATTGTGATGTCGCTATGTACTGAAATAATGTTTGTTCAGGTGGTGCCACTGCTGGGCGTAACTAGGTTCATCGCCCACGTCGGTAAAGGCAAGTGGAAGTAGTTGTATTGTTAAGCTATACATTGTTGTTTGCTTCGCCTTCACTATAAACTCCAATTACAGCAATCATACATGGTTTAATCACTTGCTTTGAGGATTGCAATATCTTGACTGGCATTGTGATGTTGTGGTTTAGCTATGAATCATGAGTAAGGTGAAGAATGATGTTGTTTACCGGTTGAATTGTCTAAACATTTCATCTCTATGATATTTGCTTTCTATCCATGCTATATGATGATATGCAAACATGTGGACTCAATGGGAGGGGTTATGAATGAATTCATGCATGAAGCATTAACTGCATAATCATGCATTGGAAGTTTGTCGACGCCTTGGCGTCTTGTGGCCGTCACCGTACAACACCGTGTGTTCTGAGAAAGAACGCAGTGAGGAGGAACATGGCATAAGCATGTGCATCAATCATATGCATTTCTTGAAGTGGCGTGGACTCTTTGATGTGGTATTGTATATGAGGAATGCGGAATGCTAGATATATGGTGGATGTGTTATTTGTATTAGTTGTTCCGCTTGCTGAGATTACCCAATCTCACTACTTGCTGTTTTGATGTTTTCAGGTAGCGCACGTGAGTCGTAAGCATGAAGGGTGGGCTAGCAACACAATAAATTTTCTGATGTCATCACGACTCACATGATCTAGTGCTTTAAATAATTCATTAGTTGGATGAAATTTTATTACAAATAGACCCATTGTTGTTCCCTTTAAACTTGTTCTCGTTTATGGTTGTCCCTTTAGAGATGTGTTATGTTTATGGTTGATTCCTGGTTGATTTAGACTTGTTGTCTCTAGTATTGATGTCGTGATATTATTCCTATTTGAATTGCTTGTCATGGACCTTGTTTTTATGAATTGCTTCCGTATTATCCTGTTTTAGGGGAAATGCTGTCGAATTTGTTTTGTACAACAGTTTAGATTTATGGGGTGTTACAATGACATAGGTAGTAAATAGTAGTAGTATAAATCAAATCTATCCATCCATTCCTCAAAGGTATTTTAGGCTTTTCATATCCATTTGTCAGAGGTATTTAGACTTTTCCTAATTCGTTCACAGTTTTGGATTCACCAAATAACTGATGATCTTCAAAAGCTTCTTATCCATTCATTCGTCATTCATCAGGATCACAGGATGTGTTTTACTGTAGAGGACAAATAATATGATAGAATTTTTTACCCTTTTACCCCTTTTTGAATTTTACTACCAATACTATAGGTGGTAGTATAACTAGATCTAAATTAATTTCAACCATTAGATTTAAAGGAATGGACAATTTATATTGATTTTAATCCATTATAAAAGAGCTCTACAGAAAAACCAGGGTTCTGCCAAGTACAGGAACTGAGCACATTCAGAAATTAGCATTTTCCCCTCTTATTTATCATACTTAGGCGAAAACACCATTATTCCTCACTGGGTTGGGAGACATAGATGCAGCTACATCCATGAAATACAAGGAGCATAGCAAATATGATCAAAGAAGAGATGCAGTGGCGGACCCACGAATTTTCTAGAGCCTGAGCACGTTTAAAAAAGGACAACAAATTCAAAAGTCATTTATTATTGATACAAGCGAAATTGACAATCAAAAATATTTTAAACTAAAAGGATGTTTGAATACAAAAAAGGCTACAACTTGACATTCCAAATTCTGAGAACTAGCGATGCAATTGGACAAACAAGAAGTTTGTCATACAAGGCGGCAATGCCAGGATTACCCTTGGCGGACACCATCTCAATCAGATCGATAGTGACCCTGAAAAATGGGCACACATTGAACATCTCCTGGAGCATGCAAAGATCCAGGGGATTGCACGGAGTGATTCAATGCCGCCACTTGGCTTTCTCTTGGGTGGTCTGCTTCCTATGTTCATCCTGCCGTACGCTGTCTCAGGTGTAGCCTCTTGGATGATAATATACCGTTGGCTTTTTGAGTTTGTCATACAAATTATAGTGGCACAGTAGGTTAAGTGGAACGGTAATTCACTATTGTGCCAATGTTTGCATAATGAAGTGTTAAGATTGGCTCCGTGCATGATTCATTGCATGAACTTCATAATTACTATCAGGTCAAAGTTTCCGGTCTATTTCAAAGGTTTACTCTAGCAGTTAACACTTTTCCTGGACTGATGACGAATGAGAGCAAGGACTCACAAGGCGGAAGTAGTACTCGACGAAGCCATCACAGCCATCTTAGAAGAGCATCAGCTCGCAAGCGTAGCTCATCATTACATCGCCACATGGATAACTGCAATCATTCAAAGTTTTATCAACTTCTCATGTCAGATGCATATAAACTATACTTAAAACTAATCAATCAATTTGTACCTCGAATATGAGATCCTCAATTTGTGAGCAGCAATACAAGTTTGCTGCCATCATTCTGGCAAGTAAGCAGACATCCCTGGTAACCTCTGGCGTCACTCTTGGATTTCCTGGTTTTGTAAAGGAATTAATGCACAAATAGATGCCAATATCCATAGTTCTATATATATATATATATATATATATATATATATATATATATATATATATATATATATATATATATATATATATATATAGGGGCTGTGGTGTGAACATAGTGCAATATGTAGCCATCTAACAGACACCAGCAAGGTAAAAATTCTCGTTGCTGCTGTAAATATCTCATAGATGTACACTGCTCAAAACACAGAGATGTCACTCACCATCACGATCTCCTCCCATCCAAGAAGAGAACTGGATAAGAGGAGCATTATAAGGAACACGCTCATTGATCCCAATGTTCTTCAAGGCAGTATCAACGCGGCGCAAGAACTTCGGAACACCCTTCCATATTGTTTCATGGAAGTAGCTCATACCAGCACACATTTCATCTTGGAGAGTTGGCTGAGTTCTTCGGATCTCATCGGTTCTAAAGGCTGCTTGGATATGAAAAGGAGGATTTCAGGTGAAGTATAAGGATGGATCTCATTGGTCTGATGCTGCAAAGGCTATCGTGACTAGTGACTACATGCCGGCTTATTACGGCGTCGTCTAGTCACCGATTAGGCGACCAGACGGGGGCGCCATGGTCCGGTGCCTCGCCTAGAGGGGGCCAGGTGGCCGCTTGGACGTCCAGGTGTTGTGGCGGCGGCGACCAGGCATCCGGCCAGGCGACGCGACGGGCGATTGGGCTAGAGGCCAGTGCTTTTGAGGACTGGGGAGTCACGGGCTGTCGAGCTCGATTGCTTTTGAGGGCGTGGAGATGAGGAGCTACAACCAACCGATGACCGGCGACCCTAGATCTCGGTCGTGGCGCCACCAATAGCTACGCGTCCACCGACCGACGATAGGTAATCCCCCTCCCCCTCTCCCTCCCTGCTGCTTGATGCTAGAAGAGGGGGAGGCTTCATGCTGTAGGCGAAGGAGGAGAAAGAGGGGGAGCCAGGGATCATTAATGCAAAACAGCACATAGGTGACACCCTATTTCTGATGATTTTTTTGGAACCATCACAAATAGAGTTATCAGTGACAGTTTTAAAATTCAAAATGGCGGCGGTTCCAAAGAAAAACCGTCACAAATAATTATCAGTAGCTAAAATCGCCACTAATAATATGAGTACCTGTGGCGGTTTTTGGCTAAAACCGCCACTGATAGTATTATCTGTGGCGGTTTTAGTATCAGTGGCGGTTTTAGTTTAAAACCGTCACAAATAGAGTTATTAGTGACGGATTTAAATTCAAAATGGCGGGAACACTATTTGTGACGGTTTTTATTTGAAACCGCTACAAATAATGCATTATTTGTGGCAGTTTTTTCTTTGGAACCGTCACAAATACTTTTGGAACTATTTGTGGCGGTTCCAAAGAAAAACCATCACAAATAATGCATTATTTGTGGCGGTTTTTAGCTAAAACTGTCAAAAATAATTATGAGTATTTGTAGTGGTTTTAGCCAAAAACCGCCACTGATAATATGAATATTTGTGGTGGTTTTTGGCTAAAACCGTCACAAATAATAAGTTAGTAAAAATATCATAACTTTTGACTCATAATTCCAATTGGGGCGTTCTTGTACTTTCTGGAATCAGCACGATGAGCTCTCCAATTTTTCTTTCCAGCAACAAGTCTAATCATAATTCCAATTGGGGCGTTCTTGTACTTTCTGGAATCAGCACGATGAGCTCTCCAATTTTTCTTTCCAGCAACAAGTCTAATTCGGTTTGCAAATAGGAAATCCGAACACGTTTGATAAAATGGCCATAACTTTTGACTCGTAACTCCGATCGGGGCGTTCTTTGGCTCGTTGGAAAGATAACAAGAAGTTCCATCCAAAACTCCGATCGGGGTGTTCTTTGGCTCATGCAGAATATTATTTGTGACGATTTGAAACTAAAACAGCCACAGATAATACTATCAGTGATGGTTTTAGCCAAAAACCACCACTGATACTCATATTATCAGTGGCGGTTTTTAGCTAAAACTGTCACAAAGACTCATAATTATTTGTGACAGTTTTAGCTAAAAACCGCCACAAATAATGCATTATTTGTGACGATCTTTCTTTGGAAACACCATAAATAGTTTCAAAAGTATTTGTGACGGTTCCAAAGAAAAACCGTCACAAATAACGCATTATTTGTGGTAGTTTCAAACAAAAACCGTCACAAATAGTGCTCCCACCATTTTAAATTTTAAAACCATCACTGGTAACTCTATTTGTGGCGGTTCCAAAAAACTCGCCACAAATAGGACGTCACCTATGTGCTGTTTTGTAGTAGTGTATGTTGTCGAGATCCTCCCTTCTGGTGTGGAATACCAGATGGTTTTTAGTGCATACTGTACTAGTCTCATGATCAGTGACTAGTACATATATTTACAATATTATCATCACATCGATACACAAATTCACAATATACTAATGGGACATAGTTTATACAATAAGAACTAAAAGGCCGAATAGAGTACAGTAGAAGATACAAAAGTTCAGTAGTATGCCTTTAACCCAAACTACTCCATAGGCAGCTGACAAGGAGTAAGATGTAAATTAAAAAAAACGTCACTAGAGTCCCTGTAACCTACGATAAAGTCATCGGGATTGCGCGGGTTCCTCAATCTCTAAATATCAACTAGCAACAGTGAGTACATTTGTACTCCACAAGAATTATATTGTACCACAAATATAAGTAAATATTTGGCTATATCAAAAGCAATGGTTAATCTAGGTTTTTTTTGCCTAAAGAGAGATTTGTTTAACAATAACAAATAGTAGATTGCAAATAGAATTTGTAAAGAGCAGATGACAAGTATGTAAATATAAGCACATAATATATGTAAAAGCAACTCACAATCCTCCATGGTTGTTTTCAAAGAACCATTAATTCCCTGCTATTTCTTGGCATAAAATTTGAAAAAAAAACTTTTCTCCCAATTTTCTAATTCAATCCTTTTTGGAAAAGCATAAAATTAAATGAGTGTCAAAGCACTAGAGCCACAATTGACTGTGGGCGCAACTTTTCAAAAAAAAATTACACTTTGCAGAGACATACAACTTTACCCACAAAACATGGCCAACTTTTTGCCACTATTTTTTACACTTCCTTTGGTGCATAGCCGAGTGATCATAACATGAGCCGTTACATCTCTTAGACCTAACTTTGCACTAGCTTGATGATGTTTAATCGTTACTATGGTAGCAAAAATTACATATATAATAATAATAATAATAATAATAATAATAATAATAATAATAATGATGATGATGATGATGATGATGATGATGATGATAGTTATCTCTGTCAAACCCATTTCCCCCATTGCAAATCATGCAATATTGTATTGGTAAGTGTTTTCCCTACACCGCCCGTGTGGACACCCCTACGAGCAAACCTATCTGAAATGTTTGTACTTGTCGGGACCTGAATGTGCAAATCTGAACCCTCTGTTTATTCAACACTAGTCTAGGATTATGCTAGTGCACATAGTCTCAACATAGATGAAATATCACAATCATACACAGCGGAATAATAAATAAAGACTTTATCTATTAATATAACCTATTTGGTTAACCTTATGGTCAACTTACAATAATATACCTCACAGGGCAAAGTCTTAGAATAATAAGAAAACTGCAGCAAAAAAGTAAAACTCATAGTAACTCATCAATATGCCGCAAACAACTAACTGGGCTCGTACCCTAGTTGTTCGGCTCCTCCTAGTACTCCTCAAGAGCAAGTGTAGACTCATTTTCAATTGGTGTTTGAATTGTTGCAAGGGGGTGAATACATAAAGCACTCAATAAGTTGCGCACAGAATGCAAGTCTATTTACTATATGCATGGCTTATTCCAAATGAATGGCTGAAGTGGTTGTTTTGCAATAAAGCAGCATTTATGAATAACATAATAGATTGCAAAGCAGTAAAAACACGTAATAACAATAATAAAGTTTCTCAGTTATTTCACAAGTAAACCATCTCACAACCTTAATCAATTTCCACAGGCACACTGCATCCATTCCCATGTTCATTTAATCAAAATCTAACCCTTGACTGTAATTCCAGAGCATTGTCCAATACCACGGGCATGACTATTCAAATAGATTTGACACTCTGTAGAGGTTACACACATTACCCACAAGATATAATCAATTAACCATAAAGACGAATGACCATAACAAAGCCTTTACAATGCTTCGTCTAAACCCAGTACTGCACACTAACGTTTCAACACTGATGGGACTAGTTATCACACTCAGGGCCCCCACTTGCAAGTTTACGTCCTTAACTAATCAAGGCAAGACTTACCAAAAGACTCACAACATCCAATCACCAAAAGAATCAAATGTTACAGCCCAAATACCACACCTACCCCACCATATTCACCACTCTAACACTTGCCCCAGTCTAAATCTTTTTACCACCCCTAGTTGATTAACATGCACCACGTGCCATCAACATCATCAATACACACATGGCACACCTTTCATAAACATGTTTCATATTCCATTAAGCAATATTAATTTTGATATTCCAAAATGATATCAATAACACGTTGCATGTCTAAGCATACTAGTCACGATATAGTAACCTATGTTGGCCATTTATTAGCAACCAACTAATAATCAACAATCCTATGGTGACAAATGAATCATGGCATATAATTAATAGTGACAAGGTGACATAATCAAATAGATTGATTAACTAATCCCAAATTAATTGAAATCACTTTAAATTTGAATTAGCATGCAATAATTTGAAACAAGATAATTTTAAACATAGGATCAACATGATCAAAGCACAACTTGCCTTGGAATAGCTCTTGTTCATGCTTTGGACCTTGCTCCTGCACTAGTACTTCTCCCTCATATTCTTCGGGCACTTTAACGTCTACGCGTAACGTATAAATAAAAAATAAATATCAAAAATAGAGAGTAACACAACTCTAAAAATTAAATAAAATTCACCATTAAATAGAGAACAATTTTACAATTTTTTAGGCCCTAGAATCACCTCAATTGGAGTTCGTATGAGCAAGAACAAGCAATTTGAAATTTAAAAATATAATAAAAAGAATAAACCGAATTTAGTAAATTATTTTTCTACTAAAAATCCTGGGTTATGACATCATTGTGACGTCAGCCCTGGTTTTAATCTTGGTCGAATTATTTTTCTAACGGAAATTTTGATTTATGAAGTCATGCTGACGTCATCACCCAATTAAACAAATTAGATATATTTTTCGGAAAATAACGTGACACTAACAGGTGGGTCCCACGATGACATCATGCTTACGTTAGGATGATGTCATCGCTGATGTCACACGGCACAGTTGATTCGGTTGACACGCGGGTCCCACTACTGACGTCACGCCTGACGTCAACACACAACTCGGCTGGCTGTGTCGCCTCGGATTTTGTGTCGACATGTAGCACGATCTGGTTTGTTATCTACGCGGTTTGATCTGAACTGTTCGTTTCAACTTCTATGGCTAGGATCAGATCTAATTCACAGTGGTGGACGGTTACGTGGTACATTCCGATGATTGACACTTATATGCACCTAGACTTTTGGATTGAGATCTGACGGCCATTAATCACCTATACTGCAACTGCGTGGATCAATCCAGGCCGCACGTTCCAAATTGGATGGTCACGCTCAAACTGATTCGTAGCATCGCTGGGACACGTGGCGAGCCATCAACGTGCCCACGAGGTTCAATCTCGTCCACTCATCCCGCGAACCAATGCCTAGATCTAATATGGTGCTAATGTGAGATCCCGCCGTGGATGAACCTGATCCGTGGATGTAGATCAAACAGTCAAACTTCTTTTCAAGCTTCTAGTGGTGGTGTGACGAGCAGCTCTAGCTGGAGACGATGACGATGACCTAGGGCACAGTGTTTGAGGGCTTCTCCGACGGGATGGAATATCTCCCCAGATGCGTCTTGTCGCAATGAATCCAAATCCGGCCAACAAGGCAGCGGAGGACCCTCAACGACGACGGAATCAAACAAAAACTAAAGCGGCACTAGTGAAATGATGGCAAGCAATCGCGTGCGTGTGGCGGCAGCTTTGGCAGCATGGGCTAGGGCAATGTGTAGAGCGCGACACAACGAATCCAATGGGGTATTTAATGCGCCTCGACGATCGTGAACCATCTGAATTCTGCAGCGCTGCCGTTGCGATGGTGAACTCCTACTTTGATATGGCGAAGCCTATGTGGCTCAATCCAGCGCATACACATGGTTCAGATCATGCAGTCTCAAAGCGGAAGCTACGCGAATTCATCTGCATCGTACGATCAGAGATCAACGGTCGACGATATTAGGCCTTAGGGTTCGTACGAGCGGGCAGGTGCGGGTTGGTCTGGGTCTAATGGGCTCAGCCCAATAGGGTTTTAGGTTTTTTCTTTTTTGGATTTTAAATTTTAAAATAATTCTAATAATTTAATTAATTCGAAAAATAGTAAAAATATCAAAAAAAAATTTCTAGAAAATATTTTGGAATATTTTGAACTCAAATAAAATATTTTCAACCAAACTTTGTATAAAATTTTCATATAATTAAATAATTCAATAAAAAGCATAATTCAAATTAACTCCAAATAAATTCCAAAAATTCTCAAAAATACAAATGACACATAAATGCATTAAAAGCAAAAACTGGGATGTTACAAACCTCCCCCTTAATAGAATCTCGACCCCGAGATTCAGGGCTAACTAAGGAATAGGTTAGGGAATTCTAACTTCAGGTCCTCTTCATGCTCCCAAGTAGCTTCACTCTCTGAATGATTACTCCACTAACTCTACAGATGTGAACTGACTTATTCCTGGTCCTGCTATCAGCTGTATCCAAAATTTTGACTGGGTACTCCTTATAAGTCAAATCCTCTTGCAACTCAATTGACTCTAAATGTATCTGCTCTATTGGTACTCGAAGACACTTCTTCAGTTGAGATACATGAAACACATCATGCACTCCCGCCAATGACTGCGGCAACTCCGACTGATAAGCAACTTCACATCTTGGACTCAAGACCTTAAATAGACCAACATATCTAGGTGCAAGCTTTCCCTTAGCGTGAAACCTTTTAACTCCTTTAAGAGGGGTAACTTTGAGATATACAAAATCCATAGGCTCAAAACTCAATTCACAATAATGGTTATTAGCATAACTCTTCTGTCTTGACTAAGCAATCTTCAATCTTTCTCTAATCATAGCAATTTGCTCTTCAGCTTTCTTGAGAATATCTAGTCTAAAGACAATACGCTCTCATGTCTCATTCCAATTCAATGGTGTACGATAGGAACGACCATACAAAGCTTCAAATGGTGACATCTGCAAACTTGCTTGACAGCTGTTATTATAACTGAACTTGGCATACGGAACACTTGTCCCATGAAGTAGCATAAGCTAAAGCAGAAGCTCTTAACCTATCTTCTAGAATTTGGTTGACTCTTTTGGTCTAACCATTTGTCTGTGGATTATAAGCTGTACTAAAGTTCAAACGAGTTCCTATTGCTTCATGCAACTTATTCCAAAATCTTGAGGTAAATTGGGTACCTCTATCTGACACTATCTTCTTTGGCGCTTCATGCAAACACACAATCCTTGACATATAAAGTTCTACCAAATGATCTCCTGAATAAGTAGTCTTTACCAGTATGAAATGGGCAACTTTAGTCAAATGATCCACTATGACCCATATGGAATCATACCCACTCTAAGTTCTAGGTAAGCCGGTAATAAAATCCATACCGATTTTCTCCCATTTCCACTCAGGGAGCTTCAATGGCTATAACAATCCAGCTGGCCTATGATGCATTGCCTTCACTCTCTGGCATATATCACATAAAGCAACATGCTCGGTTACTTCACGTTTCATGCTTGGCCACCAGAATCTCTCTTTAAGATCCTGATACATCTTAGCATTTCCTGGATGAATAGAGTACTTGGAATCATGAGCTTTTTCAAGAATCAACTGCTTCAGCTCCTTTTTGTTTGGTACACAGATACGATCTTTAATCTATAATGTACCTTGCTCATCTAGATTGAAATCCTTGGCTTTGCCTTCATCCATCTTGGACTTTATTCTCTTGATATTTTCATCATCCTTCTGACCTTCTCTGATCTAATCCTTTAGAGTAGGCTTTACTTCTAAGGTGGCTAGAAATCCTTCTAGTACCACTTCCAACTTCGGCTTCTGAAATTCTTTACACAATTCAGCCTGACTCTCTTCAATTAGCATGTTCACACTGTGGCCTTTTCAACTCAAACCATTGGCTACCATATTTTCCTTTCCAAGATGGTAATAAATTCCTACATTATAGTCCTTGATTGATTTTAACCATCTTCTGTCTCATATTGAGATCTGACTGAGTGAAGATAAGATATACTTTAGACTCTTATGGTCCATGTATATATCGCATCTGTTCCCAATAAGGTAATGACACCATAACTTCAAAGCATGCACTACAGCAGCTAACTCCAAATCATGCGTCGGATAATTGTCTTCATGCACCCTTAGCTGCCTTGAAGCATATGCAATTATCTTTTCATTCTGCATCAATACACATCCAAGTCCTTGATGCGAAGTATCACAATATATATAAAAGCTCTTCTAAACGTTTAGCAACACTAGCACTGGGGCTGATGTCAAACACTTCTTTAACTCTTGAAAACACTTTTCGCATTCTGCATCTGTGCGAACTTCTTCTCTTTCTTCAATAATTGTGTAAGTGGTCTAGGAATTATCGAGAATCCTTCAATAAATCAACGGTAATATCCCACCATCCCAAGGAAACTGTAGATCTGAGTAACCGACTTTGGTTGCTCCCAATGCAATACCGCTTTCACTTTACTTGAGTCAACTGCAACTCCCTTAGCAGTCATCACATGTCTGAGAAATTCTACTTTATCCTTCCAAAAATCATACTTACTAAACTTAGCATATAGTTGTTATTCTCACAACTTCTCCAGAACTAGCCTTAGATGTTATGAATGCTTTTCTCTTGTCTTGGAATAGACAAGAATGTCATCTATGAATATGACGACAAACCTATCCAGGTATTCAATAAAAACCTTATTCATCATATTCATAAAATACACAGGTGCATTTGTCAATCCGAATGACATGACTGTGAACTCATAATGTCCATATCTTAACGAGAGCGCAGTCTTCGGTATATCCTTGGCTCGAATCTTCAACTGATAATATCCTGATCGAAGATTGATCTTGCAGAAGACTCTAGCTCCTCTTAACTGATCAAATAAATCATCAATCTGGGGTTGCGGATATTCATTCTTTATTGTCACTTCATTAAGTACATGATAGTCAATACACATCCTGAAGCTACCATCCTTATTCTTGATAAACAAGATAGGTGCTCCCCACGGAGATGAACTAGGTCTCACAAAATCTTTCTCCAATAACTCAATTTGTTTCTTCATCTCTACCAATTCATCGGTAGTCATCCGATAGGGTCTCTTAGCTATTGGGCTGTACCGGGCACTAATTCAATCACAAATTCAATATCTCGGTCTGATGGAATTTAGGGTAAATCCTTTGAAAACACACCCGGATATTCACTGCCAACTGGTACTTCCTCCAGACTGATAGCCTTTACACTGTTGACCATCAATTGACCATCCCGAACTGCGGTCGCTTGAAACTCACTTTCCTATCATCCGAGTTCTCAACCGACACAACTCTTCTACCACAATCCAAAACAACTCTGTGTTTGAACAACCAATCCATTCCCAATATGACATCTAAGGTCTGGGTATCCAACACTATAAGGTTTGCTAGGAACTCTATCCTATCTATGAGCAACTTTACTCCAGAACAACCTACATTAGATTAGAGTTCTGATCCAAAGGATTTGACTAATATCATGTGTTTAAGGTTCACCATTTTCAACCCGTTTCCAACAGCAAAATCTTGAGAAATAAAAGAATGTGAAGCTCTAGAATCAAACAAAACTATTGCAGGTACTAAGGTAACTAAAAACTTACCCAATACGACATCTGTCGCATCTTGGACTCTATATGCTGTGATGTGGTTGACTTGGCCTCTCACAGTTGTTTGAAGTGTAGCTCCAGCTTGAGCAGCTCACGGTTCATTCCTGATGCAGGTGCTTGGTAGGTGTAGGTCCAAGGTTGAAGTGAGCAAGGGTAACACCTCCTCTCTTAGGACAACTATTAGCAAAGTGTCCTGGCTCATTGTAACTAAAACATCATCTCATTGTTGTCTGTTGATTTCCTCCTAATGCATTACTTGCTTCAGCAACTGTCTGGAAACTCTGACCGACTGGACGCAGTGTAGGTGACGGCATCTTGGAAGCAATCTTGGGATGAAACCTAAAGAATTGGTTATGTGCAATCCTAACTCTCTGCTGTCCTTAGTGAGCTCCTTGCTATGTCATCCTGCGCTTCCGGTTGTCTTCCAACTCCTTGTGCTTGTCCTCCAAGATAAGGGCCTTATTGACCAATTCTTGGAAATCAGGTAGAGTATGGGTGATCAGTCCCACTTGCAATCCTGAATTCAATCCCTTTATGAAATGAGACTGCCTTGCGTTGTTAGTTGCTACATCTTTAAGGGCATAGCAAGCAAGCTGTGTGAACTTATTCAGATAGTCAACCACTGACTGACTTCCTTGCTTGAGTACTCTGAACTCTTCCTTCTTCAACTCCATGATACCTTCCGGTACATGGTACTAGCGAAATGCAGTAATGAATTCCTCCCATGTAATATCCTACGAGTTTTCATGAGAAGCACAGTTATTCTCCCACCATTCTGCAGCAGTTCCTTCCAGCTGATGAGAAGCATAAAGCACCTTCTCATTCCCAGCCATTATGATATGGAATCCGATCGATATAATCTGGGTACGGCTTTCTATAATTGATGGTTCACCCTTTTGGCTGGATGCCAAATTGATCTCTTAGGACTGCACTAATGGTCTTTGTCCAATTTGTTTCTCTGGGCAAGGCTACGTGCACTTGAGATATTTGCCGACTAGGGGCGAATTCATTGTGCTACCCCAGAGTGTAAACTTGGGTTGATGTTGTAGCTGGGGTTGTATCGGAGCACATTGTTGTTCATAGCCAACATTCTGTTGCCTTAATGTCAGATAAGGAAGTGGAACAAATGGCTCAGAGTATGCAACGACCTTATAAGGTGACGGATCCCTAGGGGGAATTAGCTCAACGTACCGAGGTCATACATGGGCTTCAATTGGCTATGTAGCTGATCCAGGATAGGCGCAGAATGGAGCAGACGGGAGTAAGCTAGGTTGATTGCCCAACTTAGAGCGATCGTATAAGCTTGGTAATGTTTGACCTCACTTGCACCGACATCTCGTGGAAAGATCACGGTTGGCTACACATGTGCCATAGTGGGAATATTAGCCAACGGCTTTGGGTTAACCCCTGGCTTAACGTTTTGAGTATTTTGGCCTACGGAGTGTACTATACATGTCATCAAAGCTTGCAATGGGTCAAGCAAAGTACCAGCCGACACAAGTTCCTACGCCACTTCTTTCACGCTATTAGCTATTATCGGCCAGAGAGTTGTCACTATGGCCAATGACTAATTGATCAGAGAACAATGTATAGATTAGTTACTCATATCCAATAATTTGGCTTGTGCTGGTATATATCGGCTTACATGTGCCCTATCGACGGCACCTGGGTCCTCCTTGCACCGAGGTTCACCATTGGCAATGCGGATTTCTTTGTGATGTCCTGCCTAGTCTTCTGGTAATAATTGAGCATCATCTACTCAAATGCAGCTTTATGATCTTCAACCTCTTTCCGTTACTCTGGCGTCAAATCGTCCAATGTAGGGACGATTATCACTTCAGCGTTGATGTCAAACGGAGAAATTGACTTTTCAGAAGAAGACATGTTGTTTGTTAGGTCCCACCGGGCGTTCTAAAAGTGTGTTGATGCCAAAAATGTGATGAAGGGTTAATCGCAACCAACCCACGCAAACACCGGATTTTAAATTTGGAGTGCGGGCGTGCCAGCCGATTTGATCCTGCAATCGACAAGAGAAATATATCAATTAATTGGCTACTAAACCGATCTAAATCTCTATACTGAGATCAAGTCCGACCGCCTTGTTTAAGCAGATGTAAACAAAAGTAACTAATAGATCTAATCAACCCGATTGAATTGATTAGATGAGGGTAAAGGCTGTTTTTCCTTAAGAAGGCGATGCGCAACAAAATCGGAGAAAAAGCAAACCTAAATTAGCATAAGTTGACAAAATCAATAATCGGTGATATGTAACTTTATTGATTGAGATGAATTACAGAAGAAAGATTATAAGTCTAAAAACTACTCCTAATCGATGAAAAGTAAAAAAAGTAAAGTTTGGCTGATTGTGTGTTGGTTCCTCTGACGTTGTCCATCGTCTTCTTTTATAGCATCAGGCCCGATCATGTCTGTTTTCCGAGCGAAGGCTTCCATGTAGCGGCGAGGTTCTGCACAGGTTGCTGCACTTGTGGGCACACCAGAGCATGCATGTCATGGGATGGGCGAGTGCCTGGGCGCGCACCGGGTGGGGGGCGGCTAGCAAGCGGCCTGACATGGTAGGGGCTAACAGACGGGGCCAGGTTGATAGAGAGAGAGAGGGGAGGCAAGAGTGAGACAAAAGGGGAAATCGCCTTTGCTGGAATGGATTTCCTTACTGGGAAAGCGGGTTTTTAGGGAGGCGCCTACCATTTTTGGTATTTTCTAATTTTCATTTACAATCGTATTTTGCAGCCAATGCTTTTTGAATTTTGTTTGAGCTACCAAACATGCTTAAAATTTTATGAAACTTTTTTTGGAGATGATCTTGGGAGGATACTAATGTTTATGTAAAAGTTTTAGAGCATTATCAGCTCTGTGAATTTCTTTAAAATTCATTTAGTGCTTTTGTGCTAATCAAGGATTCTAGTTTTTGATTTTTCAGGAGCGTCAAATTAATTGAAAAATTTATGAAACTTTTTGGAGAGTTTCTTTGGATTAATTGGGACTTAAATAAAATATTTACAGACTTTGAAATGTTTTGAATTCCAAATTTGCTAATTAGGATCAGTAACTAAGTTATTGAAAATCATTTTCTTTAAATGGGGATATTCGAAAAATTCTAGAAAGTCCTGAAAAATTCAGAATAAATCCATAAAATGTCTTGATGTATTTTTATTTTATTTTGGTGAATTTTGGGGTGTTACATACGTGTATGTACCCAAGAGTTCCTTTGCAAGACCTTATTTCCTGCTTCCAGTTCAGGCCTGGATTTGATATGAACATTCCCGATTGAACGCCCGCGTCCCAGGACGAAGCCCTGCACGCGAAGAGCTGGCCGGCGCAGCGGGGTTCCGCTGGCGACCTATGGTAGAGGCTGTACGAAGCCAACGGCCGGTTATCGACGGCGGCGCCTGAGGTTAGATTTGTGGCAACTAAATCGTGCCTTTTCTTCTCTCTCTTTTCCCTTTTTATTCATCCCGTTTCTCTTAACACGGTAAGTACAAGGATAGAGATCCTAAACAGAATAATTAACGGATACGTATTACTATATGTGGTACGCGAGCTGAGTCCTTGTCCGAAACGAACTCCACCTTAATCTCGGTCAAGCCCTGAGCCCTCCTCAATCTCCTGCTCTGCCTCTCCGTGATGTTTGTATTTTCTTCTGAAGAATATGCGGTCCGGTTTATTCATATCAGGATTATTCTCCCATTTATGTTCTAAATCCTAAAAATTCCAATAGCAATCTCCTCTTCAAAATCAGGCCTTTGAATAAGAATTAAATAGCCTGCACTTTGTGCTTTCCTATAGTAATGTACATGAATGGCACAGTATTAGGGGAATCAGGATCTTCCAAAGTGAAGTGCCAGGTGATATGGATAGAGTACTATACATATTTCTCTCACTATGGATGGTCGATATCAATGCCGTACACATCAGTCAGAACAAATGCTGATTGTTTTCTCATCCATTATTTCTGACCTGCTGATGAAGCACGAATAGTATCAGGTATTTGTTTGGAAAGGCATGTTCTGTGGCAGCAGGCATTAGACATCGACTACTCAGTTGCACAAAAACAATCTAGCAGGGTGTCAATAGAACTGTCTCTTATTTCTCTCAATTTCTTTCCCTCCCCTAAAAATGTTGATGAATATTTCTTTTATTGTGCCTCGTTAGTACGAAAATATGAAGCCTCATTCTGATGAAGTAATGTAGCTGTATTTTCTTATTTATTTGTTGTTCTTTATTTTCTATATTTGCTCACCTGATATGTGCAGATAAATCCTACAAAGTAGATGTGCCTGTAAAATATGTGTTCTTGCTCACTTAATCTCATGTTTGACCCACCATTTTTTTTTTGCATAATATATATTCAATATGCAGATTTTCCGCAAGATAGTTGAGAATGTGGACTGGGTGAGATGATTAGTAGTAGGAGAACATGTTACAACTGAGCAAAGGTAGTGTTTATCACTTAATCGTATTTAGTCATGGGTACATACTCCAAGTTAGTTGTTATGTTTGCTTTCATGAATCATTCCGTGTTGTCTGGTTAGTTTGTTGCCCGGTTTAACCTGTAAAAATGATCACCCTTACAGAATTACAAAAAAAAAGGTACTTCGGACTAATTTGCAGAAACAGTACATCTTACATAATTGCAGCAACAAGTGGTCTGACTCTTCGTTCACCATACCCCTTATTTGTAACTCTGCAACTTAATCCACAAATCACCACTCTTATAAACTTAAAAGTTAAGAGGATCGAACTGTGAACAATTTACTGATTATGATTTACATTTCTAGACGGACACCTTTTGAAAGTGCTCTCGTTAATGGATGTTCCACTGAAAAAAAATACACTTTTTAAAAGTAGATGCTCAAACTTTCAATTGACAATTGTGGCAACTGTACTGCTATCTGTTGGAATCTAATGACAACTTGTAAATTTAATTATCTGCAACTAGCAACCACATTTACAACTACGTGAGTCATCAATCTGTACGTTTTAAACTTTCTCCTGTTTAGGCCACAATTAAGTATGCTGATGCTGAAGTAAAGACATCTCATGTTGCCAGAATCATCCCTCCTATTTAAACAATCATCTATGGAAGTTCCAACAGGCTGCTGTAATGGGCAACAGGGCAGTCTTCGTGGTTGCGTTCCTCATAAGGTCCATATATGGAGGCATGCAAATAGTAACCAAAGATGCGTTTAATGAAGGCGTGAGCACGTCGGTTTTTGTATTCTACAGGCATGCAATTGCCATTCTGTTCTTGGTGCCCGTTGCTTTTGTGCTTGAAAGGTATGGAAGTCTTACATATTTGCCTGGATGTCACCATGGAAGCATGCATTGAGGTTTGTTTGTGCAGGAAAACTGCTCCACCGCTGTCATTCAAAGCCTCTCTGAAACTATTTGCGCATGCATTATACGGGTAAGTCAAAAGTGTGATTTATAATCCTTTACTTGTTATCATTCTTCTCTATCTGATTGGTATTGACCTGAAACACCTTGGCTGTCAAGCCGAATGATTGCTTGCAAAAAAGGCAGCACTGGTTTTCCTAATCTTCGTGTTAAACTGGATGGGTTTAGCAACCTTCATTTGGAAGTTCTTGTCCAATCACTCTATGTTTGATGTTCTTTTGAATGCATAGATATACCTTTGCATTCCTGTGCAAAGTTTTTCAGTTTTCCCGTTCAGTCAGTTGTCCACTTCTCTTTTTTCTTGGGTTAATGTGCATCATATATTGTTCTTTTATCTATTTTCTTGGTCATAGTGCAGTACATATTGTTCTCTCTCTGTTTTATAGGTTACATTTAAAAGTATGCTTAATTGTCTTCAAAGAACTATATACTTAGATTAGCTTCACAAATGACAGTCCGGCGTTAAGCTGTTCCAAAGAACAAAATCAAGAGAGGTTAAAATTTCATACAGATTTTCCAACTGACAGTGGTACATCGTTGCAGAAGTTGTCGAATATTTATTTAAGTAGCTCTATTGAATTGTTCTCTTCATACTCCATCCGGTCACAAAAGAATGTCATTTTGGGGTATATGCAGTGAGACTTTCCAAACTTTGGCTATCTATATCTTTTTCAATATTTAGATTGAACACATGAAAATAGTATGTGCAGATTTTTATTGAAAAGAACTTTCACAAAAGTATAATTTTTTAGGTTTTATAAATCTATTACAGTAGAGATTCATGGTCAAAGTTGCATTTGGGGACCATATTGAAGTCGAAAATAACATTCTTTTGTGACCGGAGGGAGTAATTGTTAATTTTTTGAATTAGTTATGTTGTCAATTTCTGCCATTTATTCTGCTTACAGCAGTCACTAATTATTTTATGTGTCTTTTCATATTTTTTAGACTTTCTGGCTCGATAAACATATTTAGCCTTGGTCTCAGTTATGCTTCAGCAACATCATCATCTGCAATATTTAACCTTCTACCAGTGGTGGCTTTCTTTTTGGCTGTTCTGTTGGGGTAAGGGTTTTCGTTTTATCCTTGCATTCTTTCCTAGACAGGTAGGAATAATATGTTCATAATTTTCTTCTTTTCCTAGGATGATAAATTTTGTACTAAACCTGACAAGGCGTAAGCTGATCCTTTTAAACACAGTCTATAGAGCTAATTTTCCGTTGCTTTCCTTTACCATTGTATTCTACTAGGATGGTACGCGCGGCGCACGCCGCGCGCGTGAACGGGAAATGAATTTACGTTTTTTTTCCGGAGAAAAAACGGACCATGGAACAATTTTTTCGTAAGAAAACGAGGAAAAACGACGTAAAACATTTTTTCCCATGCTCTGGAGAAAAAACGAACAACGAAACCATTTTTTTCCAACAAAAAAGGATAAACGATGGACGAAAAACGAGTTTTCATTTTTTTTTAGAGACAACGGTAAACGGCGCACGCCGCGCGCGTGAACGGGAAACGAATTTGTGTATTTTTCCGGAGAAAAAACGGACTATGGAACAATTTTTTTCGGAGAAAAACGAGGAAAAATGACGTAAAACCTTTTTTTCCCATGCTCTGGAGGAAAAACGAACAACGAAACCATTTTTTTTTTCCAACAGAAACGGATAAACGACGGACGAAAAACGGATTTCCATTTTTTTTAGAGAAAACGGCAAACGAAAACATTTTTCGCATGCTCCGGAGAGAAAACGGATCACGAAAACATTTTTTCCTAGCAAAACGGAGAATTTTTTTTTTTTTAGCGAAAACGGGCAACGAAAATATTTTTTCCATGCTCCGGAGGAAAAACGGACCACGAAAACATTTTTTCCGGGCAAAACGGAGAAAGAACCCGAACGTAAAGTACAGGGACCTATTTGTTATAATTTTGGACCTATCCGCTATTTCGAAAAATTAGAAAAGGGCTCGTTCGCTATTCGCATTTAATGGGGGCTATCTCTGTAAAATACCGAACGAGGGACCTAAACGCGAACCGGGAAAATTTATTTTCCTCTCACAGAAAATTGCCCAGGGACCTACACGTAATTTCCAAGAATTGGAGGACCTTTTCGCGAAATAGAGGAGAGAGAAAGGGGAGGTGACGTGGGGAGGCTCCCCTTGCGGGAAACCTCCCAGATATAATGGCTGGAAGATAGGACATAGTTTTACAGGGGATCAAGTTAGACCCTTTCCAAAATCATGACATGCGACAACATTAATCGTAAAGCTGTCCACCGCCACTGCTTCAAAATTCATGTTTTTTTTAAGGCAGCGAAGGCCAAGATTAAATTAGTAGGGAAAGAAGACAAAGTTAAGAGTTACAAGGCGCAGGAGACTGCACCTAAGACGAGGGGAAGGAGAAAAAACAGCTGATAAAGAGAGGAAGGAAGACCCAAAACTTTAGATTTGCCGATGCAGAAGCTTCTTGAGTTGTGATGCTCTCAAGATTATCCAGATTGCTGCTTCGTCTTTGACCGATTGAAGAATATGTTCGCCAGTTGCCCGATTCTTTTGAAAAATTCTGTTGTTCCACTCTTTCCACCATTCCCAGTAAATTAGAATAATCAAGGTTTTGATCACTTTCCAAAGGCTCATTTGGCAGTTTAAGTGGTGGTGGAGGTTCCCTTGCTCAAGATGTGCAGACGGCTCCCATTGGTCCGGTAGGAGCAAAGGCATGTGAACCCATCGTGCAATTAATGACCATAATCGTCAAAATTGGGGGCAATTGATGAACAGGTGAGAAACCGTTTCTAGGTTCCGACAGCACATTTGACAGAAATATAGGTTAGGCCAGCCCTTGAGCTGTAGACACTATGCAGTCCATAACCTATTTTGTTGTGCAAGCCAAAAGAAAATCTTACAGCGTAGAGGTGCCCATGCCGACCAGATTGTAGCACAGAAAGTTTTTTGGATGCATCGGCTGAATTGCAAGTAGTACGCTGAGCTAGCTGAGTAGATGCCATCGGAGGTTTGCGTCCACAAAATACTATCCTCTAATTCCGGGCGAAGTGGTACTGATTGCAATTTGGACCAAAGGCGGACATATTCCCCTAGTAGTTGGGGGGATCAGATGATGGCGAATGTCATGTATCCAGTTATTATTTAGGATTGCGTTTGCCATTGATCTTGCCTTCATGCTAGAGTACACCCTGCAGCCTTCTGGAGGTCCAAAGGATGGTTCTTCGGCCATTTCCAATAGTGATTTGTGTGGCCGTGAGAATAGATGTTGGTCAGTGAGGTCGCACGGTGTTGGCAATCCATTCCATGGCCTTTCTGGATCCATGTTTTATAGCCATAGCCAACACATTCGGAGTGCCCGTGCGAACCTATCTAGTTCCAGTACTCCTAGGCCTCCCATTTGAAGTGGCCGACAAACGGTTGTCCACCTCACCTTGCAGTTGCCAGCATGCAGTGCAGTGTTACCTGTCCAAAGGAATTTCCTCCTTATCTTGTCCATATCTGTAATAAACTTCTTCAGCACATTTAGCGCCGTGAGCAAATAGATTGAAATTGGTGTGAGTACAGATGACCAAGGTTAGGCGCCCCCCCCATGCTTGCCATGCTGCAAGGCGTCATGACACTTTATCTTGGATGGGCTGAAGGTGGGTATGCCACAAACAACCCAGTGCAAGAGTCATTCCCAGGTATTTCATTGGGAGATACGAGGTATAACCTGTGAATAGTTGAAGGATGCTATCAAGGTTTAGATTCTGACACTAGATCAAAGCTACGGAGCTCTTTTCCAGATTTACCCGTAGGCCAGATGCCTCTCCGAAGTGTTACAGAATGGCAATTACCGCCTGCAGTTCTTCTCTAACCGGGTTTAGGAAGATTACAATGTCATCCGCATATAGGAAGAGATGGAGTGAGGGCATGCAACATTTCAAGGGTGAAAGGATCCCATCCTCAGTGGCTTTTTTTGAGGATGTAAAACAATGGGTCTATGGCTAAAATGAACAGATACAGCGATAAGGGGTCGCCCTGATGTAGACCACACTGATGTCTAATTTGTGCCCCTAACACCCCATTGAGAAGTACACATGATGTGGATGTCGCGAAAATGATAGAAAGCCACTCATGCCATTGTGGCCTAAAGCTACATGCCTGCAGTTGGCCTATGAGGTATTCCCAAGATACAGTGTCAAAAGCTTTCTCAACATCCAGTTTTAGCATTAGCATAGGGTTGTGCGATCAATGGAAAGATCTTGCCTGACTATTAACGCTTAGGAAATTTTCCTGAATACTTCGCCCTTTGATGAAAGTAATTTGGGAGCTTGAGATGCGGGAGTCTATATGTGCAGATAGTCGCAGAGCCAAGACTTTGGAAAGAATCCTTGTAACAGAGTGGATGAGACTAATTGGCCGGTAGTCCGTGGCCCTGCCCGAGACCTCTTTCTTGGGAATCAGGGTGATGGAGACTGCGTTGAGTGTGGCAAAAGCCCCAGCTGAGCAGTTTTGAAAACAACAAAATATGGCCATGATGTCTTGCTTAATGATATCCTAGCATCTCGTATAGAAAACTCCAGTGAAACCATCCGGCCCCGGGGCCTTCTCTGTTGGTACATGTTGCGTGTTGTATTGCATGCAACACCTCCTCCTCTGTGAAGTTCGCATCCAGGTCAATCACGTCATGGCCAGGGAGGTTAAGGCACTGCCAGTTGATGTCTCGAGCGCGCAAAAGTTTTTTTACCAGCAAGGAGAAGAAGTCTTGGAAGAGTAAGCATTCCTTGTCTTTGTGGAGAGTGGCGATGCCCTGGTCACTCTATAAGGATTGAATGAAATTCTTTCATCAACATCCATTGGCCTTCAAGTGGAAGAAGCGAGTGTTCGCATCCCCCGCCTTAAGTCAAGTAATCCTAGAGGCCTATCACTTACGTGCCTTTTCAACCGCAGCCAGGCCAAGTACCCTAAGCTTTAGTGCTTTGCGAAGGTGATGCTCGGCCTCGAGTTCCCTTGATTCTTGAGCTGCATCGAGCCGCAGAATGATAGCATTTGCCAAGTGGAACTGTAGCCTAGCGTCACTGAATAAGGAGGAGCTCCAACTGCAAAGCACCTTTGTGGTCGTGCGAAGCCTGTACGCCAGCCACTTGAACGGGTTTGTGTGCAAGTGCGGCTCAATCCACGCCTGCTGGACAACCCGTTGGAAGCCCAGCGGGCAAGGCCAGAAGTTTTCGAACTTGAAGGCGTAAAGCCTCCTGGAGGCCATTCTCGCTCATTAGCAGAAGTGGGCAATGGTCTAACATAGAGGAAGAGAGGGCTTGTAGTAGATGGTTTGAGAACGGAACATCCCATTCGTGATTACAGAAAACCCGGTCGAGTTTGACCAGAGTTGGGTCCTCCCTCTCATTACTCCAGGTGTACTTTTGGTTGTGCAGGGGGACTTCCCAGAGTTCACAGCGGTTAATTGCAACACGGAACTGTGCCATTAATCGATGATTGAGGTTGGAGTTGTTCTTATCTCTCACTTCATAAATCAGGTTGAAATCACCAAGGATGAGCCAAGGCGCGCGCCTCCGACGAAGGGGTGAGGGAGGCAAGCTAATCAAGGAACAGGGATTTATCCTGGTTAATAGTTGGTCCGCACACCATTGATAGCAAGAAGGAGACGTCATTGCTCCATATAGAGACGTGCGCTGTCAGGGTAAAAGTGTGGACATCTGGGCCTGTGACCCGGACCTTATCGTCATCCCAGAGAAGAAGGATCCTACCCCTTACACCTTGGGCTAGCAGGCAGCAAGCCGAGGCAAGCCACTGCCCACTAAGCCGGCTTGCTAAAGTTCCTTTGGCAGAATGCTCAGGCATCAGCCACGTGTGGATCGGCCCCTGTCATGCACTGGAGAGCCTCCATGACCTGCTGACCTTGCGCATCAAGACAGCAGATGCTCTTCAGTGCCTCAATAGTATCGTCAGAGAGTGGCTCTTCGAAGAGATTGATGAACCATTGCACAGCTTCGGCGGGTGCGGCGTGGAGCGGCAAAGTCTCGGGAACCCTTGTCTCTACCACCGGTGGTCATAGCCTCAGCTTCTTTGTGAGTTGTTTTTGGGGTCGGCTACAAGGGTCGGAGCTGCAGGAGGTCTCACTACTATAGATCTAACCATCAGTCCCGGTTGACAACGGCCATAAGTACCAATTTTTGAACCGATACCAGCCACCAACCGGTACTAATAGTACTAGAAATGTTTCAAAATATATCGAGAATGTATGGGAGAAGCGGGATTCGAACCCACAACCTCGTGACTCCAGCCTCACCTTTCTAACCAACCCACCCACTATAGCATACTGATATACATAGAATATGCATTCTTTTTGAACTTTCCTGAAACTAGGCATTAGTACCGGTTCATGACACGAACCGGTACTGATGCACTCTCATTAGTACCGGTTCGTGTTACAACCGGTACTAATTCGTGTTACCAACCGGTACTAAAAGCCCACTTCAGAACTGTAGCCAATGAACTAGTCTTGATGTCACTGATCAGTACCGGTTCAAATACAATCGGCAGTGATGTGTCGATAGTAAAACCTAGTTTTCTAGTAGTGTCTTCGCTTAACCATCACAGCGTTCCATCGCTGCCTTCAAAATTCATGTTGCCACATGTTACGACGGTGGAGTCCAACTTGATCTCCTGTAACACTAGCTTCTATAGGATTTTTCGCTCTCTTTAAATATGCACTAAAAGTGAACACAATATGCAGTTTTGTTTGGATTTGGAATGCAGAAATATCACAAGAAACAGTTACCTACAGAAATGAGGAAAAATTCCCGTGTTTCAAACGGGGGTGCAATCTATAGGGTGTCCAATGTATATCTGAACATATATGCATTGGACAGTTTATATACAGCTACCATAGCATGGAAATGAATTTTATCATTACCACCTGACACAGTAACACAAAGCATAGATATTAGTGCATGCTTAAATACATTTTTATAGAATATTGTAATATACAAATAACAAAGTCATCATTAAACAAAAATCGATGAAAACAAATAATTAACTTGCAAGAGCGCCTCAAAACGGTCATATCTAGAGAAAAATTTGATTTGTTATATTAAAACTCTCATCTTGATATTCCTGGCTGTATTTCTGGTAGGGTGGAGTCTGTGAACTTGAAGAGGTTCCATGGGATTGCAAAAGTTTCCGGTGTAGTGTTTTGCATTTCTGGTGTCATGGTACTTGCATTTTACCAAGGACCTGAATTGAAATCTTTCAACCATCACCGTCTTTTTCATCACATAATTAGTACCTCTCACGATGGGGTTACTGCTCATCCTTCAAGGAATTGGATATTGGGAGTTTTCTTAACGACTTTATCTACTACATGTTGGGCTGTTTGGACAGTACTTCAGGTAGAATCTTTTCAGAACCGCTCTGAAATGTTAACAATGGATCAAATGGTGCTCTGGGCATATTCATGCTATTTAATTACCTTGATAATACTCCTTCTCAGGGGCCTATGTTGGAGGCGTACCCCTCTAAGCTGCTCAACACAACTCTCCAGTTGATCTTTGCAACTATTCAGTGTTTCTTCATCGCTTTAGCGGCCGAGAGAGATTTTTCACGATGGAAGCTGGGACTAGATGGTCTCATTGCTGTGCTTTACTCTGTAAGTCGTTGGTCTCCTCAGATTGTTTGGTTACTTCAGGGCGACAAATAAGTTCTGAACATCTTATTGCCATTAGATTGTAGGTAATAAACAAAAAAAAGGTGCTTCTTATGATATGTCTGGCAGAATCCTGTGCCCTTGAGTATAAGCTAGCAGTGCAAGGTCAATAATAGTACGGGTAATACTATCAGCTAAGAAAGTTTTAAGAGGAATTTTTCTGCTGGGTGAATCCAATGGTAATGATCACTTGCACTGTTGATCCAAATGGAAGAAGAGTAATGTCAACTATGCCAAACTGCATTTCAGCAAAGGACATCTTAAAGTCTGAGTTCCCGTAAATCTTTTAGGGTGTGTTTGGTTGTCTCCATAGTCTAAATCGCATGAGTGGATGCAACTGTATCTGTTAGACACATGTTTGGTTTCCAATTCATCCTGGCCAGGTGGATGCCATTGCACCCACTCATACAGGATGGAGAAAACACAGAAATTGGACTTCTCTCTAATGCAAGCCTGTGAGATGCACAAACAAACAACTAAACAATTTAACTTGCATTCACTCAGTCAGACCAAAACTAGCCTGGATGGCTCATATGAAACAAGCTAGGATGGTACAGGTAATCAAACACACGCACGTTTGGGACTGTGCATTCCTCAAACCTCGTGTTTAATTTTAGGTTTCTAGTTACGTAATTTGTTTCATAGCGTCCTTGCATTCTTTGCACTTTCTTATTACTGCTTCCTTTGTTTTTCCTACCAATCATCAACACTCTCAGATTACTGAACACTGAGTGCAGGGCATACTTGTTTCTGGAGTAGCAAATTACATGCAAGTATGGGTGATTGACAAGAGCGGACCGGTTTTCTTGGCCATGACGATGCCCATAACTCTACTTGTCACAGTAATGCTGTCGTCATTTCTCTTAGGAGAAGCAGTTACCGTGGGAAGGTGTCTCTTTCTACTGAGCAGCTCACTGCCTTCATTTTTTTTAGATAATGGAATATCATATCTCATGGTCTCTACATCATAAGATACACACGGCTAACTATTTATTACAGCGTTGTAGCAGAAAAAAATGTCAAAAAAGAGATCCCTAACATAAAAGTTGCAACAAGCCATGACAAACATGAAACCGAAAGTCTTAATCCACACACAGCCTGTTACTGAATCATCTATGGGTGATGAAGAGATCCCTAAGCACGACCTCCAATGAGTTGTATGCCGATAACACCACCTCCCGTGCGTCCTGTCGTTGTAGCATAGACCACGATCACAGCTAGTTACAGCAAATGTAGATAACCTGCAATGGATTAGAATTTTTTATCCTATTAAAAATCACATCATTGCACCGTAGCCAAATTGATCAACACAAAGCAGCAGCCATGACCAAAATGTGAACCCTTAATTCTTTTCCCAACCCAAATAGCTAGTTCTCAAACACATTGGTCATGCTACTAGGAGATGACAGATTAGAAGTCACTTGTATAACGCGCCATGCAAAATGAGCAAAATGGTAGTAAAAAAAGAGGTGTTGTATTGTTTCCTTATTGTTACAAAAATAATATTTTTTGCTACCATTCCAATTTATTTTAAAAAGGTTATTTTTTGTTAATATCATCCACGACATAGGTACCAGAGAAAATTTTTATTTTCAATGGCAACTTAAGCTTCCACAATGAACGATTTGTAACTAGGACATTTTGATGAATTAAGAGTGTATACATCGATTGAACATAAAATTTTCCATTCTGATGGAGATCCCATTGAGAAGTATCATGTTCTGGTGATAAGTGTGAACCAGCAACCTTTACAATAAGCTCATGCTAGGCCAGTAAATTATGTCCCGTAATGGCCCTACGAAAGGACACATTGAGTGGGACGGTGCACATTACTTTAGCTACCGTGGCATGTTTTTTCCAAACAATGTTATAAAGTCGAGGATATTGTGCACTGAAGGGGTTGTTCCCAAGCCATACATTCTACAAAAAATGTATTTGGGTTCCATCACGAAGTTAAAAAGACCCAAATATAAAGAAATGATGTTAACTTTCATTAGGCCAGCCCAAAAATCATAGTCCCCTGGCTTCCTTTCTGCATGAGAAAGAGTCTTATTTCCCAGATATTTTCTTCTGAGAAGAGTTTGCCAGACACCCTCATCATTTAACAGCTTGAAAAGCCATTTGCTAAGTAAATATATATTTTTGACACCAAGATCTTGAATGCCCATGCCACCTTGATCCTTGGGTCAGCATAATATATTTCACTTAGCTAGCCTATTTTTTTTATATGGTTTTCACTTTGTCAGCAAAATCTGGATCTTTAATAGTCCAACCGTTTAAGCACTCCACGTGGTATGTGAAAAAATAATAGCATAAACATGGGTAAGCTACTAAGCACAAATTTAGAAGTCTAACTAACCTCCAACGTACAAATGCTTGCCCTTCCAACTACTTAAGCGCTTTTCAAATCTTTCTTCTACCCCCTTCCACACACTAATTCTCAGCTCTCTATAATGAATTGGTATGTCAAGATATCTAAAAGGAAAACTGCCCAAACCACAGCCAAATAGCTGGATATATTGAGCCTCGAAATCCTTAGCAACACCAAAACAACAGAGTTAACTTTTGTGAAAATTGATATTGAGACCAAAAAGTTGTTCAAATGCACATAGCAATAACTTCATATTTTTGGCATATTCGAAATCATGTTCCATAAATAAAATAGTGTCATCTGCTTATTGTAGGATAGAAAACTCATTGTCGACCAAATGAGGTACCAATCCACTTATCATCCTGCCCTTTTTGGCATGTTCTAAGATAATAGCTAACATATCCATAACGATGTTAAATAATATGGGGATAATGGATCACCTTGGCGGAGTTATTTCGAATCAGAAAGTATGGGCCAATGTCATTATTGACCTTGATGTCAACACTTCCGTGGTAACAAAGCTATCAACCCACAAACACCACTATGGGAGAAGCCTTCAGCCTTAGAGTTTGTTGAAGAAAGGACGATTTGACCTTATCATAGGCCTTTTTAAAGTCCACCCTAAAAATAACTCCTTCCTATTTTTTCTTGTGCACCTCGTGAATTGTTTAATGAAGAACAATCATGCCATCCATTATGTTCTTGCCTGGTATGAAAGCCGTCTACATAGGGCGTATAACATTTTCAGCAACACTTGCGATCCTGTTGTGCCAACTTTAGTGAAAATTTTGAAGCTAACAATTAGAAGACAAATTGGTCGGTAATGTTGTATTTGCTTTGCATTTTTATTCTTTGGCAAAATCGTGATAATTGCAAAATCCAGTTTGAACAGAACAAAGTATCCATTGTGTAAATCTTGGAACATTGCCATTGAATCATTATCGATGACCTCCCAAATCTTGGAACATTGCCATTAAATCATTATCGATGACTTCCCATAACACTTGGTAAATTTCGGTCGGGAATCTGTCCGGTCTAGGTGCTTTGTTATGTTCCATTTAAAAAATTAACTCCCTCACCTCTTTCTCAGTAAAAGCCTGCGTGAGGATATCATTCTCTAAAGCAGAAACTTGAGGGATATCATCCCGATGAGATTCAATCATAGAAAAATAATTGTTATCTGGTGGTCCAAAGAATCCTTTATAATATTTGGTTATATATTGCTTAAGCTGTACATCCGTTATCTTGCTCGAGTTAAAAAATTCATTGTTTCTTATGTTTACTATTTGCTACCAAATGGAAGTACTTAGTGTTGTTATCCCCCTCGAGGGTATGTTTTACTTTCGCTCTTTGGTACCATTTAATTTCCTCCTCACGTAACAACTGGGCGGGCCTCTCAGCAGAGCGCTGTTCAAGGTTAACTTCCTCATTAGAAAGCTTGGGAAGTTTTGGTTTTTTATCAAGTTTGTCAATAATATGAAGTAAATCCCTCTTTTCTTTCATGTATGTCCCTAACCTCTTAATTTTTGTCCAGGACTTTGATCTTAAATTACCATCTAGCAGTGAATGTGCTCCCCCTGTGTTCATTGTGCTAACATTTCGACACCATTTCAAAAAAGCCTTCCCTGAAGAGTCACCCACGATTAAATTTGAACATCGACTGATTCCCTTCATGTTTTCTGTAACAATAAAAAGCTTCATGTTTTTTACCCTGAATTCTGTTTCTTACCTGCAGTATAATAGGTGGAGTGATAATGGTTGGAGGTCTGTACTGTGTTCTTTGGGCGAAGAGAACTGAACAGATAGCTGTCAGCAAGCAACAAATGGCAGTTCCAGTCCAGGCAACACAAGTTTAGATTAAGCTATCTCATTTGGTCCTGTCCCAAAAGTCAATAATACTTCAAGCCTTTCGGTATGGTGCTCAAGGTTAATGGTCAGATATGGTATTCAACTGTAATCTTCGATATTTTCGCAATTTATTATATTTTAGGCTGTTTTCTATTTTGTCAAAATCAAGAGAATTGTCAAGTTTGTTATCCTTCTTTTTCTTCATATTAGGCTTGGATCTTGTACATGTTACTTTGACATCTCTCGTTCACTTGTACTGGGGATTAATTTTCACACTCTTGCTCCCTCCTCTGATTCCATCTCTCAACTTGTGCAAGAATTTACATATCCAAATTCAACTGAACCACGATTATTTTCTATTTGTATCGGCCATTGGGAACTCAAAATGATGTATCTACATATCCAGTTCAATCCCTATTGTGTAAGAAATTTACATGTGCAGATCTATCTCCAACAAGCAATGCATTTATGCTTCCATATACAAGATTGAGTTAAATTTGCTTAGGAAATACTTTACTAAATTTGATCAAATGCTTGAACTAGTGATAGAAAACTTGTACAAAATCATTTAGGATGTGACATTTACTAATATATATTTTAAAATTATCTGTACATCTAATGGATAACAAACCTGTAAAACAGCAGCAATATTGGGTAGATATTGATAAATACAAATAAACTGAAACCTAACCTTTTTTTTTTGCTGAAGGGACTGAAATCGAACTTGTGTTTACAAATCTACTTAGTGGAGTAAATCTACTAATAACCCGATTCATATTTTGACCCAACTGCCAAACAAGTTCGATCTAGTTTATTCTAAAAGTACTAATTCAGATATTACATTTTGTTAGGAAGAATGTAGATCTTACATTGTCAGATATCTCCTTTTGTCTTTGTAATTACTCAGATCTCATTTTGAAACATTTGGTCAAAATTTATGGTGACTGTCATCCAAACACAAAATCCAAGAAAGCAACCAGGAATTGGGGGTATTCCAAGTTGTTCAACCAGTAGGGACCAGGGTTTTAAAAATCATCAAAATTCGATCGAATTTCGAGAAAATCGCCCATACCGACCTGCGACGAAAAGCAATTTCGATCGGCATACCGCCGGAATTCAAATTCGAATTAAAAAAATTTAACCAAATTTAAAAAAAAATTGACCAAAAATTTTGTATAATTAGTATTAATATCCTAATGACCAATGGTGCAATCAATTTTTGAGAAAAATGAAATTTGAAGGCGTTTTTGAGGAGTTCAAATTGTGAAAAAATTGAAACAGCAAAAAATAAAATAAAAAGCCGGCCTGCAGGCTTTGAGCCCACAGGCCGAGCTCCTGTAGCGGCGGCCCAAGTCGGCCCACCCGGGAAGAGTTCACGTGGGAGTTGGCCAGTAGAGCTCGGACAAGCAATCATTGGTTCCATCCATTCCCCATTCAACGCCGAAGCAATCTCCGTCGCCTCCGGTCGTCGCTAGCCAGCTCGACACGCCTTTTCGCCGAAGGAAGGTCGAAATTCGATCGGTAAGCAGCGAAAGCCGACATAAATACTCGAAAATCGATCTGTGCTGCGATTTTCCATTCACTGATCGAGATTTCGACGACTAGCAGCGATTTTCAACGGTAAATATCGATTTTTGACAGTAGCGTTCCTCCAATATTTTTGCTGTAAATGCATGAGCCTAAGATGCAGATAGAACTTTCATGCGCTTGAATTAGTCTTTTGATAGGGCAAATGTATGTAGTACTTGTATTAGTCTTTTGAACCCTCTTCCATTTCTGCTCGTAGCTTCACCCAATACAGATTAATCATTACAAAGAACTTAGCTTCTTTGTATGTCTTTGCAAGGATTATTGTTTTTTAAATGATGATGATTACTTGAGTTGTCACATGTCTGACGAATTATAATATATCAATTGAATCTGTTCAATCTTTTTTAGAAGTGATTGACATTGATGAACGGATTATTGTTTTTTGAATGGTAATGATTACTTGAGTTGTCACATGTATGACGAATTATGATATATCAATTGAATCTGTTCAATCTTTTTTTAGAAGTGATTGACATTGATGAACGGATTATTGTTTTTTGAATGGTGATGATTAGTTGAGTTGTCACATGTCTGACGAATTATAATATATCAATTGAATCTGTTCAATCTTTTTTTTAGAAGTGATTGACATTGATGAACCGACATGGAGTTCAAACGAATTATAATATATCAATTGAATCTGTTCAATCTTTTTTTTAGAAGTGATTGACATTGATGAACCGATATGGAGTTCAATCTTTAGAAGTGATGGCTAATAGCAATTTGTTCTATATTCATGCATGTGAAGTAGCAATTTGTTCTATATTCAAGCATGTGAAGTAGCAATTTGTTCAAACTTTTATTACAAGTGGTTGACATTGATGAACCGATATGGAGTTCAATGTTTAGAAGTGATGTGAAGTAGCAATTTGTTCTATATTCAAGCATGTTAAGTAGCAATTTGTTCTATATTCAAGAATGTGAAGTAGCAATTTGTTCAATCTTTTATTACAAGTGGTTAAAATTGATGAACCAACATGGAGTTCAATCTTTAGAAGTGATGGATAATAGCAATTTGTTCTATATTATAGCAGATGGCAGACCATGCCGATGTGGTGTGGGAGCACGGGGAGAAGTTGGGGGGTGGATATCGATGCAAACATTGTTTGAAAGAGGGGAAAGGAGGCGGTGCAACCCGACTAAAGCAGCACTTGGCAGGGCGTGGTACAAATGTCGTCCATTGTAGCAAAATTCCTGTGGAAGTTCGTGAGTACTTTCAGCGTGAGCTAGACAGGACGAAGGACAAGAAGAAGGACAAAAGAGAGGAGAGGCTGAGGAAAGAAGTAGCAGCTGGAGATTCTCCGCCTAGGAGAAGTGTATATTCAGAGTACACGGGTAATGTTGATGAGGAGGAACAACTCTGGCAAGCTATGGCTGCCTCTAGGGTGGAGGCAGAATATAGGAGTCAAGCAAGTGGTGGTAGGTATAAGCACGGTGGTGGCAGTGTGTAACACCCCAATTTTTTGCTTTTCATAAGTTTGAATGTTATTTTGCACTTTGGTGAATTTTTGGAATTTTCTGGAATTTATTTGGGTTTAATTTGAATTTATTCACTTTTGAAATAATTAAAGAATTTAAATTTACAAATAAAATTTTGTTGGAGATATTTTATTTGAGTCCAAAATGTCTCAAAGTATTTTGCAGAATTTTTCTAAGTGTTTTGCTATTTTCTTGAATTAAATGAATTTCTGGAAATTAATTTGAATATTTAATCGCTGGAAAATCAACTCGGGTCGAGTACTGTTCATCCGACTGAGTCGGACTCGAGTCCGACCCGTGCCACCTGACTTGGTCAAGCCACGCCGCGCCGAACCCAAACTCAACCCTAGCGCCCGACCGTTGGATCCGCATCCAACGGCCGTGCGTGAGCCGCGTCGCACGCGTTCGCGAACTGTTGGATCGCGCCATGTGGACGGCTGGCCATCATCGTCTCCGCCGAGTCCGAAACGGACTGCGCCGCCGTGTCGTCCGAGTTCAGTTAGGGTTTCGCGGATTTTGCGCACATTGAGGCACTATTTAATGCCCCGTCGCCAACCCGTTGAAGCTCTTTGCTGTGCGCACCTTTTGCCCCAAGTTTCCGAGCCTTAGCCGCCGCCGCGTAGCCGCTATTGCTTGTCGTAGTTGAAGCCTCGCTCCGCCGCGGTTTTTGTTCGTTCCCGGCGCCGTCCGTCGTCCTCCGCCGCGTTCAAGCCCGGATCCGGAACCCTCGCGCCAAGCCGCACCCGTGGAGACCACTCACCTCGCCGAAGTCGCGCCCAAACGCCGTTGGGCGTGTCGTCGTCCCCAACTCCGGTGCCCTCTGCTCCGCCGCGCCATCGCCGGAACCGCGAAGCTTCTCCGCGGTTGGATCTTCATCGCACGGCTGAGGTTCGTCCACGTCATCTCCGTGTTTTTTTTTCACGTTACGGTTTAGATCGGTTTTCAGCTGTTGGATCTAGATCCCACGGCTCAGATGGAGCCACGTAGCCGTAACCGCACCGTGCACGGATAGATCCTAGCCATTCGATCGAAATCGAATGGCGTAGATTTAGACACGTGTCGGTCACCGGGACATGCCGCGTCACCCTCCCCCGACGCGGTGAAACCCGATCGGATCTGGACCGTCCGATCCAAATCGAACGGCCCAGATTAGCCACGTTGTCCACAATGTGCGCGGCCCAGATCCAATCTAGACCGTTGATTTTCAAATCAACGGTCCGGATCAAGCCACGTGTCCGGAAGTTGGACCGGCGCGATCGGCCGCGCTGACGATCGCCGCCGGCGTCGTAGCGTGGCGTCGGCGTGGGCCCGCTTTGTCGGCCGGCGCCGCGGCACCATGGCGTCACCGTGGCGTCACGCGGCGCCGACGCAGTGGGGCCAGCGTGTCGACGCCCTCGGCGAGCCGTCTTGGCGTCGGCGGTAGCGTCGGCCGATGGGTCCCGCGTGTCAGGGACACGTGCGACCGTGGACCAAGTCCACGGTGGAACCCAAGCCGAGCCGTGGACCGAGTCCATGGACCGGCTGACGCAATAAATTGATTTTTCAATAGAAAAGTAATTCGGTGGAAATTCAAATCACGTGCTGACGTCATGCTGACATCATAAATCCAGATTTTCTATAGAAAAATAAATAAATTATTTCAGTTTATTGTTTTATTTGAATTTTTCAAACTTCAAACGCTCATAACTTTTGCGTTTTAACTCCGATTTGAACGATTCCAATTTCTAAATTTTTATAAAATTCAGATCTACTTGAATATGAAATTTAATTAATTTTTGAATATGAATTTTTCTCTATTTATAATTATTTAATAGTTTCTTTAAACTTTAAACAATTATAACTTTTGCATTTTAACTCCATTTTGGGCGATTCAAATTTCTAAAAATTTGTAAAATCATGCTCCTTCTGTTTGTGGACTTTATTTGAATTTTTGAGCAATGTTTATGTATTGTTTATTTATTTATTTCTATTTACACGCATTACGAGTAGACGTTATAGTACCCGAGGGCTTCGAAGGTGAAGTGTTGACCCAGGAGCCAGTTCAGGATCAAGAACAAGTACTTTTTGAAGGCAAGTTATGCTTTGACCATATTGATCCCATTTTTGAAATTAATTTAATTTAAATTATTGCATGCTAATTTAATTAGCAATTATTTTAATTATGTTTGGGAATTAGATAAATGCCAATTTGCTGTATGACACCTTGACTATTTAATTATGTGCCATGAACCTTTGTCACCCTAGTTGTGGATATTAGTTGGACATTATTAAATTGCCAACATGGGGTATTTAGATCGTTGTAGTACATTGCTTAGACCTACTACGTGCACATGACATGATTTTGGACAATCAAATGTTAATATTGACTTAATGAGATATTGAACCTGTTTTGGAAAGGTAACATGTGTTGTGATTGATGATGGCACATGGTGCATGGTAATTAACTGGGTTTGATAAATAGATTTGGATCGGGGCAAGTGGCAAGAATGATGTGGTGGGCCATGATTGGCACCGGGGATGTTGGTTTGGTTCTTCGGGTAGTCTTGCCCTGATCATCCTAAGGACCTAACCTTGCAAGCCTTTGACCTGAGTCAAGCGTGCAACCACATGTCCGCAATGGGACGGACCTAGTTGCTAGTTGAGTAAGTTACTAATAACTTGCATGTGGTACCTCGGGGTGTCAACTACACCTTTTGTGTAGTTTGAAAGGGGAGCGTACCAGTGCTATGGCATGGTACCCGTCCAACGGTATGTTAGCCCAGACTTCGCCTCTATTAAGGGAAGGGATGGTGTATGGCAAAAACCGGAGAGGTTCACTTGTGTGGTTTGCAGTCTCTGAAATGCTTTGTTACGATCACTCGCCTTTGTGGTGTGTGACTGTATCTTGTGGGTAAAGTGCATAACCTCTGCAAAGTGTAAAATCTATTCGAATAGCCATGTCCGCGGCATTGGACATTGCTCGGGGATTACAATCAAGGGTTAGACTTTTATGAAAACAACTTGGAATTGAAAAGTTTGGTTGGGTTAAATAATGACATTGATGGAAATGTGGATTAGGAAAGGAAAAGTGTTTACTTAACCCCTGGAAAAGTTATTGATGCTGTCTTTACTTTTTACTGCTTTCGAATCTACTTATGCTACTTGCTAAATGCTGTTTTACTACAAATGTACCTGTTGGCCTATCCTTTGAACCTGTGGTATACTGGATGGCGCCACGATAATGCTTTCATTCCGCTGCAGTTTATTTCTTAATAAGTTTTCGCCTTGTGTGGCGTACTCTTGTAACTTGACCATAAGGTTGAGCAACCAGTTTGGTTATTTTAATTAAAGTACTTTATTGCTATCGTTGTGTATGATTGTGATATTTACTAATGTTGAGACTGTGTGCACTAGCGTGATCCTGGACTAGTGCTGAATACACAGAGGGTCCGGATTTGCAAATTCGGGTCCCGACACAGTGGCACCTCTAGGGGGATAGAGGAGGGGGCAGCGTCTATTCCCGAGGATGTTTCGAAGCTCCTCGCAACGGCAAGGACCACAGCTGATGGAGGATTACAATGTTAGTAAGTCACGTGGCCCCGTGCAACCAAGGATTGACACCCATCAGTGGACACAGAAGGGTAAGAGTGCAAAGCATGCGATTGGGTCGGCTTGGGCCAAAATTTTCCACGCTGCTGGTATCGCGGGACGGAAAGCAGATAATCCATACTTTGTTAGCGCTGTGAGGGAAACACAAAAATACGGTAAGTGAGCTTTAAAATGTTCGTTTAATTGTACAATGATTCATATCTAACTTTTTGGATAGTTCTTCGTTTGCAGGCGAGGGTGTCCCATCCCTGAGTGGGCGAGATATAGATGGAAAATATTTAGACGCCAATGAAGCGGACATAAAGGAGAAGTTCGCTAAGTTCAAGAAGGAATGGCCTATGTACGGAGTAACAATCATGTGCGATTCTTGGACAGGGCCGACACGCATGACCATAATTAATTTCATGATTTACTGTAATGGCACCATGTTCTTCCACAAGTCCGTGGATGCTACGGGTACATCTCAAGATGCCGCATACTTGCGCAAGGTACTTGGTTTTGTTCGTCCTCTTTTGAAATATACTTGACGTACACATGAAGTAATGGATGTTTTCATTTTGTTTGTTCACACAGGAAATATGTTCAGTTGTTGATGAGGTGGGTCCTCAAAATGTGGTGCAGATTATCACCGATAATGGTGCCAACTACAAGAAGGCGTGCAAACTCATCGCACAATAGCACCGCAACATCATCTGGCAGCCTTGTGTGGTACACACCATTAATTTGATGTTGAAGCAGATTGGAGAGTTCCTGATCACGCCTCCGTCATTGAGAGTGGAAGAAAAATCTCTCGATGGATATACAATCATTCCAAGCTTCATGCTTTGATGAAGAAGTATATTAGAGGTGAGTTGGTAAAGTGGAATGCAACTCGTTTCGGTACTAACTACATGTTCTTGGATAGTTTCTTCCGTCGTAAGGACAAGTTTATGCAATGGATGGCTGCCGAAGAATTTATACGCTCTCGCTTTGTTGATACCACCGATGGGAGGTATGCGTACAGCTGCCTCTCGAGCTTGGACTGGTGGGATAATCTTCGAAATGTTGTCAAGTCGGTTGAACCATTGTACGCCTTCCTGCGCTTCGCCGATCAGGACAGGGTGCCTACATTGAGCGAGACAATCCTACGGTACAATATAGTGCGACAGGAGTATGATAGTTTGTTCCATAACTCTCTAGCGACAAATGAGATGTACATGGCAGTGGTAGATCGAAGAATGGACGACTTAACGCGCCACACTTATATGAACGCCGGTAATATATTCTTCTTTGAAACATAATATATTGCAGTTGGAGTTACGTTCCATACTTGTACTGACATGTTTCGTGTTTTGGCAGTCGTTGCCTTAAACCCTCGGACTGCTTACGTGTATGGCACGAACAACAGCTTCTTACGAAATCTTCGGGATGCTTTTGAAGCGCTTGCTGATGATACCGAAAGTGCTGCGCAAGCTCTTCGTGAGTCTGAGGTTTTCAGAAGGAAAGCTGGATCATTCTCCAGTGCTCTAGCTGAGAGGATGGCACATGATGTCAAAACATCCTCTGGTATTTTCCTTATTCCGTCTTAGATACAATGGTACTCCTGTTGGTACTTACTGTTCTATTCGTCAACTTACAGCACATTGGTGGGGTGTATTTGGTTCGGAAACACCAATGCTTCAGTGGTTTGCACTACGCCTCGTGTCGCAATGTGCATCTTCAAGCGGATGTGAACGCAATTGGAGTACATTTGCGTTCATCCACACTAAAATCCGCAACCGCCTGTCATATAAGAAGCTCTATAAGCTGGTGTACGTTAACTACAACCTTCGGCTTCGAATTCAAGCTGCAGAAAATCAAAGGTGCTCAGATGAAGATGATCCATTCCAGCATCTTATGGAGCTTACACTATGCGATGATGCAAATCCGATACGGCAGTGGATGGAAAAAGGAAGGTCTAATGGTGACCCATTACTTGATGAGGAGGACACTGAGAGTGACATCGCAATGTGCATCTTCAAGCGGATGTGAACGCAATTGGAGTACATTTGCGTTCATCCACACTAAAATCCGCAACCGCCTGTCATATAAGAAGCTCTATAAGCTGGTGTACGTTAACTACAACCTTCGGCTTCGAATTCAAGCTGCAGAAAATCAAAGGTGCTGAAATGAAGATGATCCATTCCAGCGTCTTATGGAGCTTACACTATGCGATGATGCAAATCCGATACGGCAGTGGATGGAAAAAGGAAGGTCTAATGGTGACCCATTACTTGATGAGGAGGACACTGAGAGTGACACGCCTCTCCCATCACACCTTGTGACAGACCCGATATCCCTACTGTGTTGAGAAAGGATACTGGGGCTGCAAGCATCCCTCAATGGGCGGACATGACAGTCGGGGACACTCACACAGGGAAGAGAAAGCACCAATCAGTGTCGAAAAAGGATACAAGAAAAAAGAGAGCATCCTACAAAGGAAAAGGGAAGCATACCGCAGATGAGGAGCATAATGTAGGGAATGATGACTCCTCTGATAGTATGGACCGTCGAAGCCCACCGTACGAAGAGTCCAATGATAGCAGCTCCAAGACAGACACAGATGGCGGTGATACTGGTGGCGATGCCTCCATCCCTGTCACGTACCAATCAGAAAAGCAACGTCCTATTGAATTTACAGGGGAGTCACAGTTCACTCATGCAACACAGGACAGAGACCATGGCACCCTCCAATCACAGAGGACGACTACTAAAGGGAAGGGAAATGACGCACCACAAGATAGATGTAGTTCCTATAGCATCACAGAGACTCAAGAGAGCTGTGGCTCATATGGTGGCTATGACTACTCCATCCCCAATGTTCATGCACAACCTCCCACGCAATGGGTATATGAGTGGCAAGACCCTGAGTTTTATGACACACTGTACCAACAATGGCAAACGACAAGTGCATGGACGGGGCAAAGCTGGCACGATTATAGGGCAGAGTTGCTCGCTACACAAGGATTAGCCTTGATGTCCACGGAAGAATACAACATGGCCAACCAAGTCTACACGCACCATTCTTACCGGTAGCTCTGAAGGTAATGTTTCATTTCCATCTTTCATTTCATTGCAACTTGATTAAATTACTAACATTCTTTTCGTGTAGGTCTAACTTGGAAGAACGACAAAGCTATGCCTAATATACAACTTTAAATGGTAAGCCTATGTGGATGGTATTAATATGTAAATGGTATTGACATGTGAATGGTATCGATATGCCAATGGTATTTGCATGTGAATGGTATTGATATGCCAATGGTATTTGTATGTGAATGGTATTTTTATGTCATTATGTGAATGGTATTAATATGTCAATGGTATTTGATATGTGACAATTTGCAAATATCTTAAATATAGCAAAGGTCATGCCAAATTTTTTTTCATATTTACGAAACATCATGCTGGAATTTTTTTTGTGTGTTTACATATTTTTACTTTTTTATTGCGACTTTAATGGCCTTTTTACAAATTTTGCAATTTTTTTTGCAATTTTTCCCCATTTTTTCAAACATTTTTCCAATTTTCTTTAACCTGTTACCGAATTTCGAGATAATTACAAATTTCGGTCGAAATTCGTTACTTTTCGGTCAATTTTCGATGATTTCCTTCGAAATTCGATCGGCTGTTGGACCTGTTTTCAAATACATTTCAAATCCGAAACAGTTCGATTTTTCCTTAATTTTGACCGAAATTCGACGAAATTCGGTACCGACGCCTGATCGAAAAAGGTTCATGAAACGAAATGGTTAACCCTGGTAGGGACTTCATCTCTTACATATTTGGAAAAAAATGGTTTTGCATTTGGGCCTTAGTGATAGTATATACTCCCTTCATCCTAAAATATAAGGCACAACAGTTTTTTTTTCAGGTCCCAGAATACAGGGCACGACGTCTCCTCAGCTCCTGTCCTAGCTTCTCATTAACCTTCTCTCCTATCTCTCATGCGCATGCATGCATGCATTAACCCCCTCGAGCTCCGCGCAACGCAACTGCTTTCTTAGGCCCCGTTTGGCAACTTGGAACCGAGCTGATTCTACTAGAATCTGTGAGAAACCCAGCCAAACGGGCTAAAACTCGGAACGATTCTCCTCGGAACGTTTCTTCTTTTTCCACACCGTGGCTGAATCACCCTCAACCCCGTTTCTACTAGTTTCTACTAGAATCCGGAACCGTACCAAACGATTTGCATAAAGTGATTCTGATTCTACCTGAAACATTTCTACCAAGAATTTGAAACCGTTTCTGTTTCTACTAGAATCTGGAACCGTACCAAACGAGGCCTTAGTCTCTATGTTGGTAGGAGTTATATCTTATATAATGAGATGGAGGGAGTATATAGTATCATTGTAAAAACGATGCTGGTCATGTCCTTTGTTTCTAGAATCGAGGTGTGATATTATTTTTCGTGTAGCGGAAGAGAAATATATATAATGCTCCATAATAATGATGATTAGTTTTTTTTTTTTTTTTTGTCCTAATCGATCGGAATTCGATTTAATAGGTCGATCTGCTGGTATTTTGGAAGTGTTAATTAGCCAAAGCAAATCTTCTGCAGATCATTCGTACCCATCCAAAGGGATGATATTCGATGCTATTTTCAGCATACACAATATACACTACTAGAACCGATTGTGATGACCCCCCTTTATCATAATCGGTTCTTTGCTAGAACCGATTGTGATGCCCTTTCACTATTTTTTATTGGTTTACAGTATGAATATCATTCACAATATATAGAGAACACAAACACTTTACAATACACATATCACATTCGTTTACATGAATATAGAACACAAACATACATCCAATTAAAAGACTATGATACACTTGACAAAATATTGTGCACTTTCAATCTGAGATAAAAACAAAAGCAAAGAATTAGGATGAACAACACAGCAACGAGTCCCAACAAATACTAAACTATCTATTCTTTGCTGAGCAGCACACAATGGATGCTAAAATGGTAAATAATGACATCAACATATCATGTCAAGGTGAACATTCAAGTAAACGCATGCTTACTATTTTGCACTTTTGTGAGTGTTCGTACTTGAGGAAGATAGAGCTAACCTGATAAGGAGCTAGCTTTTGTCTGCATATGCTATCGGCATACGCAAGTTGGAAGTATTGTCTGCATACGCAATTCAATGTTTTAGTGATAAAGTATGTGGTAGAAAAAATTAAGGCAGTTAATCAAATGCAGACGAAATATCACTAGGCTGACTGTTCTCCATAAGGCCTCACTATGACAATACTTCCATCGTTGACATTCTAGATCAAAAGTTCTCCATTGGCAGGCTTGTAGCAGATAAAATTTCAGAAAGAAATAAAGAGTTAACTATGAGAGCCTGGACTAGCTATGCATTTTTTAAGCTTGGAGTCTCATAGCAAAAGTTTCGAGCACGGGTGAAAATTGGCCTGTCTGTGGCATTAACAGTAAGTCAAACAGCACTTGAAACTTGGTTATTAATAACGACACTTCAAATGGTCAACTAGCCTGACAAGAAAGTTATATATGCTTGTTTTCTACCTTTGGGTGATATATATAAAATTGTATACTTGAACCAAAGCACCATTTGTAGCAGTGCCAAACTTCACAAGAAATTACAGGATATATGGCTATGGCACATAATCATACTTGTTAAACAGCGCATGGACATCCAAGTCATTCTCCCTGAGTTTTGGACCAGTACTGTACCAGCCAACGACATGCTCCCTGGCTGCATCAGAAACAGCTCATCAGGACAACAGACTCAACTACATGTGTTAAGTTCATCGAAATTTGGGGATTTTGAAACAACATATCATTAATCCTCTTGAACATGGAGAACATCGACTCATGGATCCTTGTCATCCTCCTCAAACGGCACTGCAAAACCAAGTGCCACCGAATAACTCTACAGATCTAATCGTGTAAGAACGCGGCAATTCACCGCAATGGATCTAACTACATCAACCACCACAACCAATTCCGTGAGCCCTAGGCACACTAGAAGCACAGATCCTTGGAAACCGGCGGGCCAACTCAAACAGCGCAAACCCTAGTAGTTTGAGGCGGGGTTCGTTACCAGCGTAGGAGTTGGTGACATCGACGGTTCCGCGGGAGGAGGTGCCAAGGAGCATGCCGAAGACACACTTGTGGGTTTCGTAGACGACGCAGTTGTAGTGTTCGACGAGGGAGAGGGCGGCAAGGAGGAGGAGTAGGCGGTTTGCTGGTAGGAGGCAGTGGAGGAGTCTCGCCGGTGGCGACGGGGCCCTCTTGGCTGCGGGAAAGAGCGGGAGCGGCGGGGGTTGCTTGCCGAGCCACGTCGAGCTAGCAGCGTGGGGGAGTGGAGGGCGCCGGTGGTGTGGGGGTTGAGCTCGGGGAGGAGCCGGCAGCGTGGTGGGGGGGGGGTGGAGGGCGCCGATGGCATGGGGGTTGAGCCCAGGCTGGAGGCGGCCAGTCTGGGGCTCTGGGCAAAGAGTGGATGGAGTGACCGGTTGAGCAGGTAGGGTTGATATAGTTGAGAGGTATTTGTATCGGTTTTATTAGAGAACCGATTGCATTCATATAGGTATTTGTATCGGTTTCAAAATAGAATCGATTGTATTGATATGTTTTATTGGTGTCGGTTGAACTATAAAACCGATTGCATTGATATTTGCTATTGGTGTCGGTTCTACAATAGAAGCGATTGCATTGATATTTGCTATTAGTGTCGGCTCTACCTTAGAACCGATTGTGATAATGTCTCTCATCACAATCGGTTCTGAAAAAGAATCGATTGTGATAATGGTCCCTAATTACAATCGGTTCTTACTCAGAATCAATTGTGATGAGGAAATGGGTTATTACAATCGGTTCTCAGATAGAACCGATTGTGATAACCCGTTACCAAAATTTACAAATGACATATATGTATCACAATCAGTTTTTTAGTCAAAAGTTTGGAACCGACACAGATGAAGCGATAGTGATGTATCATTCTGTAGTAGTGATATCAGTAGCAAGATCCAAACTAGTACAGATGGATGTACATATTAGGTAGTATATCTGTGTTAGTATATATGTGTTTGTATAGGGTGCTCTTTGCATATTTTCATCTCATATGTACTGTACATGTATACTTTTGGCCTTTGGCTCACTGTAATACACAAGGTCCATTTCAACCTGGTAGTAGAGCAAAGTAAGGGTTATGGTTTCTCTCCTCCCCACCCACCCAAACCCTGCACTCAACTTGACTCAACCATTCGGGTTTTTTGGGCTGACTCTGCTGGAGAGTACCTCTCAACTGCACTTCATTGTTTTATTGTTGAGTAGGGTACTCTTCCTTAGTACTTTTGTTCTGGTGCTTATGCTCAAAATGGTGTCTCTGAGCATAAACATCATCAAATTTGTGAGACAGCTCGTGCTCTTATGCTTACTACTCATGTTTCACCTCACTTCTATGCTAAGGTTGTTTCTAGCCAAATCTAGCCATCGTGCCTCATCGCCATCGTCGGTCATCAGATCCAGCCATCCAGGTACAATGCTGCTACCTCTCTCTTCTCCACTCGTCTCCCTGCCAGCCTCCCCCTCTCTTCTTCTCGCCACCCTCCTCCCCACCAGCCTCCCCTCCTCTCCACCCTCCTCCCCGCCGCTCTATCGATTTGACTTTTGAGGCCTGCGATAAGCTGATGAGGATTGAGGTGAGGATATATATAGAGTTATAGTGGTCTGCTAGCCTGCTCACTGTTCGCTCCGGGCTCACTGTTGGAACTTGCAAGGGGGATGGGTGTTACATGGCAGAAGATAAATTGGAAGAAGGATAGGTGATACATGGGCTCAAGAACTGACAATATCAAAGTATGCATGATCTACAAAATTGCTGATTTATTTGCTGCTACACCAAGTTAGGATGTGTGTATGACGTCGCCTTGCCGTACGTCTTAAGCGCTTTGGCGCTAAAAAGGTGGTGAGTCGTGACGCCTTGCCTTATCGCTTAAATAATCATGGTTGTCACTTTTGTTATTTTGGTGTTTATCTGTTGCCTTTACCCATTTTGGGTTGGTGTTGTATTCTTCTTTTCTATCAATGCAATGAGGCAGAGCTCCTGCCATTGTTTAAAAAAACAGTAAAACTGCTAGACTTAGACTAACAGAAATGGTTCGATTGATTTAATGAGTGAGCTTCAAATAACAAACAAGGGGCTGTTATGCCGTCAATGGAGTTTGGTAGACGAAAGCAAATGAAGGTGATATAAGATTAGGCATACAAGTAACAGACTTATTGGCAAAGTAGTGATCTGTATATAGCACTCTACAATAGCAGCAACAATGAGCAATAAGTTGTTTGCATGACAACTATATAGAGGTACAAGGAGATGCAGCCATAGTTACCAAAAGCACGGTTTGTTCGAGTCACAGTACGGGATTTAGATTCACGGTTTACCACTTTTTTTTCCAATTTCCACAACGAACACGAACCACGTACCATAAACCGGTTCAAATTCGACAAATCCGGTTCACGATTCGTAGATGTTTACAGCGAATCCGGTGACTATAGATACAGCCACATGAACCAGGCAAGAAAAATGCAGTAGTCATATAAACATGCAACATGCAGTAGTCATATAAACATGCTTCAGCTATTAGTGTTCTGAACTTTAGATTAGTCCACAACATTAGCAAGATAACAATTAGCAACACACAATTTCATGGGTGCACACTAAATTTTTATACACAGCAACAGGAGAAATAATGTTACACAAATAACAAAACAACGATAAAAGAACATATGCTGAAAGGTAAATTGAACAAATATAAAGATTCAAGGAATTTCAAAAGATTTCATTTCCATCAGACCCTACAATACAGAGTTCATATGTACCTGATATCTGGCATGTTTTTCAATGATGGATGCCCAACCATCATTTCCTTACTTCGCCAACCCAACTGATCCCTGTGTTCTTGTGCATATATTCTTTGGACAACTCAGCCCTGACCTCCTCAGCATCCCACCACATCTCCTGTGATGCATACAGGTTCGAAAGAATGACCCTGTAAGCAGCCTTGTCTGGATAGGACTCAAATAGCTTTCCAGCGACGGCCTTACCAAGGTTGGAATCACGATGGACACAACAACCCCAAAGCAATGCACCCCACACACCACAATCTGGTGGTATTGGCATTGTATGTATAAGATCATACGCCTCCTTCAGCTGGCCAAATGTTGCAAGAAGCCTCACCATGTACACATAATGCTCCATTTTAACCATTATGTGGAACTCATCTCTCATTCTCCTAAACAACTTCCATCCCTCGTCTAAGAGTCCCGCATGACAACAAGCAGCAAGTAAAGCAGAGAATGTAGCACTATCAGGGCTGAGCTTGTCATGAACCATCTCATCAAGGACTTCAATGGCCTTCATTGCAAACCCGTGAGAACCAAGGTTTGATATGATTGTATTGTACATGACAGAGTTCTTATTAGGCATTTGACAGAACACCCAGTATCCGAGCTCAGCAAAACCACATTTTGCATAAGCATCCATTAGTGAAGACGAGACTCTGATATCCTTATCAGCTCCAAGCCTGACTGCATAACAATGGATCTCCATGCTACAGCTGATAGTTGCCGTAGAAGCACACGCCGAGAGAACACTAGCAAGCAGGATGCTGTCAGGCCTCCTGCCAGAGTAGCACATTTGTCGAAACAAATCGAATGACTCCTCGCACTTGTCATTTTGCAATAACCCAGTAATTAGTGAAGACCATGTAACCAAATCTGCATCCAGCAAATTACCAAACAGGGTGTGGCTAGATTCCATGCACCCGCATCTGGAATACATGCTAACAAGTGCGCTTCTCACGTGGTGTCCGGAATCATAACCTCCCTTGATACAAACTCCATGAACAGCTTGACCGAAAGCAAGTGCTTCTGGATTCCAGAAGGACGAGACCAAGCCAACCATTGAGTACCCATCCAGCTGCTCCCCAGCTCTCCTCGTTGCAGAAAACAGCTCAAGCCCGTCGTTCCACATTCCCCGGTACCCATACCCAGACATCATGGAGTTCCGGAGAACTACGTCCGGCTCACGCACTCCATCGAACACGTGGCGGGCATCGAACACGAGCCCGAGCTTCGAGTACGCACTGACGAGCGCGCTCCCAACAATTGGATGGGAGGGCACGCCAGACGACACCGCCACGCCATGGGCAATCTTGGCTGCGTCGGGGCGCGAACAGTCCGCGCAGGCGCGGAGGACGCAGGCGAAGGTATGTGCGTCGGGCGGCGTGACGGAGCGGCGCATGCGAGCGAAGAGCGCGAGCGCGGCGGGGAGGTCGGAGCGGCGGGCGTGCGCGCGGATGAGGGCGTTGTAGAGGAGCGGCGAGGCTGGGCGGGGCGTTCCGTCGAGCAGGCGGTGGGCGGACGAGAGGTCGCCGCGCGCGGCATAGGAGCGGAGGACGAGGAGGCGGAGGTCGTCGGGGACCGTGGGGGAGGCGACGAGGAGGCGCGCGTGGAGCTGCTTCGTGCGGGTGAGAGGGAGCACGGTGCCATCGGTGATGGCGGCGGAGGCGAGTAGCGGGAGCTTCCCGCGCATACCATGGACGCAAAGACTGAGGCCCTTTTCGAGCGACTGCTCGTCTGCTCCTCCTCCAGAGTCCGGATGCAGCTTGTAGTAGTTGGTAAGCTTGAGAAGTAGCTTCTCAGAGAAGCCAAGCAAGAAGCTTTCGCCAATTTGGCTCACGCACTTTTTTTTTCTTTCTTTTTTTTACATTTTTGTTGTTTAATGCCAAAAGGGAGAATTATTGTGAGGTTAATTCCTTTATTTGGAACTTTATGAGAAAATTGCCAAAAAAAAAGGGGAAGAAAATTTTGTGAATGCTAAATATTTTGAGAGTTTATCGTATAAGAGGTTGGATTTATTAGTTAAAGAGGAGAACTTGCTTTGCGAAAAATGGGAGCATTTTTTTTATTGCAAACGGGGGAGTTTCAAAATTCAAAATTTTATCGTGCTATTCAATTTTTTATCTTCAAAACCCTCTTATGCATTGTTTTTCATCCAAATAGGAAATAAATATAGGATTTATCATCAATCACCAAAAAGAGAGAGATTGTAAGTTCAAGCTTTATTGGCGTTGGTGATTGGTTTTAAATTTAATGTTTAATCATTGTTTAATGACAAATCTAATCATTATGAGACTAACATGTCTATTGAGTTTATTATCTTTAGTCTCAAATTTGGATGAAAAATGAAAAACCCAAGGTATGTATTTGTATTTATTTTATTATCTTATTGTATACTTTTGATTCAAGTTAAAATATGCATTCCTCCATTGTTTTAACCTCTAAGATGCACATTATGTTTCCCATTCCATATATTACATGGATACACACATTTATGGGGAGTTCATAATTTAACTTGATGTTTCAATTTTATTGATCTAATTTGTCTTGTCATATAAATCAAGGATCAATACTTTGAAACAACACCTTGAGTATATAGTTTAACTTGCATAGTTTTAGTATACTCATGCTAATATAGAAGAAATTCCAATGCAATCAAAATTAAATATGTGCATATTATTTTCAATCCAATTATATGTATGCACATATTTATGTAGAGTTTATTCTATAGTTGTTGGTCTAGAGTACTAATCCCTTTGCACATATTCTACATATTTCGGACCACTGCTTACCATCAAAATGAGTGTATGAAAACTTGTGTAGTTGTATATACTCATCAATTTAAATGAAAATTTAAATTGAGTTCGTTTGTCTTATATTCATTAAAGAACACTTCATCATGTGTTGATAGTGTTCCTTGATTAATTAAGAACAAATGGATAGTTCTTGAGTATAACGAAACATTAGTTGCATCAATGTGCTTAAGACACATTTTATTCACTCAAATTGATGTGGGCGTGTGCTGAATAAATCTTGGAGGCAGTCATTATGTGTTAATGGAGTGCATGGATGATTGAGACAACCGTGTTTGTTGGACTAACGGTCTTCCTTGAGATTGTGGATAGAGGTTTAGTCCAACAAGGTTGAGATGAAGAATCAGGATAAAAGAGACGTCATCATGTGTTGATGGACTTCAAGAGAAGATCTCAAAGAGAGAAGAAAAGAAGAAGTTCATCATGAGGTGATGAACCGGAAAAGGAGATGAGTTGCGATCTCGAGAGGAGACAAGAAATGATTGAAGATCATTAAAGACCCAAAGGGGGATCACATATGGTGAATGTATAATTAGATAGGCTAAGGACGTTTCATAGTCTTTGTGTCTAGTTTTAGCATAGCATTATTAAGAGGGGTTGAGTCCTTTGCATGAGCTTTATCATGTGTTGATAAATTATATCCGGTTCACTCAAGCTCAAACTCTTATTTGGCTTTTGCATGGAGCTAACCATTTGGTATGTGTTGCGAATGGGTGAAGTTCATGCATTGGTTTTTGCATGATGCTTTGATTTGCATGTGTTGTAAATAGGAGAAGCTCATGTTTGCTTCTTATTTAAATTCTCAATTTGTTTTGGTATTACTTGGAACTAAGTTTTACATGTGTTGCAAAAGGAGATAGCTCAAGCAATTTGGTTTAAAAGTGGTTGCATGGAGCTAGAGATTTGTATGTATTGCAAATAGAGAGCTTATACACTTGAGTTTAATTTGTGGTTTGCTTGGAGCTAAAATTTGCATTTGTTACAAATAGAGAGCTCAAGTATTTGAGTTTTGTTCGTTTGTGCATGGGGCTATGGATTTGCTTGTGTTACAAAAAGGAGATAGCTTATGCATTTTGGTTAGGTTGGCTTTTGCATGAAACTAAGAGATTTGTATGTGTTGTAAATAAAGAGAATTCATACAAGTTGCCTTGATTTGCAAAATGTGTTTTTGCAAAATTTTGGTCTAATTGTTATTTGAAAATGTGTTTTGCAAAGAAGCGTGAGGTTATGGCGTTTCGATCTTAGAGCATGTGAAGAGGGCATTTGCAATTGTGTTTTGCAAAGTACCGTGATCTCGTGTTGATCACCTAATGGCTAAGAGGATTGAACCCATATGTCCTTTGTTTATTTGCAAAATGTGTTTTGCAAATAAAGTTGGAGTTTATTGTGATTCTTTGGAGCATCTAAATAGAGATTGCAAATGTATTTTGCAAATTGATTTCATCATGTGTTGATCATCACATGGCTCAAAGATCAATCTTTAGTGTTTTGGAGAAAAAGTATATGTGTGAAACTTTGCTTTGTGCCAGAGGCAGACACTACCAACGTGTAAATGTCGATAGTACCACTATGCCAACACTACCACTTATAGGAGCGGTAGTGCCGCTCAGTCGGTGCTATCGGGCACTTGACGCTGGTTGCTTTTTCTAGAAGGGGGCATTTTTCTTGGGTTTTGATGTCCAGCACTACCGCTTGTATAGGCCGGTACTACCGTTGATCCGATAGTACCAGGGGTTAGATGCCGATTGCTATTTTCCAATGCATGTGTTGCTCTGAGTGCGTTGAGGCTGGTAGTATTGCCCGTGGGGGGCCAGTACTGATGTTCGAGCGGTAATACCGGGAGTTTGCCTGAGGTAGTACCGAGAATATAGCTGTTAACTGACATCTGGGGTCGAGGTCGGCACTACTGGGTCTTAGAGGGCGGTAGTGCTAGATTTGCTAAATTTTGCCTATTTTGTCCCCCCCCTGAATGGCTAGTTTTCGTGAGGGAGGTGATAAAAGGAGCTTTAGGGGCTGGCATTTGGGCTTGCTGGCTTTGTGGAGTGTTTGGGTGATTTGTGCATGTGTTGCACTCCTCAATTTGGTGTTTGAGCTAAGAGTGAGCCCTAATTACATGTATTGCAATTAGGAATGGGTTGAGAGCTTCATTGTGCATGTATTGCATTTGAGAAGGATCCTAGTGCATGTGTTGCATTTAGGAGGTCACCGGAGTGCATGTGTTGCATTAGGTGAAGTTCAAACGGAAGGCTTGACTTGTTACTCTTGGAGGGTGCCGCCTCCTAGACAGCGTAGAGGGTCATGCGCGGGAGCTACTCAATGAGTGTTGTGGGTAGTCCCGGCAAAGTTTTGTGAAGGTCGGAGCACGCCTACCCAGAGGGGTAAAGTTGCTACCACTAATGGAATCGAGGTGGTTGCTCTAGTCGAAGCCGATCCATCATGTTTGGGCTTGTCTCAACATGGATTAGAGGAGATCTGCAAGTCTCTGAGGTCATAGAAAAATTGGTGTGTCTCCTTGTCTCTTGTGTCTTTACTTTCTTGCAATTCTTATTCATTTTGTTGATTGCTTGTTTTTATAATTGCAATTTCTTGTGTAGACATAATCTATTAGTGCACTTAGTGAGCCTAGTTGATTTAGGCCTTAATTGTCAAAACCCTAGTTTATCGTTTCTGCATTATTATTTGTTATGTTTTTTATATAGGGGAGATCGATTCCGTATGTACGGTTTGAGATTTTCCATGTACCTCTCGAACGGGTACATGCTACGTAGGGTTACAGGCCCGCACACATTTATCTCCCTCACAAGATGAACAATAAGATAGACCATGATATCGAAAACAATGGAGGAAAATACATCTCAAGATTACACAGTCATGACCACATCGCCCTGCAGGGCATCTAGTCCTTCGGGATCGATGAGTAATTGTGTTAATGAAATAACATAGCCTCATGATTGTATCCTGATCCTTGATAAAAAAAATACTTCTAATTGCGATAGGGAGCTTCTGTGTCATCCAGACATGGCAATCATGAGACTTCATGCTAGTTAATTTGAAATACTGTATCAAAACAAGTCTCTTCGTGTCGGAGGAGTAATAGGATGAAACTTTCAAACAATGCAAGTACTAGCACAATTCAGTTCTATCAACCTTGGATAGAGTGTATCAAGCAATTTTGCGGTATGTTTAGCCTTTATCGGTCTCTTTCAATGCTAACTCAGGTCTAATGCCCATATTGACCAAGTCAAGTCGTGCATTGATACTGCCCTTTGTTTTGCCCTTAATGTTCAGTAAGAGGTCAATTAAGCTATCACATACTTTCTTCTCGATGTGCATGATGTCGATGTAGTGGCAAACTTGTAGGTGTAACACCCCGGCATTTAATATGCCCGAATGCTACCAAACACAAGCTAAACAACAACTAAATACCACATTTAACATAAAATTCCAGCAAAGGTGCATAGGCTAAAAACCGAGATTTCGGCAGCACCTCCTTTGTTTTATCATGAATTTAAGGAACAGCAACAATATAGCATTATATGGCAATAAGAGAAACATCTAAAACAGCAATAAATAAAGTCTTAACGACAATAAGAGACTAACATTAAGCTCTTAAGGTTCCAAGTGTCAAACAAACAATAGAACTCTCATTAACCAAGCTAAGACTTAATTTTAAAGACCATCACACGCAATTTATTATCAAACTAAATGAATTGACTTGGGGGAACATTAAGGTGAAGCAACGTGTGAGCGTGTGACTATTCCCCTTTCCCGTATGCCGTTCTCATGGTACCTAAAACAACAAGAAAACACAAGGGTGAGTTCGAAAACTCAGCAAGCATACTGCAATGGACAACAAGCATAACAACATGGCAATAACATCTTCCATCATGTATATCATCTCATTCATGATTACTTATCAATATCATCATCAATTTGTATGCGAAGTAATGCAATGCTCCTGACCCTCTGGAACCTCATACCGGTATGGGAAGTACACACCCGTCGGTGTGCACCCTTTCCTCCCTTCCATCCCGAAGATGGAGGGTGCCTACTCGCTTCCAAACACCACGTGGATGGAATCACGACATAGGACTTACTCAATGGCGCCCGGATTAGTCATAACTTTCTCACCGACCTTGCCGGACTAGTTAAGACTTTCTCACCGCCTCGCCCTATCTCATGACATGCATGCAACCATGCCAATTATCATATTTAATTCACATATTAACACATGGCATCATAATATGTTAAACATGCTCATCATATCATATCATTCATTAACACATGGCAAGTGGACATATATCATGTAAACAATTCCATCTAATCTCAACATGCAACCTACAACTCGCTATCCATCACAACACACTTGCCTCAACCACGTGCAACGGATTGGCGGGAAGAAGAGGGCACTTCCGGGGTCACACCACCTGCACATAGGCATCACACACTCACAATCATAGCCTCCAAACAGTACACAAACCCCCATCTAACCCGACATTGCCAACTACTCGCAAAACTTAAAAACAGAGGTTCTGTCGGCGGGACAGCAGCCTTGCAAAAGGCATAACTTGAGTTCTGGGACTCCGAATGAATTAAACGAGTACACCCTCGCGTAGCCTAGGAAATTTCCCAACTTTCTCTAGGTATAAGGAAAGTCTGATTCGGCCTCTAAGGTTGTTTAATCTACAGATTACCGAGATCTGTTCCAATTACGTCACAGATTTTTAGGCGCTCGGTAAAACAGCCATAACTTTCAAACGGCTGATCGGAATTTAACGTGCTTTACGTCCACGGAAAGATAATTAAATTATCTACAACTTCCTAGAAGTCCGTACGGTCAGATTCGAAATCTAAATCGACGGAAACTCGAATCCTAGTTCGACTGCTCAATCTGCCCGAAAACAGAAACGTGGACAAGTTTAGATCTAACCCAAATTACTTCAATCCAGCGCCTCCAATTGATCTAAAAACTTGATAAACACCCTAATAACAGTACCTAGATCATCCCCAAGATCATACCTTTGCCCGACGAACAAATCTCCAATCAATCTCCGCGGATCTCCTCGCGAATCGCTCCTCGCTCCACGCTCCTCGCTCCTCGCTCCTCGCTCCACGGGATGGATCCACGAGGTGCAGGGGTGGGGAGGCCACCCTAGGGCAGCAAGGGGTGGAGGGGAGGTGGTGTGGAGGTGGAGGAAAGGGAGGGGAGGCGCACGGTTTGGGAGGAAGGGGTGGGGCGGCTAGGGCTAGGGGAAGAGAGGAGAGGTGGAGGGGGAAGGTGGGGCGCCAAAAAAGGGGGTGGGGGGCGCAAGGGGCTGGGGGAAGCCCCCTTTAACAGCCCTCAACCCAATCCTAGTCCGTTACGGAGACCTAATCCATCCCACCAAAGCCCACCAAGGCCCAAAACTCCCCCGGGAAGGCCCAAAACCCCGAAAACGGCCCGGAAAAGCTATTAACCCCAAGTCTTATGGTTTTAATCTTATTTCCACACCTCATACTATATTTAACCTTATCATGCTCAATAATAAGGTTACGACACTCCGAGGTGTCACATTCTTCCCCCCTTCAACAGGATTCGACCTCGAATCTAAACGCACCAACACGAAACCCCGCAAAACCAAAGACAGCTAGGTTTTCACATCACATACCTAAGGCGAAAAGCTCAGGATACTTCTCGCGCATGCGAGATTCCAGCTCCCAAGTTGCTTCTCTCTCGGTCTGATGTGACCACAGGACCTTGACAAACTTAAGCGTCCTGTTCTTCATCACTCGCTCTGAAGTCCCCAGAATTTCCACAGGACGGGACTCGAAGGTTAGGTCCTGCTGAAGCACTAATGGTTCCAATGGAACCACCAACTCCGGATCATGCAAGTATTTCTTCAACATCGAGACATGGAACACATTATGCACACCTTGCATGGATTCCGGTAGCTCTAAGCGATAGGCCAACTCGCCAACTTCGGGCGAGGATAGGAAAAGGCCCAACATACCTTGGGTGAGCTTTCCCTTCGTGCCAAAACGCACCACACCCTTGGTGGGAGATACTCGCAAGAGTACGCTATCACCCACCTCAAACTCCAAGTCTCGCCGCCACATCAAGATAGCTCTTACATGCGCTTTCTGGCTGCGAGAGAAGGTTCTGTCGTACCTCCGCCACGCGATCAATAGTCTGCTGAACCCAATCCGGTCCAAGAACTGCTCTCTCGCCCACTGCATCCCGACAAAGTGGCGATCTGCACTTCCGGCCATATAGTACCTCATAAGGAGCAGCCGGATCTTTGGAATGATAGCTGTTATTGTAAGCAAACTCCGCAAGAGGCAAATGATCTTCCAGCTACCCTTCCAAGCCATCACACAGGCCCCGAGCATGTCCTCCAAAGTTTGGATGGTACGCTCAGGCGCCCATCTGTCCGAGGGTGAAAAGCGGTACTAAGGCAAAGCTGCGTACCCAAAGCACTCTGCAAACTCTCCCAGAACTTGGAGACGAACTTCGCATCCCGATCAGAGATAATGGTCTTGGGTACACCATGGAATCTCACAATCTCCCGCACATAGATGGGAGCCAACTCGCTCGCTGAATTGGTCGTGCGGATGGGAATGAAATGCGCAGACTTGCTGAGACGGTCCACCACAACCCAAACAGCATCCTTCCTCGAGGAGTACGAGGTAAGCCGACCACAAAATCCATAGAGATGTCATCCCATGGCCACACAGAATCTCCAAAGGCTGCAGAGGCCGGCGGGGCGCTTATGCTCGCCTTTGATCTTCGGCAAATCCCACAAGACGCCACGTGCTTGGCAATATCCACTCTCATCCTTTTCCACCGTAAATTCTTCTTCAAGTCCCTGTACATCTTGGTCTCCCTAGGATGGACCGTGTACGGGTGCGATGAGCTTCTTTCAGGATGTCTTCTTTCACTTGAGATTTCGGGGCACGCATGAGACGACCACTGAAACCTCAAAGCTCCCGCATCATCAACAATAAAGTCTCGGACTTGCCTTCCTCAAGGCGTTTCCTCACTTCGGAGCAAACGATCATCTTCTTTGTGCCTCTCGTGACACGCTCAGAATCGACTCAAGAATCATTTGAGTTTCACCTGCATGGTCCCATAAGCGAGGGAGACTCCCAAACGCTCAAAATCAGCAACAAGACAATCAACAACAGGGGCATTGTCTTGCGACTAAGAGCATCGGCCACCACATTTGCTTTCCCGGATGATACCGGATCGTGAGGTCATAATCCTTTATCAACTCTAGCCACCTCCTCTCGCCTCAAGTTCAAATCTTTACGAGTAAAGATGTACTTGAGGCTCTTGTGATCGATGAAAATATCACAAGACTCACCGTGCGATGTAATGCCTCCATATCTTCAATGCAAACACCACGGCGGCTAGCTCAAGATCATGGGTGGGATAGTTACGCTCATGCTTTTTCAGCTGCCTCGAAGCATAAGCAATCACCTTGCCATCTTGCATGAGCACACAACCAAGTCCCAACCGAGAAGCATCGAATAAACAGTGAAGCGCTTCCCGGCTCGGGAAGGGTAAGAAACGAGGAGCGATCACTAACTTCTCCTTCAAAGTGCGTTTGTGCTCACACTCTGCGATCCTTTGGAACTTCATCCCCTTACGAGTCACCGTGAAAGTGGCTTGGCAATGATAGAGAAATCCTGCACAAAACGCCGATAGTAGCCACCAACCCAAGGAAACTACGCACCTCTTTGACATTGGAAGGCCTCTTCCAATCCAAAATCACGAGACTTTGCTAGGATCTACAGATATGCCCTCTGGATTGATGATGTGGCCAAGAAAACCCACTTCAAATCCAACTCGCACTTTTTCAGCTTAGCAAAGAATTGATTCTCCCTCGTGGTACTCAAAGACAAGCCTCAAGTGTCGCTCATGCTCCTCTTCCGATTTAGAGTAAATCGAGAATGTCATCGATGAACACTACCACAAACTCATCAAGGTACTTGTGTAGCATACTGCTCATCGCCTCCATAAAGACAAATAGGAGCATTAGTTAGTCCAAAAGACATAACTTTAAATTCATAATGCCCATACCTAGTGGAGAAAGCAGTCTTCTCAATGTCCCGCTCCCTCACACGGATCCGATTATACCCTCGATCAAGATCAATCTTGGAGAACACCTTTGCTCCCTTCAGTTGGTCAAACAGATCCTCGATGCGAGGCAAAGGATACTTGTTTTTGACTGTCACTTGATTAAGAGCACGATAATCAATGCACATACGCCAACTTCCATCCTTCTTCGAGACGAAGAGGACGGGTGCTCCCCATGGCGAAACGCTACGCCGAATGAAGCCCTTGGCCAACAGATCCTCCAACTGCTTCTTCAACTCGTCTTGAAAAGGACGAGCCAAGCGGTATGGAGAGATAGAAATAGGTCGAGTGCCAGGAACAAGATCAATACGAAACTCCACATTCCTCACAGGAGGTAGACCAGGCAACTCGTCAGGGAACACATCAACGAACTCCTTCACTACAGAAATCTCCTCAATGGGAACTGAGGAAGATGGCTTCTCAGACAAAGTCATGAGGAAACCCATGACCTCAAACGCCGACCAGAAAACAAACTAGTCAAAGCAAAGACGGAATCGAGGGTATACCACCCTGAAAGGTCAACTCTTCCCGGACGGGCCTGCAAGGCAACTGTCTTCCGAAACAACAGATCTTAGCACGGCATCGATGCAGCCAGTCCATGCCCAAAATGACATCAAAAGGAGCCAAGCTGGATCACCATGAGATTGGCAAAGAAAACCTCATCATCAATGGCAATGGTGCAACCAGGGCAAACCAAAGAACTAGCAATCAACCCCAGGAGAATCGACTAACACGGACTCGTAAATCCACTTTGAACTCCCAACTTAGCTCTACTAGCAAACTCCGACGACACAAAAGAGTAGGATGCTCCGAATCAAAGAGAACAAAGGCATCAACGGAATCCACGAGCAGAGTACCAAACCACCTCTGGATGCCGGTGACTCGGCGGTCGGCAAAGCGTACACTCTGGTGGCGCCGGAAAGAAGGAGCCCCGACTCGGTGATGCCCCAACAAGGCTGGGGCGGAGGAGGCAATCGAGGAGGAGCAGACGGCCATGCGGGCACGACGCTGGCCGGGCGGCGCCACGCAAAGGGTGGCTGAGAAACAGGGGCAGCCATCATGTGCACCGATCCTCTGGAAGACGCCGCTGGAGTGGGAGGAGAAGGCACCGCCTCCCACTTGATGATGCTACCGGGTTCATCCGGCAGACTTCGCCCCATATGGCCGGGCTTGCCACGGTGGTTGCAACTCCCGGTCCAACCACACTCAAGCACGGTGCTCGCCACCGCACTTGAAGCACTTCATGCCTGCCCGGGCACAGACGAATAGTCGCTCGCGAAGAAGACGACTGGACGGCCCCATCTTAGCCCCGAGGAGGAGCCCTGTCCTCCCTTGAACTTCTTGAAGGTGGGTCGAGAGGACCCACCTCCTCCACCAAAGGTCCTCTTCGGCCCCGCTGGGCCGCAGGAACCCCTGAACCTCCCGGGTTACGCTTGTCCCGGAGAGCTCCAACTCGAGCTCCATGCCCTTCGCTTGCTCCACCACAGAGCATAAGTCACGAGGGACAGTCGCCCCCATGACAACTCTGAACTCCTGGTTGAGGCCCCTACGGAACCTCCTAGCTTTCTCCCGATCGTCCGCCACAATGGCACGTAAGCGCACCACGCTGTTGAACTCCTTCTCATACTTTGCCACCGACCTCTTTCCTGGGAAAGAGTGGTCGAGTAAGCTCCATCCTCTCAAGGAAAGACTCTGGATGGAACTTGGCCTAAGCGAGCCACAAAGTCCTCCTGTGTCATTGGACCTAGATCGGGATCTAGCGGCCCGAACCCTCCCACCAGATATCGGCTTGGCCCTTGGTGAAAAGCCACAAAGCGAGTCCTCCGAACCGAGGTCAAATCTAGGACCTCAAGCGCCTCTCCATGTACCGCAGCCAATCATGCGGTGGATCGGCGTGCTGCTCCGTCGAAAGTGTCAAGACGGAGGGACATCCACTCCCGGAGACTCATCCTCGGCTCCGGTGCGGGGGCAACAACAGGGGCCATCGCAGGGGAGGCACAACAGCAGGGGCTGCCCGGCTAGCCGGGCGCAGCCTCTGAATCTCCCTCTGCAGAGCCTGAACTAAATCTTCATTTGCGGGCACCCCGCCCCGACCGCAGCTGGAAGCTCCTCTGAGCTGGCCCACGAGCATTAAGCGAAACGCTACCTCAGCAACAAACTCCTCAACTCCTGGAGCCTCGCCCCTGGCCTCCACGGCCACGGCGTCCACGGCCTCTACCCCTCGGCATGGCTGCTTTAGACAGACAACCACCCAAACACGAAAGCACACAATCAAGATCATAGATCAAACATCATCATAAGCATATTCCTTATCACATAATCAAGCGCGATGCAATGACGAACCAAAACCCATCCTACTGTGCATCCAAGTGTGTCAGATTTTAGATTAGTTATACCACTTTTACAAGTTTTAACGTTGCTATCCTATAACAAGGTTTTAGTTAGAACCTAAGCCATGTTTCTAAGTTATTCCACATCATATTTTAGTTGCAACTTAAGATATGACACTAAAAGTACATATTCCGAGGACCTACGGCCGCTCGATACCAATCAGTAACACCCGGCATTTAATATGCCCGAATGCTACCAAACACAAGCTAAACAACAACTAAATACCACATTTAACATAAAATTCCAGCAAAGGTGCATAGGCTAAAAACCGAGATTTCGGCAGCACCTCCTTTGTTTTATCATGAATTTAAGGAACAGCAACAATATAGCATTATATGGCAATAAGAGAAACATCTAAAACAACAATAAATAAAGTCTTAACGACAATAAGAGACTAACATTAAGCTCTTAAGGTTCCAAGTGTCAAACAAACAATAGAACTCTCATTAACCAAGCTAAGACTTAATTTTAAAGACCATCACACGCAATTTATTATCAAACTAAATGAATTGACTTGGGGAACATTAAGGTGAAGCAACGTGTGAGCGTGTGACTATTCCCCTTTCCGCATGCCGTTCTCATGGTACCTAAAACAACAAGAAAACACAAGGGTGAGTTCGAAAACTTCAGCAAGCATACTGCAATGGACAACAAGCATAACAACATGGCAATAACATCTTCCATCATGTATATCATCTCATTCATGATTACTTATCAATATCATCATCAATTTGTATGCGAAGTAATGCAATGCTCTCGACCCTCTGGAACCTCATACCGGTATGGGAAGTACACACCCGTCGGTGTGCACCCTTTCCTCCCTTCCATCCCGAAGATGGAGGGTGCCTACTCGCTTCCAAACACCACGTGGATGGAATCACGACATAGGACTTACTCAATGGCGTTCCGGATTAGTCATAACTTTCTCACCGACCTTGCCGGACTAGTTAAGACTTTCTCACCGCCCTCGCCCTATCTCATGACATGCATGCAACCATGCCAATTATCATATTTAATTCACATATTAACACATGGCATCATAATATGTTAAACATGCTCATCATATCATATCATTCATTAACACATGGCAAGTGGACATATATCATGTAAACAATTCCATCTAATCTCAACATGCAACCTACAACTCGCTATCCATCACAACACACTTGCCTCAACCACGTGCAACGGATTGGCGGGAAGAAGAGGGCACTTCCGGGGTCACACCACCTGCACATAGGCATCACACACTCACAATCATAGCCTCCAAACAGTACACAAACCCCCATCTAACCCGACATTGCCAACTACTCGCAAAACCTAAAAAACAGAGGTTCTGTCCCGGCGGGACAGCAGTCTTGCAAAAGGCATAACTTGAGTTCTGGGACTCCGAATGAATTAAACGAGTACACCCTCGCGTAGCCTAGGAAATTTCCCAACTTTCTCTAGGTATAAGGAAAGTCTGATTCGGCCTCTAAGGTTGTTTAATCTACAGATTACCGAGATCTGTTCCAATTACGTCACAGATTTTTAGGCGCTCGGTAAAACAGCCATAACTTTCAAACGGCTGATCGGAATTTAACGTGCTTTACGTCCACGGAAAGATAATTAAATTATCTACAACTTCCTAGAAGTCCGTACGGTCAGATTCGAAATCTAAATCGACGGAAACTCGAATCCTAGTTCGACTGCTCAATCTGCCCGAAAACAGAAACGTGGACAAGTTTAGATCTAACCCAAATTACTTCAATCCAGCGCCTCCAATTGATCTAAAAACTTGATAAACACCCTAATAACAGTACCTAGATCATCCCCAAGGATCCCCAAGATCATACCTTTGCCCGACGAACAAATCTCCAATCAATCTCCGCGGATCTCCTCGCGAATCGCTCCTCGCTCCTCGCTCCTCGCTCCACAGGATGGATCCACGAGGTGCAGGGGTGGGGAGGCCACCCTAGGGCAGCAAGGGGTGGAGGGGAGGTGGTGTGGAGGTGGAGGAAAGGGAGGGGGAGGCGCACGGTTTGGGAGGGGAAGGGGTGGGGGCGGCTAGGGCTAGGGGGGAAGGGAGGAGAGGTGGAGGGGGAAGGTGGGGCGCCAAAAAGGGGGTGGGGGGCGCAAGGGGCTGGGGGAAGCCCCCTTTTAACAGCCCTCAACCCAATCCTAGTCCGTTACGGAGACCTAATCCATTCCACCAAAGCCCACCAAGGCCCAAAACTCCCCCGAGAAGGCCCAAAACCCCGAAAACGGCCCGGAAAAGCTATTAACCCCCAAGTCTTATGGTTTTAACCTTATTTCCACACCTCATACTATATTTAACCTTATCATGCTCAATAATAAGGTTACGACACTCCGAGGTGTCACAGTAGGTGCTCCCAATAAGGTAGGTCCCAAAATATTGATCTCTTCTTCCATATGCTCCTCTTACGGGTTCTCGATTTACGTCTCTTTCCAAGCGCAACATCCAAATCTTTAACCATATCACAAACAGCTCCCCCACTTAAAGGCTTTAGAGCTGAATCATCCTCATTTCTTCCATCGAATTGTTTCTTCATCTTGTGGTATGGGTGATTCCTCTGAAGGAACCTATAGTGACGTATGTACACGATTTTGCTCAAGTGATTCAGCAGAACAACAGACAGTGCAATGTGAAGTTCTCTTGTTTGCACGCATCTCATACTTGTACCCTTCTCTACTGGAAAGAATTAGTAGGGTGTCTTAGCTTTCCATCATTCTTATACTCTTCTGAGTGCCAACATAACAGTATTGTCTCCCTAGGGTTGGCAAATAAATGCTTCAAATAGGGAATTACAGGCAGATACCACAACAACTTAGCAGGAGGTCATTTCTTCACCATGATGCCCTCGCTATCGTCACCTGGTTGATTCTTATGTTTGCACCGAGATGCGTTGCACACCAGATATACATGCAAGTCAGCGTACTCTTTACGGTAGAGGATACAATTATTTGGATATGCATGTATTCTTTCTACTTCCATTCGCAAGGGACAAAGAACTTTCCTGACTTTGTAGGTAGTTGTTGGCAACTCATTTCTCTCCGGAAGCATGTCCGCTAATAGACCTAACAACGCCGCGAAACTATTTTTAGACCAACCATTACTTGCCATCAATTTCAACAGTTCAAGCACGGACAACAACCTTATATATTTCGACTTACAGCTCGAGAACAAAGGTTTCTCTGAGTCGTGCAGTAAAGCCCAAAATTTATCATACTCTCTCTCATCACGGTTCTCTTCTGCATCGCGCAACATCTGATGGAAATTGTCATCGTACAGCATGTCCTCATCGGAAGCACAATCGATATCATCGGGCATATCATTGACTTCGTCGGCTATGTTAGTACTGCTACTTCCTGTATAATCTACTCTTCACCATGGCTAGTCCAACATGTATACCCCTTTTGAAACCCTGTAGAATCAAGTGTGCTTTGATCTGGTGTCATAAATTGGACCTCCTTATTAAGCATATCCTCCTCTGCAGCTCTTCTAAAAGCAGAGACACCATTAATGTACTCGGCACTCGAACAATTTACAGCGTACATCCAGCTTCGATCCATCTATGTACACTACATATATAACAATAAGTGTTAAATGATGAAGTACACTAGGAGTGCATGCACATGCACACATTCTTAAATTGGAGCATTGATTAACTAGCTAAACCCTACCATAAATCATAAACCATGCTAGATCTAAATAATCTTCACTCTGTACCAAACTAGCTACATCTAAACCAAATTTATATCTTCAATTCTCTCTTACCAAACTAGATACCTTAGATCGCAAACAACAAATGGATCTACAAACTACATCTAAAATAAGTATCTTCAAATTTTCTCTCTTTATAAAGCTAACTAGCTTCTTAGATAAAAAAAAAAGAACAAATGGATCTTTAATTCTCTCTTTACCTAGCTAGCTACATCTTCAGTATAATGCTATTAGAACCAATTACTACTTTAGAACAAAAGAACAAATGGATCTACACCAAGCTAGATCTAAACCATATTTAATTCTCTATTTACCAAGCTAGATCTTCAATATAATGCAATTAGAACCAATTACTAACTTTAGATCACCAAAAATAAAAGGATCTACAATCACTTTTCCCAGTCTCCTTACACCAGGTTGCCTCACAATAGCACCCACATCAAAAGTAGCTCGAGAAACCCTAAAAACACTAAGTGGGTTAGGGGCCTTAGGGCTCTTGTCGGGACCCAGATATGCAGATCCGGACCCTCTGTGTATTCAGCACTAGTCCAGGATCACGCTAGTGCACACAGTCTCAACATTGGTAAATATCACAATCGTACTCAGCGAAATAATAAAGTACTTTATTTAATTAACCAAACTGGTTGCTCGACCTTATGGTCAAGTTACAAAAGTACGCCTCGCAGGGCGGAAACTTATTAAGAGAAATAACTTGCAGCGGAAAAGAAAAGAAACGCGTGGCGCCAACGAATATGCCACAGGCAACTAGCTGGGCTCGCTCCCTAGGTAGACGGCTCCTCCTAAAGTTCTTCCTCCAAAGCTGGCGTCGCTTCTTCTTCAACTGGTGTTGTATTGTTTCAAGGGGTGAGTACTTGGTACTCAGCAAGTCATGCACAAAATGCAAAGCTAATATTCTACATGCATGGTTTAGTACAAAGGACAGGATCATGGTTCATTTGCAGTGAAACAGCATTCATAAATATAGTAATATATTGCAAAGCAGTAAAAGAATAGTAAGGGTAATAACTTTCACAATCATTTCACAAATAAAGCATTCCACAACCTAAGTCCAATTCTCAGTCCCAACCCAAACATTTACCAAAACCAAGTTATTTTCATGAAAATTTAACCCTTGACTGTAATCCCCGAGAAGTGTCCAATGCCGCGGACTCGGCTATTCGAATAGATTTTACACTCTGCAGAGGTTATGCACTTTACCCACAAGATACAATCAAACACCATAAAGGCGAGTGCCCGTAACAAAGTTTTTCGGAAACCTCTAACTTTACAAGTGAACCTCTCCGGTTGCCATATACCACCCCTTCCCTTAGCAGAGGCGAAGTATGGGACCGACATACCGTTAGATGGGTACCATGCCGCACCACCTACTATGCTCCCCCTACATCTACACAAAAGGTATAGTTGACACCCCGAGATATCACATGCAAGTTATTAGCAACCTACTCCAATAGGTCCGTCCCATTCCAGACTTGTGGTTGCATGCTTGACTCAGTTCAAAGGCTTGCAAGGTTAAGTCCTTAGGGTGACCAAGGCAAGACTACCCGAAGAACCAAAACATCTCTGCTCGTACCAATCCTGGCCCACCAGATCAATCTTGCCACTTGCCCCAGTCTAAAGCATTTTACCACCCCAGTTCTTTACCATGCACCACGTGCCATCAACATCATTCATCAATAACACATGACACTTTCCAAAACATGTTCCATATCTCATTAAGTCATCGTTAATAGTTGATTGTCCAAAATCATGTCATCTACGTGGCAGGGCTAAGCATTATACTACAGTGGTCTAATTACCCATGTTGGCAATCTAATAATGTCCAACTACATAATCCATAACTAGGGTGACAAAAGATTCATGGCATACAATTATTTATGACAAGGTGGCATATAGCAAAATTGGCATTTAACTAATTCCCAGAAGTAATTAAAGCATTTTATACTTAAATTAGCATGCACTAAACTGAATCAAAATAATTTTTGAAAGTGGGAACAATATGATCAAAATATAACTTGCCTTCAAAAAGTAGTTGTTATTGGTCTTGAGCTGGCTCCTGGGTCAAAACTTCTCCTTCGAAGCCTTCGGGTACTTCAACGTCTACTCGTAACAGATGAAAATAGCAATAAATAAATAAAACAGATAGCAACTCAAGTCCAAAAATCAAATAAAATTTAGAATCAAATATATCTTGATTTTATAAAATTTTAGAAATTGGAATAACTCAAATCGGAGTTAAAACGCAAAAGTTATAAGCATTTGAAGTTTGAAAAATCAATTAAAAGAATAAACTGAATTAACTCATTTATTTTTGAATTGATAATTTGGATAAAAATATATTTTTCGAAAAATAATGTGTCGCTTACAAGTGGACCAACCGATGATGTCATTGCTGACGTCACGCACGCACGGGCGTGCTATTCCATCTAAACCGTTGATTCAAAATCCAACGGTCTAGATCCAATCGAGATCGAACCAGTCCGAACTGAACGCTAGATCTAAGTGGTCCGAACTGAACGCTAGATCGTAGCCATTCGATCTAAATCCGATGGCCCAATGGCAACATTCTAAGGCCAATCTATGCCATCCATTCTGTGCCATCCATTCTAGATCCAACGGTTGGAAATAGATCTAATCTCGTGAAATAACAAAACTACGCGATTCAATCTAACCGTACGATCTTGATCCGACGGTCAAAACAAACGTGCTATGGCGTGCCATTTTGCTAGTTGCGGCGTGCTATTCAGTCTGAACCGTTCAACCTAGATCTCACGGTCAGGATCAAACTAGGATCGGACCGGTCCGAACTTATCGAGCCTACGTGGCCTAATCTGATGCGTTGGATCTGGATCCAACGGTCCAGATTGCATCTAATCTATACGGGGATTAGGGCAACGTGGACTCACCGTGGTGGTAGGATCTTGATCGGACGGTTGAGGGAGCTTGCGGGTTCCGATGGCGGCGCGGTGGCGTGCGGCTGCCGACGCGGTGGCGTGCGGATGCCGGCGCTGGAGACGATGACCACGGTGACGGCGCCCAAGAACTCCTCCGGCGAAGTGGATGGTACGCACAGGCGCGCCTTGCGAAGGGGATCCTAGATCTGGCCTTGAACACGGCGGAGACGGCTCGACGGCGGCAGTATGCGCAAGAAACCGAAGCGAAGCCCTAACCTAACTACGGCGAGCAATTGCGGGCGGGCGGCGGCTTGAGCTCAGTGGCCTAGGGCAAAGTGTGCGCACGGAAGAGGGGATCACGACATGGGTGGCAACGCATTAAATAGCCCCCTCGACGTCCATGAAATTCACGGAAAACGAGGCCCACCCGCACGCGGCGGCGGAATCCGGCGGCGATACGGAGAGGTGACGTGGCTCAAGATCCAACGGTCACGCGGTTAGGGTTTGGGTTCGGTTCGGTTGGGCTCGAGTCGGACTCGAGTCCGACTTGGTCGGTTGAACAGTACTAACCCGCTAGGGTTTCCAGCGTTTTAATATTTAAAAATAATTCTCAAAATTCATTTAATTCGGGAAAAATAGCAAAATACTCGGAAAAATTCCAGAAAAATTCTGGAAAATACTTTGAGACATTTTGGACTTAAATAAAATATCAACAAAAATTTTATTTAAAACTTTAATTATTTAATTATCTCTAAAGGGAATAAATTAAAATTAAATCCAAATAATTCCAAATAAATCCCAAAAAATTCCAAAAATTCTCAAAAGTGCAAAACACCATTAAAATACATGAAAAGAAAAAATTGGGGTGTTACAGCTCTCTGTACTTGTTCCCAGGAAATGCTCATCATAGATGATTCTAGCCAAAAAATTGTATGTGATAACACCTCATCATAGATGGTTCTAGCAAAAAACCGTTAATAATAACTACCATAGTCATCACTGACGGTTTTTAACTAGCAGTGTCAGTGATAGGTGTCCTCATCACTGACAGTTCTAGCATAAAATCATCAGTGATGACTATTATCACTGATGGTTTTTGGCTAGAACCGTCTGTGATGAGGATCCTCATCACTGACATTGGTAGTCATCACTGACGGTTTTTTGCTAGAACCGTCTGTGATGTTGTCCTCATCACTAACCCTTCTAGCTAAAAAACATTAGTGATGCCCGCCAGCTGCTGCCTAGAAGACTGGAAGCAGATCCCGCCCCTGCCCCTAGCCCCGCTGGCTGGCCACAACCCTCGCGCAAGGTGCTTCCATCCAAAGCTGACAGTAGAGCTCCTTTCGCGCGCATGGTGATGAATTTTGTTCCTTCGTGAATTGTGAATTGTGACTAATACTACTTCTATCACATAAATCTTCCCATGGAAATATGTAATAGCAATGTAGCACAGTTTAGATCAGGGCTTCTCGAGGTGTTAGTTCTTCCGTAAAGATGTGACTTAGCAATTAGATTACACTAAGGTGTGGTAATTTAAATTGTGAAGTGTGCATAATTTCCCATGGTAGAATATGCATGTGTGTGGTGTGCTCTAGGATGCAAAATCTTGCATTATTTGATCCAATATTGTCACTGGTATTACCTTAGTGTCTACTCACTTCATGTTTCTTCAGATGCAGGCTTTGAATATGTATGGAATTGTTATACTGATCGTGGCATTGACATGTGTGGCTTATCTAAATATTAGTGCTGTTCTTTACTCAAGTGTGTATGTGTGTGTTTTATGGTTAATGGTTGGTCTGGTCGGGACTAAGGAGGATCCCACTTTCGTCTAATTGTTTTCATTTAAAATTACTAGATGGTTTGAAATCTTAGCGAAAACTAGATGAACTGTGCTAGTTTTGGTTATGCACTAAATCACAAATCACATCAAGTCATCATCAATTCCATTTTTTGAATTGTGAATGGTAGCTTAATAGCTTTGGTTATGAATTGTGAATGTTAGTTGAATTTACCATAAATTTTGTTGCCTACTAGTTTATGTCAAAAGCAACTCCTTTTTACAGTTTTAACTTGCAAAAAGTATTTTGATTGCTAATGATAAATCAATAAAGGCCCTTGATGTGGCTTCAGGTTTCATATGTGAGATTATTTCTGGAGTAATTCCGAGGCTACAAGTTTTTGAAGTTGAGGTTAATAATATCAACATTCACTTTCTTGATAGAAGAACGTGAGAACCATATCTTGACTTAGTGAGATTCTCTTCACTGATCACTGTTTTATAGCCATATAATATTATGATATTTCTTATCTTTTTTTCTTCTCTGTCCATTTCGCACTATGTTTGTATTTTTGGCTACTTTAGAAGCACTATTGATGATAGTTATAAATGTTTGTACTAATTTACATATACAATTTTATTTTTGTAGGTTTAGCTTCTTGTACTTTTGTTTATGACGAAGTGATTTGACTCGGATCCACCAAACATTCATTGGTTAGGTATTAATTTTTGTACTGCTCCACTATGTTATGCTGTTTTTAACATATTTTATCTATTTTGTTGTATCGTTATGTATGAAGTTCAAATTTATTTTTAATTGTGCATTTGTGTAATATTTTTGTTGTACCTCGGTGTCGGTATTATTTGGCGTCAGTTATCAGCTTGAGGTTTGACAGAATCCTGACTCCACGCCCTCGTGAGCGAAGGGTGCAATATGTATTGGATGATGTTTTTCTACTTACACGTGGTACTATCATGCATCGAGTAACTTATTAGTTACGCCATGCATGTAATTATAACGCAATCGCTTCTCCTGTTCGTTTGGTTTCACATTTTAATTTGTGCAATCAAAAGCAGAAGTTGCATGCAGTGATTTATATTATAAAACGGATGAAGTAATTAACTGGTTTTCGCTGTAAGAGATTAAGTGGCTATATGCAATTCTATCGGTGGTCCAAATCAAGCGATCATGCAATTAAGGATGCTGCGTACGGTACGTACGTAATCGTAGGTTTTGTCCTGCAATTAATGGGCGGTCGGGTCCGCTGTATATAGCCATGTGGTAATTTGCCACGTGGTGATTCTGGAACTACTCCATGGCGCACGGTCGTACCACTCGCGTACGTAGCTCGGGACCACGTGAACACTGTATCTCGTTCAAAACAAGTACTCTACTACTACCTCCGTCAAATTGTATAAGGCACGGTTTGATCTAGTACAGTCTTTAAAATTAAATTTTAATTATTAATTTTTTGTAACATTTTGTTTATAGCTACAAAACTATAATCATAAGAAATTACTTTTAAATATGAATATAACAATGTTACTTTTCTGTCATATAATTTATATACTAGTTATATGCCCGTGCGTTGCTACGAAAAACAAAATTGATAACGAAAAATAAAGATTAAAAATAAAAAAAATACTATTTCATAAGATCAAACATCTATCTTTAACACTTCGTTTCTTACAAAAGCTGGCTAATTAAAGCAACACTTCGTTTTTTGCGTAGGGCAATTAAGCAGGGCAATTAATGTGACGTATTTCATAAGATCAAACATCTATCTTTAACTCTTCATTTCTTGCAAAAGCTGGCTAATTAAAGCAACGCTTTGTTTCTTGCGTAGGGCAATTAAGCAGGGCAATTAATGTGACGTGGGAAGAAACTCTCACTTTATATAGTAGAGATTATTGGCCTAATTGTTGGTCGAAGTTTACAAATTTAGAATCTCAAAATACGTGAACATCTTATAAGAATAAATAGATGGAGTAATTCCGTAAGAATTGTACATGGGACAGTTTAATTTCTATAAAATTTCTGAAAAGCTTTTACGCTAGCTCCATTAATCAAGGGCGCCGTGTCTACCGCGAGGTAGAAGGATGGATTAAAAAGTCTTAGAATATTAATTGTAAGAAAAGAAGTGTTTGGCTCACATAACCAAATTAATGTTACACATTTTTTTCTTCAAATTCCTGCATTTACTTTCGTATTGTCGAAGGGGGTTTTCCAATCTCCAACTTTAATTAGAGGGCTAGCTAGCGTTGATCTACCGCCATGGAGCTCCAAATAATGGGCAATGGAGCCTGATAGGCCACCAAACAGTGTGGCCCTTAACTAATTTTTTTCTCCCACGGCCGCTAACTTTTTCGGCCATTTCACATCATTGGCCACGTATCTTTTTCTAACTATTGGTACCACAACACCTAGGGAGTACTGTTTTAATGTCAACCAGCCTTTAAGATTCAACTAGCTAGGATTGGTACAATCATGCATGCATCTGCAGGTACCTGAGATCAGGGTAGGGTCATGTAAAATCCGCCACTACTACAAAACAGTACATAGGTAACGTTCTATTTGTGACGGTTTTTTAACCGCCACAAATAAAAGTATTAGTGGCGGTTCTTTAATTCCGAACGGGGAAAATCATCAGTGGCGGTTTTTATTTAGAACCGCCACAGATAATTCAATATCTGTGACGATTTTTGGTTGGAACCGCCACAAATACTTTTTTGAATATTTGTGGCGGTTCTAAAACAAAACCGTCATTGATAATACGAATATTTGTGGCGATTTTGTTTTAGAACCATCGCAGATATTATTATCTGTGGCGGTTTTAATACTCCCTATAAATAACCCCTACAGCAGCTCGCTCAGGTCATTTTCCTCCCCGAGAACAAAACAAAGTTTCAAGATATCAGATTTTGTTTCCAAAGAATCTTGAGCTTTTACTTCCTAGAGTTGTTCCATGGTGAGTAATTTGTTCTCCTCTCTTCATTTGTGGTGATGCAGTTGCAATTTAATGTTTAGATCTAGTTTATTTAATATTCTCCTCTCTTCAAATGTGTCAAGGCCCCAATTTCAAAAATTTTGGGAAATCCGGAATATCCGGATTAAACATCCGGAATGTCCGGATATAACCCGGAATGTTCGGATTGAATATCCGGAGTATCCGGATTAGCTCGCCCGAACACCTCAACCCGGAGTATCCAGACTACTTGTCCGGAGTGTCCGGGTTAATTCTACCGAAGACCCCAACCCGAAGTCTCCGGGTTAAACATCCGGAGAGTCCGGACTGTGCGGGGGTTGAGTATAAAATCCCATTTCGTGGCTCTTCACTCACCTCACCTCGTATTTGTTGCTCTCCACCTCTCCCGTGCGTCTCCTCCACCCCAAGCTCGTCTCCGACGAGTCCCCACCGGCCGGTGACCTCCCGTGCTCCTCCCCGGTGACTCCTCCACTCCGGTGACCTCAAGTTCCTCCCCAAGCCGGCGTCTTCTTCCTCCTACCCGGCTTTCCCCTTCCTCTCCTTCATCCTCCTTGAAGGTAGGACCTCTTCTTGGAGTTGATTCGTAGATTTTTGGGTTCTAGGGCGTCCATGGGAGTAGATTTGAGGCTTGGTATGTAGATTGGGGGTTGGGGTTAAAACCTTGGGAGTGTTAGGGTTTTGGTCGGTGGTTCGATTTGGGGTGGTTTTGGCAATGTAGGGTGTAGGGTGAGAGATCGGGGGTAGATGATGCCGTTCTAAACATCGGATTTAGTTTTGGCCATGGGCTACCCGAATGCGCCTCGTTTCGTCGTGGTTTGAGCTAGCTCGGAGCTTCTCCGGCTTAGCCATGTGTAGGGAAGTGGTGGATCGGGTTCTTGCGGTGTCGTAGAACTTGGCGGCACCCTGATCCCTAGTGTTAGTTAGGCGAAATGCGCCATGTCCGGAGTGTCCGGCCAAATGGTCCGGAATGTCCGGCTCATCCGGACTATTTGGATTAAATATCCGGGCTGTCCGGGTTTGACTGGTCTGTTCGGTGGGGGAGTCTCGTGGTAACCCTTTTCAATTGCATTGCATGCATCTCATTCATGCATTATGTTCGTATAGGGAACGAGATCGCGGTGACTGACGTGGCCGTGGTCGAGGGGATTGCCGAAGAGCAAGTCGTGGTTGAAACTCAAGCAGAAGCATCAGGCAAGCACCTAAGTATATTCAACCCTAGTTGTAATTCTATTTTTGTGAATGAACTGCTTATAGGATGTTTAAGTATGCATTAGGAATCGAATTGGGAAATTGAAAGTAGAACCTAATTGCTGCACTTATCTTCCTTGGAATTGTTAAACATCTCCTTTGAAGCTAGTTTATGGGTAATTACATGTGTCCATGCTTAGTTTGGCTTAGGTGTCGGGTATGGGCCAAGTGGTGGATGGTTACGCCGCTTGTGAGTTTTTACTTCTCAATCATTTGGTTACAATGGTTATGGTTATGAGGGGAAATGGAAATATGAAATGAGACCGAGCGAGAGAGTTGGATCACTTGAGTGTGGAGACTCTAGTGTGGTAGTCTCGCTTGTGTCGATTGAGGACCGATCCGTTGTTTGCCCTTCAATCGAGCACACCTTGTTGATCGCATGCCGGAAATGGGACGGTAAGCTATTCTTTCATCGCATGCTATTCGATGGGGCATGCCCTCATGCGGTTGGGCGTGGTTGAGGGCGAGGCTTAGGCTGACCCTCGAGGGCCAAGCCGGGCTTGGGCCGCTCGAGGGGGTGCTAGGTGCTCGGGCCGCATGAAGATGTCCCCAACGGATTGGTACGGATGGGAGGAGGGTTGACATGAGGTTCTTCGTGGCACATGTCGTGCGATTGATGATCCCCTGCAGGGTGAATAAGCGATTCGAATTACCGCGCTCTTGGATATGAGCACGCTTGATCTTAGCACACTTCAACGTAGTAATAACTTGAACTTAATGGTAGTTGGAAATGGGGGTGAGATACTCGTTTATGTTGGCACTTGCTTCATGTCAATTGTAAAATTTCAGATTTCCCTCTAGAGATAGGTGATGTTCACAAGTGCTATTAAACCGGTGAAGTTGAGTAGTGAAATGTAATTAAACAACAAAGTTAAGCTTTTCCGCACCTTTACCTTAAGCTTGATTCCTTGCTACACCCAAATGCATATTCTTTCGAGTCGGTCATATATGGACCACGGGTAAGTCTTGCGAGTACCTTCTGTACTCATGCTTTTGCTTTATGGTTTTCAGGTGAGGGTCCGGACGGATGCGAGTTCTGTCCGTACTGCCTCTCGGTGACCGGGCGGGGCACCGAGTAGAGGCCATCTACGCCGTCGCACACACCCGGGAGGTTCAGAGGCAGAACAATTCCGGAGATGCATTGCTTTTGGGTTTAGTTCGATAGTTGGGTGTTCTTTTGTTGTATAGTTAGTTTCACAATTATGTCTTTTCTATCCCTGGGATACTTGGTTTCTTACGCAGTGAACACTTGATGTATGTGGTTACTCGCCTCGTGTTTGTGATGTTATTTCTGTCTTCGTTGGCCTTTGTGCCTTGTTGTCGGTCGGGGTTGTAGGGGTTTTGTCTTTGTGCCGTAGTGTTTGGTTGGTTGTGCTTCCACGTTGCGTACTTTGGTTGTGGGGTTCCGCGTTCGTTGCCCCCTTTATGCAAATTGAATTGATATGGCATTGGAAACCGGTATACGGGGATCCTAGGTGAACTTCGGGTCGCATACCGGGGGAATACCAGGATTGTTGTCGAGTTATTCGAAGGGTCTCATCGTCGTCTCAGTTGGGCTTGGGTGCTAACACTGCGAGCGCCCTCGACGATCCGTTGTTAGTCTCCAAATCCGGTTGGGATGGCTAAACCCCCAAATAACCCGAGGACAGTCTAGGCGGCTCCTCTCAAAATGCAACGTTTAGATTTAATTTATTTTTATTTACCTAGCATTTTTTAGATTAATTTATATCTAGATGATGAATTTATTACCTTGCTCTATTAGATTAAGTTGTCTACCTTTTTTAGATGACAAATTATTGGATCGATATTAATAAACATTAAATTTTAGTTAATATGGTACATGGGTGATCATGAAGTTGCCTTGCATTTTGAGATGATGAATTTATTATCTAGCTTCTTGAGAGGATAAATTTAATTTTGGCTATGTATGTGTCGGGACCCCGAATTTGCAAATCCGGACCCTCTGTGTATTCAGCACTAGTCCAGGAACGCGCTAGTGCACACAGTCTTAACATTGGTAAATATCACAATCATACCACTCGATACCAATAAAGTACTTTATTTAAATAACCAAATCAGTTTACTCGACCTTATGGCCAAGTTACAAATGTATGCCTCGTAAGGCGAAACTTATTCAGAGAAAAATAATAGCAAATGAAAATCAAATAACCGTGGCGCCATCCAAAGATACCACAGTAACCGACCGGGCTCGCTTCCCTAAGTAGACGGATCCTCTTGGAGTTCCTCCTCCAAAGCTGGTGTAGTCTCCTCTTCAACTGGTATTGTGTTGAGGCAAGGGTGAGTACTTGGTACTCAGCAAGTCATGCACAGAATGCAAGCTAATATACTATATGCATGGCTTGGTACAAAGGAATAGCGCAAGGTATATTTGCGAAACTTGACATTTGAAAAGTAATATAAGTAGATTCGAAAGCAGTAGAAATAAGTAAAGCATAAATAACTTTTCAAGAAGTTTAATAAACATTTTTCCCCATCCTAAACCATATTTCCATCATCCTCATTATTAAACCAACCCACCTTTCAAACCAAAGTTATTTTTTTGAGAAAATCTAACCCTTGACTGTAATTCCCGAGCATTGTCCAGTACCGTGGACTCGGCTATTTAAATAGATTCTACACTCTGCAGAGGTTATGCACTTTACCCACAAGATACAGTCAAACACCACAAAGGCGAGTTCAGTAATAAAGCCTTTCTAAGCCTCAAACAACACAGTGGTCCTCTCAGGTTCATGCTCTACACCATCCCTTCCCTTAGCCAAGGCGAAGTATGGGACCAACACACCGTTAGATGGGTATCTGGCCACGGCCACGATACGCTCCCCCGTACAATCACACAAACGGTGTAATTGACACCCTGAGGCTCCACAAGTGAGTCCTTAGCGACTTAGTCAACTAGGGTCGTCCCATTCCAGCCATGTGGTTGCAAGTATGACCAGTTCAAAGGCTTGCAAGGTTAAGTCCTTAGAGTGACCAGGGCAAGACTACCCAAAAACCAAATCAACATCCCCAATGCCACAATGGCCCACTGATTACTCTTGCCACATGCCCTGGCCGAAATCGTTTATCAAACCCCGCTTGATTACCATGCACCACGTGCCATCAACATCACATGATACTTTTCCCAAAACAGGTTCAATATATCATTAAGTCAATATTAACATTTGATTGTCCAAAATCATGTCATGAGCACGAAAGGTGTCTAAGCGATACTACAACGGTCCTAAACCCATGTTGGCAATTTAATAATGTCCAACTAGTAATCCACAACTAGGGTGACAAAGGGTCATAGCACATACTTAAGTAATCAAGGTGTCATACAGCAAATTGGTATTTATCTAACCCCATGTTTAAACAAAGTATCTTTCTAATTGAACTAGCATGCAATAGTTTAAATCAAAATAGGTTTCAAAATGGGATCAATATGGTCAAAGCATAACTTGCCTTCAAAGAGTACTTGTTCTTGGTCTTGAGTTGGATCCTGAGTCAATACTTCTCCTTCGAATCCTTCCGGCACTTCAACGTCTACTCGTAAAGCGTGCAAATAGCAAATACGCAAATAAACAATAGGCAAAAACATCCCAAAACTCCAAATAAAATCCATAAACAGAGAGAACATAATTTTCTGGATTTTTAGAAACTGGAATCGTCAAATTTGGAGTTAAGACGCAAAAGTTATGATTATTTAAAGTTCAAATAATCAATTAAATAATTTTACAGAGAAAAACTTTAGTCCAAAAATTAAATAAAATTCATATTTAGGTAGATCTCAATTTTATACAAATTTAGAAATTTGAATCACTCAAATCGGAGTTGAAACGCAAAAGTTATAAGCGTTTGAAGTTTGAATCAAAATCTGAAATCATTATTTCGAATTAATAAATCATTTTCTTTTTCGGAAATTAATTATTGCGTCAGCATGGACACGTGGCAGCCTCTGATTGGTTGGCTGACGTCAGCCGGTCCATGGACTCGGTCCACGCTCGGCTCGGGTCCACCGTGGACTCGGTCCACGACTCCACGTCTCGCTGACATGTGGGACCACTCGGGTGACGTCATCGCTGACGTCAGCGGGGACTCGGCACAGTGGCGACATGTGGGACCCATGGCGTCATGGGTGGCGTCCGCGGTGCGATCGGCCGACACGCGGGCCCCGCGTGTCGGTGGCCACTGCGACGCAGCGTCTGACGGCCCGACCGCGTCGGTCCAACTTCCCGACACGTGGCGCAATCACGGCCGTTGGTTTGAAAATCAACGGCGTGGATTAGATCCAGGGTTAACACGTTGAAACTACTCGTTGATCGTGGGCCGTTCGATTTAGATCGGACGGTCCAGATCTAATCCTATAATAACACTACTACGGCACGTGGCAATTGTGAACCGTTGGATCTTGATCCAACGGTCCAGATCTAATCGGGTTTGGAACACGTGAACTCACCTCAACCGCACGATCAAGATCGGACGGTCCACAGAGCTCGCGAGGGCGATGGCGACGCGGCGGAGCAAGACCACCGGAGACGAGAACGACGACGAGCCCGATGGCGTTTCGGGGTTGCTCCGGCGAAGTGAAGGGTCTCTTCGGGTGCGCCTCGTCACGGTGGTTCCGGATCTGGGCTCCTTCTCGGCGGAAGACGACGGACGGCGGCGGAATCGGCGTTCAACCGCTGCGCACAGGGCTCCAACTCCGGCGAGCACGTACGGGCAAACGGCGACGGCTCAGGCGAGATGGCTCGGGGGAACGGGTGCGCAAGGATGAGGGCAACCTCGGGGGACGTCTCACGCTTTAAATAGCCTCGGCGTTCGTGCCCGAGACGGAAACCTAATTCTACACGGCGGCGGGCGCGGCGTGAGTCCGCCGGACTCGGCGGAGACGATGACGCTCACCGCCCACGTGGCACGATCAACGCGCCACGATCGACGGCGCGATCGGATCCGGGCCGGATACGGCTCGAACCGTGCAGACGGCGGATCTCACCGTTGGATCTTGATCCAACGGTTGGGATTGATTAGGTTTTGAGCCGGTTTGATCGAGTCAATCGCTCGGTCGGACTCGAGTCCGACTCGGTTCCGACTTCGGTCGGATGAACGATACTCGACCGAGTTGGATTTCCAGCGATTTAATATTTAAAATAATTCCCAGTAATTCATTTAATTCATTAAAAATAGCAAAAGACTCAGAAAAATTCCAGAAAAATTCTGGAAAATATTTTAGGGTATTTGGGACTCAAATAAAATATTTCCAACAAAATTTTATTTGTAAAATCAAATTCTTTAATTATTTCAAAATGGAATAAATTCAAATAAATTCCAAATAAATCCAAATAAATTCCAGAAAATTCCAAAAATTCACCAAAGTGCCAAATCACACATGAATTTAAGAAAAGCAAAATTTTGGGGTGTTACAAACCTCCTCTTAATGTAATCTCGTCCCCGAGATTCAGGGCTCACTACAGAATAGGTTTGGAAACTCTTTCCTCAAATCCTCTTCGCGCTCCCAAGTCGCTTCGCTTTCTCCATGGTTGCTCCACTGAACTCTACAGAAACGGGTTAACTTGTTTCTAGTTTCTCGATCCATTGTGTCCAGAATCCTCACGGGATGCTCCTTATAAGTCAAATCCTCTTGCAACTCAATTGATTCTAACGGTGTCTGTTCCTCAGGAACTCGGAGACACTTCTTCAACTGGGACACATGGAACACATCATGTACCCCTGCTAACGACTGTGGCAACTCCAGCTGATAAGCAACTTCGCCTCTGCGGCTCAAAATCTTAAATGGTCCAACATAACGGGGTGCAAGTTTCCCTTTGGCATGGAACCTCTTAACTCCCCTGAGAGGCGTAACTCTGAGGTAAACAAAGTCTTCTGGTTCAAAACTCAAATCTCGGCGACGATTGTCAAGATAACTCTTCTGTCGAGATTGGGCTATCTTCAACCTTTCCCTAATCATGGCGACCGCTCTTGACCTCTTGAAGAATATCAGGTCCAAGACACGGCTCACGGTCTCATTCCAATTCAATGGCGTCCGACAGGTCGACCATACAAAGGCCTCAAAAGGTGACATCTCAGAACTAGCCTGATAACTATTGTTGTAACTAAACTCAAAGATACGGCAAACTTTTATCCCAAGAGGTAGCATAAGCCAATGCACAAGCTCTCAACATATCCTCCAGACTGGTTGACTCTTTCGGCCTGTCCATCCGTCCTGTGGATGATAAGTCATCTTGAAGTTCAAACGGGTTCCCATGGCTTCATGCAACTTATTCCGAACCTTGAGGTAAATTGGGTACCTCTGTCCCGATACAATCCTCTTTGGCACTCCGTGCAAACAGACAATCCTGATCATGTATAATTCTGCTAATTTATCTCCCGAGTAAGTGGTCTTCACGGGGATAAAATGGGCTACTTTAGTCAAGCGATCCACTATAACCCATATGGAGTCATAACCTCCTTGAGTCTTCGGCAAACCGGTAATGAAATCCATTCCGATTTCCTCCCACTTCCACTCAGGTATTTTCAGCGGTTGTAGCAATCCCGCTGGTCTCTCGATGCATTGCCTTGACTCTCCGGCATACGCCGCACAATGCAACATGCTCGGCAACTTCCGTTTCATACTCGGCCACCGAATCTCTCCTTGAGATCTGATACATCTTGGCGCTTCCAGGATGAATTGAGTACTTGGAGTCATGGGCTTCCTCGAATCGCTTGCTTTAACTCCTTGTTAGGCACACAAATGCGATCCTTCATCCACAACGTGCCTTGCTCATCCAACTTGAAGTCCTCTGCCTTGCCTTCCTCCTTGATGGACTTAATCCTGCGGATCTTGTCATCATCCTTCTGTCCTTCTCGGATCTGATCCTCTAGGGTAGGCTTTACTTCTAATGTGGCCAAGAATCCGCTAGGTACTACCTCAATCTTCATTTTCTGAAAATCCTCACATAACTCATCCTGACTTGTGGCTAGCAACGTACTCACGGTATGGCTTTTCCGACTCAGAGCATCGGCTACTACGTTGGCCTTCCCGGGATGGTAATGGATTCCAACATTATAGTCCTTGATCAACTCTAACCATCTCCTCTGCCTCATATTCAGATCCGACTGGGTGAATATGTACTTAAGGCTCTTATGATCCGTATATACTTCACATCTGTTTCCAATCAGATAGTGACGCCATATCTTCAAAGCATGCACTACGGCAGCTAACTCTAAGTCATGCGTCGGATAATTTTCCTCATGCGGCCTCAACTGCCTTGATGCATAAGCGACGACCTTTCCATTCTGCGAGACAAGACACATCCAAGTCCTTGGCGCGATGCGTCACAATAAATATCGAAGCTTTGAGCAACATCCTAGAACTAACACCGGTGCCGATGTCAATCGCTTTTCGATTCCTGAAATCCTTTTTCACATTCCGGCGTCCATGCAAACTTCTTTTCCTTCCTCGCCAGATTGCGTAAGAGGTTTCGCAATTGTCGAGAAGCCTTCGATGAAACGGGCGTAGTATCCTGCCATTCCAAGGAAACTCCGAATCTGGTCACAGTCTTGGTACGCTCCCAATGTAACACAGCTTTTACTTTGCTTGGATCTACGGCGACCCTTCATGCGGTCATTACATGTCCAAGAAACTCCACCTTGTCCTTCCAAAAATCACACTTGCCGAACTTGGCGAAAAGTTGCTGTTCCTCGCCTTTTTCCAAAACTCGCCTTAAGTGTTCGGCATGTTCATCCTCCTGTCTTGGAGTAGATTAGGATATCGTCTATGAACACGCATTTACAAACTTGTCCAAATATTCCATGAACACCTTATTCATCATATTCATGAAATAATTTGGCGCATTTGTCAATCCAAAGGACATAGCGTAAACTCGTAATGTCCATATCTTGACGAGAATGCGATCTTGAATATCTTACGATCGGATCTTCAATCGATGGTATCCCGATCTCGAGATCAATCTTGGAGAAAACTCGGCTCCTCTCAACCGATCAAACAAATCATCAATCCTGGTAGCGGATACTTATTCTTCACGGTGACTTCATTGAGTGCACGGTAGTCAATGCACATCCTGAAACTCCCGTCTTTCTTCTTGACAAACAAAACTGGTGCTCCCACGGCGACGAACTCGGCCTGATAAATCCTTTCTCCATTAACTCTTCTATTTGTTTCTTCATTTCTACCAACTCCTCGGTGGACATCCGATAGGGTCTCTTTGCTATCGGTCTTTGTGCAGTACAAGCTCTATCACAAACTCTATGTCCCTGCCTGCGGCATACCAGGTAGATCTTCGGGAAAAACATCGGGGTACTCATTCACTACTGGGACATCCTCTATGCTGATTGCCTTGGTACTGTTAACCATCAACTGTCCATCTCTAACTGCAGTGGCTTGAAATTCCACTTTCTTCCCATACGGGCTCTCAACTGAGATAGTCCTTCGTCCACAATCCAATACGGCCTTGTGCTTGGATAACCAATCCATTCCCAATATAACGTCTAAGGTCTGGGTCTCCAAAATTATAAGGTTTGCTAGGAATTCTATTCCACCTATTAGTATTCTTACCCCGGAACATCCTACTTTCGTTCGGAGTTCGGAACCAGGGGTTTGAACTAAAAGCATGCACTTAAGTCTTGCAATCCTCAAATCATTTCTAGTAGCAAAGCCTTGCGAAACAAACGAATGCGAAGCTCCAGAGTCAAACAAAACCGTTGCAGGTACTGAGTTAACAAGTAACTTACCCGATCTGACGACGTCAGTAGCATTCGTAGTGCATCTGCGGTGACATGGTTGACTCGGCCTCTCACCACGATGCAGGGTGTGGCTCCTGGTGCTAGCGTCCTAGCTGGGTGGTTCCTAGATTGAAGCCGGGGTCACTCCTGCTTTGTCTTCTTTGGACAAGCTGTTGGCAAAGTGTCTGGCTCGTTGCGGATTGTAGCAGCGTCTCACTGTTCCTTCTTGTTGCACGGAGTAAGCGTTTCTAGCGAAGTGGGTGCAGTAGTTTTGATTGACAGTCTTGGTCTTTGGGATGGTGCCCTTGTTGCATGTGGTTGGAATCTGAAGAATTGATTTGGTGCAACTCTCGGTATTGTGCGTTCCTGGCGTGATCCTTGCTTTGTTGCATCCTGCGCTTCTGTTCTCATCCAGTTCCTTGCGCTTGTTCTCAAGAATAAGCGCCTTATTCACCAACTCTTGGAAATCTGGAAAGGTGTGGGTGATCAATCCTACTTGCAATCCCGAGTTAAGTCCCTTCATAAAACGGCTGTCTGGATTTATCTGTCGCTACATCCTCGGTGCGTAGCGTGCTAGCTGTGTGAACTTGTTCGGGTAGTCGACCACCGGCTGATTACCTTGCTTTAATGCTCTGAACTCCTCCTTCTTAAGGTCCATGATTCCTTCAGCACGTGATACTTGTCGGAATGCATTTGTGAACTCTTCCCAAGTGATATCTTGAGGGTTCTCTTGCGTGGCACGAAGTTCTCCCACCATTCGTAATTTGTTCCTTCCAGCTGATGAGAAGCGTAGAGTACCTTCTCATTTCCTATGCATTGAGCTATGTGTAGCTTCCTCTCGATTGATCTTAACCAATCATCGGCCTCCAATGGATTGGCATTCCCAGAGAAAGTGGGTGGGTGAGTTCTCATGAACTCTGACAGTCTTGTATTCTGGCGTTGTCCATGATTAACTTGATTAGCAGTGGCCTGAGCGGTGACGTGCTGCATTTGTTGCATCATAGAATGCATCAACTGGGTCTGGGCAGCAAGAAAAGCTCCGAAATTCTGCACATCCAGTGGCGGTGCTGGTGCTCCATCATTGGGGTTTTCTGCTGGGCGAGAACCACTCCCATTGCTTCCAAAGTTTCCACGGGTGTTCACCATCTGTCGGTTTGCTCTAGGTTTAGAGATGAGAGGGAAACAAGAATAGACAAGTAATATGGAACTTATGCGGGGCGAAAGGTATAGCCTTAAGGTCCAACTTTATTATTGATATTAATAACTTGGTATGGTTGCTTACAATGCCTAAGGGCCTTGCAACACATACTGCACACTCAGCAAACAAAGCAAATCCAAATCGAACTAACTCTGGAGTCTAACGCCTAAAGGGTGACTCTTTATTCTATGACGCGACTCAGCGAAGGAGTCTCACTATAGAACCTATGCTCACTCATCGAGAAAACCTCCACGGCACAGTGCAGGGTCTTTGCGGCATAGGCGCGAAACGATTGCCATGTCCAAAGAATCGTGTCCTCTATGGTAGTCGAAGAAGCGGTGTCCTCATCGAGGTCCGACTCCTCCGGATCGGGCTCGTAGCTCAAATCTTGGCTCTGGGTGCAGTCCGTACAAGGTCATCTCCAACTCGTCAATCCTTCGTAGAAGGTGTGCCACATACTCTTGAGCTTCCCGCCATCTCGTTCTTCTCTGTCGTGATCTCCTTGCGGGCCTTACGTAGCTCCTTGCTTGTATTATCCAAGATACATCCTCCTGGCGACGACAAATCGTGCCAAGCTAATGGTAACCGTGGCATCCTCATCCTGAATCGCCTTCGGGTCAAGAAGGTTATCGCTGCGCGGATGATAACGGAACACCGTGCTCTCCAACTCTCTGGCGTAGATACGGGTAATGTGCCGCATTGCGCGTCGTGATACTTCTTGGATACCCATCTGCATTGTAGATCTCCTGGCAGTGCAGTGTATCGGGCGATTGCCTGGGCCCTTTTTCCTAGCAGGTACCTCAATCTTCACGTCGCAAGCCTTGATCAATCCCGCTTGTCTGATCACTTCCACTTGGTATTGCGGCTTCTCAAAATCTCCGAGAGTCTGTAGCATATGCCAAAGTTCTGCAGCGTGACCAACTCCCAGATCAACGTAGTTGAACTCTTCCTCCATCTGTCACAAGAGTGCTTACGTGAGAACTCGAATTTTTTTTTTAAATTGTGACAAGGTAAGGGAAAATTTCAGCAAGAGACAAGCAAAGAGAGAAGGGGATAAGTCGAGATGTCATTTCTTATCTTGACAACTTTTAGCTCTTAGAAAATAGGTTTTATCCTCACTACGACCATTCTAGCTAGGGTTGAGCCTACAGTCAAGTATGGCTCTGATACCACCTCTGTCGGGACCCCGAATTTGCAAATCCGGACCCTCTGTGTATTCAGCACTAGTCCAGAACGCAGCTTAGTGCACACAGTCTTAACATTGGTAAATATCACAATCATACCACTCGATACCAATAAAGTACTTTATTTAAATAACTAAATCGGTTATTCGACCTTATGGCCAAGTTACAAATGTATGCCTCGTAAGGCGAAACTTATTCAGAGAAAAATAATAGCAGCGGAAAATCAAATAACTTCGTGGCGCCATCCAGTATACCACAGGCAACTGACTGGGCTCGCTTCCCTAAGTAGACGGATCCTCTTGGAGTTCCTCCTCCAAAGCTGGTGTAGTCTCCTCTTCAACTGGTATTGTGTTGAGGCAAGGGTGAGTACTTGGTACTCAGCAAGTCATGCCTGAGAATGCAAGCTAATATACTATATGCATGGCTTGGTACAAAGGAATAGCGAAGGTATATTTGCGATGCTTGACATTTGAAAAGTAATATAAGTAGATTCGAAAGCAGTAGAAATAAGTAAAGCATAAATAACTTTTCAAGAAGTTTAATAAACATTTTTCCCCATCCTAAACCATATTTCCATCATCCTCATTATTAAACCAACCCACCTTTCAAACCAAAGTTATTTTTTTGAGAAAATCTAACCCTTGACTGTAATTCCCGAGCATTGTCGATCATCAGTGGACTCGGCTATTTAAATAGATTCTACACTCTGCAGAGGTTATGCACTTTACCCACAAGATAGTCAAACACCACAAAGGCGAGTTCAGTAACAAAGCCTTCTAAGCCTCAAACAACACAGGTGGTCCTCTCCGGTTCGTGCTCTACACCATCCCTTCCCTTAGCCAAGGCGAAGTATGGGACCAACACACCGTTAGATGGGTATCTGGCCACGGCCACGATACGCTCCCCCGTACAATCACACAAACGGTGTAATTGACACCCTGAGGCTCCACAAGTGAGTCCTTAGCGACTTAGTCAACTAGGGTCGTCCCATTCCAGCCATGTGGTTGCAAGTATGACCCAGTTCAAAGGCTTGCAAGGTTAAGTCCTTAGAGTGACCAGGGCAAGACTACCCGAAAAACCAAATCAACATCCCCAATGCCACAACTGGCCCACCTGATTACTCTTGCCACATGCCCCTGGCCGAAGCTGTTTATCAAACCCCAGTTGATTACCATGCACCACGTGCCATCAACATCACATGATACTTTTCCCAAAACAGGTTCAATATATCATTAAGTCAATATTAACATTTGATTGTCCAAAATCATGTCATGAGCACGAGTGTGTCTAAGCAGTATACTACAACGGTCTAAACCCATGTTGGCAATTTAATAATGTCCAACTAGTAATCCACAACTAGGGTGACAAAGGGTCATAGCACATACTTAAGTAATCAAGGTGTCATACAGCAAATTGGTATTTATCTAACCCCATGTTTAAACAAAGTATCTTTCTAATTGAACTAGCATGCAATAGTTTAAATCAAAATAGGTTTCAAAATGGGATCAATATGGTCAAAGCATAACTTGCCTTCAAAGAGTACTTGTTCTTGGTCTTGAGTTGGATCCTGAGTCAATACTTCTCCTTCGAATCCTTCCGGCACTTCAACGTCTACTCGTAAAGCGTGCAAATAGCAAATACGCAAATAAACAATAGGCAAAAACATCCCAAAACTCCAAATAAAATCCATAAACAGAGAGAACATAATTTTCTGGATTTTTAGAAACTGGAATAAATCAAATTTGGAGTTAAGACGCAAAAGTTATGATTATTTAAAGTTCAAATAATCAATTAAATAATTTTACAGAGAAAAACTTTAGTCCAAAAATTAAATAAAATTCATATTTAGGTAGATCTCAATTTTATACAAATTTAGAAATTTGAATCACTCAAATCGGAGTTGAAACGCAAAAGTTATAAGCGTTTGAAGTTTGAATCAAAATCTGAAATCATTATTTCGAATTAATAAATCATTTTCTTTTTCGGAAATTAATTATTGCGTCAGCATGGACACGTGGCAGCCTCTGATTGGTTGGCTGACGTCAGCCGGTCCATGGACTCGGTCCACGCTCGGCTCGGGTCCACCGTGGACTCGGTCCACGACTCCACGTGTCGCTGACATGTGGGCCCACTCGGGTGACGTCATCGCTGACGTCAGCGGGGACTCAGCCCACGGTGCTGACATGTGGGACCCACTGTGACGTCATGGGTGACGTCACGGTGCAGTCGCTGACACGCGGGCCCCGCGTGTCAGTGGCCACGCACGCGCGCGTACGACGCTGACCGCGTCGGTCCAACTTCCCGACACGTGGCGCAATCACGGCCGTTGGTTTGAAAATCAACGGCGCGGATTAGATCCAGGGTTAACACGTTGAAACTACTCGTTGATCGTGGGCCGTTCGATTTAGATCGGACGGTCCAGATCTAATCCTATAATAACACTACTACGGCACGTGGCAATTGTGAACCGTTGGATCTTGATCCAACGGTCCAGATCTAATCGGGTTTGGAACACGTGAACTCACCTCAACCGCACGATCAAGATCGGACGGTCCACAGAGCTCGCGAGGGCGATGGCGGCAGCGGAGCAAGACCACCGGAGACGAGAACGGCAGCGAGCCCGATGGCGTTTGGGGTTGCTCGGCGAAGTGAAGGGTCTCTTCGGTGCGCCTGCGTCACGGTGGTTCCGGATTCGGGCTCCTTCGGCGGAAGACGGCGTATGGCGGCGGAATCGGCGTTCAAGCTGCGCCGAGGGCTCCAACTCCGGCGAGCACGTGCACGGGCAAAGCAGCGACGGCTTTCGGCGAGATGGCTCGAGAGCAGTGCGCAAGGATGAGGGCAACCTCGGGGGCGTCTCACGCTTTAAATAGCCTCGGCGTTCGCGCCGAGACGGAAACCTAATTCTACACGGCGGCGGGCGCGGCGGCGGCGGAGTCCGGCCGGACTCGGCGGAGACGATGACGCTCACCGCCCACGTGGCACGATCAGCGGCCACGATCGACGGGCGCGATCGGATCCGGGCGGATACGGCTCGAGCCGTGCAGGCGGATCTCGGCCGTTGGATCTTGATCCAACGGTTGGGATTGATTAGGGTTTTGATTTGGTTTGATCGAGTCAATCGCTCGGGTCGGACTCGAGTCCGACTCGGGTTCCGACTCGGTCGGATGAACAGTACTCGACCCGAGTTGGATTTCCAGCGATTTAATATTTAAAATAATTCCCAGTAATTCATTTAATTCATTAAAAATAGCAAAAGACTCAGAAAAATTCCAGAAAAATTCTGGAAAATATTTTAGGGTATTTGGGACTCAAATAAAATATTTCCAACAAAATTTTATTTGTAAAATCAAATTCTTTAATTATTTCAAAATGGAATAAATTCAAATAAATTCCAAATAAATCCAAATAAATTCCAAAAAATTCCAAAAATTCACCAAAGTGCCAAATCACACATGAATTTAAGAAAAGCAAAATTTTGGGGTGTTACAGTATGGTACTTAAGATTTGTTTTTTAACTACCATTAATTTTTTACCATTAGTGTGTGCATATAATTCTTGCTCTGTTAGTGGCTATTGTTAGGTTATTTTTATCAATGACGGTTTTTATTAGTGACTATTGTTAGATTTATTTTTTAATTACCATTTTTATGAGTGATAGTTTAATTAAGGTTTTCCTATCTTCAAATGCAAAGTTAATATTTAATTTATTTTTATTTACCTAGCATTTTGTAGATTAATTTAAGTAGATCATGAATTTATTACGTTGCCCTATTAGATTAAGTTGTCTACATTTTTTAGATGATAAATTATGATCGAGCTGTTGAGGAACGTGGTATGCTACTTTAGCACAAATTCAAAATTTTCTACCGCATAACCAGAAAGCTACTCGCGAGAAGGGGATCATAGAACGATTACCACTAGACGCGCAGTTGCGGAATCCTTCGCACGTCGATGTAGTGGATCGTTCCCGCCGTAGTCGTGGATCGTCCTCGCCTCGTCCGGCTGTGGATCGTCCTCGCACGCCGCAGTCACAGCAACGTCACCACAGCAGTCCACACGTCCAGGGATGGGGCGCCGTGCGTCGGTGTGCAAGCACCGGATAGCTCGGTAGGGGCAGCGAGAGGAGGTGGCTAGGGTTTCTGGCGAAACACCTCTAAAATGCACGCAGGTGTGTTCTGCTCCCAGCCTCCTCCCCTCCTTATATAGCCACGAGGTGAAACCCTAGGCAGTCAGGGCCCATCTATGCGCTAAGCCCACGAGGTCCATTAATTACGGATCCAATCCGAATTAATGCGTCCCAACCCGTTAAGTGTGTGACCCTGTAGGTTCATGCGCATTTGGACATGGATTCGGAAAACCCTTTCCTAATCTAATAGTCGGTAGCAGCTCCTTGCAGAGCATGCCAACTCCCAAACGCATATGAGTAAAGTACTGATGTAATAATCCATTTGCCAAACTATATGAAAATCGAACTCAAGGCGAGAAGCATGTCATCCTTTGACAGTTCAATCCATCTCTCGTATCCGTGATATATTAATAAGTTGTGATTGACTTCTCAACCATGGCATGGCCATGCACTTCCTTAATCATATCACACGAGTGGCCTAGACATATATCTCCGTTACACTGGAGTGGCAAATTCCATCTTGCTGCTCACTTTCCTCTGCATGTTTCATAGTAAACATGAAAGCTACCTTTATAACTATCCGGTTAGGAAATAGTGTTTGGTAACCCCAAGGTAAACTATTACATATGTAGGGAATGTGACAATCTCAGGTCTAAGGATCATATATCTACTATGTATGAGATACACTGATGACATATAAGAATTCAACATTCTCGTAGTGTCCCATTGCGGGTCCATCTAACACATGTTCTCCAACATGCGTTCACAATGTATTGATGATATCTCCATATCCCATGATCTATGAAACATAATCATCGATCAGTACATGTGCTGATCTATTCATCGTTGTCCACTACGATGATATCCGATCAGAGATACTTACAGAATTATATCAATGAGTAGAGAGTTTCATAAGTAAGTCACATACTTACTGATCAATATAATGATATACATTCATTGGACCAATAATCACATTATTATTCATAAACATAGTCATGTTACAATCATCTATATGACTGCCTCAAGGGCATAACACTAACACGAGCATATATTAAATTTATTTAATTAAGGCTATTGGATAGTAGCAAATTTATTTAATTAAGGCTATTGGATAGTAGCAAATATGACTGCCTCATGATGATTTTATTAGTGGATATTGGATTAATGATTTGTTTAATTAAGATTTTTGCATATTAATAATTGTTACAGTAATTAATTGTAGATGGACCGGAGATAGATGTACAATGCGAACTGTTATAGCCGAGAATACATCGACGACGTATCTGCTTTTCTGAGAGCAGCCGAGGAGAACAAATTGCAAAAGAACATGGAGTACATACATTGTCCTTGCATTGATTACAAGAATGAGAAGATGTTTTCGGACAAAGACCATATTGTCGGGACCCGAATCTGCAAATCCGAACCCTCTATGTTTTCAGCACTAGTCCAGGATCACGCTAGTGCACACAGTCTCAACATCGGTAAATACCACAATCATACTCAACGAAATAGTAAAGTACTTTATTGAAAAGGAAATATAACTAGTAGCTTGACCTTATGGTCAAGTTACAAAAGTACGCCTCGCAGGGCTAAAGTCTTACTCAAATAAATCTGCAGCGGAAAATAAAGAAACGCGTTGCGCCAACCAATATGCCACAGGCAACTGACTGGGCTCGCCCCTAGTTCATCGGCTCCTCTTGGAACTCCTCCTCCAGTGTTGGCATCGATTCTTCTTCAACTGAAGTTTGATGTTGCAAGGCTGAGTACTTTAAAGCACTCAGCAAGCCACGCACAGAATGCAATTCTAATATTCCATATGCATGGATTATTCCAAAGGATAGGCTAAAAGGTTCATTTGCAGTAAAGCAACATTCATAAATAACGGTAATAGATTGAAAAGCAGTAAAACAGTAAAATCAGTAATAACTTTCATCAGCAATTTCACAAGTAAAGCATTTATCAACCTAAAGCAATTTCATCATTTCCGACACCAAGTATCCGAAGTTATTTTCATGGAAGTCTAACCCTTGACTTTAATCACCGAGGAATGTCCAATACTATGGACTCGGCTATTCGAATAGGTTGTACACTCTGCAGAGGTTATACACTTTACCCACAAGATACAACAAAACACCACCAAGGCGAGTGATCGTAATAAAGCCTTTCCAAAGCTACTTCTAGACTCGGTACTGCCCGCTAAGGTTTCAACGCTGAAGGGACTGGTTACCACACTCAGGGCCCCCCTCTTGCGCCATGTGAGCATACCCGCAAACCCGGGCCTGAAAAGGTTAGAAGATTGCCTAGAGGGGGGGGGGTGAATAGGCTAATTTCAAATTAAAACAATTTGATGCAGCGGAAAAGAGTCAGATATTCCGAATTAATATCGGAACTTCCGAAATCTTCGGAACTTCCGTAATTACTTCGGACTATCCGATTTGCTCTTGACATTAGGAGTCAAGTACAAAGAGCTATTCGAAGACTAGCTCTAGACGACTTAAAAAGCACTTAAGAAAATCAATAATATGAATCAAGTGATTAGAGACAAGAGAGAACACAGTAGTTTGATTCCCGGAGTTCGGATCCTTGAGGGGATCGTACGTCTCCGTTGAGGAGGCTCCAAAGAGCCCGGGTCTTTTCCAACCCTTTCCTCCCAAACCTCGGTCACACTTGAGGCTTGGTTCCACTATTGGATCCTTTCCTTTCGGAGGCGGAGCCGGCCTTCACAAACTTCTCATGGCTTCCCACAATCGTTGGGGGCTCGTGAGCGACGCCTAGCCGTCTAGGAGTCCTTCAACCTCCAAGAGAAATGAATGCACTTGAATCTCGATCTTGGAGAGGTTCTCTACTTTCTCAAGATGAATAACCACTTAGCCCTTGACTTTCAATCACACTTGACAAACTCTTACTCACTAAATGATCCCTAAGATCAATGAGAAGAGAAAGCTCAAAGTATGCTCTAGAGAGTGTTCAAGAAGCTCAAGAGTTCAGCCTAAGCAAAAGTGTAACCAGCAAAAGGAGTGGGAGAGGGGTATTTATAGTTTTGGATCAAAACTAGCCGTTACCCTCGCACTTTCACCTCACATCGGAATGTCCGACAAGAACTTGAACATCCGATGTGTGCAAACTACCAGAATTGGAAAGCTTCCAACGGTCGAAAACAACAAGCATCGGAATGTCCGATAACAACTTCGGAACATCCGATGACACCCTGAAGGGAACCAAGCTAAACACTCTAAGTCCTCATCGAAATATCCGAAAAAAGGCATCGGAACATCCGAACCAAACAGAAGGTTCCCAAACAGGACAACAAACACTTCGGAACTTCCGAAGAAACAACTTCGGACGGTCGAGCGAGCGAGAGAGCACCCTTTTTCTCGACAAGGCACATCGGACATTCCGATACCAAGGATCGGAATATCCGAAGCAAACAGAAGGTTCTCAAACAGAAACGATAGGCATCGGAACATCCGAAGCAAACAAATCGGAATGTCCGACCCTAACAACACAACGGACTAAAGCACAACTACACTTCGGAACTTCTGAAACATCGGAATGTCCGATACAACTTCGGAACATCCGACTAGAAAGTTACCACAAACTCATTCCGAAGCTAGAGAGAACACTTCTAGCCCTTGAGAGACTCAACTAAATTCATCTTGAGTGAGGAGATCATCTCTAAGTCAATTTCAACGCATCCCTCTTAATAGTACGGCATTTCTATGACTCAAAAGATTAAAATTACAAGCTTAAATGCCGTTTTTCTTACTCAACGCTACTCGGGAACACTTCGCGTACAAAGACGATCTCTTCTTGAAGCGTTTGCCTGTTCATAAACTAGTTGAACACATTAGATTCTTTAATCGTTTGTCATTAATCACTCAAAACAATTTTAGGGGGCCTAGATGCACTTTCAATCTCCCCCTTTTTGGTGATTGATGACAACACGATTAAGTACAAGTTTATAAATCATTAAGAGAGAATAAATATAGACGGAACTCCCCCTCAAAAAGTGCATTAAGAATGTATCTTGAAAACAAATGCATTTTTCGAGAGAAATATGAGGGAGCTCCCCCTATATCCTTGCATAGGAGATTTAACACAAGATTGACAAGATAAGCAATATGGATAATTAATAACCATCGAGTCAACAAGAGATCTCCATGCAAAAACAGTAAAGAGTTTAAAACGATAATAACATTCAACAACGAAGTTTTAAACCAAATAAGTTCCAAGATCACGGACTCAGCGACTTTGAACCAAGGATAGATAGATAAATTTGTCATCTCTCCCCCTTTGGCATCAAGCACCACAAAGGATGGAGAGAGAGAGAGAGATGTAGAACTAATCAGACTCCTCTGATGCAGCTTCATCTGACTCAGATTCTTCGTCGTCATCCTCAGACTCTGACACATCAGGTGCTGGAGCAAAAGGATCCTCGATCTCTTCTTCACTTTCCTCGTCCTCTCGAGCACTCCATTCAGATGCCTTTGGATATCCTTGAGTCGCTTGGCATTCTTCTTACCGCTTTCGAGTTGCTTTTGCAAAGAACAAATATTGACTTCAAAGCTCGCGAGAATAGGTGAAGAAGATCATTGAAGTAGAAGCTGAAGGAGTAGCAGCAGAGGAGGCAGTCCTCCTGGTGGAAGCTCTGGTGGCTCGCTGAGATGGGGCCTTGATTGGCCTGACTTGAAGTGCCACATGCTTTCCATCACACTCAAACTGCTGCCCAGTCACTTGTTCAATTAAGTGCATGATAAAAGGAGCATATCCACAGCTTCTTCTGGGCTCCTGTCCAATGAGTCTGATCTCATTCCATATGAAGTCAAAGACATCAAAGGGCCTCTGACCATCTTGCATTCTGCTCAAGAGGTTTCTAGTGAAAGAAAGGACATGAGAAGCATCACCTTCTTTTGGAGCCAAGGTCTTCCTGAAGAGTCTGTTCAGGATAGCAAAGAAGGGCTTCATTCCCTTGGTGTCACCTGGCTCAAACTCTGCATTCTCCTCATACAAGAAATTCAGATTTGATGCACCAAGTGAGACCTCATTGTGGATCTCGATCTCTGCCCCTGGAGTCCGCCTCTGTGAAGTCAAGTAGCCTCGGCAAATTGAACATATGTAGCTTCATACCAGGTTCCTCGGTCATCCAATGGAGAGTAGAGACTCGATCCCTGGAGACATACATTGTGGCATAGAACTGAGCTATGATCTCCACATTCCAATCATGCTGAAAGGCCATGATCCTTTTGGTGCCAGTTCTTTCACAAGCTGCAATAACATCATTGAATATGGCATCATCTGCTGCTGCCATATACTTCCAATCAACACATTGCATTTGGATTACCGGATTCTTTCTAGGATAAATGACTGAAGCATAAAAGTCCTGCTGAAAGAATGTCCAGAAACGTGAGTCAGAAGAGAACTGGTCATTCCGCTTTGGATTCTCTTCACGAGCTTTTCTCACTTGTGCTTTTCCTTTGTAGTTTCTTGGCTTTCTTTGAAGTCTAGGGTTTCTTTCAGGCGGTCTCAATCTCGGCATGTCTCTTGGCTGAGACCCTGACGCACCTGCAATCCCTTTTCCTTTTCTTGAAGGCAGAGTTGCTCCTCGTGGCACATTCACAGTCTGAGCATCCTGAGCAGCAGGTTCATTTATTGAAATCCCAGGTTGAGATCCTCGATTGAAGCTCGCTTTGTTCTCGCTTGATTGGAGTTTTGCGCTTTTCGAAAGTGATCTTAGCCGGATCTGAGGAGGTGACCACCCCGACTTGGGTCCATTTGAGAAAGCCGACACGGAATAGATTGATAAGATAAAAGAAACTAGAGAGAGCACTTGGTTCTAGTGATGTCTTTGTCAACATCGGACATTCCGATTTCATATCGGACATTCCGACATTACATCGGACATTCCGATAGTGAACATCGGAAGTTCCGATATTTCCGGTACACCCCTAAAACTAGGATTCCAACCAGATCAACCACAGGAAACAAAAGAAACTTGAGATCTGGGCGAAGGAAGACTATGACAACAAGTCTATCCAAAAGATTTGATCAAAAGATTCACGGAAAACGAAGAGACACGGATTGCTCTAGGGTTTACCTTGAGGATGAAGAACGAGATTTGAGATGGATTGAAGTCTTCTAATCCGTGAGGCACTCCTCCTTGAGGTAGATCGGAGTTTCCGAAGAGTTGAAGACTCCGAAGACGACAAGAGAAGAAAGAGTGCAGTAGAGGGAGGGAAAGGACGTACGGAGGTAAAGTGAGGGAATAAAGAAATGAGGAGGGGCCAACCGAAACGTCCTTATCCTGCGTTTACACGCACTTCGGAAGTTCCGAAATTAGGTTCGGAAGTTCAAGAGTTCAAGTTTCAGCGAACCAGAAGTTGAACAGGATTCGGATATTCTGATAAAAATATCGGATATTCCGAAGAGTTTAAAAGCACAGAATTCGGATATTCCGATGACTGGATCGGATAGTCCGATACGTGAATTTTTCCAGCTGACAGGAAGGAAGAGATTGGATTTCTGAGATGGAAGAAATTGAGACTTTGAGTCAGAGAACTCGGCAGTCATCCAACATGTGATCAGAGAACAAAAACGACAGTCGAAGCTATGATCACAGGTGGAATGACTAAAGATGCACTTGACAACTCAACTCTTTTCAAAGGCAGATAACTAATTTTTGCAATCCTTTTATTTTGAAATCACCAAGAATAGTAACTATATATGCGAGCAAGATGTCAAGTCACATTCCGATAGTCTAGGATGTTCAGCTCACTTCTCAATTCGCAAAATCGTTTCTCATCAAGAGGTTTGGTGAAGATATCGGCCAATTGTTTCTCGGTTCTCACATAGGTAATATCTATGTCTCCCTTGAGAGAGTGATCTCTAAGGAAGTGGTGTCGGATGTCTATATGCTTGGTCCGAGAGTGTTGAACAGGATTGTTGGCTATTTTGATTGCACTCTCATTGTCACATAAGAGTGGTACTTTTTCCAAGTTAAATCCAAAATCCTTTAAGGTTTGCCTCATCCATAGCAATTGTGCACAACAACTTCCTGCGGCAATGTATTCGGCTTAGCGGTTGATAGAGCCACTGAATTTTGTTTCTTTGAGGACCAAGACACTAGTGATCTACCTAGAAATTGACAAGTCCCCGAGGTGCTTTTTCTATCCACTTTGCAACCCGCATAATCAGCATCCGAATAACCAATCAAATCGAATTTTGATCCTTTAGGATACCAAAGCCCTAAACTAGGTGTGTGAACTAAATATCTAAGAATTCTTTTCACGGCTACTAGGTGGCACTCTCTCGGAGTGGCTTGAAATCTTGCACACATGCAAACACTAAGCATAATATCAGGCCTAGATGCACAAAGATAGAGCAAAGAACCTATCATGGATCGATATACCTTTTGATCCACAGGGTTACCTTCTTCATTTAGACCAAGATGACCGTTTGTTGCCATGGGAGTATGAATGGGCTTGGCGTTCTCCATGTCAAACTTCTTGAGCATATCCTTGATGTACTTTGTTTGGCATAAGAATGTACCTTCCTTGAGTTGTTTGATTTGAAATCCAAGGAAGAATTTTAACTCGCCCATCATTGACATTTCGAACCTCTTTGTCATAATCCTACTAAATTCCTCACAAAAGCTTTTATTAGTAGAACCAAATATAATGTCATCAACATATATTTGGCACACAAATAAATCATTATCAACAAATTTTGTGAAGAGAGTAGGATCGACTTTACCAATTTCGAAACCCTTTTTAATAAGAAAATCCTTAAGGCATTCATACCATGCTCTAGGTGCTTGCTTAAGCCCGTAGAGCGCCTTATGGAGTTTGTAGACATGAGTGGGGTTCTTATGATCCTCCATTCCCGGCGGTTGCTCAACATAGACTAATTCGGCGATTGGGCCATTTAGGAAAGCACTCTTGACATCCATTTGATAAAGCTTGAAATCATGGTGAGTGGCAAATGCAACTAATATACGAATTGACTCAAGTCTAGCTACGGGAGCATAAGTCTCACCAAAATCCAAACCTTCAATTTGAGTGAATCCTTGAGCTACCAACCGAGCCTTGTTTCTTGTGACAACTCCGTTCTCGTCTTGTTTGTTGCGGAAGACCCATTTGGTTCCAATCACGTTTTGATTTGGTCTTTCCACCAACGACCACACCTTGTTTCTAACGAAGTTGTTAAGCTCTTCATGCATAGCCATTATCCAATCCGGATCTCTTAGTGCATCTTCAACCTTCAAAGGTTCCAAAGTAGACACAAAAGAGTAAAATTCACAAAAATTAGCTACTCTAGAGCGTGTAGTTACCCCCTTTTGGATATCACCGAGAATGTTATCGACGGGGTGGTCTCTTTGGACACTTTGATGCACTCTTGGATGCGGCATTTGAGATGTTTGTTGAATTGGCTCATTATCTTCAATTTGATCATCCTCCATTAATTTGCTTGAACTATCTTGAGGAATGTCTTGATTTTGATTTGAAGTGGGAGGCTCGACTTGAATGGATGAATTGTCTTGGTGTACCTTTTCTTGCGGCCTTACTTCACCTATTGCCATTTTCTTGATTGCAATGCTTGGCAATTCCTCATTATCTAGCACACTTAAATCAACTTGCTCTACTTGAGAGCCGTTAGATTCATCAAATGTCACGTCTCTCGCTATTTCAACACAACCCGAGGTTTTGTTGAAAACACGATAAGCGTAGGCATTTGATCCATATCCTAGCAAGAAACCTTCATCGATCTTTGGAGCAAATTTAGAGTTCTTGGGTTTCTTGTTAAGAATGAAACATTTACTACCGAAAACTCTAAAATATGAGACATTTGCTTTGTTACCGGTGAGGAGTTCGTATGCCGTCTTCTTCAAGATCTTGTGGAGATACAATCGGTTGATGGCATGGCACGCGGTGTTGGCGACTTCCGCCCAAAAATGATCGGAAATCTTGTATTCATCAAGCATTGTCCTTGCCATCTCGATCAACGTCCGATTCTTCCTTTCTACCACTCCATTTTGTTGAGGAGAATATGGAGCGGAGAACTCGTGCTTGATCCCTTCTTCATCAAGAAATTCTTCGACTTGAGTATTCTTGAATTCACTTCCATTATCGCTTCGAATCTTCTTGATCTTCAAATCGAACTCGTTTTGGGCTCTTCTTGCAAACTTCCTGATTATCCCTTGTGTCTCACTTTTCTCTTGCAAAAGAACACCCACGTGAAGCGTGAAAAGTCATCAACAATGACCAAACCATATTTGTTACCTCCGATGCTTATATACGCAATGGGTCCGAAGAGGTCCATGTGTAGAAGCTCCAATGGTCTTGTCGTTGTCATGATGTTCTTTGCGGGATGACGCGCTCCAACTTGCTTTCCGGCTTGACAAGCGCTACAAATCCTGTTTTTCTCAAACTCAACATTCGTTAGTCCAATGATGTGATCACCCTTTAGAAGCTTGTCGAGGTTCCTCATGCCAACATGAGCTAGCCGGCGATGCCACAACCAACCCATGCTAGACTTTGCCATTAAGCATGTTTGAAGTTTAGCGCTATTTGAGTTGAAATCAACCAAATAGAGCTTACCCTTCAAATATCCTTTAAAAGCAATTGAGGAATCGTCTCTTCTAAAGACGGTCACATCCACATTAGTGAAAAGACAATTATAACCCATCTCGCAAAGTTGCGACACGGATAACAAATTGTAATTTAAGAATTTAACTAGGAGAACATTTGATATTGAATGATCATTAGAAATAGCAATTTTACCTAATCCCATTACCTCACCAAACACAATATTTTCATATTGTGACCCTTTCTCATCAAAAGATGAAAACATTTTCTTTTCTCCGGTCATGTGGTTTGTGCAACCACTATCAAGCACCCAACTTGATCCCCCGGAGGTATAGTCCTACGAAAACACATCAAGTCTTGTTTTTAGGTACCCAAATCCTTTTGGGTCCTTGCATGTTAGTAATCAATACTTTCGGTACCCACACCTTCTTTTTGCTCACATCATTAGAGTGGTGGGCACCGATATAATGAGCAATCACTTTACCACGGTGATTTCTCTTCAACATGTATGATGCATAGTGAATGGGATGAGTTGTATGATGTTGAAGATACTTCTTTGATTCTTGCCCGGTCTTAATGACTTGTGTGGTGGTCAATGGTTGCTTGTCATTTTCTTTGACAAACTTGATGCATTCCTTACCTTTTACCACCACACGGTCATTTCCCTTGCAATCGTACTTATCATATCCTAGCCCTTCTTTATTTTTGTTTCCACGTGTGTTGATTGTTTTGTAGAGGGCATCCTTGGATTGATAAGTCTTGATGCAACCATACTTTACCAAAGCATTCAATCTCTCGTTTTCTCCTTTTAATACTTGCACAAGTTGGGAATTAGTAGAGCAAGTATTAATATCAATATTATAGCAACGAGAGCAACCATTACTAGTGGAAGGAATAGAAGCCATTGAAGAATTAATGATTGGAGAGTTGAGGTCATTAAGAGACTCAATTTGCACTTTAAGAGCTTGAAGATTGTTTTCCAAGCTAATAACATTCTCTTGAAGCGATTCATTTGAACTCTTAAGGATCGTGATTGAATTGTTAGCCAAGTCAAGATCTTTGGTTAGCAATTCAATTTTCTCCTTTTCCATTGCGAGGAGCTTTTCAAAAGCAAGATTTCTCTTCTTTTCACAAATTAGCAATTCTTCTTGCTTTTCAAGAGTTTCCTCTTGGCTATCTATTCTTTTCAATAGTTTATTGATTTTTGCAATGGTAGATTTGTTTAAGTTGCAAAATAAAGCATCATCATCATCATCGCTCTCTAATTCACTATCACTACTAGGGGGTTTTGTCTTAGCCATTACCTTGCGCCTTTGGCCATAAGACAAATAGGCGCATCGTGGTCGGAGTCGTTGTCGCTCAATTCCCGAAGAGCGGCGTTGTTGGTGGAGCGGCTTCAATGGCGAGGGTGGCGACTCCTTCATCATCGGTGTCGGAGTCGGAGTCGTTTGAATCCCATTCTTCTCCAATGTGAGCTCGCCCTGAGTACTTCTTCTTGTACGTCTTGTTCTTCTTGAGCGGCTCATTCTTCTTGTTCTCATTTTGGTTGTTCTTCTTCTTTGGACAATCGGCGATGAAGTGTCCAACTTCACCGCACTCATAGCAAGCCCTTTTGGTGTTTCTTCTTCCTCTTGATTTGTCATTGTAGTTCTTCTTGTATTTGCTTGACTCCGTCATATTTGAGGAACTTTTGAATTTCCTCACAAATAGAGCCAAGTCTTCTTCGTCTTCGCTCTCATCTTCTTCTTCATCACTTGATGTTGATTCTTCCTTTTTGCTTGCCTTCAAAGCTATTTGCTTCGGTCTTGAGCTTGAGCTTTGCTTGGCAAGGTTCTTTACTTCTTTTGCTTCTTCCTCCATAAGCTCATGTGATAGAATTCTTCCTAGCACATCATTAGGAGTAAGCCTTTTGAAATCTTTCGCTCTCGTATAAGTGTTACGAGAGTCGAATTCCTTGGAGCAAAGGCTCTCAACATCCTCTTCACCACAACGTGGTCCGTCATATCCTTGCTTCCAAGCCCTCGGATCTTGTTTACAAGAATCATCAACCGTCATACATTTGTTGAGGTGTCTCATCATCATTCATGACAAATCTCCCAACTTGCCTTCTAGCAATTCGATCTTTGATTCCCTTACACTTGATGTACCCTCATGTGCAACTTGGAGTGTGTCCCATATCTCTTTGGCTTCTTCCAAGCCATCCACTTTGTTGAATTCCTCGGGACTCAACGCTCCAAGCAACACGCTTGCGGGCTTGAGCATTTCGGTGAATGTTTTGCTCTTGTTCCGGCGTGAGCTCCATATCGTCTTCCGGCATATCTAAACCTGTGCAAACAATCTTCCAAACACTAGGATGGAGTGACATCAAATGCATTTTCATCTTGTGCCTCCAAGCGGAATAGTACGTGCCATCAAAGAAAGGAGCACGCCCGGAGGGCACAGTGATATATGAATGCGAAGAGGAAGTATTTAATTTTTCATAATTGAATGGAATTTGAGCTCCCTGAGTAGATGTAGAGGTAGCTTCCTCTTTGCTCTTGCCGGGAGTTCCATCTCCGGCTCTCGGACTATTTTGCTCGTCCGTCACGACAACCTTCAAACCGGTGTTGGCCATCACGTTCCTTCAAGCGGTTAAGCCTTCGAGAAGGTTTAGCTCTGATACCAATTGAAAAGGTTAGAAGATTGCCTAGAGGGGGGGTGAATAGGCTAATTTCAAATTAAAACAATTTGATGCAGCGGAAAAGAGTCGGATATTCCGAATTAATATCGGAACTTCCGAAATCTTCGGAACTTCTGTAATTACTTCGGACTATCCGATTTGCTCTTGACATTAGGAGTCAAGTACAAAGAGCTATTCGAAGACTAGCTCTAGACGACTTAAAAAGCACTTAAGAAAATCAATAATATGAATCAAGTGATTAGAGACAAGAGAGAACACAGTAGTTTGATTCCCGGAGTTCGGATCCTTGAGGGGATCGTACGTCTCCGTTGAGGAGGCTCCAAAGAGCCGGGTCTTTTCCAACCCTTTCCTCCCAAACCTCGGTCACACTTGAGGCTTGGTTCCACTATTGGATCCTTTCCTTTCGGAGGCGGAGCCGGCCTTCACAAACTTCTCACGGCTTCCCACAATCGTTGGGGGCTCGTGAGCGACGCCTAGCCGTCTAGGAGTCCTTCAACCTCCAAGAGAAATGAATGCACTTGAATCTCGATCTTGGAGAGGTTCTCTACTTTCTCAAGATGAATAACCACTTAGCCCTTGACTTTCAATCACACTTGACAAACTCTTACTCACTAAATGATCCCTAAGATCAATGAGAAGAGAAAGCTCAAAGTATGCTCTAGAGAGTGTTCAAGAAGCTCAAGAGTTCAGCCTAAGCAAAAGTGTAACCAGCAAAAGGAGTGGGAGAGGGGTATTTATAGTTTTGGATCAAAACTAGCCGTTACCCTCGCACTCAGCCTCACATCGGAATGTCCGACAAGAACTTCGGAACATCCGATGTGTGCAAACTACCAGAATTGGAAAGCTTCCAACGGTCGAAAACAACAAGCATCGGAATGTCCGATAACAACTTCGGAACATCCGATGACACCCTGAAGGGAACCAAGCTAAACACTCTAAGTCCTCATCGAATATCCGAAAAAAGGCATCGAACATCCGAACCAAACAGAAGGTTCCCAAACAGGACAACAAACACTGGAACTTCCGAAGAAACAACTTCTGACAGTCAACAGAGCAGAGAGCACCCTTTTTCTCGGCGGCACATCGGACATTCCGATACCAAGGATCGGAATATCCAAGCAAGCATGAAGGTTCTCAAACAGAAGCGATAGGCATCGGAACATCGAAGCAAACAAATCGGAATGTCCGACCCTAACAACACAACGGACTAAAGCACAACTACACTTCGAACTTCAAAACATCGGAATGTCCGATACAACTTCGAACATCCGACTAGAAAGTTACCACAAACTCATTCAAGCTAGAGAGAACACTTCTAGCCCTTGAGAGACTCAACTAAATTCATCTTGAGTGAGGAGATCATCTCTAAGTCAATTTCAACGCATCCCTCTTAATAGTACGGCATTTCTATGACTCAAAAGATTAAAATTACAAGCTTAAATGCCGTTTTTCTTACTCAACGCTACTCGGGAACACTTCGCGTACAAAGACGATCTCTTCTTGAAGCGTTTGCCTGTTCATAAACTAGTTGAACACATTAGATTCTTTAATCGTTTGTCATTAATCACTCAAAACAATTTTAGGGGGCCTAGATGCACTTTCAATCTCCCCCTTTTTGGTGATTGATGACAACACGACATGACAAGTTTATAAATCATTAAGAGAGAATAAATATAGACGGAACTCCCCTCAAAAAGTGCATTAAGAATGTATCTTGAAAACAAATGCATTTTTCGAGAGAAATATGAGGAGCTCTCTATATCCTTGCATAGGAGATTTAACACAAGATTGACAAGATAAGCAATATGGATAATTAATAACCATCGAGTCAACAAGAGATCTCCATGCAAAAACAGTAAAGAGTTTAAAACGATAATAACATTCAACAACGAAGTTTTAAACCAAATAAGTTCCAAGATCACGGACTCAGCGACTTTGAACCAAGGATAGATAGATAAATTTGTCATCTCTCCCCCTTTGGCATCAAGCACCACAAAGGATGGAGAGAGAGAGAGATGTAGAACTAATCAGACTCCTCTGATGCAGCTTCATCTGACTCAGATTCTTCGTCGTCATCCTCAGACTCTGACACATCAGGTGCTGGAGCAAAAGGATCCTCGATCTCTTCTTCACTTTCCTCGTCCTCTGAGCACTCCAGATTCAGATGCCTTTGGATATCCTTGAGTCGCTTGGCATTCTTCTTCTGCTTTTCTGAGTTGCTTTTGCAAAGAACAAATATTGACTTCAAAGCTCGCAGAATAGGTGAAGAAGATCATTGGAGTAGAAGGCGAAGGAGTAGCAGCAGAGGAGGCGATCCTCCTGGTGGAAGCTCACAGTGGCTCACGAGATGGGGCCTTGATTGGCCTGACTTGAAGTGCCACATGCTTTCCATCACACTCAAACTGCTGCCCAGTCACTTGTTCAATTAAGTGCATGATAAAAGGAGCATATCCACAGCTTCTTCTGGGCTCCTGTCCAATGAGTCTGATCTCATTCCATATGAAGTCAAAGACATCAAAGGGCCTCTGACCATCTTGCATTCTGCTCAAGAGGTTTCTGGTGAAAGAAAGGACATGAGAAGCATCACCTTCTTTTGGAGCCAAGGTCTTCCTGAAGAGTCTGTTCAGGATAGCAAAGAAGGGCTTCATTCCCTTGGTGTCACCTGGCTCAAACTCTGCATTCTCCTCATACAAGAAATTCAGATTTGATGCACCAAGTGAGACCTCATTGTGGATCTGATCTCTGTCCCTGGAGTCCGCCTCTGTGAAGTCAAGTAGCCTGGCAAATTGAACATATGTAGCTTCATACCAGGTTCCCTCAGTCATCCAATGGAGAGTAGAGACTCGATCCCTGGAGACATACATTGTGGCATAGAACTGAGCTATGATCTCCACATTCCAATCATGCTGAAAAGCCATGATCCTTTTGGTGCCAGTTCTTTCATAAGCTGCAATAACATCATTGAATATGGCATCATCTGCTGCTGCCATATACTCCCAATCAACACATTGCATTTGGATTACCGGATTCTTTCTAGGATAAATGATCAAGCATAAAAGTCCTTTGAAAGAATGTCCGTAAACGTGAGTCGAAGAGAATCGGTCATTCCGCTTTGGATTCTCTTCACGAGCTTTTCTCAGTTGTGCTGCTTTTCCTTTGTAGTTTCTTGGCTTTCTTTGAAGTCTAGGGTTTCTTTCAGCGGTCTCAATCTCGGCATGTCTCTTGGTGAGACCCTGCGACCACTGCAATCCCTTTTCCTTTTCTTGAAGGCAGAGTTGCTCCTCGTGGCACATTCACGATCTGAGCATCCTGAGCAGGCAGGTTCATTTATTGAAATCCCAGGTTGAGATCCTCGATTGAAGCTCGCTTTGTTCTCGCCTGATTGGAGTTTTGCGCTGACCGAAAGTGATCTTAGCCGGATCCCGAGGAGGTGACCACCTGACTTGGGTCCATTTGAGAAAGGCGACACGGAATAGATTGATAAGATAAAAGAAACTAGAGAGAGCATCGGTTCTAGTGATGTATCATCAACATCGGACATTCCGATTTCATATCGGACATTCCGACATTACATCGGACATTCGATAGTGAACATCGGAAGTTCCGATATTTCAGATACACCCCTAAAACTAGGATTCCAACCAGATCAACCACAGAAACAAAAGAAACTTGAGATCTGGGGCGAAGGAAGACTATGACAACAAGTCTATCCAAAAGATTTGATCAAAAGATTCACGGAAAACGAAGAGACACGGATTGCTCTAGGGTTTACCTTGAGGATGAAGAACGAGATTTGAGATGGATTGAAGTCTTCTAATCCGTGAGGCACTCCTCCTTGAGGTAGATCGGAGTTTCCGAAGAGTTGAAGACTCCGAAGACGACAAGAGAAGAAAGAGTGCAGTAGAGGGAGGGAAAGGACGTACGGAGGTAAAGTGAGGGAATAAAGAAATGAGGAGGGGCCAACCGAAACGTCCTTATCCTGCGTTTACACGCACTTCGGAAGTTCCGAAATTAGGTTCGGAAGTTCCGAAGAGTTCAAGTTTCCAGCGAACCAGAAGTTGAACAGGATTCGGATATTCCGATAAAAATATCGGATATTCCGAAGAGTTTAAAAGCACAGAATTCGGATATTCCGATGACTGGATCGGATAGTCCGATACGTGAATTTTTCCAGCTGACAGGAAGGAAGAGATAGGATTTCTGAGATGGAAGAAATTGAGACTTTGAGTCAGAGAACTCGGCAGTCATCCAACATGTGATCAGAGAACAAAAACGACAGTCGAAGCTATGATCACAGGTGGAATGACTAAAGATGCACTTGACAACTCAACTCTTTTCAAAGGCAGATAACTAATTTTTGCAATCCTTTTATTTTGAAATCACCAAGAATAGTAACTATATATGCGAGCAAGATGTCAAGTCACATTCCGATAGTCTAGGATGTTCAGCTCACTTCTCAATTCGCAAAATCGTTTCTCATCAAGAGGTTTGGTGAAGATATCGGCCAATTGTTTCTCGGTTCTCACATAGGTAATATCTATGTCTCCCTTGAGAGAGTGATCTCTAAGGAAGTGGTGTCGGATGTCTATATGCTTGGTCCGAGAGTGTTGAACAGGATTGTTGGCTATTTTGATTGCACTCTCATTGTCACATAAGAGTGGTACTTTTTCCAAGTTAAATCCAAAATCCTTTAAGGTTTGCCTCATCCATAGCAATTGTGCACAACAACTTCCTGCGGCAATGTATTCGGCTTCCGCGGTGGATAGAGCCACTGAATTTTGTTTCTTTGAGGACCAAGACACTAGTGATCTACCTAGAAATTGACAAGTCCCCGAGGTGCTTTTTCTATCCACTTTGCAACCCGCATAATCAACATCCGAATAACCAATCAAATCGAATTTTGATCCTTTAGGATACCAAAGCCCTAAACTAGGTGTGTGAACTAAATATCTAAGAATTCTTTTCACGGCTACTAGGTGGCACTCTCTCGGAGTGGCTTGAAATCTTGCACACATGCAAACACTAAGCATAATATCAGGCCTAGATGCACAAAGATAGAGCAAAGAACCTATCATGGATCGATATACCTTTTGATCCACAGGGTTACCTTCTTCATTTAGACCAAGATGACCGTTTGTTGCCATGGGAGTATGAATGGGCTTGGCGTTCTCCATGTCAAACTTCTTGAGCATATCCTTGATGTACTTTGTTTGGCATAAGAATGTACCTTCCTTGAGTTGTTTGATTTGAAATCCAAGGAAGAATTTTAACTCGCCCATCATTGACATTTCGAACCTCTTTGTCATAATCCTACTAAATTCCTCACAAAAGCTTTTATTAGTAGAACCAAATATAATGTCATCAACATATATTTGGCACACAAATAAATCATTATCAACAAATTTTGTGAAGAGAGTAGGATCGACTTTACCAATTTCGAAACCCTTTTTAATAAGAAAATCCTTAAGGCATTCATACCATGCTCTAGGTGCTTGCTTAAGCCCGTAGAGCGCCTTATGGAGTTTGTAGACATGAGTGGGGTTCTTATGATCCTCCATTCCGTGATTTGCTCAACAGAGACTAATTCAGCGATTGGGCCATTTAGGAAAGCACTCTTGACATCCATTTGATAAAGCTTGAAATCATGGTGAGTGGCAAATGCAACTAATATACGAATTGACTCAAGTCTAGCTACGGGAGCATAAGTCTCACCAAAATCCAAACCTTCAATTTGAGTGAATCCTTGAGCTACCAACCGAGCCTTGTTTCTTGTGACAACTCCGTTCTCGTCTTGTTTGTTGCGGAAGACCCATTTGGTTCCAATCACGTTTTGATTTGGTCTTTCCACCAACGACCACACCTTGTTTCTAACGAAGTTGTTAAGCTCTTCATGCATAGCCATTATCCAATCCGGATCTCTTAGTGCATCTTCAACCTTCAAAGGTTCCAAAGTAGACACAAAAGAGTAAAATTCACAAAAATTAGCTACTCTAGAGCGTGTAGTTACCCCCTTTTGGATATCACCGAGAATGTTATCGACGGGGTGGTCTCTTTGGACACTTTGATGCACTCTTGGATGCGGCATTTGAGATGTTTGTTGAATTGGCTCATTATCTTCAATTTGATCATCCTCCATTAATTTGCTTGAACTATCTTGAGGAATGTCTTGATTTTGATTTGAAGTGGGAGGCTCGACTTGAATGGATGAATTGTCTTGGTGTACCTTTTCTTGCGGCCTTACTTCACCTATTGCCATTTTCTTGATTGCAATGCTTGGCAATTCCTCATTATCTAGCACACTTAAATCAACTTGCTCTACTTGAGAGACGTTATATTCATCAAATGTCACGTCTCTCGCTATTTCAACACAACCCGAGGTTTTGTTGAAAACACGATAAGCGTAGGCATTTGATCCATATCCTAGCAAGAAACCTTCATCGATCTTTGGAGCAAATTTAGAGTTCTTGGGTTTCTTGTTAAGAATGAAACATTTACTACCGAAAACTCTAAAATATGAGACATTTGCTTTGTTACTGGGTGAGGAGTTCGTATGCCGTCTTCTTCAAGATCTTGTGGAGATACAATCGGTTGATGGCATGGCACGCGGTGTTGACACTTCCGCCCAAAAATGATCGGAAATCTTGTATTCATCAAGCATTGTCCTTGCCATCTCGATCAACGTCCGATTCTTCCTTTCTACCACTCCATTTTGTTGAGGAGAATATGGAGCGGAGAACTCGTGCTTGATCCCTTCTTCATCAAGAAATTCTTCGACTTGAGTATTCTTGAATTCACTTCCATTATCGCTTCGAATCTTCTTGATCTTCAAATCGAACTCGTTTTGGGCTCTTCTTGCAAACTTCCTGATTATCCCTTGTGTCTCACTTTTCTCTTGCAAAAAGAACACCCACGTGAAGCGTGAAAAGTCATCAACAATGACCAAACCATATTTGTTACCTCCGATGCTTATATACGCAATGGGTCCGAAGAGGTCCATGTGTAGAAGCTCCAATGGTCTTGTCGTTGTCATGATGTTCTTTGCGGGATGACGCGCTCCAACTTGCTTCCGGCTTGACAAGCGCTACAAATCCTGTTTTTCTCAAACTCAACATTCGTTAGTCCAATGATGTGATCACCCTTTAGAAGCTTGTCGAGGTTCCTCATGCCAACATGAGCTAGCCGGCGATGCCACAACCAACCCATGCTAGACTTTGCCATTAAGCATGTTTGAAGTTTAGCGCTATTTGAGTTGAAATCAACCAAATAGAGCTTACCCTTCAAATATCCTTTAAAAGCAATTGAGGAATCGTCTCTTCTAAAGACGGTCACATCCACATTAGTGAAAAGACAATTATAACCCATCTCGCAAAGTTGCGACACGGATAACAAATTGTAATTTAAGAATTTAACTAGGAGAACATTTGATATTGAATGATCATTAGAAATAGCAATTTTACCTAATCCCATTACCTCACCAAACACAATATTTTCATATTGTGACCCTTTCTCATCAAAAGATGAAAACATTTTCTTTTCTCCGGTCATGTGGTTTGTGCAACCACTATCAAGCACCCAACTTGATCCCCCGGAGGTATAGTCCTACGAAAACACATCAAGTCTTGTTTTTAGGTACCCAAATCCTTTTGGGTCCTTGCATGTTAGTAATCAATACTTTCGTACCCACACCTTCTTTTTGCTCACATCATTAGAGTGGTGGGCACCGATATAATGAGCAATCACTTTACCACGGTGATTTCTCTTCAACATGTATGATGCATAGTGAATGGGATGAGTTGTATGATGTTGAAGATACTTCTTTGATTCTTGCCCGGTCTTAATGACTTGTGTGGTGGTCAATGGTTGCTTGTCATTTTCTTTGACAAACTTGATGCATTCCTTACCTTTTACCACCACACGGTCATTTCCCTTGCAATCGTACTTATCATATCCTAGCCCTTCTTTATTTTTGTTTCCACGTGTGTTGATTGTTTTGTAGAGGGCATCCTTGGATTGATAAGTCTTGATGCAACCATACTTTACCAAAGCATTCAATCTCTCGTTTTCTCCTTTTAATACTTGCACAAGTTGGGAATTAGTAGAGCAAGTATTAATATCAATATTATAGCAACGAGAGCAACCATTACTAGTGGAAGGAATAGAAGCCATTGAAGAATTAATGATTGGAGAGTTGAGGTCATTAAGAGACTCAATTTGCACTTTAAGAGCTTGAAGATTGTTTTCCAAGCTAATAACATTCTCTTGAAGCGATTCATTTGAACTCTTAAGGATCGTGATTGAATTGTTAGCCAAGTCAAGATCTTTGGTTAGCAATTCAATTTTCTCCTTTTCCATTGCGAGGAGCTTTTCAAAAGCAAGATTTCTCTTCTTTTCACAAATTAGCAATTCTTCTTGCTTTTCAAGAGTTTCCTCTTGGCTATCTATTCTTTTCAATAGTTTATTGATTTTTGCAATGGTAGATTTGTTTAAGTTGCAAAATAAAGCATCATCATCATCATCGCTCTCTAATTCACTATCACTACTAGGGGGTTTTGTCTTAGCCATTACCTTGCGCCCTTTGGCCATAAGACAAATAGGCGCATCGTGGTCGGAGTCGTTGTCGCTCAATTCCCGAAGAGCGGCGTTGTTGGTGGAGCGGCTTCAATGGCGAGGTGGCGACTCCTTCATCATCGGTGTCGGAGTCTGAGTCGTTTGAATCCCATTCTTCTCCAATGTGAGCTCGCTTGAGTACTTCTTCTTGTACGTCTTGTTCTTCTTGAGCGGCTCATTCTTCTTGTTCTCATTTTGGTTGTTCTTCTTCTTTGGACAATCGGCGATAAAGTGTCCAACTTCACCGCACTCATAGCAAGCCCTTTTGGTGTTTCTTCTTCCTCTTGATTTGTCATTGTAGTTCTTCTTGTATTTGCTTGACCCGTCATATTTGAGGAACTTTTTGAATTTCCTCACAAATAGAGCCAAGTCTTCTTCGTCTTCGCTCTCATCTTCTTCTTCATCACTTGATGTTGATTCTTCCTTTTTGCTTGCCTTCAAAGCTATTTGCTTCGGTCTTGAGCTTGAGCTTTGCTTGGCAAGGTTCTTTACTTCTTTTGCTTCTTCCTCCATAAGCTCATGTGATAGAATTCTTCCTAGCACATCATTAGGAGTAAGCCTTTTGAAATCTTTTCGCTCTCGTATAAGTGTTACGAGAGTCGAATTCCTTGGAGCAAAGGCTCTCAACATCCTCTTCACCACAACGTGGTCCGTCATATCCTTGCTTCCAAGCCCTCGGATCTTGTTTACAAGAATCATCAACCGTCATACATTTGTTGAGGTGTCTCATCATCATTCATGACAAATCTCCCCAACTTGCCTTCTAGCAATTCGATCTTTGATTCCCTTACACTTGATGTACCCTCATGTGCAACTTGGAGTGTGTCCCATATCTCTTTGGCTTCTTCCAAGCCATCCACTTTGTTGAATTCCTCGGGACTCAACGCTCCAAGCAACACGCTTGCGGCTTGAGCATTTCGGTGAATGTTTTGCTCTTGTTCCGGCGTGAGCTCCATATCGTCTTCCGGCATATCTAAACCTGTGCAAACAATCTTCCAAACACTAGGATGGAGTGACATCAAATGCATTTTCATCTTGTGCCTCCAAGCGGAATAGTACGTGCCATCAAAGAAAGGAGCACGCCCGGAGGGCACAGTGATATATGAATGCGAAGAGGAAGTATTTAATTTTTCATAATTGAATGGAATTTGAGCTCCCTGAGTAGATGTAGAGGTAGCTTCCTCTTTGCTCTTGCCGGGAGTTCCATCTCCGGCTCTCGGACTATTTTGCTCGTCCGTCACGACAACCTTCAAACCGGTGTTGGCCATCACGTTCCTTCAAGCGGTTAAGCCTTCGAGAAGGTTTAGCTCTGATACCAATTGAAAAGGTTAGAAGATTGCCTAGAGGGGGGGTGAATAGGCTAATTTCAAATTAAAACAATTTGATGCAGCGGAAAAGAGTCGGATATTCCGAATTAATATCGGAACTTCCGAAATCTTCGGAACTTCCGTAATTACTTCGGACTATCCGATTTGCTCTTGACATTAGGAGTCAAGTACAAAGAGCTATTCGAAGACTAGCTCTAGACGACTTAAAAAGCACTTAAGAAAATCAATAATATGAATCAAGTGATTAGAGACAAGAGAGAACACAGTAGTTTGATTCCCGGAGTTCGGATCCTTGAGGGGATCGTACGTCTCCGTTGAGGAGGCTCCAAAGAGCCCGGGTCTTTTCCAACCCTTTCCTCCCAAACCTCGGTCACACTTGAGGCTTGGTTCCACTATTGGATCCTTTCCTTTCGGAGGCGGAGCCGGCCTTCACAAACTTCTCACGGCTTCCCACAATCGTTGGGGGCTCGTGAGCGACGCCTAGCCGTCTAGGAGTCCTTCAACCTCCAAGAGAAATGAATGCACTTGAATCTCGATCTTGGAGAGGTTCTCTACTTTCTCAAGATGAATAACCACTTAGCCCTTGACTTTCAATCACACTTGACAAACTCTTACTCACTAAATGATCCCTAAGATCAATGAGAAGAGAAAGCTCAAAGTATGCTCTAGAGAGTGTTCAAGAAGCTCAAGAGTTCAGCCTAAGCAAAAGTGTAACCAGCAAAAGGAGTGGGAGAGGGGTATTTATAGTTTTGGATCAAAACTAGCCGTTACCCTCGCACTCAGCCTCACATCGGAATGTCCGACAAGAACTTCGGAACATCCGATGTGTGCAAACTACCAGAATTGGAAAGCTTCCAACGGTCGAAAACAACAAGCATCGGAATGTCCGATAACAACTTCGGAACATCCGATGACACCCTGAAGGGAACCAAGCTAAACACTCTAAGTCCTCATCGGAATATCCGAAAAAAGGCATCGGAACATCCGAACCAAACAGAAGGTTCCCAAACAGGACAACAAACACTTCGGAACTTCCGAAGAAACAACTTCGGACAGTCCGAACAGAACAGAGAGCACCCTTTTTCTCGACAGCACACATCGGACATTCCGATACCAAGGATCGGAATATCCGAAGCAAACAGAAGGTTCTCAAACAGAAACGATAGGCATCGGAACATCCGAAGCAAACAAATCGGAATGTCCGACCCTAACAACACAACGGACTAAAGCACAACTACACTTCGGAACTTCTGAAACATCGGAATGTCCGATACAACTTCGGAACATCCGACTAGAAAGTTACCACAAACTCATTCCGAAGCTAGAGAGAACACTTCTAGCCCTTGAGAGACTCAACTAAATTCATCTTGAGTGAGGAGATCATCTCTAAGTCAATTTCAACGCATCCCTCTTAATAGTACGGCATTTCTATGACTCAAAAGATTAAAATTACAAGCTTAAATGCCGTTTTTCTTACTCAACGCTACTCGGGAACACTTCGCGTACAAAGACGATCTCTTCTTGAAGCGTTTGCCTGTTCATAAACTAGTTGAACACATTAGATTCTTTAATCGTTTGTCATTAATCACTCAAAACAATTTTAGGGGGCCTAGATGCACTTTCAGGGCCTCACACCACCACGACAGTACCAAGGACTAGACATCACAGTTTACTCGGCCAGGTCTGTCCCATTCCAGACTTGAGGCTATATGGTGGACTCAGTTCAAACTCATGCAAGATTAAGTCCTTAGGGTGACCGAGGCAAGACTACCCAAGGATTCACAAGTAACCAAAGCAATAAAACCGAATGCGACCTCCCAAGTGCCACATCTGGCCCACCAGAACAATCTTGCCACTTGCCCCAGTCTAAATCATTTAATCACCCAGTTGATTACCATGCACCATGTGCCCCATCAACATCATCAACAACACATGTAGCAATTTCCAAAATCATGTTCCATCTCTCATTAAGTCAAGATTAATTTCCGACATTCAAAATTATATCAATAACACGATTGCATGGCTAAGCTGGCTAATTACGGTCTAATTAACCCATGTTGGCAAAGTATTAGTGTCCAACTATTATTTCACATCCTAGGGTGACAAATGATTCATGGCATACAATTATTATAGACAAGGTGGCATAATCAGATAGATCACATAACTATTCCCGGAATTATTCAAAAGCATTTTAATTAAACTAGCATGCAATAATTTAAACTAACATAGTTTCAAAAGTGGGATAAACATTGTCAAAGCATAACTTGCCTTCAAAGAGTACTGTTTCCTGGTCTTGAACTTGCTCCTGGGTCAAAACTTCTCTTTCAAAGCCTTTGGGCAGTTCAACGTCTACGCGTATCGGATAAATAAACAACAAATAAAAAAACAGAGGAAAAATTCATGTCCAAAAATTAATTAAAATTCACCATTAAATAGAGCTCAATTTTATAAAAATTTAGAAACTAGAATCACCTCAATTGCGGTTACAATGCAAAAGTTATAGTCGTTTGAATTTTGAAAAATCAATTAAAAGAATAAACCGAATTAATTCATTTATTTTTCTATTGAAAAACCGAAAATATGACGTCAGCACCAAATTTCAATTTCGGCCGAATTATTTTTCTAAAGAAAAATCGAATTATGACGTCATGCTTGCGTCATCCGGTCCATAGACCTGGTCCACGGTTCGGTTTCGGTCCACCGTGGACCCGGTCCACGGGAACACGTGTCGCTGACATGTGGGACCCCCGGATGACCTCAGCTGCTGACGTCAGCATGGCCCGACCGAGACAGTTGACACGCCGGCCCCACCGTGACGTCAGCATGACATCACTGATGACATCATTGTGCGGGTGGCCGAGCCGCTGACTCGCAGTGGCCACTAGGCGCTGACCGTGCCGCTTCGGCTCCCGTACACGTGGCACGATCTGGACCATTGATTTGAAATCCGACGGTTGAGATTGGATCTAATCTCGCACGTTTTGGTTTAACGCGGTTGATCTAGATCGTACGATTTAGATCGGACGGCTGAGATTGGATCTCGATCCCGCGTCACCGTGGGGGTGACGTGGCATGACCCGGCGGCTGACGCGTGGCATGATCTGGACCGTTCACCGCAGATCGAACGGTTGGGATTGTATCTAGCGCTACCACATGAACCTAATCTAACCGTTCGATCTAGATACAACGATTGAGATCTAATCTAGCACGGTGCAATATGGGGCTATGTGGCTTAATCTGGTGCATTGGATCTAGATCTAACGGCTGCTAACAGATCTACACAGTAACACGAGATCTAACCCTAACTGTATGATCTAGATCTAACGGCTGAGATTTAATCTGGGATTTGAGCACGGGGAGGTGACGTGGATGAACCTGAAGCGTTGGATGGTCCTCACCGGCGGACGAGGTTGGGGTACCGGAGACAAAGACGAAGACCACGGCACCGACGGTTCGGGGCTCCTTCGGCGGGGTGAATGGTCCTCATGAACGCGCCTTGACGCGAGGGTTCCGAATCCGAGCACCAACACGGCGGGGGATGGCGGATGGTGGCGAAAAATGGGCAAGACCCTCGGCGGCTCCTCTTCCAACTTCGGCGAGCAATCGCAGTGAGGCTACGGCGGCTGGAGCTCGGTGACCTAAGGCAAAACGTGCGCACGGAAGAGGAGAACACTGTGGCGACGGCGGTGCATTAAATAGGGGCCTCGACATCCGGGAAATCCACAGAAACCGAGGTCCACCCGGGTGCGGCGACGGAGTCCGATGAGGACACAGGCAAGGTGACGTACGTAGCTGCATCCTGGCCGTCCGCACGAACGCGATCAATGGCCACAATCGCGCGCCGTGAACGGATCTGATCGAGAATTATCTAGGTTGACATGGTGCTATATCGTCCGTTGGATCCGAATCCAACGGTTCAAGCACGCGTGCGACGTGGCTCGATCCTGGCCGTTGGATCTCGATCCAACGGTCGCACGCGACAGGGTTCGGTCTGACTCGGGTCCAGTGCAGACATGGCTCGGTCGGACTCGAGTCTGACTCGGGTGGGTCTAACAGTGAAACCCATTAGGGCTTTTCAGCGATTTAATATTTAAAATTAATTCTAGAAATTCAAATAAATCAAGAAAAATAGCAAAATGCTCGAAAAAATTCTAGAAAAACTCTAGAAAAATACTTTGAGACATTTTGGACTCAAATAAAATATTTCCAACAAACTTTGTATGAAACTTTTAAATATTTAAATATTTCAATAAATGACTTAATTCAAATTAAATCCAAATAAATCCAAATAAATTCCAGAAAATTCCAAAAATTCAAATAACTCAATAAATTAAATAAAAGCACAAATTTGGGATGTTACAAACCTCCCCCCTTAACAGAATCTCGACCCCGAGATTCTGGGCTAACTAAGGAATTTGTTCGGAAACTCCTTCAGGTCTTCTTCATGCTCCCAGGTTGCTTCACTTTCAGCGTGGTTACTCCACTGGACTCTGCAAAAATGGGTTGACTTGTTTCTTGGCTCTCGGTCCATCGTGTGCAAAATCTTGAGAGGGTGCTCCTTGTATGTCAGATCTTCTTGTAACTCGATCGACTCCAAAGGGAGTTTGTTCTTCTAGCACTCGAAGACACTTTTTCAGTTGCGACATATGGAACACATCATGCACTCCTGCCAGTGACTGCGGCAACTCTAGCTGATAAGCGACTTCACCTCTGCAGCTCAAAATCTCGAATGGCCCAAGATATCATGGTGCGAGTTTCCCTTTAGCGTGAAATCTCTTAACTCCCTTGAGAGCTGTAACTCTGAAATATACGAAATCTTCTGGTTCAAAACTCAGCTCTCAGCGACGGTTATCGGCGTAACTCTTTTGTCTCGACTGAGCTATCTTCAATCTTTCCCCGATCATGGCAATCTGTTCTTTGGCTTCTTGGAGAATGTCCGGCCCAAATACATGGCGTTCGCCTGTCTTATTCCAATTCAAGGGCGTTCGACAGGTTCGACCATACAAGGTTTCAAATGGTGACATCTGCAAACTGGCCTGATAACTATTATTATAGCTAAACTCAGCATACAGCAAACTCTTGTCCCACGAGGTAGTGTATGCGACAGCACAAGCTCTAAGCGTATCTTCTAGAATCTGATTAACTCTTTCTGTCTGTCCATCCGTCTGCGGATGATATGTTGTACTGAAGTTCAAACGGGTCCCTATGGCTTCATGCAACTTATTCCAGAATCTCGAGGTAAACTGGGTACCTCTGTCTGACACTATGTTCTTCGGCACTCCATGCAAATAGACAATCCTTGACATATATAACTCCGCTAAGCGGTCTCCTGAGTTCGTAGTCTTCACAGGTATGAAATGAGCGACCTTGGTCAAACGATCCACTATGACCCATATAGAATCATATCCACCCTGAGTTTTAGGCAAACCGGTAATGAAGTCCATTCCGATTTACTCCCACTTCCACTCAGGTATCTTCAATGGTTGCAACAATCCTGCTGGCCTCTGATGCATTGCCTTAACTCTCTGGCATGTGTCGCATAGGGCGACATGCTCGGCAACTTCACGCTTCATACCCGGCCACCAAAATCTCTCTTTCAGGTCTTGATACATCTTGGCACTTCCCGGGTGAATCGAGTACTTGGAGTCATGGGCTTCTTCCAGAATCAACTGCTTCAGCTCTTTGTTGTTCGGCACACAAATTCGGTCTTTAATCCACAATGTACCCTGCTCATCCAACTTGAAGTCTTTAGCCTTGCCTTCATCCATCTTGGACTTAATTCTCTTTATCTTGTCATCATCCTTCTGGCCTTCTAAGGTAGGTTTCACTTCCAAGGCTGCTAAAAATCTTTCAGGTATCATTTCTAGCTTCAACTTCTAAAAATCCTTACATAACTTGCCTTCACTCTCTTCTATCAGCATATTCACTGTGTGGCCCTTCCGACTCAAAGCATCGGCTACTACATTAGCCTTGCCGGGATGGTAATGGATTCCAACATTATAGTCATTGATCAATTCCAACCATCTCCTTTGCCTCATATTCAAGTCTGATTGAGTGAATATATACTTAAGACTCTTGTGGTCTGTATAAACTTCACATCTGTTCCCAATAAGGTAATGATGCCACAACTTCAGAGCAAGCACTACGACAGCTAGCTCCAAATCATGCGTTGGGTATTTCTCCTCATGTGGCCTCAACTGCCTTGATGCATAAGCGACTACCTTCCGGTTCTGCATCAGCATACATCCAAGTCCTTGACGCGATGCATCACAGAAAATATGAAAACTCTGTTGAACATCTGGCAATACCAATACTGGTGCGGTTGTCAATCGCTTTTTCAACTTATGAAAGCTCTTCTCGCACTCTGGCGTCCATGCGTACTTATTCTCTTTCTTCAACAATTGCGTAAGGGGTCTGGCAATCGTTGAGAATCCTTCAATGAATCGATGGTAATATCCCCCCATTCCAAGAAAACTACGGATCTGGGTCACCGACTTCAGTTGCTCCCAATGCAATACTGCTTCTACCTTGCTCGGGTCAACTACGACTCCCTCGGCGGTCATCACATGTCCAAGAAATTCTACTTTACTCTTCCAGAAGTCACATTTGCTAAACTTAACAAATAATTGTTGCTCTCACAACTTCTCAAGAACTAGCCTCAGATGTTCGGCGTGTTCTTCTCTCGTCTTGGAGTAGACAAGAATATCATCAATGAACACGACGACAAACTTATCCAGATATTCCATGAAAACTTTATTCATCAAGTTCAGAAATATGCGGGTGCATTCGTTAGACCAAAGGACATAATTGTAAACTCGTAATGTCCATATCTTGACGAAAATGCAGTCTTCAGTAGATTTTCCGACCGAATCTTCAGCTGATGATACCCTGATCTCAGGTCGATCTTGGAGAAAACTCCAGCTCCTCTTAACTGATCAAACAAATCATCGATCCTGGGTAGCGGATACTTGTTCTTTATCGTCACATCATTGAGTGCACGATAATCAATACACATCCGAAAACTTTCATCCTTCTTCTTGACAAATAGGACTGGCGCTCCCCACGGCGACGAACTGGGTCTAATAAATCCTTTCTCCAATAGCTCCTCGATCTACTTCTTCATCTCCACCAATTCATCGGTAGACATCCGATAGGGTCTCTTGGCTATTAGGGCTGTACCAGGTACTAACTCATTCACAAACTCTATGTCTCTATCTGGTGGCATACCGGGTAGATCTTCAGGGAAAACATCCGAGTACTCACTGACCATTGGCACATCTTCAATCATGACTGCCTTGACACTGTTAACCATCAGTTGTCCATCTCGAACGGCATTTGCTTGAAACTCAACTCTTCCACCCTTTGGGCTTTCGACTGATACAACTCTTCGTCCACAGTCTAGCACAGCCTTATGCTTGGACAACCAATCCATTCCACGTATAACATCTAAGGTCTGTGTATCCAATATAATAAGGTTCACTAAGAACTCTACCCCATTTATTAATAACTTTACCCCAGAACATCCTACATTAGATCGGAGTTCTGATCCAGGGGATTGAACTAGCAGCACATGTGTAAGGTTCAACATTCTTAACCCATTTTCAATAGCAAAATTTAGAGATATAAAAGAATGCGAAGCTCCAGAATCAAACAAAACTATTGTAGGTACTGAATTAACTAGTAACTTACCCAGTACGATGTCCAACGTGTTCTGAACTGTATCAACGGTGACGTGGTTGATCCGACCTCTCACCGTTGCTTGGGGTGTAACTCCAGCTTGAACAGCTCCACGGTTTCCAACTGGTGCGGGCGTCCTTGTAGGCGGGTTCCAAGGTTGAGGCGAACGGGCGTCACACCTCCTCCTCGCTTAGGACAGTTATTGGAGAAGTGTCCTGGCTCGTTGCAACTGTAGCAGCGTTTTACCGTTGCTGGCTGGCTTCTTGCTAGTGCAACTCTGGCTTGTGCTGGTGTCTGGTAATTCTGTCCAATAGGTCTCGGTGCTGGTGACGGTGTCTTGGCGACATTCTGAGGCTGAAATCTGAAAAACTGATTGGGTGCAACTCTCAGCCTTTGTGCTCCTGGGCGAGCTCCTTGTTGTGCCATCCAGCGCTTCCTGTTATCATCCAACTCCTTGTGCTTATCCTCCAGGATAAGAGCCTTGTTCACCAACTCCTGGAAATCAGGAAATGTGTGGTGATCAGTCCCACCTGCGGTCCTGAGTTCAGTCCCCTCATGAAGCGAGACTGACTAGCCTTGTCCGTCACTACATCTTCAGGTGCGTAGAGAGCAAGTTGAGTTAACTTATTCAGATAGTCAGCCACTGACTGGCTGCCTTGCTTCAGTGCCCTGAATTCCTCCTTTAAATCCATGATTCCTTCAGGCACATGATACTGGCGGAAGGCTGTGGTAAACTCCTCCCAAGTGATCTCCTGGGGGTTTTCATGTGAAGCACAGAAGTTCTCCCACCATTCAGCTTCAGTCCCTTCTAGCAGATGAGAGGCATAGAGTACTCTCTCATTCCCAATGCACTGATTAATGTGCAGCTTCCTCTTAATGGACCTCAGCCAATCATCTGCCTCTAGTGGGTTTGCATTCCCAGAAAACGTGGATGGATGAGTCCTCATAAACTCTGAAAGTCTGGAGTTCTGATGCTGTCCCTAGTTAGCTTGATTGGCCTGGTTGGCAGTGGCTTGGGCAGTGACTTACTGCATCTGTTGCATCATTGCATGCATCAACTGTGTTTGAGCGGCAAGGAAAGCTCCAAAGTTCTGCATGTCAACTGGTGGGCTGGCTGGGGCATAGGTGCTCCATCATTGGGGTTTCCTGCGGGGCGGGAACCATTTCCATTTCTTCCGTTGTTGCCACGAGTGTTCAACATCTATTGATTGCTCCAAGGTTTAGAGACGAGAGGGATACGAGAATAGACAAGTAGTAAGAAACTTATGCGGGGGTAGCGTATGTAACTCAAAATCCAACTTTATTAATTATTAATAACTTGGTATGGTTGCTCACAATGCCTAAGGGCTCTGTAACAGATACTGCACACTCAGCAATTAAGAAGATCCAAATTAAACTAACACACTGGAGTCTAACGCCTAAAGGAAGACTCTTATTATCCTAAGACGCGACTCAACACTGAAGTCTCAACTGCTAAGCCTAACGCTCACTCATCGATCCATCCCCCATGGGAACAACCCAGGGTACACTTGAGCGGGTGTGGTGGCATCGGCGCGAAGCGATCTCCGTGCCCAACAATAGCTGTGGTCGATGAAGCAATGTCTTCCTTCAACTCTGGTGCTGGCTGCTGCTCTGGCTCCTCAGGGTATGGGTCGTGCAGCTCCAACACTGGCTCCAGTGCTGGCACGTCCATCTCCAACTCGTCGATCCTCCGTGAAGAGTGGGCAATATACCCCCGAGCCTCTCGCAATTGCCTCCTTACATCCTCGACTTCATCGCGGGCCTTCTGTAACTCCTGAATTGTCTGGTCGATAACATCCTCCTGGGTGACAAAAAACCTCGCCAGGTGAGTGATCGTGGCGTCCTCCTCTGCTATCAACTCCCGTTCAAGGTGACTGTCTCTGCGTGGATGATGACGAAACACAATGCCCTCCAACTCTGAAGAGTAGGTGCGAGCGATCTGCCGCATCGCCCGACGCGATGTCTCTTGGATCCCGGCTTCAAACGAAGACCTCCTCGCTGTGATGTGGACAGGACGACTCGCCTTGGTCTTCTCTCTGGTATACACAGTGATCTTGACGTCCCATGCTTGGACCAGTCCTGTCTTCACTATGGTGGTTCCCCGGTAGATCGGTCTGTCAAAACCCCCAAGTAGCTTCATCATACACCACAACTCAGCTGCATAACCTCCCTAACGTTCAGCATAATTGTTGATCACCTTCATCTGCCAAAGACACTCATGTGAGAACGCAACAATTTAAATCAAAGTGGAGACAAAAGAATTCAGCAAAGGGGTATGAATAAGAGAGAGGGGGTAAGTCGAGAGTTCATTTATTATCTTGGCAACTTTTAGCTTTAGAAAATAGTTTATCCTCACTACGACCATTCTAACTAAGGGTAGGTCCTACAATCAGTATGGCTCTGATACCACCTCTGTTGGGACTCGAATATGCAAATTCGGACCCTCTGTGTTTTCAGCACTAGTCTAGGATCACGCTAGTGCACACAATCTCAACATCGATAAATACCACAATCCTACTCAACGAAATAGTAAAGTACTTTATTGAAAGGGAAATATAACTGGTTTCTCCACCTTATGGTCAAGTTACAAAAGTACGCCTCGTAGGGCTAAAGTCTTACTCAAATAAATCTGCAGCAAAAAATAAAGAAACGTGTGGCACCAACCAATATGCCACAGGCAACTAACTGGGCTCGCCCCTAGTTCGTCGGCTCCTCCAGGAACTCCTCCTCCAATGCTGGCATCGATTCTTCTTCAGCTGATATTTGATGTTGCAAGGGTGAGTACTTTAAAGCACTCAGCAAGTCACGCACATAATGCAATTCTAATATTCTATATGCATGGCTTATTCCAAACGATAGATTAAAGGTTCATTTGCAGTAAAGTAACATTCAAAAATAACAATAATAGATTGAAAAGCGGTAAAATAGTATAAAATCAGTAATAACTTTCATCAGCAATTTCATAAGTAAAGCATTTATCAACCTAAAGCAATTTCATCATTTCCGACACCAAGTATCCAAAGTTGTTTTCATGGAAGTCTAACGCTTGACTGTAATCACCGAGCAATGTCCAATACCGTGGACTCGGCTATTCGAATAGGTTGTACACTCTGCAAAGGTTATACACTTTACCCACAAGATACAACCAAACACCACCAACGCGAGTGATCGTAACAAAGCCTTTCCAAAGCTACTTCTAGACCCGGTACTGCCCGCTAAGGTTTCAACACTGAAGGGACTGGTTACCACACTCAGGGCCCCCCTCTTGCGCCATGTGAGCCTACCCGCAAACCTGGGCCTCACACCACCACGACAGTACCAAGGACTAGATATCACAGTTTACTCGGCCAGGTCTGTCCCATTCCAAACTTGTGGCTATATGGTGGACTCTGTTCAAATTCTTGCAAGGTTAAGTCCTTAGGGTGACCAATGCAAGACTACCCAAGGATTCACATGTAACCAAAGCAATAAAACCAAATGCGACCTCCCAAGTGCCACATCTGGCCCACCAGAACAATCTTGCCACTTGACCCACTCTAAATCATTTAATCACCCAGTTGATTACCATGCACCACGTGCCATCAACATCATCAACAATACATGTAGCAATTTCCAAAATCATGTTCCATCTTTCATTAAGTCAATATTAATTTCCGACATTCAAATTTATATCAATAACACGATTGCATGGCTATGCTGGCTAATTTAAACCAACATAGTTTTTAAACCAACATAGTTTCGAAAGTGGGATAAAAATGGACAAAGCATAACTTGCCTTCAAAGATTACTAGTTCGTGGTCTTGAACTTGCTCCTGGGTCAAAACTTCTCCTTCGAAGCCTTCGGGCAGTTCAACGTTTACGTGTATCGGATAAATAAACAAAAAATAAATAAATAAGAGGAAAAACTCATATCCAACAATTAATTAAAATTCACCATTAAATAGAGCTCAATTTTATAAAAATTTAGAAACTGGAATCACCTCAATCGGAGTTACAATGCAAAAGTTATAGCCGTTTGAAATTTGAAAAATCAATTAAAAGAATAAACCGAATTAATTCATTTATTTTTGTGTTGAAAAAACGAAAATATGATGTTAGCATGACGTCAACACCGAATTTCAATTTCGGCCGAATTATTTTTCTAAAGTAAAATCGAATTATGATGCCATGCTTGCGTCATGCGGTGCACACACCTGGTCCGCGGTTCGGTTTCGGTCCACCGTGAACCCGGTCCACGGGAACACATGTCGTTGACATGTGGGACCCCCAGATGATGTCAACTGCTGACGTCAGCATGGCTCGGCCTAGATGGTTGACACGTGGGCCCCACCGTGACGTCAGCATGACATCACGGATGACGTCATCGTCGGGTGGCCGAGCCGCTAACACGCGGGCCCAAAGCTGACGTCACACGTGACGTCAGCGGCGAATTGGCGCTGACCGCGCCGCTTCGGCTCCCGCACACGTGGCACGATCTGGACCGTTGATTTGAAATCCAATGGTCGAGATTGGATCTAATCTCGCACGTTTTTGTTTAACGCGGTTGATCTGGACCATACGATTTAGATCGGACAGCTGAGATTGGACCTGGATCCCGTGTCACCGTGGGGGTGACGTGGCATGACCCTGCAGCTGACGCGTGGCATGATCTGGACCGTTCAACGCAGATCGAACGGGTGGGATTGCATCTAGCGCTACCACGTGAACCTAATCTAACCGTTCGATCTAGATACAAAGGCTGAGATCTAATCTAGCACAGTGCAATATGGGGCTACGTGGCTTAATCTGGTGCATTGGATCTAGATTTAACGGTTGCTAATAGATCTACACAGTAATACGAGATCTAACCCTAACTGTACGATCTAGATCTAACGGCTGAGATCTAATCTGGGCTTTGAGCACGGGGTGGTGACGTGGATGAACCTGAAGCGTTGGATCTTGATCGAACGACTGACGAGCTTCGTGAAGACTGCGATGGCGCGACGAGGCTGGGGTACCGGAGATGAAGACGAAGACCATGTCACCGGCAGTTCGGGGCTCCTTCGGTTGGGCGAATGGTCCTCACGAACGCGCCTTGACGCGAGGGTTCCGAATCTGGGCACCAACACGGCGGGGGATGGTGGACGGCGGCGTAAAACGGGCAAGACCCTCGGCGGCTCCTCTTCCAACTTTGGGCAGCAATCGCGGCGAGGCTACGGCGGTTGGAGCTCGGTGACCTAGGGCAAAACGTGCACACGGAAGAGGAGAAAACTGTGGCGGTGGCAGCGCATTAAATAGGGTCCTCAACATCCAGGAAATCCGCGAAAACCGAGGTCCACCCGGGTGCGGCGGCGGAGTCCAATGAGGACACGGGCAAGGTGACGTGGCTGCATCCTGGCCATCCGCACGAACGCGATCAACGGCCACAATTGCGCGCCGCGAACGGATCCGATCGGGAATTAGCTAGGGTGATGTGGCGCTAACCCGTCCGTTGGATCCTAATCCAACGGTTCAAGAACGTGTGCGAGCTCGATCCTGGCCGTTGGATCTCGATCCAACAGTCGCACGCGACAGGATTCCGTTTGACTCGGGTCTGGTGCAGATATGGCTCGGTCAGACTCGAGTTAGATTCGAGTCTGACTCGGGTCGGTCCAACAGTGAAACCCATTAGGGTTTTTTAGCTATTTAATATTTGAAATTAATTCTAGAAACTCAAATAAATCAAGAAAAATAGGAAAATGCTCGAAAAAATTCCAAAAAATACTGGAAAATACTTTGAGACATTTTGGACTCAAATAAAATATTTTCAACAAAACTTTATATGAAACTTTTAAATATTTAAATATTTCAATAAAGGACTTAATTCAAATTAAATCCAAATAAATTCCAAAAATTCAAATAACTCAATAAATTAAATAAAAGCACAAATTTGGGATGTTACACATATCCAGTTGCACTTTATTTGGAGGGGCTTTGTACCTAGCTATGCATGTTGGATAAGGCACGGTGAAGAGGAGATCATACTTCAATGTGATAATGTCGACGATGACGGAGCCGACAATATGGCAGCTGACATCGGTTATGGACCCGATGAGGATAGGTTGGTTGTTGATGATGACAATAATCTGGCTAAATGTTGCGCGATGTAGAAGGAGACTACACTAGTCAGAGAGAGCTTAATCAATTCAAAGGTTTGATGGAGGACTCGGAGAAACCTTTGTTCCCGGGTTGCAAGGAGGAATACACAAAGTTACACACCGTGCTTTCACTACTGACATTGAAGGCAAGCAATAGTTGGTCCGACAAAAGTTTCACGGCGTTGATACATCTCTTAGCGGACATGCTTCCGGAGGAAAACGTGTTGCCTAAAACCACCTATTTTGCCAAGAAGGTTGTATGTCCATTGGGATTGGAAGTACAAAGAATACATGCGAGTCCAAACGATTGTATACTCTATCGCAAAGACTATGCATACATGCATGTATGTCCGGGGTGCAAATCATCATGATACAAGCGTAAGGGCGAGGACAACGAAGGCATAGAGGTGAAGAAAGGAGCTCCCGCTAAATTGGTGTGGTATTTGCCAGTAATACCTCGTCTTAAGCGTTTATTTGCAAATAAAAAGCATGGCAAGCTGGTGCGATGGCACTCGAAAGAGAGTAAGAGGAATGGAAAGCTGAGACACCCTGCTGATTCTGCCCAATGGAGAACCATCGATAGGCTCTTAAGGGAGAACTTCGAAAATGAGTCGAGGAATATAAGGTTTGGGTTGAGTACGGATGGAATGAATCCTTTCGGTAACATGAGCAACATTCATAGCACTTGGCCCGTGACTCTTTGTATCTACAACCTTCCTCCTTGGTTGTGTATGAAGCGAATGTACATTATGATGTCACTGCTTATCCAAGGTCTGAGACAACCTGGCAACGATATTGATGTATGCCTACAACCATTGGTGGAAGATCTTGTGCTACTGTGGAACGAAGGTGTACATGTATGGGATGAGTACAAACGAGAGTACTTCACTCTACACGCATTGTTGTTCTGCACCATCAATGATTTACCAGACCTAGGTAACCTATCCAGTCGTACTATAAAAGGAGCTAAAGCCTGCCCCCAATGCCTAGATGAAACTAGTAGTGTGTGGCTTAATAACTAACAGTCTACATGCATCACCGCCGATTCCTTCGAAGGAATCATCCGTACCGCAATATGAAAAAGCAATTCGACAGTACAAAGGAGTACAGTTCAGCTCCAAGGCCTCTTCATGGGGAAGAGGTATATGATATGGTTAAGGATATTAATGTTGTACTTAGAAATGGGGGCACATCGAGGTCCCGAACTGAGAAAACCTCGTGGAAGAAGAGATCCTTATTTTGGGACTTGCCCTATTGGAAGGACTTAGAAGTTCGACACTGCATCGACGTCATGCATGTAGAGAAGAATGTATGTGACAGCGTGCTTGGTCTTTTTCTGAATATTCCTAGCAAAACAAAGGATGGACTAAAGGCACGAAGGGACTAGGGAGATATGAAGAACAGAGCCGAGCTACATCCTCAAGACATCGGGAAAGGCTGACTTTACCTTCCCCCAGCTTGCTACACTCTGTCCAAGAAAGAGAAAACAAACTATAACACCCCAATTTTTGCTTTTCATGAATTTAAATGAAATTTTACGCTTTTGAGAATTTTTGGAATTTTTTGGAATTTATTTGGATTTATTTGCATTTAATTTGAATTTATTCCCTTTTGAGATAATTAAATAATTAAAAATTTTAAATAAAATTTTGATGGAAATATTTTATTTGAGTCCAAAATATCTCAAAGTATTTTCCAGAATTTTTTTTGGAATTTTCTGATTATTTTGCTATTTTTCTTGAATTATTTGAATTTCTAGAAATTATTTTGATTATTAAATCGCTGGAAAATCCGAATCGGTTTTACTGTTCATCCAAACGAGCCGAACCCGAGTCGGACTCGAGTCTGACTCGAAATGGACAAAACCCTAACCCACGCGGCTGTTGGACCTGCGTTGCGCCACATCACCGCGTCCGAGCCGCCGCCGGATTCCGCCAGGGGCGGAACTAGAGAAAAAATTATGGTGGTTCAACACTTCATCATATATGTGATAACAACTTATTATTCTTACTATTTGTTTGTTATTTGCCTCCCGGTGTCACAAGATTTAGATCAAGGGGGTTCACATATACTATATATATAGACTAATATACAATAATTTTTTTATATATAGTGTCGGGACCCGAATCTGCAAATCCGGACCCTCTGTGTATTCAGCACTAGTCCAGGAACGCGCTAGTGCACACAGTCTTAACATCGGTAAATATCACAATCATACCACTCGATACCAATAAAGTACTTTAATTAAATAGTCAAACTGGTTGCTCGACCTTATGGTCAAGTTACAAATATACGCCAAGCAGGGCGAAACTTATTAAGAGAGAAATAATAGCAGCGGAAAAATAAGATAACTTTGTGGCGCCATCCAGTATACCACAGGCAACTGACTGGGCTCGCTCCCTAAGTAGACGGTTCCTCTGGAAGCTCCTCCTCCAAAGCTGGTGTAGATTCTTCTTCAACTGGTGTTGTATTGTGGCAAGGGTGAGTACTTTGGTACTCAGCAAGTCATGCACAAAATGCAACTAATATACTACATGCATGGCTTGGTACAAAGGAGTAGCTCAAGGTGTATTTGCAGTAAAACAGCATTTGACCAGTAGCATAAGTAGATTCGAAAGCAGTAGAAACAAGTATAACATCAATAACTTTTCAAGGATTTTAGTAAACATTTTTCCTCAATCCTAATCCACATTTCCATCAACATCATTAATAAACCAAACCCAACCTTTCAAGTCCAAGTTATTTTCAAGAAAGTCTAACCCTTGACTGTAATTCCCGAGCGATGTCCAATACCGCGGACACGGCTATTCGAATAGATTCCACACTCTGCAGAGGTTATGCACTTTACCCACAAGATACAGTCAAACACCACAAAGGCGAGTTCCCGTAACAAAGTCTTTCGGAAACTTCTAACAATACAAGTGGTCCTCTCCGGTTGTTGCACACTAACCCTTCCCTTAGCTAAGGCGAAGTTTAGGCCAACCAACCATTAGATGGGTACCTGGCCGCAGCCCAGGTATGCTCCCCCGTTCAACTTACACAAAGGGTGTAGTTGACATCCTGAGGTCCCACAGGTACGTTATTAGCAACTTAATCAACTAGGTCCGTCCCATTACAGACATGTGGTTGCACGTTTGACCCAGTTCAAATGCTTGCAAGGTTAAGTCCTTAGGGTAACCAGGGCAAGACTACCCGAAGAACCAAACCAACGTTCCCGGTGCCACAACTGGCCCACCTGCTCATTCTTGCCACATGCCCCGGTCAAAAGCTATTTATCAAAGTCCAGTTGATTACCATGCACCACGTGCCATCAACATCACATGATACCTTTCTAAAACAGGTTCAATATATCATTAAGTCAATATTAACATTTGATTGTCCAAAATCATGTCATGAGCACGTAGCAGGTCTAAGCAATATACTACAACGGTCTAAAACCCATGTTGGCAATTTTAGTAGTGTCCAACTAGTAATCCACAACTAGGGTGACAAGGGATCATGGCACATATTTAATTAATCAAGGTGTCATACAGCAAATTGGCATTTATCTAATTCCTCGGGATTAAATAAAGTATTTTCTAATTGAACTAGCATGCAATAAGTTAAATCAAAATAGGTTTCCAAGATAGGATCAATATGGTCAAAGCATAACTTGCCTTCAAAAAGTACTTGTTCTTGGTCCCGAGCTGGCTCCTGGGTCAACACTTCACCTTCGAATCCTTCCGGCACTTCAACGTCTACTCGTAACGCGTGCAAATAGCAACAAATGAATAAAACAGTAGACAAAAAGTATCCAAACCTCCAAATAAAGTTCATAACCAGAGAGAACATAATTTTATGAATTTTTAGAAACTGGAATCGTCAAATTCGGAGTTTAAATGCAAAAGTTATAGCATTTTGAAGTTTAAATAATCAATTAAATAATATTACAGTGAACAACTTTAGTCCAAAAATTAAATAAAATTCATTATTAGGTAGATCTCAATTTTATACAAATTTAGAAATTTGAATAACTCAATTCGAAGTTAAAACGCAAAAGTTATAAGCGTTTGAAGTTTGAAACAAAATCTGAAATCATTATTTCGAATTAATAAATCATTTTCTTTTTCGGAAATTAATTATTGCGTCAGCGAGGACACGTGGCAGCCTCTGATTGGTCTGCTGACGTCAGTCGGTTCATGGACGTGGTCCATGGTTTGTCTCGGGTCTACCGTGGACCCGGTCCACGGCTCCCCGTGAGGCGGCAGTGGGACCCAGCGGGGTAGCGTCATCGGCGGCGTCGGCGGGGACTTCGGCCCGGCTGGCGGCGAGTGGGACCCACTGGTGACGTCATTGCTCGCATCACCGCACGGCTGGGGTGGCTGCTGACATGCGGGTCCGCCATGACGTCAGCGTGACGTCATGGTGCGGTCGCTGACACGCGGGCCCGTGATGTCGCTGACTCCACGCCACGCTGACGACCGCGGTCAAGCTTCCGCTACGTGGCGCAATCCGGGCCGTTGATTTGAAATCCGACGGCTCGGATTGGATATGGGTTTCACGCGTTTGGGTAACGCGGTTAATCTGGACCGTTGGATCTAGATCCAACGGTTGGGATCCAATCTAACGCGTATAACGCGGCTAACGCTAACCGTACGATCTAGATCTAACGGCTGAGATTGGATAAGGGGTTTAGCATGTGGATCTCACCGGCGGGTGACGTGGCGCGATCTGGTCCGTGCGATGGAGATCCGACGGTTGAAAAGCTTCGAGGTCACGGCGATGTCCACGGCGGTGCTTGCTGGCCGGAGATGGAGACGACGACGATAGCAGCGGCGTTGCGGGTGTGCTCCGGTGAAGTGGAAGGTTCCCTCCGACGCGGCTGGCTCTTGCGGTTTCGGATCTGACCTCAACGGCGGCGGAGGATGGCAGACGGCGGCGGAAACAACGGAAAACCGCGGCGGAACACACAATCAACTCCGGCGAGCGATTGCGGCGCAACTACGGCGGCTCGGGCGACGTTGTCTAGGGCTACGGGTGCGCACGGAAGTCTAGGTCACAACACGAAAGACGGCGCATTAAATAAGGCCCTCGGCGTCCGTGAAACGCGCGGAAACTGAGGCCCACTCCGACGAGGCGGCGGAGTCCGACGGCGACACAGAGAGGACGACGTGGCACAACGTGAACCGTTGGATCTAGATCCAACGGTCGCGTGGGTTTGGACTCGGGTCCGCTCGTGAGCCGGGCCGCTCGGGTCCGGCGACGTGGCTCAATCGTGGCCGTTGGATCTTGATCCAATGGTCACGCGCGTAGGGTTTCGGCCGAGTGGGTTTGGCTCAACCACGGGCGTGGTCGGGTTCGGGTCGGACTCGGACTCGAGTCTGACTCGGGCTCGGTCGGATGAACAGTGAAACCAACTCGATTTAATTAATCCAATTAAATTCTCAGAAATTCAATTAAATCATTAAAAATAGCAAAAGACTCAGAAAAATTCCTGAAAAATTCTGGAAAATATTTTGGAACAATTTGGACTCAAATAAAATATTTCCAACAAATTTTTATTTGCAAAGTTTAATTCTTTAATTATTTCAAAATGGAATAAATTCAAATAAATTCCAAATAAATCCAAATAAATTCCAGAAAATTCCAAAATTTCACCAAAGTGCCAAATCACACATGAATTTAAGAAAAGCAAAATTTTGGGGTGTTACAAACCTCCCCCCTTAACAGAATCTCATCCCCGAGATTCATGGCTCTCTACAGAATAGGTTCGGAAACTCTTTCTTCAAATCCTCTTCGCGCTCCCAAGTTGCTTCACTCTCCGCATGGTTGCTCCATTGAACTTTGCAGAAACGGGTTGACTTGTTTCTCGTCTCTCGATCCATGGTGTCCAGAATCTTCACGGGATGCTCCTTGTAAGTCAGATCTTCTTGTAGCTCAATTGACTCTAGCGGTGTCTGCTCCTCAGGCACTCGGAGACACTTCTTCAGCTGGGACACATGGAACACGTCATGCACTCCTGCTAGTGATTGCGGTAACTCTAGCTGATAAGCAACTTCACCTCTGCGGCTGAGAACCTTAAATGGTCCAACAAATCTCGACGCGAGTTTTCCTTTGGCATGGAATCTCTTAACTCCTCTGAGTGGGGCGACTCTGAGATACACGAAATCTTCTGGTTCAAAATTCAAGTCTCGGCGACGGTTATCAGCATAACTCTTCTGTCTTGACTGTGCTATCTTCAATCTCTCCCTGATCATGGCAATTTGTTCTTCGGCTTCTTGAAGAATATCTGGTCCAAAGACACGACGTTCACCCGTCTCGTTCCAATTCAACGGTGTTCGACAAGGTCGACCGTATAGTGCTTCAAATGGCGACATTTGCAAACTGGCTTGGTAGCTGTTGTTGTAACTGAACTCCGCATACGGCAGACTCTTATCCCAAGAGGTAGCACAAGCCAATGCACACGCTCTTAACATATCTTCCAGAATCTGATTGACTCTTTCAGTCTGACCATCCGTCTGTGGATGATAAGCTGTACTGAAGTTCAAACGGGTTCCCATGGCTTCATGTAGCTTATTCCAACCTCGAGGTAAATCGAGTACCTCTATCCGACATTTATCTTCTTTGGCACTCCGTGCAAACAGACGATCCTGATCATGTACAACTCTGCTAATTTATCTCCCGAGTAGGTTGTGTTCACAGGAATAAAGTGGGCCACCTTAGTCAAGCGGTCTATTATGACCCATATGGAGTCGTATCCTCCTTGAGTTTTTGGCAAACCGGTAATGAAATCCATTCCGATTTCTTCCCATTTCCACTCTGGTATCTTCAACGGCTGTAGCAATCCTGCTGGTCTCTGATGCATTGCTATGACTCTCTGGCATATGTCGCACAGCGCAACATGCTCGGCAATGTAACACCCCAATTTTTCTTGCTTTTCATGAAATTAAATATTATTTGGCACTTTGGTGAATTTTTGGAATTTTCTGGAATTTATTTGGATTTATTTGGAATTTATTCCATTTTGAAATAATTAAAGAATTAAACTTTGCAAATAAAAATTTGTTGGAAATATTTTATTTGAGTCCAAAATGTTCCAAAATATTTTCCAGAATGTTTCTGGAATTTTTCTGAGTCTTTTGCTATTTTTAATAATTTGATTGAATTTTTGAGAATTTAATTGGATTAATTAAATCAAGTCAGGTCGAGTACTGTTCATCCGACCGGACCCGAGTCCGAGTCAGACTCGAGTCCGACCCGAGCCACGTGACTCGACCGAACCCACTCGGCCGAGCCCTAACCGCGTGACCGTTGGATTCAGATCCAACGGCCACGATTGAGCCACGTCACCGAGCCCGAGTCCGACCGAGCCACCATTTCGAACCGACCGAGTCCAACTCACGCGACCGTTGGATCGAGATCCAACGGCTCACGTTGAGCCACGTCGCCCTCTCCGTGCCGTCGTCGGAATCCGCCGCCGCAGCCGTGTCGACCTCGGTCTCCGCGTGATTCACGGAAGCCGAGGCCGCTATTTAATGCGCCGTCGCCGCCATCGGGTAGCCTGTTTTCGTGCGCATCCATAGCCCTAACCCACGCTGCCGGAGCCGCCGCCGTCACCCCGCTAGAGCTCGCCGTAGTTGATCTAAGGAGCCGCCACGGTTTTCACTTCGTCCCGTCGCCGTCCGCCGTCCTCCGCCGCCGTTGACCCCAGATCCGGACTCACCGCGACGAGGCGCACTCGAGGGGAGAACTCACCTCGCCGGAGGAGCCCGTAAACGTCGTTGCCGTGTCGCCGTCCCCAGCTCCGGCCAGCCAGCTCCGCCGCACGCCATCGCCGTCGCTCGAGCTTCCTCAGCCGTCCGATCCAGATCCAACGCCCCAGATCACGCCACGTCATCCCACGGTGAGATCCCGTCCAAAATCCCAGATCCAATCTCGACCGTTGATCCAACGGTCCAGATCAAACGCGTTCACCCCAAACGCATGAGTCCATATCCAATCTGGGCCATTGATTTTCAAATCAACGGCCGAGATCTAGCCACGGCAGGGAGATCGATCGCCACGGCCGCCGCTGGCCCACGCTGCAAGGCAGGACGCCGACACGCTGGGCCCGCATGTCACGCCAGCCCACACCGCACCATGACGCCACGACGCCATGGCGGGCTCAAGATGTCGGCCGTCCCACCGCGGCGCCGACGCCATGACGTCACCGGGCCCCACTGCCGGAACCGTGGTCGAGCCCCGCCGACGCCGATGGACGTCACCCGAGGGGACCCACCTGTCAGCGACACATGGAGCCGTGGACCGAGTCCACGGTGGACCAAGCCGAACCGTGGGCTGAGCCCATTGACCGGCTGACGTTAGCCGACCAATCCAGTGCTGACGCGTGTCACTGCTGACGTAATAATTAATTTCCGAAAAAGAAAATGATTTATTAATTCGAAATAATGATTTCAGATTTTGATTCAAACTTCAAACGCTTATAACTTTTGCGTTTCAACTCCGATTTGAGTGATTCAAATTTCTAAATTTGTATAAAATTGAGATCTACCTAATTATGAATTTTATTTAATTTTTGGACTAAAGTTTTTCTCTGTAAAATTATTTAATTGATTATTTAAACTTTAAATAATCATAACTTTTGCATTTAAACTCCGATTCAAGCGATTCCAGTTTCTAAAAATTTATAAAATTATGTTCTCTCTGTTTATGGTTTTTATTTGGATGTTTGGACACTTTTTGCCTATTGTTTATTCGTGTATTGCTATTTGCACGTTTTACGAGTAGACGTTGAAGTGCTGGAAGGATTCGAAGGAGAAGTATTGACTCAGGATCCAACTCAAGACCAAGAACAAGTACTTTTGAAGGCAAGTTATGCTTTGACCATGTTGATCCTATTTTGAAACCTATTTTGATTCGAATTATTGCATGCTAGTTCAATTAGAAAATACTTTATTTAAATATGGGAAATTAGATAAATGCCAAATTGTTGTATGACACCTGGATTACTTAAGTATGTGCCATGACCCCCTTGTCACCCTAGTTGTGGTTTACTAGTTGGACATTATTAAATCGCCAACATGGGAATTTAGACCGTTGTAGTATATTGCTTAGACCTGCTACGTGCTCATGACATGATTTTGGACAATCAAATATTAATATTGACTTAATGATAAATTGAACCTGTTTTGGAAAGGTATCATGTGATGTTGATGGCACGTGGTGCATGGTAATCAACTGGGGTTTTGATAAATAGATTTGACCGGGGCATGTGGCAAGAATGATCGGGTGGGCCAGTTGTGGCATTGGGAATGTTGGTTTGGTTCTTCGGGTAGTCTTGCCCTAGTCACCCTAAGGACTTAACCTTGCAAGCCATTGAACTGGGTCTAACGTGCAACCACATGTCTGTAATGGGACGGACCTAGTTGATTAAGTTGCTAATAATGTACCTGTGTGACCTCAGGAGGTCAACTACACCCTTTGTGTAAGTTGTACGGGAGGCGCATCGGGCTGCCAGGTACCCATCTAACGGTTGGTTGGCCTAAACTTCGCCTTTAGCTAAGGGAAGGGTTAGTGTGCAACAACCGGGAGGACCACTTGTATTGTTAGAAGTTTCCAAAAGACTTTTTACTGAACTTCGCCTTTGTGGTGTTTGACGTATCTTGTGGGTAAAGTGCATAACCTCTGCAGAGTGTACAATCTATTCGAATAGCCGTGTCCGCGGTATTGGACATCGCCGGGAATTCTTGTCAAGGGTTAGACTTTCTTGAAAATAACTTGGACTTGAAAGGTTGGGTTTGGTTTAATAATGATGGAAATGTGGATTAGGATGGGAAAGATGTTTATTAAACTCCTTGAAAAGTTAGTTATGCTATACTTGTTTCTACCGCTGAATCTACTTATGATACTTGTTAAAATGTCTGCATCGCAAATATACCTTGAGCTATTCCTTTGTAACAAGCCATGCATACAGTATATTAGCTTGAATTCTGTGCATGACTTGCTGAGTACCAAGTACTCACCCTTGCCCCAACACAACACCAGTTGAAGAGGAGACTACACCAGCTTTGGAGGAGGAGCTCCCAGAAGACCCGTCTAACTAGGAGTCGAGTACCAGTCAGTTGCCTGTGGTATACTGGATGGCGCCACGAAGTTATCTTATTTTCCGCTGCTATTATTTCTCTCTTAATAAGTTTCGCCTTGCGAGGCGTATATTTGTAACTTGGCCATAAGGTCAAGCAACCAGTTTGGTTATTTAAATAAAGTACTTTATTGGCATCGAATGGTATGATTGTGATATTTACCGATGTTAAGACTGTGTGCACTAGCGCGTTCCTGGACTAGTGCTGAATACATAGAGGGTCCGGATTTGCAGATTCGGGGTCCCGACAGAGGTGGTACAGAGCCAGGTTGACTGTAGGCTCACCCATAGTTAGAATGGTCGTAGTGAGGATAAAACCTATTTTCTAAAAAAATAAAAATTTGTCAAGATAAGAAATGACATCTCGACTTATTCCCTTCTCTCTTTTCTTATCTCTTGCTGAATTTTTCCTTACCTTGTCACGATTTAAAAATTTCGAGTTCTTACGTGAGCACTCTTGTGACAGATGGAGGGAGAATTCAACTACGTCGATCTGGAGGTTAGTCACGCCACGGAACTTTGGCGTATGCTACAGACTCTAGGAGATTTTGAGAAGCCGCAATACCAAGTGGAAGTGATCAGACAAGCAGGATTGATCAAAGCTTGTGACGTGAAGATTGTGGTACCTGCTAGGAAGAAGGGCCCAGGCAATCGCCCGATACACTGCACTGCCAGGAGGTCTACAATGCAGATGGGTATCCAGGAGGTGTCGCGACGAGCAATGCGGCACATTACCCGCATCTACGTCAGAGAATTGGAGAGCACGGTGTTCCGATATCACCCGCGCAGCAATAACCTTCTTGACCCGAAGGCGATTCAGGATGAGAATGCCATGGTTACACAGTTGGCACGACTTGTTGTCGCCCAGGAGGATGTACTCGATGATACAAGCAAGGAGCTACAGACGGCCCGCAAGGAGATCACGACAGAGAAGAACAGATGGCGGGAAGCTCAAGAGTACGTGTCACACCTTCTACAAAGGATTGGAGAGTTAGAGACGGCATTGTACGCACCAGAGCCGGAGCCAATGCTCGAGCTGCACGAGCCAGATCCGGAGGAGTCAGATCTCGATGAGGACACCGCTTCGTCGACTACCACAGTTGACACAGTTGACACAGTTGCAGGGCATGGCGATCGTTTCGCGCCTATGCCGAAGCACCCGTACCCAGGCCGTGGAGGTTTTCTAGACGAGTGAGCATAGGTTTTGAAGTTGAGACTCCTTCGTCGAGTCGCGTTATCGAATAAAAGTCACCCTTTAGAGGTGTTGGTTTTTCATTGTTTGCTGAGTGTGCAGTATGTGTTGCAGGCCCTTAGGCATTGTAAGCAACCATACCAAGTTACTATTGATTAAAATAATAAAGTTAGACCTTAAAGTTACACCTTTCGCCCCGCATAAGTTCCATATTACTTGTCTATTATTGTTTCCCTCTCATCTCTAAAACCTAGAGCAAATCGACAGATGGTGAACACCCGCGGAAACCTTGGAGGCAATGGAAGTGGTGCTCGCCCAACAGAAAACCCCAATGATAGAGCACCAGCACCGCCAGTTGACATGCAGAATTTTGGAGCATTTCTTGCTGCTCAGACTCAGTTGATGCATGCTATGATGCAACAGATGCAACACGCCACCGCCAGGCCATCGCTAATCAAGTTAATCAGGGACAACGCCAGAATACAAGACTGTCAGAGTTCATGAGGACTCACCCACCCACTTTCTCGGGGAATGCCAATCCATTGGAGGCCGATGATTGGTTAAGGTCAATTGAGAGAAAGCTGCACATTGCTCAATGCATAGGAAATGAGAAGGTACTCTACGCTTCCCATCAGTTGGAAGGAACAGTACCGAATGGTGGGAGAACTTCATGCCACGCAAGAGAACCCTCAAGATATCACTTGGGAGGAGTTCACAGTGCATTCCGTCAAGATCACGTGCCTGAAGGAATCATGGACCTTAAGAAGGAGGAGTTCAGGGCACTAAAGCAAGGTAATCAGCCAGTGGCCGAATACCTGAACAAGTTCACACAGCTTGCTCGCTACGCACCTAAGGATGTAGCGACAGATAAAGCCAGATAGTCTCGCTTCATGAAGGGACTTAACTCAGGATTGCAGGTGGGACTGATCACCCACACCTTTCCAGATTTCCAAGAGTTGGTGAATAAGGCGCTTATTCTTGAGGACAAGCGCAAGGAACTGGATGAGAACAGAAGCGCAGGATGCAACAAAGCAGGATCACGCCAGGGAACGCAATAGCGGCGTCGAGAGTTGCACCAAATCAATTTTTCAGATTCCAGCCACGAGAATGCTACAAGGACACCGTCACGGCACCAAGACCCGTCAATCGTAACTATCAAACCCCCGGCTAGAAACGCCGCTCCAGGCAGTCAACAAGGAATATTGAGACGCTGCTACAACTGCAACGAGCCAGGACACTATGCCAATAGATGTCCTAAAAAGATAGCAGGAGTGACCCCAGTTCGCTTCAACTGGGATCCACACCACCAGACGCCAAAGACCAGAGCCACACCCTGCATCGTGTGGTGAGAGGCCGAGTCAACCATGTCACCGCAGATGCACTGCAGAATGCTACGGATGTCGTACTGGGCTTTGCTGCTAAAAATGATTTGGAGATTGCAAGGCTTAAATGCATGCTTTTAGTTCAAACCCCTGGTTCAGAACTTCGAACGAAAGTAGGATGTTCTGGGGTGAGAATACTAATAGATGGGATAGAGTTCCTAGCGAACCTCATTATTTTGGAGACTTAGACCTAAGATGTCATTTTGGGAATGGATTGGTTATCCAAGCACAAGGCCGTATTGGATTGTGGACAAAGGACTATCTCAGTTGAGAGCCCGTGTGGAAAGAAAGTGGAATTTCAAGCTACTGCCGTTAGAAATGGACAGTTGATGGTTAACAGCACCAAGGCAATCAGCATAGAGGATGTTTCAGTAGTGAATGAGTACCCAGATGTTTTTCCTGAAGATCTACCGTATGCCGCTGACAGGACATAGAGTTTGTGATAGAGCTTGTACTGCACAGTACGATAGCAAAGAGACCTTATCGGATGTCCACCGAGGAATTGGTAGAGATGAAGAAACAGCTTGAAGAGTTAATGGAGAAAGGATTTATCAGACCGAGTTCGTCGCCGTGGGGAGCACCAGTTTTGTTTGTCAAGAAAAAGGACGGAAGTTTCAGGATGTGCATTGACTACCGTGCACTCAACGAAGTCACCGTGAAGAATAAGTACCCGCTACCCAGGATCGATGATTTGTTTGACCAGCCGAGAGGAGCCGGAGTTTTCTCCAAGATTGATCTGAGATCGGGATACCATCAGTTGAAGATCCGATCAGAGTATATTCTGAAGACCGCTTTAAGTCAAGATATGGACATTACGAGTTCTGATTATGTCCTTTGGTCTCGACGAATGCGCCAAAGATATTTCATGAATATGATGAATAAGGTGTTCATGGAATATTTGGACAAGTTTGTTGTTGTGTTCATAGATGATATCCTAATCTACTCCAAGACAGAGGATGAACATGCCGAACACTTGAGGCGAGTATTGGAAAAACTAATGGAACAACAACTCTTCGCCAAGTTCAGTAAGTGTGATTTTTGGAAGGACAAGGTGGAGTTCCTCGGACATGTAATGACCGCAGAAGGAGTCACTGTAGACCCAAGTAATGTAGACGCTGTGTTACATTGGGAGCAGCCGAAGACCGTGACCCAGATCCGGAGTTTCCTTGGAATGGCAGGTTACTACCGCCGTTTCATTGAAGGCTTTTCGACAATTGCGAAACCTCTCACGCAATTGCTGAAAAAGGAGAAGAAGTTTGCATGGACGCCAGAATGCGAGAAAGGATTCCAAGAACTGAAGAAAAGATTGACATCAGCGCCGATGTTAGTCCTACCGGACATCAATCAAAGCTTTGATATCTATTGTGATGCCTCGCGTCAAGGACTTGGATGTGTGCTGATGCAGAATGGAAAGGTCGTCGCTTATGCATCAAGACAATTGAGGCCACATGAGGAGAATTATCCGACACATGACCTAGAGCTAGCTGCCGTAGTGCATGCCTTGAAATTATGGCGTCACTATTTGATAGGAAACAGATGTGAAGTATACACGGACCATAAGAGTCTTAAGTACATCTTCACCCAATCAGACCTGAACATGAGGCAGAGGAGATGGTTAGAGTTGATCAAGGACTACAATGTGGGAATCCATTACCATCCCGGGAAGGCCAACGTAGTTGCCGATGCCCTGAGTCGGAAAAGCCATACCGTGAATAGGCTGATAGCCACAAGTCAGGATGAGCTATGTGAGGATTTCCAGAGAATGAAGATTGAGGTGGTACCTAGCGGATTCTTGGCCGCATTGGAAGTAAAGCCTACCCTAAAAGATTAGATACGGGAAGGACAGAAGGATGATGACAAGATCCGCAGGATTAAGTCTAGCAAGGATGAAGGCAAGGCAGAGGACTTCAAGTTGGATGAGCAAGGCACGTTATGGATGAAGGATCGCATTTGTGTGCCGAACAAGAAGGAGTTGAAGCAGTTGATTCTAGAAGAAGCTCATGACTCAAAGTATTCCATTCATCCTGGAAGCGCCAAGATGTATCAGGATTTGAAAGAAAGATTCTGGTGGCCGAGCATGAAGCGTGAAGTTGCCGAGCATGTTGCATTGTGCGACGTATGCCAGAGGGTCAAGGCAATGCATCAGAGACCAGCAGGATTGTTGCAACCGCTGAAAATACCTGAGTGGAAGTGGGAGGAAATCGGAATGGATTTCATTACCGGTTTGCCTAAGACTCAAGGAGGTTATGACTCCATATGGGTTATAGTGGATCGCTTGACCAAGGTCGCCCATTTTATCCCCGTGAAGACCACTTACTCAGGAGATAAGTTAGCAGAGTTGTATATGATCAGAATCGTCTGTTTGCACGGAGTTCCAAAGAGGATTGTATCGGACAGAGGTACCCAATTTACCTCAAGGTTTTGGAATAAGTTGCATGAAGCCATGGGAACCCGTTTGAACTTCAGTACAGCCTATCATCCACAGACGGATGGACAGACCGAAAGAGTCAATCAGATTCTGGAGGATATGCTAAGAGCGTGTGCATTGGCGTATGCTACCTCTTGGGATAAGAGTTTGCCGTATGCAGAGTTCAGTTACAACAATAGTTACCAGGCTAGTTTACAGATGTCACCTTTTGAGGCACTGTATGGTCGACCCTGCCGGACGCCATTAAACTGGAATGAGACCGGTGAGCGCCGTGTCTTCGGGCCTGATATCCTTCAAGAAGCTGAAGAGCAGATTGCCATGATTAGGAAAGGTTGAAGATAGCCCAATCACGACAGAAGAGTTATGCTGACAATCGTCGCTGGGATTTGAGTTTTGAACCAGAAGACTTTGTATACCTCAGAGTTACGCCTCTCAGGGGAGTTAAGAGGTTCCATGCCAAAGGGAAACTTGCACCCCGTTATGTTGGACCATTTAAGATTTTGAGCCGCAGAGGCGAAGTTGCTTACCAGCTGGAGTTGCCACAGTCGTTAGCAGGAGTACATGACGTGTTCCATGTGTCCCAGCTAAAGAAGTGTCTTTGAGTGCCAGATGAGCAAACGCCCTTGGAGTCGATTGAACTGCAAGAGGATCTGACTTACAAGGAGCACCCCGTGAAGATTCTAGACACGATGGATCGAGAGACGAGGAACAAGTGAACCCGTTTCTGTAGAGTTCAGTGGAGCAACCATGAAGAAAGCGAAGCGACTTGGGAACGCGAAGAGGATTTGAGGAAAGAGTTTCCGAACCTATTCCTTAGTTAGCCTTAAATCTCGGGGACGAGATTCTATTAAGGGGGGAGGTTTGTAACACCCCAATTTTTCTTGCTTTTCATGAAATTAAATATTATTTGGCACTTTGGTGGATTTTTGGAATTTTCTGGAATTTATTTGGATTTATTTGGAATTTATTTGAATTTATTCCATTTTGAAATAATTAAAGAATTAAACTTTGCAAATAAAAATTTGTTGGAAATATTTTATTTGAGTCCAAAATGTTCCAAAATATTTTCCAGAATTTTTCTGAGTCTTTTGCTATTTTTAATAATTTAATTGAATTTCTGAGAATTTAATTGGATTAATTAAATCAAGTCGGGTCGAGTACTGTTCATCCGACCGGACCCGAGTCCGAGTCAGACTCGAGTCCGACCCGAGCCACGTGACTCGACCGAACCCACTCGGCCGAGCCCTAACCGCGTGACCGTTGGATTCAGATCCAACAGCCACGATTGAGCCACGTCACCGAGCCCAAGTCCGACCGAGCCAGCCAGCTCGCCGAACCGGACCCGAGTCCAACTCACGCGACCGTTGGATCGAGATCCAATGGCTCACGTTGAGCCACGTCGACCTCTCCGTGCCGTCGTCGGAATCCGCCGCCGCAGCCGTGTCGACCTCGGTCTCCGCGTGATTCACGGAAGCCGAGGCCGCTATTTAATGCGCCGTCGTCGCCATCGGGTAGCCCGTTTTCGTGCGCATACGTAGCCCTAACCCACGCTGCCGGAGCCGCCACCGTCACCCCGCTAGAGCTCGCCGTAGTTGATCTAAGGAGCCGCCACGGTGTTCGCTTCGTCCCGCCGCCGGCCGCCGTCTTCCGCCGCCGTTGACCCCAGATCCGGACTCACCGCGACGAGGCGCACCCGAGGGGAGAACTCACCTTGCCGGAGGAGCCCGCAAACGCCGTTGCCGTGTCGCCGTCCCTGGCCCGGCCAGCTCCGCCAAGACGCCATCGCTGCCGCCGAGCTTCCTCACCGTCCGATCCAGATCCAACGCCCCAGATCACGCCACGTCATCACGGTGAGATCCCGTCCAAAATCCCAGATTCATCTCGACCGCTGGATCTAGATCCAACGGTCCAGATCAAACGCCGTTCACCCCAAACGCGTGAGTCCAGATTCAACTGGGCCATTGATTTTCAAATCAACGGCCGAGATCTAGCCACGTGTGCGGAGATCGACCGCCGCTGGCCGCTGGCCCACGCTGGCAGGCAGGACGCCGACACGCTGGGCCCGCATGTCGCTGGCCCACCACACCGCACCATGACGCCACGCCGACGTCATGGCGGGCTCGCATGTCGGCCGTCGTTGGCCGGCGCCGACGCCAAGAATGACGTCACTGGGCCCCACTCGCCGGAACCGTGGTCGAGCCTCGCCGACGCCGCCAGTGACGTCACCCGAGGGGACCCACCTGTCAGCGACACATGGAGCCGTGGACCGAGTCCACGGTGGACCAAGCCGAACCGTGGGCTGAGCCCATGGACCGGCTGACGTCAGCCGACCAATCCAGTGCTGACGTGTCATTGCTGACGCAATAATTAATTTCCGAAAAAGAAAATGATTTATTAATTCGAAATAATGATTTCAGATTTTGATTCAAACTTCAAACGCTTATAACTTTTGCGTTTCAACTCCGATTTGAGTGATTCAAATTTCTAAATTTGTATAAAATTGAGATCTACCTAATTATGAATTTTATTTAATTTTTGGACTAAAGTTTTTCTCTGTAAAATTATTTAATTGATTATTTAAACTTTAAATAATCATAACTTTTGCATTTAAACTCCGATTCAAGCGATTCCAGTTTCTAAAAATTTATAAAATTATGTTCTCTCTGTTTATGGTTTTTATTTGGATGTTTGGACACTTTTTGGCTATTGTTTATTTGTGTATTGCTATTTGCACGCTTTACGAGTAGACGTTGAAGTGCCGGAAGGATTCGAAGGAGAAGTATTGACTCAGGATCCAACTCAAGACCAAGAACAAGTACTTTTGAAGGCAAGTTATGCTTTGACCATGTTGATCCTATTTTGAAACCTATTTTGATTCGAATTATTGCATGCTAGTTCAATTAGAAAATACTTTATTTAAATATGGGAAATTAGATAAATGCCAAATTGTTGTATGACACCTTGATTACTTAAGTATGTGCCATGACCCCCTTGTCACCCTAGTTGTGGTTTACTAGTTGGACATTATTAAATCGCCAACATGGGAATTTAGACCGTTGTAGTATATTGCTTAGACCTGCTACGTGCTCATGACATGATTTTGGACAATCAAATATTAATATTGACTTAATGATATATTGAACCTGTTTTGGAAAGGTATCATGTGATGTTGATGGCACGTGGTGCATGGTAATCAACTGGGGTTTGATAAATAGATTTGACCGGGCATGTGGCAAGAATGATCGGGTGGGCCGGTTGTGGCATTGGGAATGTTGGTTTGGTTCTTGGGTAGTCTTGCCCTAGTCACCCTAAGGACTTAACCTTGCAAGCCTTTGAACTGGGTCTAACGTGCAACCACATGTCTCAGAATGGGACGGACCTAGTTGATTAAGTTGCTAATAACGTACCTATGGGACCTCAGGAGGTCAACTACACCCTTTGTGTAAGTTGTACGGGGGAGCGTACCGGGGCTGCGGCCAGGTACCCATCTAACGGTTGGTTGGCCTAAACTTCGCCTTAGCTAAGGGAAGGGTTAGTGTGCAACAACCGGGGAGGACCACTTGTATTGTTAGAAGTTTCCGAAAGACTTTTTTACGGGAACTCGCCTTTGTGGTGTTTGATTGTATCTTGTGGGTAAAGTGCATAACCTCTGCAGAGTGTACAATCTATTCGAATAGCTGTGTCCGCGGTATTGGACATCGCTCGGGAATTACAGTCAAGGGTTAGACTTTCTTGAAAATAACTTGGACTTGAAAGGTTGGGTTTGGTTTAATAATGATGGAAATGTGGATTAGGATAGGAAAGATGTTTATTAAACTCCTTGAAAAGTTAGTTATGCTATACTTGTTTCTACTGCTTTCGAATCTACTTATGATACTTGTTAAAATGTTGTTTACTGCAAATATACCTTGAGCTATTCCTTTGTATCAAGCCATGCATATAGTATATTAGCTTGCATTCTATGCATGACTTGCTGAGTACCAAGTACTCACCCTTGCCCCAACACAACACCAGTTGAAGAGGAGACTACACCAGCTTTGGAGGAGGAGCTCCCAGAAGACCCGTCTAACTAGGAGTCGAGTCCCGCCGATTGCCTGTGGTATACTGGATGGCGCCACGAAGTTATCTTATTTTCCGCTGCTATTATTTCTCTCTTAATAAGTTTCGCCTTGCGAGGCGTATATTTGTAACTTGGCCATAAGGTCAAGCAACCAGTTTGGTTATTTAAATAAAGTACTTTATTGGCATCGAATGGTATGATTGTGATATTTACCGATGTTAAGACTGTGTGCACTAGCGCGTTCCTGGACTAGTGCTGAATAAACAGAGGGTCCGGATTTGCAGATTCGGGGTCCCGACAGGCAACTTCATGCTTCATGTTCGGCCACCAGAATCTTTCTTTTAAATCCTGATACATCTTGGCGCTTCCAGGATGAATGGAATACTTTGAGTCATGAGCTTCTTCTAAAATCAACTGCTTCAGCTCCTTCTTGTTCGGTACACAAATATGATCCTTCTCCACAACGTGCCTTGCTCATCCGGTAAGGTCTCTTTGCTATCGGCGCTGTACCAGGTACAAGCTTTATCACAAACTCTATGTCCCTGTCTGGCGGCATACCAGGTAGATCTTCAGGAAAAACATCTGGGTACTCATTCACCACTGAGACATCCTTTATGCTGATTGCCTTGGTACTGTTAACCATCAACTGTCCATCTCTAACGGCGGTGGCTTGAAATTCCACTTTCTTTCCACACGGGCTCTCAACTGAGATAGTCCTTCGTCCATAATCCAGTACGGCCTTGTGCTTGGATAACCAATCCATTCCCAAAATAACATCTAAGGTCTGGGTCTCCAAAATAATAAGGTTCGCTAGGAACTCTAGCCCATCTATTAGTATTCTCACCCCATAACATCCTACTTTCGTTCGGAGTTCGGAACCAGGGGTTTGAACCAAAAGCATGCATTTAAGTCTTGCAATCTCCAAATCATTTTTAGCAGCAAAGCTTTGAGAAACAAAAGAATGCGAAGCTCCAGAATCAAACAAAACTGTTGCAGGTACTGAGTTAACAAGTAACTTACCCAGTACGACGTCCGTGGCATTCTCGCAGTTGCATCTGCGGTGACATGATTGACTCGCCTCTCACCACGATGCCTGGGTGCTGCCAGGCCGTGGCTGCCCTCGGTTTGCTCCTGGTGTCGGGCGTCCCGGCTGGTGTGGATCCCAGTTGACAGCGAACCGGGTCACTCTCGATGTCTTCTTAGGACAACTGTTGGCAAAGTGCCCTGGCTCGTTGCAGCTTGTAGCAACGCCTCACCGTTTCCTTGTTGATTGCCTGGCGACGTTTACGGGCCGGGCCGGGTCTGATAGTTCTGATTGACGGGTCTTGGTGCTGGTGACGGTGTCCTGGTTGCATTCTGCGGCTGGAATCTGAAAAACTGATTTGGCGCAACCCTCAAACGTTGCTGTGCTCCCTGACGTGATCCCTGATGCTGCATCCTGCGCTTCCTGTTCTCATCCAGTTCCTTGCGCTTGTCCTCAAGAATAAGCGCCTTATTCACTAACTCTTGAAAATCTGGAAAGGTGTGGGTGATCAGTCCCACCTGTAGTCCTGAGTTAAGTCCCTTCATGAAGCGAGACTGTCTGGCTTTATCTGTCGCTACATCCTTAGGTGCGTAGCGTGCAAGCTGTGTGAACTTGCTCAGGTATTCGGCCATTGGCTGATTACCTTGCTTCAGTGCTCTGAACTCCTCCTTCTTGAGAACCATGATTCCTTCAGGCACGTGATACTAACGAAACGCAGCTGTGAACTCCTCCCAAGTGATATCTTGAGGGTTCTCTTGCGTGGCACAGAAGTTCTCCCACCATTCAGCGGCTGTTCCTTCCAACTGATGAGAAGCGTAGAGTACCTTCTCATTTCCCATGCATTGAGCAATGTGTAGCTTCCTCTCAATTGACCTTAACCAATCATCAGCCTCTAACGGATTGGCATTCCCAGAAAAAGTGGGTGGGTGAGTCCTCATGAACTCTGACAGTCTTGTATTCTGGCGTTGTCCCTGATTGACTTGATTAGCAGTAGCCTGAGCAGTGACGTGCTGCATCTGTTGCATCATGGCATGCATCAACTGAGTCTGAGCAGCAAGAAAAGCTCCGAAATTCTGCATGTCAACTGGCGGTGCTGGTGCTCCATCATTGGGGTTCCCAGCTGGGCGAGAACCATTTCCATTGCCTCCAAGGTTTCCGCAGGTGTTCACCATCTGTCGGTTGCTCCAAGGCTTAGAGATGAGAGGGAACAAGAATAGACAAGTAACAGGGAAACTTATGCGGGGGAAAAGTGTAACTCAAAAATCCAACTTTATTATTAATAATAGTAATAACTTGGTATGGTTGCTTACAATGCCTTAGGGCCTTGCAACACATACTGCACACTCAGCACACAATGAAAATCCAACGCCTCTAAAGGGTGACTCTTATTCTATAACGCGACTCGACGAAGGAGTCTCAACCTTAACGACTACGCTCACTCATCGAGAAAAACTCCACTGCCTCCTCGCGGCGGGTGCGGCGGCATCGGCGCGAAACAATCGCCATGCCCCACAACTGCAGCTGTGGTTGACGACGGCGTCCTCCTCTGGCTCGATCTCGCCGCTGTGGTTGTGGCGCTGGTGCCGGTGGCGCCTCTTCCGGTTCCTCCTCCGGGTGCGGAGCATCCAACTCCAACATCGGATCGGGACTCGCCATCTGATGTAGTTTCCACTCTGCGATTCTTTCCGCAGAAAAGCGACATACTCACGAGCATTCCCCAAGTGCTTCTTCTCCTCCTCAACTTGTTCGCGAGCCTTCTTTAACTCCTCGCACGGTGTCTTCGATCAGCTCCTCCTGGGCGGCGGCGAATGCTGGCTAAGTGAGTGACGGTAGCATCCTCATCTTCTATCGGCTTCCGTTGAACTCGCTGTCTCGGCGGGGTGGTGATGGAACATCGTGCCTTCCACTCCTCGAGTAAGTGCGGCGATCTGCTGCATCGCTCGACACGATACTTCTGGATTCCCATCTCAAAGGTAGACCTCCCGGCCGTGAAGTGGAAAGGGCGATCGAACTTGGTCTTCTCTCGGGCATACACCGTGATCCAGACGTCCCATCCTCGTGACTACCCTGCTCGCACAAGTGTAGTCCTCGGTAGAGCGGCCTCTCAAAACCTCCAAGAAATCAAGCATACGCCACAACTCGGCGGCATAGCCTCCTTCACGCTCGGCGTAGTTGTTCTTCATCATCATCTGCCAAAAGACGCTCGCGTAAGAATGCAGCACTTTTAAAAATCAATGTGGAAGACGAAAAGAACTCAGCAGGGGTATGAACAAGAAAGAAAAAGGGGTAAGTCGAGAATTCATTCATTATCTTGACCACTTTTAACTTTAGAAAATAGGTTTTATCCTCACTACGACCATTCTATCTATGGGTGAGTTTACAAATAAGATGGCTCTGATACCACCTCTGTCGGGACCCGAATCTGCAAATCCGGACCCTCTGTGTATTCAGCACTAGTCCAGGAACGCGCTAGTGCACACAGTCTTAACATCGGTAAATATCACAATCATACCACTAGATACCAATAAAGTACTTTAATTAAATAGTCAAACTGGTTGCTCGACCTTATGGTCAAGTTACAAATATACGCCAAGCAGGGCGAAACTTATTAAGAGAGAAATAATAGCAGCGAAAAAATAAGAACAACTTTAGTCCAAAAATTAAATAAAATTCATCATTAGGTAGATCTCAATTTTATACAAATTTAGAAATTTGAATCACTCAATTCGAAGTTAAAACGCAAAAGTTATAAGCGTTTGAAGTTTGAAACAAAATCTGAAATCATTATTTCGAATTAATAAATCATTTTCTTTTTCGGAAATTAATTATTGCGTCAGCGAGGACACGTGGCAGCCTCCGATTGGTCTGCTGACGTCAGCCGGTTCATGGACGTGGTCCATGGTTTGCTTCGGTCTGGTGGACCCGGTCCCACGGCTCCTCGTGAGATCGGCAGTGGGACCCACTGGGTGACGTCATCGGCCGACGCCGTCGGGGACTCACCCATGGCCGAGTGGGACCCACCGGTGACGCGTCATTCTTTGGCGTCACCGCGACGGCCGGGTGGCCATCGACGGCGTGCGGGTCCGCCATGACGTCAGCGTGACGTCATGGCGCGATCGCCGACACGCGCGGCATGTCGCTGACTCCACGCCACGCTGGCCGACCGCGCGGTCAAGCTTCCGCTACGTGGCGCAATCCGGCCGTTGATTTGAAATCCGACGGCTCGGATTGGATCTCGGTTTCACGCGCTTGGGTTAACGCGGTTAATCCGACCGTTGGATCTAGATCCAGCGGTTGGGATTCAATCTAACGCGTATAACGCGGCTTAACGCTAACCGCATTTATCTAGATCTAACGGCTAAGATTGGATAAGGGGTTTAGCATGTGGATCTCACCGGCGGGTGACGTGGCGCGATCTGGTCCGTGCGATGGAGATCCGACGGTTGAAAAGCTTCGAGGTCACGGCGATGTCCACGGCGGTGCTTGCTGGCCGGAGATGGAGACGACGACGATAGCAGCGGCGTTGCGGGTGTGCTCCGGTGAAGTGGAAGGTTCCCTCCGACGCGGCTGGCTCTTGCGGTTCCGGATCTGACCTCAACGGCGGCGGAGGATGGCAGACGGCGGCGGAAACAACGGAAAACCACGGCGGAACACACAATCAACTCCGGCGAGCGATTACGGCGCAACTACGGCGGCTCGGGCGACGTTGTCTAGGGCTACGGGTGCGCACGGAAGTCTAGGTCACGACACGAAAGACGGCGCATTAAATAGGGCCCTCGGCGCCTCGGAACGCAGCGAAATCGAGGCCCACTCCGACGCGGCGGCGGAGTCCGACGGCGACACGGAGAGGGCGACGTGGCACAACGTGAACCGTTGGATCTAGATCCAACGGTCGCGTGGGTTTGGACTCGGGTCCGGTTCGGTGAGCTGGCTGGCTCGGGTCCGGCGACGTGGCTCAATCGTGGCCGTTGGATCTTGATCCAACGGTCACGCACGTAGGGTTTCGGCCGAGTGGGTTCGGCTCAACCACGGGCGTGGTCGGGATCGGGTCGGACTCAGACTCGAGTCTGACTCGGGCTCGGTCGGATGAACAGTGAAACCAACTCGATTTAATTAATCCAATTAAATTCTCAGAAATTCAATTAAATCATTAAAAATAGCAAAAGACTCAGAAAAATTCCAGAAAAATTCTGAAAAATATTTTAGAACAATTTGGACTCAAATAAAATATTTCCAACAAATTTTTATTTGCAAAGTTTAATTCTTTAATTATTTCAAAATGGAATAAATTCAAATAAATTCCAAATAAATCCAAATAAATTCCAGAAAATTCCAAAAATTCACCAAAGTGCCAAATCACACATGAATTTAAGAAAAGCAAAATTTTGGGGTGTTACATATAGACTAACATACACTAAATTTTTTTTGACCCGGTGTCCTGTGATACCGGGTCACTATATGCAGTTCCGCCACTGGATTCCGCCGTCGCGAGCGTGTGGGCCTCGGTTTTCGCTATTTTCACCGACGCCGAGAGCGCTATTTAATGCGCCGCCACCCGTGTCGTGTCCGCCGTTTCCGCGCGCACGCTTTGCCCTAGGTCTTGGAGCTCGAGCCGCCGTAACGCGGTTTTTGCAGTTTTCCGCCACCGTCGAGTCGTCTCCGCCGTGTTGGTGCCCAAATCCGAGACGGTCGCGTCGAGACGCACCCGTGCGTACCACTCACTTCGTCGGAACTACCCCGAAGCGCCGTTTTCCACGTCGTCGTCCTCAGCTCCGACCAGCCAGCTCCGCCGTGGACATTGCCGGAACCGCGAGCTCCCTCCGTCGTTGGATTTTCATCGAACGGCCCAGATTCGTCCACGTCACCCGTAAGTGTTTTCCACGTTTTGTTTTTAGATCTATTTTCAACCGTTAGATCTAGATCCAACGCTTTAGATTGAGCCACGTAGCCGTAGACTGCACCGTGTTAGATCTAATCTCAGCCGTTAGATCTAGATCGTACGGTTAGGGTCAACTCGCATTGTAGCGTTAGATGCATTCTCAGCCGTTTGATCGAAATCGAATGACGTAGATTGAGACACGCGTCGCACGCCGGGACATGACGCGGTGAAACCCGATCCAATCTTGGCCATCCGATTCGAATCGCGCGGTCCAAATCAAGCCACGTTACCCCAAACGTGAGAGATTCGGATCCAAACCCGACCGTTGATTTTCAAATCAATGGCCGAGATCGTGCCACGTGGCCGGTAGCCGAACCGGCGCGGGCGTGCGTTCGGCCCGGCGTCACGCCACGCTGGCGTCGGCGGCCAGCGTGTCGGTAGTCGACCAACCGCCTTGTGGACGTCATCCGTGAAGTCACGGTGGGGCATGCGTGTCAGTACCGTGCAGCTGAGCGTGATGACGTCAGCAATGACGTCATCCAGTGGGTCCCACGTGTCAGTGACACGTGCACCCGTGGACCGGGTCCGCGGTGGACCGAGACCGAACCGTGGACCGGGTCCATGGACCTGCTGACGCAAGCATGACGTGATAATTCAAGGGAAATTCAAATTTGCCGCTGATGCAATGCTGACGTCATAAATGGGTTTTTCAATAGAAAAATAAATGAACTAATTCAGTTTATTCTTTTATTTGATTTTTCAAACTTCAAACGCTTATAACTTTTGCGTTTTAACTCCGATTTGGGTGATTCCAATTTCTAAATTTTTATAAAAATGAGATCTACTTAATGTAGAATTTTATTTAATTTTTGGACATAAGTTTTCTCTATTTATATTTACTTAATTGATTTTCTAAACTTTAAACGGGTATAACTTTGGTGTTTTAACTCTGATTTGGACGATTCAAATTTCTAAAAATTTATAAAAATGTGCTCTCCCTGTTTATGAATCTTAATTGAATTTTGGACACTTTTTGTTCACTGTTTAATTATTCATTGCTATTTGCACGCGTTACGAGTAGACGTTGAAGTGCCCGAAGGCTACGAAGGTGAAGTTTTGACCCAGGAGCTAGCTCAGGATCAAGAGCAAGTACTTTTTGAAGGCAAGTTATGCTTTGATCATGTTGAACCTACTTTTGAAAATTATTTTGATTCAAGCTATTGCATGCTAATTCAATTAGGGAATGCTTTGATTATTTTCGAGAATTAGATAAATGCCTAGTTGATGTATGACACCTTGATTATATAATTATGTGCCATGAATCTTTTGTCACCCTAGTTGGGGATCGTATTAGTTGGTCGTTGTTAAATTGCCAACTCTGGGTATTTAGACCGTTGTAGGAAATTGCTTAGACCTGCTACGTACACATGACATGATTTTGACAATCAAATGTTATTATTACCTTAATGTGATATTGAACCTGTTTTGAGAAGTATCATGTGTTGTGATGTTGATGATGGCACGTGGTGCATGGTAACCAACTGGGTTTGATAAATAGATTTAGACCGGGGAAGTCATTTTGGTTCTTCGGGTAGTCTTGTCCTGGTCATCCTAAGGACTTAACCTTGCAAGCCTTTGATCTGAGTCGAACGTGGAACCACATGTCTGTAATGGGACGGACCTAGTTGAGTAAGTTACTAATAACTTGCATGTGGTACCTCGGGGTGTCAACTACACCTTTTGTGTAGTTTGAAAGGGAAGCGTACCAGAGCTATGGCATGGTACCCATCCAACGGTATGTTGGTCCCATACTTCGCCTCCAATGAAGGAAAGGATGGCGTATGGTAGAAACCGGAGAGGTTCACTTGTGCAGTTTGTGGTTTCCGAAAGGCTTTGTTACGATCACTTGCCTTTGTGGTGTTTGACTGTATCTTGTGGGTAAAGTGCATAACCTCTGCAGAGTGTACAACCTATTCGAATAGCCGAGTCCACGGCACTGGACACTGCTTGGGGATTACAGTCAAGGGTTAGACTCTCATGCAAACAACTTAGACTTGAAAAGTTTGGTTGGGTTTATTGGTGACATTGATGGAAATGTGGATTAGGAAAGGGAAGAGTGTTTACTTAACTCCTGGAAAAGTTATTGATATTATCTTTACATTTCCGGCTTTCGAATCTACTTATGCTACTTGTTAATTGCTGTTTACTGCAAATGAACCATGAAACATTCCTTGAACTGAGCCATGCATGTAGAATATTAGTTTGCATTCTGTGCATGACTTGCTGAGTACCAAGTACTCACCCCTTGCATCAATACAACACCAGTTGAAGAAGAAGCGACGCCAGTTTTGGAGGAAGAACTTCAGGAGGAACCGTCTATCTAGGGAGCGAGCCTAGTCAGTTGCCTGTGGTATACTAGATAGCGCCACGTTGATGCTTTTATTCCGCTGCAATTTATATCCTTTAATAAGTTTTAGCCATGTATGGCGTACTCTTGTAACTTGACCCTAAGGTCGAGCAACCAGTTTGGTTCTTCTAATTAAAGTACTTTACTATTATCGATGTGTATGATTGTGATATCTACCGATGTTGAGACTGTGTGCACTAGCGTGATCCTGGACTAGTGCTGATTACACAGAGGGTACGGATTTGCAAATTCAGGTCCCGACAGAGGTGGTATCAGAGCCATACTGACTGTAGGACTACCCCTTAGCTTGAATGGTCGTAGTGAGGATAAAACCTATTTTCTAAAGTTAAAACTTGACAAGTTGACGAATGAAATCTCACCTTATCCCCTTCTCTCTTTTCATACCCCTTTTGCTGAATTTGTCTTGTTCACACTTGGTTTTAAAGTTGTTGCGTTCTCACGTGGGTGTCTTTGGCAGATGAAGATGCTCAACAACTACGCCGAGCGTGAGGGAGGCTACGCCGCTGAGTTGTGGCGTATGTTACAGGTGCTTGGAGGTTTCGAGAGGCCACTCTACCAGGGGATTACCGTAGTACAGGCTGGGTTGGTCAAGGCATGGGACGTCAAGATCACAGTGTATGCTCGAGAGAAGACGAATTTCAGTCGTCCATGCTACTTCACGGCCAGGAGGTCTACATTTGAGATGGGAATGCAGGAGGTGTCGCGCCGAGCTATGAGGCACGTCGCTCGCACCTACTCCAGAGAGCTGGAGGGCACAGTGTTCCGTCACCACCCACGCCGAGACAACAGGATTGAACGGGAGCCGATAGAAGACGAGGATGCTACTGTCACGCATCTGGCAAGGTTTGTCGTCGCTCAGGTGGATGTTCTTGATGACACAGTTCGGGAATTGCAGAAGTCTCACGAGGAGGTCAAGGAAGGGAAGAAACACCTGGAGAATGCTCGCGAGTACGTCACCTACGCTACATAGAGGATCCAAGAGCTGGAGACAACCCTGTACGGGCAGGGCCCGGAGCCAGTGTTGGAGTTGGAGGCTGTAGGATCGAAGTATACGAATATAGCAATCAGAGGGGGGGTGAATGATTGTGCGGAAGCTAAAACCAAATTCTTGACCTATTAAAAGTTCACCCCAAAACAGAACCAAATAATTGCCTCGTTTTCGACAAAAACAGAATGATAGAGGTTTGGTAAAATGAGAATTCCTGGAGATCCAACCGTCGAAACAATCTGAAATTTGGACGCAAGAAACTAGATTCCAATACGAATCGAACCCAAAAAGAATCAGCTCGATCCGACTTACGGATCAAAAGTTATGAGCTTCGCAAGCTTGCTGTTCCAGAACTTGACGAAAACTAATCTAATCAAAACTTCAAGATTAAACAAGAACGACAAAAGATTGATCAACTAGACTTTGAGAAACACTAGATCAATACCCTAGAGAGGTTTTTGATGGATCAAATCAAGATAAAACTCAACGATCAAAAACCAATCTAGAATTAGAACAAGCATGCAAACAAGAACCAAAACAAAAAAATCAGAGCGACGTGGTTATCAGAGCACGCAAAAATCTTGGAAGAATTGATCTTTATTTCTTGTCTAAAATACTCTCATCAAAAGAGTACAAACCCTAAAACCAAACTTAAAGCTTGATGCGCTCAGCTCTCCTTGGTGCCTTTCAACAGGAGACCCCCCACCTATTTAAAGCACCAACCCACAAGGAGTTCTGAATACGATTCCTATTCCCTAGAAGGAATCCGTATCCAACACAACTCTACTTGGCCCAACCTGGCCGAGTACAACTCTTGCACGCATATGGCAACCCTACCATACTCACGTGACTAACACTTTGCACGCGTATGGCCACCTGCCATACTCACGTGACTAACACTTTGCACGCGAATGACCTCCTGCCATTCTCACGTGACTAACCATTCTTCATGTGCACCATTCTCTTAGCCCGAACGTCCCGCATGACATCCTTGACCACCAAGACCTCAGTTCCTCCCTGAACCTAGTCCCGAACCTCAGCTCCTCCATGAACCTAGTTCCGGTCCCATCATCGACCACGTTCGTCTTCGAGCAATACCTGCACATGAACAAACCACAAAACAATTCCGAGCACAAGTCCACGACTTGACTCACATCAATCCATGCAAATACTCACACGAGCATTGCATAAAGTCCACTTCAAGCATCATGAAATTCTCACAAATTTCATAATCTCAAAAACAAATCAAAATTCAAAGTCCAAATTTGCACAAACCCTAATCGAGCAAAAAGCCATTCACGACGGACCAAAAAATTTGGTCTGGCGTACATGTAAAACTTACTGTCTTTTAAGAACTTGGTCCCGCGCGTAAAAAAGAAACTTACTGTTTCTTGTCAAATTGATAAAACACATGAACAAACACATTTTGCAAATTCAATTCTAAGCCAATTTTTCAACACATGATTTCACAATCTCCCCCTTGATGAAAACATTGGCAACACCACTTTAGAATTGAACATTTGGCATTCACTTTACAAAAGATTTTGAAATCTAAAGCATCAAGGACCAAAAAGAGAAAACACAGAATTCCCCCTTTGACCAAAATGCAAAACAAAATCTCCCCCTGAGAAGTAAAATGTGTGTGAATGTGCAATGTGCCCAAAAATTTCAAAATTCTCCAAACTTCTCCCAAAATTCTCAAACAACTCCCCCTTTTTCTTCTCCCCCCTTTTTCCTTAAACTTTTCAACGATTCCCAAATTTCTCCCCCTTTGACAATGGATTCATCAAGAGTACAAAAGAGAGAACAGGTTCAAAAATTTTCCTGTAGCAAAGATTTCACAAGGAAAAACAAGGGAGTGCCAAGATAGGAAAAGATGAGCTCATTCGATCATATAACCTTATATATCTCATAACATGCAAAATACATGATCTTGATGTGATTTTAGCAAGTTAGGGAATGACATGCATCTCAACCTCAATTCAGTCAACTATAGCCAAGTACTAAGCAAAACCTTTAGTAGAAAAACAAAGGCTCAAAGTTGAAGCAAATAACAAATCAGGGCGAGCAAGTAGTTTCAACTCCAATCTAGTGGACCAATTTAATCTTTAAACAAGAATCGCATGTGGCATGCTTGAAGCATACTTCTTTTATTTCCTTGGAGTGGCATGCTTGAAGCATACATCTTGTCTTTTGAGGGAATGGCATGCTTGAAGCATACATGTTATCTTTTAGGGAAAGCATCCTGAAGATCATAACTTGAGCCTTTTGCTTTTAACAACCCTTTTTTTATTGATTCCCTTTTCTTTTCATTTTTCTTTGATTATAAACATGCAAAAGTGATTAAAAGGTCTTATGAAAGAGTAAAGTTGAAACCACACTTGCTTCATAGCCCAAATTTGTCAAGAGGATTCAATATCAAGCCTAGAAGAGTGAGATATCACAGAGTATTTAGCTATAGGCAATCAGTCCATGGAATTCTACAATATCATTTTTAGTTCAAGTGAGACAATTATATTATCATATATTAGCTCAATTATATAACATATAAAGAAATATGATAAAGTGAGCTCATCAAGTGAAAGAACTTGGCAAGGAAACTCCCCCTCAAAACAAACCCATTGGATGAACAATCCCAAGTTCTCCCCGAATAAAAGCAAAACGAGAAGAAGACAAAGGTTTTGTGAAAATGTCTGCCAATTGATGTTCCGTATCCACATGGTGAAGCACAATGCTTCCTTTTTCAACATGATCTCTAAGAAAGTGAAATCTGATATCAATGTGTTCAAGAAAGAGAATTACTCAAGAAGTGGCACGAACCAAATCAATTCAACATCCTCCAAAGTCAACATCAGAAAAAGCTCTTAAACTAATGCATAAGGAAGCAGAAAGCCAAATGCCAAAATCTTGAGTACCATGGAGATACCTGAAAGTTCACTTGAACGCTTGTCGATGTGAAGCACGTGGGAAGCTTGAAAATAAGCACACACAAGCACGTGGGAAGAGTCTCTCATGTAAACCTCCAATTATCTTTATCCTCAACAGCATCGTCATCTCTTTATAAACAAAGACACTCTCCCCCTGAATATATGCACCTGTACCTGCACCATTTGGACTAGTGCCTTTTGCGAAAACAAAAGTGGAAGAAGCATCTCCAAAGGCAACACTTTCAGCATGAGATGCACGAGTGAAGAAGAACCAAAACTTATCACTGAACATATGAAGTGAGCATCCGAAATTTACTAGCCACATGTTCTCCTTCCTCGCGTGAGAAGCCTACATAGAAGCAGAAATTGTCGAGGTCTCGGTACTGGGGTTAGAAATAAGATGTTTAGGAATCCAGTACTGAGACACCCGACGCACAACAGTAGGCACAACACGAGTATTCTTATGCACAAAATCAGATTTGCCTTTTCCCGTGTTTTTAGCATCAAAAGGTGTTTGTTTCACCCTAGGCACATAATGAGAAGTGGAGTGTGCCTTTCTGAAATTAGACCTAGCATTAAACCTTTCTCTCTTTTGTTGTTTAGCTAGTCTAAAGCAAAAGTCTACTAAATGTCCATCTCTACCACAATGAGTGCAAGTGTACTTAACATTATGTTTAGCTTTGGAAGTAGAAGCAACATTTGCATTCATCATAGTAGAAGATAAAAGGCCAAAGATTTGAAGACAATTTTCTTAGGCTCATTTGAAATCTCAAGTTTGTCATTGCAAGGAGTATAAACAATGTGAGCGAGGTTTAGTTTCATATGAAGCATGAAGATCAAAACCTAAACCTTTCTTGTTTGAGCTAACCTTAGATTGATCCAAAATCATGTTCAACTTTTTCTTGCCATTAGTGAATCGTTCCAAAGAGTTTTGCAAGTAATCAACTTTATTAGCAAGAATTAAACAATTATTGCAGGGATCATCTACTTTTCCTTTTTGCTTGCGACAAGTTGAGCATGAAAGAACCTCATGTGTAAGAAAATCTTCTGTCATTTGAGAAACCCTAGCATTTGCATCATGCAACTTCAATTCTAGTATGGAGCATTTAGAACATGGAGTTGTATCATGTAAATCAATGGTAGAACAACTAGCATGTTTAACAAGTTTCTCATTTTTCTCATTTTCAGCATTAATTTGCTCTAACAAGGTAACATGTTCTTTCCTAAGCAAAGTAAGCTCATTGTAAATTAAGTCACATGATTTGCAAGCATCATCATCAGGAATCAAGGTTTTAAGTCTAGCAATTTCAGCATTCAATGACTCAACAACAAAATCATGTTTCTTAATTTTCTTGTCACGTTTATCAAGCAATTTACCAAGTCGAGCAACAGCAATAGCTAATTCATCGTAAGAAGGATCTACCTCATTGAAGTCGCTGTCGTGGTCGCCCTCGAGAAAGCCGTTGTCGCTTTTAGCCATGAGACACAACCCCGTCAACTCATGCTTGCTTGGAGTTGCATCGCCCTCACCGCTCCCTCGAATCCACATCGCTCAAATTGACTTGTTCAAGAGCGGAAAGAACTCGGTGGACAACTTTGTCGTTGATGAAGCTTTTCTTCTTTCTATTACTTGAAGAGAACTTCTTCTCTTTTCTTCTGTCGTTGTCCTTCTCCTCCCTTGATGCTTTACCCGCAAGTTTAGGACAGTTTGGACGAATATGGTCGAGATCACCACACTCATAGCATCTTGGAGGGCCACCACCACCTCTCTTTCTCATTCTCACATTTTGTAAAGCTTTGTTAAAGCGAGAAGAGAGTAGTGACAAGTCTTCTTCTGGGAATTGCTCAACTGCTCATCGGTTAGTGAAGACAAAAAAGATAGAGCAAAACTTGAAGCAGCACCATTATGAGATATGCTAGATTGAGATGTCAAAGCAATTGATTTATGATCATTCTTTCTAGCAAGAACATCTAATTCATGAGTTTTCAACTTGGAATAAAGAACATCTAAGGTAAGTGTACTCATGACAAGAGATTCTCTAATGGATGTAACTTTCATCTCCCAAATTGACATGTCTAATGCACCAAGCAATTGTCTAGCATTAGCGGCATCATCAAAGCTAACTCCAACAAAGACGAAGATTACTAAGAATTTTATTGAAACGCAAAGAAGTCATCTAGCGACTCACCGGGTTTCATCTCAAATCGCATGTATTCTTTTTGTAAAGATCTTGACGAACCTCTTTAATAGTGTTAGAACCCTCATGGTAATCACAAAGAGATTTCCATACCTCATATGCGGATCGAAGATGAATCACACGATCGAAGTCGCTACGTCCCAAGCCTTGGATGATCAAGTTGCGTGCCTTACTATTTGCTTCAACATGTGCGCGATTGGTGTCGTTGACGTTGTCGTTTGCAGGGACTTCATATGGTTTGTAGACCTTCTCCCAAATTGCGAATCCCTGAGCTTGGATGAACGCCTCCATCTTGGCTTTCCAAAACTGAAAATCAACACCATTGAACACACAAGGTTTTGTCGAATAATGATCCATTGATCTAATCACCGATTAAGATAGATTAGAAAAACCTCGCTCTGATACCACTTGTAGGATCGAAGTATACGAATATAGCAATCAGAGGGGGGGTGAATGATTGTGCGGAAGCTAAAACCAAATTCTTGACCTATTAAAAGTTCACCCCAAAACAGAACCAAATAATTGCCTCGTTTTCGACAAAAACAGAATGACAGAGGTTTGGTAAAACGAGAATTCCCAGAGATCCAACCGTCGAAACAATATGAAATTTGGACACAAGAAACTAGATTCCAATACGAATCGAACCCAAAAAGAATCAGCTCGATCGGACTTACGGATCAAAAGTTATGAGCTTCGCAAGCTTGCTGTTCCAGAACTTGACGAAAACTAATCTAATCAAAACTTCAAGATTAAACAAGAACGACAAAAGATTGATCAACTAGACTTTGAGAAACACTAGATCAATACCCTAGAGAGGTTTTTGATGGATCAAATCAAGATAAAACTCAACGATCAAAAACCAATCTAGAATTAGAACAAGCATGCAAACAAGAACCAAAACAGAAAATATCAGAGCGACGTGGTTCTTGTGAGCACGCAAAAGTCTTGGAAGAATTGATCTTTATTTCTTGTCTAAAATACTCTCATCAAAAGAGTACAAACCCTAAAACCAAGCTTAAAGCTTGATGCGCTCAGCTCTCCTTGGTGCCTTTCAACAGGAGACCCCCCACCTATTTAAAGCACCAACCCACAAGGAGTTCTGAATACGATTCCTATTCCCTAGAAGGAATCCGTATCCAACACAACTCTACTTGGCCCAACCTGGCCGAATACAACTCTTGCACGCGTATGGCAACCCTACCATACTCACGTGACTAACACTTTGCACGCGTATGGCCACCTGCCATACTCACGTGACTAACACTTTGCACGCGAATGACCTCCTGCCATTCTCACGTGACTAACCATTCTTCATGTGCACCATTCTCTTAGCCCGAACGTCCCGCATGACATCCTTGACCACCAAGACCTCGGTTCCTCCCTGAACCTAGTCCTGAACCTCAGCTCCTCCATGAACCTAGTTCCGGTCCCATCATCGACCACGTTCGTCTTCGAGCAATACCTGCACATGAACAAATCACAAAACAATTCCGAGCACAAGTCCACGACTTGACTCACATCAATCCATGCAAATACTCACACGAGCATTGCATAAAGTCCACTTCAAGCATCATGAAATTCTCACAAATTTCATAATCTCAAAAACAAATCAAAATTCAAAGTCCAAATTTGCACAAACCCTAATCGAGCAAAAAGCCATTCACGACGGACCAAAAAATTTGGTCTGGCGTTCATGTAAAACTTACTGTCTTTTAAGAACTTGGTCCCGCGCGTAAAAACGAAACTTACTGTTTCTTGTCAAATTGATAAAACACATGAACAAACACATTTTGCAAATTCAATTCTAAGCCAATTTTTCAACACATGATTTCACAGAGGCCCCAGACCAGGAGGAGCCTGCACCACAGTCACAGCCACAACTCGCGCCTGAGCCGCAGCCTGAGCCAGAGGAGGACGTTGCGTCGTCGACCACAGCTGTTGTTGGTCATGGAGATTGCTTCGCGCCGATGCTGCCACACCCGCCACATGGAGGCAGTGGAGGTTGGGTCGAGGAGTGAGCATTCAGGATTAGAAGTTGAGACTCCTTGTCTAAGAATAAAGAGTCACCCTTGGAAATGTTAGACTCCAGTGTTAGTTTAATTTGTATTTTCATTGATTGCTGAGTGTGCAGTATGTGTTGCGAGGCCCTTAGGCATTGTGAGCAACCATACCAAGTTATTATTAATAAATAAAGTTGGATTTTGTGTTACACCTTCCACCCCGCATAAGTTCTCTCTATTACTTGTCTATGCTTGTTCCCTCTCGTCTCTAAACCTTGGGGTAATCGACAGATGGTGAACACCCGCGGAAACCTTGGAGGCAACGGAAGTGGTTCTTGCCCAGCTGGAAACCTGTCGGGACCCCGAATTTGCAAATCCGGACCCTCTGTGTATTCAGCACTAGTCCAGGAACGCGCTAGTGCACACAGTCTTAACATTGGTAAATATCACAATCATACCACTCGATACCAAATAAGTACTTTATTTAAATAACCAAAGGTTACTTGACCTTATGGCCAAGTTACAAATATATGCCTTGCAAGGCGAAACTTATTAAAAGAGAAATAACAAAGAAATGAAAATCAAATAACCGTGGCGCCATCCAAAGATACCACAGGCAACCGATCGGGCTCGCATCCCTAAGTAGACGGGTCCTCTTGGAACTCCTCCTCCGAAATCAAGGCGTAGTCTCCTCTTCCACCGGGTATTGTGTTGAGGCAAGGGTGAGTACTTGGTACTCGACAAGTCATGCATGTAATGCAAGCTAATATACTATATGCATGGCTTGGTACAAAGGAATAGCTCAAGGTATATTTGCAAGAAATGACTTTTGACAAGTAATAAAAGTAGATTCAAAGCAGAGAAATAAGTAAAGCATAAATAACTTCTCAAGAAATTTAATAAACATTTTCCCCATCCTAAACCACATTTCCATCAACTTCATTACTAAACCAACCCAACCTTTCAAATCCAAGTTATTTTCAGAAAGTCTAACCCTTGACCTGTAATTCCCGAGCATTGTCCAAGATCGTGGACTCGGCTATTCAAATAGATTCTACACTCTGCAGAGGTTATGCACTTTACCCACAAGATACAGTCAAACACCACAAAGGCGAGTTCAGTGAACAAAGCCTTTCGGAATCTTTAAACAACACAGGTGGTCCTCTCCTTTTAGTGATCTACAAAATCCCTTCCCCTATCCAATTCGAAGTATGGGACCAACTCACCGTTAGATGGTTATCTTGCAACAGCCACGATACACGCCCCCCGCACAATCACACAAACGGTGTAATCGACACCCTGAGGCTCCACAAGTGAGTCCTTAGCGACTTAGTCAACTAGGGCCGTCCCATTCCACCCATGTGGTTGCAAGTATGACCCAGTTCAAAGGCTTGCAAGGTTAAGTCCTTAGAGTGACCAGGGCAAGACTACCCAAAACCAAATCAACACTCCCAATGCCACAACCGCCCACCTGATTTCTCTTGCCACATGCCCTACCAAAATCGCTTTATCAAACCCCGCTTGATTACCATGCACCACGTGCCATCAACATCACATGATACTTTTCCAAAACAGGTTCAAGATATCATTAAGTCAATATTAACATTTGATTGTCCAAAATCATGTTATGAGCACGAAAGTGTGTCTAAGCAAAGATACTACAACGCCTAAACCCATGTTGGCAATTTAATAATGTCCAACTAGTAAACCACAACTAGGGTGACAAGGGATCATGGCACATACTTAGATAATCAAGGTGTCATACAGCAATTTGGTATTTATCTAACCCCATGTTTAAACAAAGTATCTTTCTAATTGATCTAGCATGCAATAGTTTAAATCAAAATAGATTTCGAAATAGGATCAACATGGTCAAAGCACAACTTGCCTTCAAAAAGTACTTGCTCTTGGTCTTGAGTTGGATCCCGAGTCAATACTTCCTTCGAATCCCTCCCAAGACTTCAACGTCTACTCGTAAAGCGTGCAAATAGCAAATACACAAATAAACAATAGGCAAAAACATCCCAAAACTCCAAATAAAATCCATAAACAGAGAGAACATAATTTTCTGGATTTTTAGAAACTGGAATCACAAATTTGGAGTTAAAACGCAAAAGTTATGATTTATTAAAGTTTAAATAATCAATTAAATAATATTACAGAGAAAAACTTTAGTCCAAAAATTAAATAAAATTCATATTTAGGTAGATCTCAATTTTATACAAATTTAGAAATTTGAATCACTCAAATCGGAGTTGAAACGCAAAAGTTATAAGCGTTTGAAGTTTGAATCTAAATTTGAATCAATATTTCGAATTAATAAATCATTTTCTTTTCGGAAATTAATTATTGCGTCATCATGGACACGTGTCAGCCTCGATTGGTTGGCTGACGCCAGCCGCTCATGGGCTCACCTCACGGCGGTTTGGTCCACGGTGGACCCGGCCCACGGCTGGGCGTAGGCCGACAGGTGGGACCCACCTGCCGCTAAGTGGTCTCACGCCAACGCGGCCGACGTGTGGGCTCCTCTCGACATGCGGGGCCAGCGTCGTGGACACGCGGCCACACGCCAGACGACGGCCGACGCGTCGGTCCACCTTCCCAACACGTGGCGCAATCTCGGCCGTTGGTTTGAAAATCAACGGCGCGGATTAGATCCAGGGTTTAACACGTTGAAACTACTCGATGCTCGTGGGCCGTTCGATTTAGATCGGACGGTCCAGATCTAATCCTATAATAGTACCGCTACGGCACGTGGCAATTGTGAACCGTTGGATCTTGATCCAACGGTCCAGATCTAATCGGGTTTGGAACACGTGAACTCACCTCAACCGTTCGATCTGGATCTGACGGTCCACAGAGCTCGCGGAGTCCGGCGATGGCACGGCGAAGCTTGGGCACCGGAGACGGGAACGATGACAAGCCCGACGGCGCTACGGGGCTCCTCCGGCGACGTGCGGGGTCACGTTCGAGTCGCCTTGGCTCGGGGATCCTGCTCGACCTCCTTCTCCTGCGACGGCGACGGCGGCGGAAGGTGAGAAAACCACCACGATACCCTAGCTACTACGGCGAGCAATCCCGAGCAAGCGGCGGCTGCTAGGGCTTAGCAAGCTAGGGCAAAAGTAGCGCAAGGTCACGGCGATACTGGGTGCGATCCGGCATTAAATAGCCGGAGGCGTGCTCAGGCGGAGCCCTAGTCGATCACGGCGCAAGACTTCGGCGGGCGGAGTCGGCTCGGTCTCGGCGAAGACGACGACTTCACCGGCCCACGTGGCGCGATCAACGGCCACGATCGACGGGCGCGATCGGATCCGGGCCGGATACGGCTCAACCGTGCAGACGGGCGGATCTCACCGTTGGATCTTGATCCAACGCTGGGATTGATTAGGTTTAGGAGTGGGTTTGGTCGAGTCGCGTGGCTCGGTCGGACTCGAGTCCGACTCGGGTTCCGACTTCGGTCGGATGAACAAGATTTGACCCGAGTTTGATTTTCCAGCGATTTAATATTTAAAATAATTCCTAGTAATTCATTTAATTCATTAAAAATAGCAAATGACTCAGAAAAATTCGGAAAAATTCGAAAATACTTTGGATCATTTTGGACTCAAATAAAATATTTCCAACAAAATTTTATTTGCAAAATTAAATTCTTTAATTATTTCAAAATGGAATAAATTCAAATAAATTCCAAATAAATCCAAATAAATTCCAGAAAATTCCAAAAATTCACCAAAGTGCCAAATCACACATGAATTTAGGACAAGTAAAATTTTGGGGTGTTACAAACCTCCCCCCCTTAATAGAATCTCGTCCCCGAGATTCAGGGCTTACTAAAGGAATAGGTTTGGAAATTCTTTCTTCAAATCCTCTTCAAGGCTCCCAAGTCGCTTCGCTTTCTTCATGATTGCTCCACTGAACTCTACAAAAACGAGTTGACTTGTTTCTAGTTTCTCGATCCATTGTGTCCAGAATCCTCACGGGATACTCCTTATAAGTCAAATCCTCTTGCAACTCAATTGATTCTAATCTGTCTGCTCCTCAGAACTCTGAGACACTTCTTTAATCGGGACACATGGAATACATCATGTACTCCCGCCAACGATCGTGTGGCAACTCCGGTGATAAGCAACTTCGCCTCATGCGGCTCAAAATCTTAAATGGTCCAACATAACGGGTGCAAGTTTCCCTTTGGCATGGAACCTCTTAACTCCCCGAGAGGCGTAACTCGAGGTATACAAAGTCTTCTCGGTTCAAAACTCAAATCTCGGCGACGATTGTCAAGATAACTCTTACATCCGAGATTGGGCTATCCTCAACCTTTCCCTAATCATGGCGATTTGCTCTTCACCTCTTGAAGAATATCAGGCCCAAAGACACGGCGCCACGGCCTCATTCCAATTCAAAGGCGTCCGACAGTGGTCGACCATACAAAGGCCTCAAAAGGTGACATCTCAGAACTAGCCTGATAACTATTGTTGTAATCGAACTCGGCATACGGCAAACTCTTATCCCAAGAGGTAGCATAAGCTAATGCACAAGCTCTCAACATATCCTCCAATTTGGTTGACTCTTTCTGGCCTGTCCATCCGTCTGTGGATGATAAGTCATCTTGAAGTTCAAACGGGTTCCCATGGCTTCATGCAACTTATTCCGTAACCTTGAGGTAAATTGGGTACCTCTCGTCCGATACAATCCTCTTTGGCACTCCGTGCAAACAAACAATCCTCGATCATGTACAATTACGCTAACTTATCTCCCGAGTAGGTGGTCTTCACGGGGATAAAATGGGCTACCTTAGTCAAGCGATCCACTATAACCCATATGGAGTCATAACCTCCTTGAGTCTTCGGCAAACCGGTAATGAAATCCATTCCGATTTCCTCCCACTTCCACTCAGGTATTTTCAGCGGTTGTAGCAATCCTCGCTGGTCTCGATGCATTGCCTTGACTCTCCGGCATACGTCGCACAATGCAACATGCTCGGCAACTTCACGTTTCATACTCGCCACCGTAATCTCTCCTTCAGATCCTCGATACATCTTGGCGCTCCAGGATGAATCGAGTACTTGAGTCATGGGCTTCCTCCGTAATCGCTTGCTTTAACTCCTTCTTGTTAGGCACACAAATGCGATCCTTCATCCACAACGTGCCTTGCTCATCCAACTTGAAGTCCTCTCGCCTTGCCTTCCTCCTTGATGGACTTAATCCTCGCGGATCTTGTCATCATCCTTCGCCCTTCTCGGATCCGATCCTCTAGGGTAGGCTTTACTTCCAATGCGGCCAAGAATCCGCTAGGTACTACCTCAATCTTCATTTTCTCGAAATCCTCACATAACTCATCCCGACTTGTGGCTAGCAACGTACTCACGGTATGGCTTTTCCGACTCAGAGCATCGGCTACTACGTTGGCCTTCCCGGATGGTAATGGATTCCAACATTATAGTCCTTGATCAACTCTAACCATCTCTCTCGCCTCATATTCAGATCCGATCGGGTGAATATGTACTTAAGGCTCTTATGATCCGTATATACTTCACATCTGTTTCCAATCGATAGTGACGCCATATCTTCAAGGCATGCACTACGGCAGCTAACTCTAGGTCATGTGTCGGATAATTTTCCTCATGCGGCCTCAATCGCCTTGATGCATAAGCGATTTACCTTTCCATTCTCAGACAAAGACACATCCAAGTCCTTGGCGCGATCGTCACAATAAATATCGAAGCTTTGAGCAACATCCGGTAGAACTAACACCTGCCGACGTCAATCGCTTCTTCACTCTGAAATCCTTTCTCACATTCCGGCCCATGCAAACTTCTTTTCCTTCTTCAGCAATTGCGTAAGAGGTTTCGCAATTGTCGAGAAGCCTTCGATGAAACGGCGGTAGTATCCTGCCATTCCAAGGAAACTCCGAACTGGGTCACCGCCTTTGGTCATTCCCAATGTAACACAGCTTCTACTTTGCTTGGATCTACGGCGACTCTTCATGCGGTCATTACATGTCCAAGAAACTCCACCTTGTCCTTCCAAAAATCACACTTGTCGAACTTGGCGAAAAGTTGCTGTTCCTCGCCTTTTCCAAAACTCGCCTTAAGTGTTCGGCATGTTCATCCTCCGTCTTGGAGTAGATTAGGATATCGTCTATGAACACGACAACAAACTTGTCCAAATATTCCATGAACACCTTATTCATCATATTCATGAAATAAGTGGGCGATTCGTCACCCCAAAGGACATAATCAGAAACTCGTAATGTCCATATCTTGACGAGAATGCAGTCTTCGAATATCTTCCGATCGGATCTTCAATCGATGGTATCCCGATCTCAGATCAATCTTGGAGAAAACTCCGGCTCCTCTCAACTGATCAAACAAATCATCAATCCTGGGTAGCGGATACTTATTCTTCACGGTGACTTCATTGAGTGCACGGTAGTCAATGCACATCCCGAAACTCCCGCCCTTCTTCTTGACAAACAAAACCGGTGCTCCCCACGGCGACGAACTCGGTCTCGATAAATCCTTTCTCCATTAACTCTTCTAGTTGCTTTCTTCATTTCTACCAACTCCTCGGTAGACATCCGATAGGGTCTCTTTGCTATCGGTCTTGTGCAGTACAAGCTCTATCACAAACTCTATGTCCCTCGTGCGCGGCATACTGTAGATCTTCTGAAAACATCGGGTACTCATTCACTCTTGGGACATCCTCTATGCTGATTGCCTTGGTACTGTTAACCATCAGCTGTCCATCTCTAACTCGCAGTGGCTTGAAATTCCACTTTCTTCCCACACGGGCTCTCAATCGAGATAGTCCTTCGTCCACAATCCAATACTGACCTTGTGCTTGGATAACCAATCCATTCCCAATATGACGTCTAAGGTCCGGGTCTCCAAAACTATAAGGTTTGCTAGGAACTCTATTCCATCTATTAGTATTCTCACCCCGAACATCCTACTTTCGCTCGGAGTTCGAACTGTGGGTTTGAACTAAAAGCATGCACTTAAGTCTTGCAATCCTTAAATCATTTCTAGTAGCAAAGCCTTGCGAAACAAACGAATGCGAAGCTCGAGTCAAACAAAGCTGTGGTGTATCGAGTTAACAAGTAACTTACCCAAGACGACGTCCGTAGCATTCGCAGTGCATCTGCGGTGACATGGTTGACTCGGCCTCTCACCACGGCCTGGGTGTGGCTCTGGTGCCGGCGCCCTAGCCGGGGTGGTTCCTAGGTTGAAGCGAATCGGGTCGCTCCTCGCTGTCTTCTTTGGACAATCTGTTGGCGAAGTGTCTGGCTCGTTGCGGTTTGTAACAGCGTCTCACTGTTCCTTCTTGTTGCACGGAGTAGTGTTTCTAGCGGGCTGGGTCCAGTAGTTACGATTGGCAGGTCTTGGTGCTGGGGATGGTGTCCTTGTTGCATTCGTGGTTGGAATCAAGAATTGATTTGGTGCAACTCTCGGTATGCGTTCCTGGCGTGATCCTCTTTGTTGCATCCTGCGCTTCTGTTCTCATCCGGTTCCTTGCGCTTGTCCTCAAGAATAAGTGCCTTATTCACCAACTCTTGGAAATCTGGAAAGGTGTGGGTGATCAACCCTACTTGCAATCCTGAGTTGAGTCCTTCATAAAACGAGACTGCCTGGATTTATCCGTCGCTACATCCTCGGTGCGTAGCGTGCTAGCTGTGGTGAACTTGTTCAGTAGTCGGCCACCGGCTGATTACCTTGCTTGATGCTCTGAACTCCTCCTTCTTAAAGTCCATGATTCCTTCAGCACGTGATACTTTGTCGAATGCAATTTGTGAACTCTTCCCAAGTGATATCTTGAGGGTTCTCTTGCGTGCACGAAGTTCTCCCACCATTCTGGCCATTGTTCCTTCCAACTGATGAGAAGCGTAGAGTACCTTCTCATTCCCTATGCATTGTGCTATGTGTAGCTTCCTCTCAATTGATCTTAACCAATCATCGGCCTCCAATGGATTGGCATTCCCAGAGAAAGTGGGTGGGTGAGTCCTCATGAACTCTGATAGTCTTGTATTCTGGCGTGGTCCCTGATTAACTTGATTGGCTGTGGCCTGAGCAGTGACGTGCTGCATTTGTTGCATCATAGCATGCATCAACTGAGTCTGGGCAGCAAGAAAAGCTCCGAAATTCTGCATATCCAGTGGCGGTGCTGGTGCTCCATCATTGGGGTTTTCTGCTGGGCGAGATCCACTCCCATTGCTTCCAAAGTTTCCACGGGTGTTCATCATCTGTTGGTTTGCTCTAGGTTTAGAGAGGAGAAGGAAACAAGAATAGACAAGTAGTATGGAACTTATGCGGGGCGAAAGGTGTAGCCTTAAGGTCCAACTTTATTATTAATAACTTGGTATGGCTGCTTACAATGCCTAAGGGCCTTGCAACACATACTGCACACTCAGCAAACAAAGCAAATCCAAATCGAACTAACTCTGGAGTCTAACGCCTAAAGGGTGACTCTTTATTCTATGACTCGACTCGGCGAAGGAGTCTCACTATAGAACCTATGCTCACTCATCGAGAAAACCTCCACGGCCTGGGTGCGGATGCTGCGGCATAGGCGCGAAACGATCGCCATGTCCAGCAACTGTGTCCTCTATGGTAGTCGAAGAAGCAGTGTCCTCATCGAGATCTGACTCCTCTGGATCTGGCTCGTGTAGCTCAAATCTTGGCTCGGAGTGCAGTCCGTACAAAGTCATCTCCAACTCGTCAATCCTTCGTAGAAGGTGTGCCACATACTCTTGAGCTTCCCGCCATCTGTTCTTCTCTGTCGTGATCTCCTTGCGGGCCTTCTGTAGCTCCTTGCTTGTATTATCTAGTACATCCTCCTGGGCGACGACAAATCGTGCCAACTGTGTAACCGTGGCATCCTCATCCTGAATCTCCTTTGGGTCAAGAAGGTTATCGCTGCGCGGATGATAACGGAACACCGTGCTCTCCAGTTCTCTGGCGTAGATACGGGTAATGTGCCGCATTGCTCGTCGTGATACTTCTTGGATACCCATCTGCATTGTAGATCTCTGGCAAAGGCAGTGTATCGGGCGATTGCCTGGGCCCTTTTTCCTAGCAGGTACCTCAATCCTCACGTCACAAGCCTTGATCAATCCCGCTTGTCTGATCACTTCCACTTGGTATTGGGCTTCTCAAAATCTCCGAGAGTCTGAAGCATATGCCAAAGTTCCGCGGCGTGACCAACTCCTAGATCAACGTAGTTGAACTCTTCCTCCATCTGTCACAAGAGTGCTTTACGTAAGAACTCGGAATTTTTAAATTGTGACAAGGTAAGGGAAAATTTCAGCAAGAGACAAGAAAAGAGAGAAGGGGATAAGTCGAGATGTCATTTCTTGTCTTCACAAATTTTTAGCTTTAGAAAATAGGTTTTATCCTCACTACGACCATTCTAGCTAGGGTTGAGCCTACAGTCAAGTATGGCTCTGATACCACCTCTGTCGGGACCCCGAATTTGCAAATCCGGACCCTCTGTGTATTCAGCACTAGTCCAGGAACGCGCTAGTGCACACAGTCTTAACATTGATAAATATCACAATCATACCACTCGATACCAAATAAGTACTTTATTTAAATAACCAAAGGTTACTTGACCTTATGGCCAAGTTACAAATATATGCCTTGCAAGGCGAAACTTATTAAAAGAGAAATAACAGCAGCGGAAAATCAAATAACTTCGTGGCGCCATCCAGTATACCACAGGCAACCGATCGGGCTCGCATCCCTAAGTAGACGGGTCCTCTTGGAACTCCTCCTCCGAATCAGCGTAGTCTCCTCTTCCACTGGTATTGTGTTGAGGCAAGGGTGAGTACTTGGTACTCAGCAAGTCATGCACAGAATGCAAGCTAATATACTATATGCATGGCTTGGTACAAAGGAATAGCTCAAGGTATATTTGCAAGAAATGACTTTTGACAAGTAATAAAAGTAGATTCGAAAGCATTAGAAATAAGTAAAGCATAAATAAATGCTCCAGAAATTTAATGAACATTTTCACCAGACTAAACCACATTTCCCTCACCTACATTACTAAACCAACCCAACCTTTCAAATCCAAGTTATTTTCGTAAAGTCTAACCCTTGTTGTAATTCCCGAGCATTGTCGATCACAGTGGACTCGGCTATTCAAATAGATTCTACACTCTGCAGAGGTTATGCACTTTACCCACAAGATACAGTCAAACACCACAAAGGCGAAGTTCAGTAACAAAGCCTTTGGAAGCTTTAAACAACACAGTGGTCCTCTCAGGTTCGTGCTCTACACCATCCCTTCCCTTAGCCAAGGCGAAGTATGGGACCAACACACCGTTAGATGGGTATCGGCCCACGACCACGATACGCTCCCCCGTACAATCACACAAACGGTGTAACTGACACCCTGAGGCTCCACAAGTGAGTCCTTAGCGACTTAGTCAACTAGGGCCATCCCATTCCAGCCATGTGGTTGCAAGTATGACCCAGTTCAAAGGCTTGCAAGGTTAAGTCCTTAGAGTGACCAGGGCAAGACTACCCGAAAAACCAAATCAACACTCCCAATGCCACAACTGGCCCACCTGATTTCTCTTGCCACATGCCCCAGTCAAAATCTGTTTATCAAACCCCAGTTGATTACCATGCACCACGTGCCATCAACATCACATGATACTTTTCCAAAACAGGTTCAGTATATCATTAAGTCAATATTAACATTTGATTGTCCAAAATCATGTTATGAGCACGTAGCAGGTCTAAGCAGTATACTACAACGGTCTAAACCCATGTTGGCAATTTAATAATGTCCAACTAGTAAACCACAACTAGGGTGACAAGGGATCATGGCACATACTTAGATAATCAAGGTGTCATACAGCAATTTGGTATTTATCTAACCCCATGTTTAAACAAAGTATCTTTCTAATTGATCTAGCATGCAATAGTTTAAATCAAAATAGATTTCGAAATAGGATCAACATGGTCAAAGCACAACTTGCCTTCAAAAAGTACTTGCTCTTGGTCTTGAGTTGGATCCTGAGTCAATACTTCCCCTTCGAATCCCTCCCAAGACTTCAACGTCTACTCGTAAAGCGTGCAAATAGCAAATACACAAATAAACAATAGGCAAAAACATCCCAAAACTCCAAATAAAATCCATAAACAGAGAGAACATAATTTTCTGGATTTTTAGAAACTGGAATCGTCAAATTTGGAGTTAAAACGCAAAAGTTATGATTTATTAAAGTTTAAATAATCAATTAAATAATATTACAGAGAAAAACTTTAGTCCAAAAATTAAATAAAATTCATATTTAGGTAGATCTCAATTTTATACAAATTTAGAAATTTGAATCACTCAAATCGGAGTTGAAACACAAAAGTTATAAGCGTTTGAAGTTTGAATCTAAATTTGAATCAATATTTCGAATTAATAAATCATTTTCTTTTTCGGAAATTAATTATTGCGTCATCATGGACACGTGTCAGCCTCTGATTGGTTGGCTGACGTCAGCCGGCTCATGGGCTCAGCTCACGGCGCGGTTTGGTCCACGGTGGACCCGGTCCACAGCTCGGGTGAGGCTGACAGGTGGGACCCACCTGTCAGTGCGGGGTCTCACGCCAACGCGGCTGACGTGTGGGCCCTCTGACATGCGGGGCCCGCGTGTCAGGGACACGCGCTCACACGCGTACGACGCTGACCGCGTCGGTCCACCTTCCCAACACGTGGCGCAATCTCGGCCGTTGGTTTGAAAATCAACGGCGCGGATTAGATCCAGGGTTTAACACGTTGAAACTACTCGATGCTCGTGGGCCGTTCGATTTAGATCGGACGGTCCAGATCTAATCCTATAATAGTACCGCTACGGCACGTGGCGATTGTGAACCGTTGGATCTTGATCCAATCGGGTTGGGGACACGTGAACTCACCTCAACCGCACGATCTGGATCTGACGGTTCACCGAGCTCGCGAGTCCGGCGATGGCACGCCAAGCTTGGGCACCGGAGACGGAACGATGACAAGCCCGACGGCGCTACGGGCTCCTCCGGCGACGCGGCGGGTCACGCTCGAGTCGCCTTGGCTCGGGATCCTGCTCGACCTCCTTCTCCTCGACGGCGGCGGCGGCGGAAGGTGAAAAAACCACCACGATACCCTAGCTACTACGGCGAGCAATCCCGAGCAAGCGGCGGCTGCTAGGGCTTAGCAAGCTAGGGCAAAAAGTAGCGCAAGGTCACGGCGATACTCGGGTGCGATCCGGGCATTAAATAGCCGGAGGCGTGCTCGGCGGAGCCCTAGTCGATCACGGCGCAGACTCGGCGGCGAGTCCGGCTCGGTCTCGGCGAAGACGACTCTCGGCCGTCCACGTGGCGCGATTAACGGCCACGATCGCGACGGGCGCGATCGGATCCGGGCGGATACGGCTCAACCTAAGACGGCGGATCTCGGCCGTTGGATCTTGATCCAACGGTTGGGATTGATTAGGTTTAGGAGTGGGTTTGGTCGAGTCGCGTGGCTCGGTCGGACTCGAGTCCGACTTCGGGTTCGACTTCGGTCGGATGAACAGTACTTGACCCGAGTTTGATTTTCCAGCGATTTAATATTTAAAATAATTCCTAGTAATTCATTTAATTCATTAAAAATAGCAAATGACTCAGAAAAATTCCAGAAAAATTCTGGAAAATACTTTGGATCATTTTGGACTCAAATAAAATATTTCCAACAAAATTTTATTTGCAAAATTAAATTCTTTAATTATTTCAAAATGGAATAAATTCAAATAAATTCCAAATAAATCCAAATAAATTCCAGAAAATTCCAAAAATTCACCAAAGTGCCAAATCACACATGAATTTAGGACAAGTAAAATTTTGGGGTGTTACAAAACCCTAATGATGGAGCACCTGCACCCCAGCCAGCACCGCCAGTTGACATGCAGAACTTTGGAGCCTTCCTTGCTGCACAAACCCAGCTGATGCATGCTATGATGCAACAGATGCAGCAAGTCACCTCTCAGGCCGCTGCTAACCAAGCAAATTAGGGGCAGCGTCAGAACTCAAGGTTGTTAGAGTTCATGAGGACTCATCCACCCACATTCTCTGGAAATGCCAATCCATTGGAGGCAGATGACTGGTTGAGGTCAATAGAAAGGAAGCTACACATTACCCAATGTGTGGGAAATGAGAGGGTGCTCTACGCCTCTCATCAGCTAGAAGGGACTGCAGCAGAATGGTGGAGAATTACTGTGCTACACAGGAAAACCCACAAGATATCACTTGGGAGGAGTTTACTGCCGCCTTCCGTCAGTATCACGTGCCAGAGGGAATAATAGACCTCAAGAAGGAAGAGTTCAGAGCTACAAAGCAAGGCAGCCAGTCAGTGGCTGAATATCTCAATAAGTTTACTCAGCTAGCCCGCTACGCACCTGAGGACGTAGTAACAGACAAGGCCAAGCAGTCTTGCTTCTTAAAGGGACTAAATTCTGGACTACAGGTGGGATTGATTACCCACACCTTTCCTGACTTCCAAGAGCTTGTGAACAAGGCGCTCATCCTGGAGGACAAGTGCAGGGAATTGGATGACAACTGGAAGCGCAGGATGGCACAGCAGGGAGCACGCCAAGGAGGGCAACGCCTGAGAGTTGCACCAAATCAATTTTTCAGATTCGAGCCGTCTCCGCCATGTTGGTGCCCAGATCCGAGACCATCGCGTCGAGACGCACCCGTACGTACCACTAACTTCGCCGGAACTGCCCCGAAGCGCCGTTGGCCACGTCGTTGTCCTCAGCTCCGGCCAGCCAGCTCCGCCGTGGACATTGCCGGAACCGCGAGCTCCCTCCACCGTTGGATCTTCATCGAACGGTCCAGATTCGTCCACATCACCCGTAAGTGTTTTCCACTTTTCGGTTTTAGATCTATTTTCAACCGTTGGATCTAGATCCAACGCTTTAGATTGAGCCACGTAGCCGTAGACTGCACCGTGTTAGATCTAATCTCAGCCGTTAAATCTAGATCGTACGGTTAGGGTCAACTCGTGTTGTAGCGTTAAATGCATTCTCAGCCGTTTGATCGAAATCGAACGACGTAGATTGAGCCATGTGTCGCACGCCGGGACATGCCACATCGCCCCCATGACGCGGTGAAACTCGATCCAATCTTGGCCGTCCGATTCGAATCGCGCGGTCCAGATCAAGCCACGTTACCCCAAACGTGCGAGATCCGGATTCAATCCCGACCGTTGATTTTCAAATCAACGTCCGAGATCGTGCCACGTGGCCGGTAGCCGAACCGACGCGGTCAGCGCGGGCGCGCCCGGTCATCGTTGACGTCACGCGTGACGTCAGCGTGGGGCCCGCGTGTCAGCGGGTCAGCCAATCACACTGTGTCGTCATCCGTGACGTCAGAAGTGACATCGCGCTATCACGTCAGAAGTGACATCACGGTGGGGCCTGCGTGAAAGTACCGTGCGGCCGAGCGTGATGACATCAGCAATGACGTCATCCAGTGGGTCCCACGTGTTAGTGACACGTGCACCCGTGGACCGGGTCCACGGTGGACCGAGACCGAACCGTGGACCGAGTCCATGGACCGGCTGACGCAAGCATGACGTCATAATTCGATTTTTCTTTAGAAAAATAATTCGGTGGAAATTCAAAATTGCCGTTGACGCAATGCTGACATCATAAATGGGTTTTTCAATAGAAAAATAAATGAATTAATTCGGTTTATTCTTTTATTTGATTTTTTCAAACTTCAAATGCTTATAACTTTTGCGTTTTAACTCTGATTTGGGTTATTCCAATTTCTAAATTTTTATAAAATTGAGATCTACTTGATGGTGAATTTTATTTAATTTTTGGACATAAGTTTTCTCTGTTTATATTTATTTAATTGATTTTCCAAACTTTAAACGGGTATAACTTTGGCGTTTTAACTCCGATTTGGACGATTCAAATTTTTAATGATTTATAAAAATGTGCTCTCTCTGTTTATGGATCTTACTTGAATTTTGGAAACTTTTTGTCCACTGTTTAATTATTTATTGCTATTTGTACGCGTTACGAGTAGACGTTGAAGTGCCTGAAGGCTACGAAGGTGAAGTTTTGACCTAGGAGCCAGCTCAGGATCAAGAGCAAGTACTTTTTGAAGGTAAGTTATGCTTTGATCATGTTGAACCTACTTTTGAAAATTATTTTGATACAAGCTATTGCAAGCTAATTCAATTAGGGATTGCTTTGATTATTTTCGGGAATTAGATAAATGCCTAGTTGCTGTATGACACCTTGATTATATAATTATGTGCCATAAATCTTTTGTTGCCCTAGTTGGGGATCATATTAGTTGGTCGTTGTTAAATTGCCAACACTGGGTATTTCGACCGTTGTCGAAAATTGCTTAAACCTGCTACGTACACATGACCTGATTTTGGACAATTAAATGTTAATATTGACTTAATGATATATTGAACCTGTTTTGAGAAGTATCATGTGTTGTGATGTTGATGATGGCACGTGGTGCATGGTAACCAACTGGGTTTGATAAATAGATTTAGACCGGGGAAGTCGTTTTGGTTCTTCGGGTAGTCTTGCCCTGGTCATCCTAAGGACTTAACCTTGCAAGCCTTTGATCTGAGTCGAACGTGCAATCAGATGTCTGTAATGGGACGGATCTAGTTGAGTAAGTTACTAATAACTTGCATGTGATAACTCGGGGTGTCAACTACACCTTTTGTGTAGTTTGAAAGGGGAGCATACCAGAGCTATGGCATGGTACCCATCCAACGGTATGTCGGTCCCATACTTCGCCTCCAATGAGGGAAGGGATGGCATATGGCAGAAACCGGAGAGGTTCACTTGTGCAGTTTGCGATTTCTGAAAGGCTTTGTTACGATCACTAGCCTTTGTGGTGTTTGACTGTATCTTGTGGGTAAAGTGTATAACCTCTGTGGTCATCGATCTCGTTGGACTTTATGAATTACAGACTGATGTGGTCAATACTCTGTGTCAGCTAGAGACGTATTTTCCTCCATCATTTTTCGATATCATGATTCATCTCATTGTTCACCTTGTGAATGAGCTAAATATTTGTGACCCAGTATTGCTGCATCAAATGTACCCATTCGAAAGGTACATGGGTGTTCTGAAGAAATATGTACATAATCAATCTCAGCCGGAAGGTTCCATTGTAGAAGGTTATGCAACTGAGGAGGTTATTGAGTTCTGCGTCGATTACATGGACGAGGTTGAACCGGTAGGACTGCATATATCACCATGAGGGGAGGCTAGCTGGGAAAGGAGCAATAGGAAAGGAATCCACAAATTCTTACGATCATTTTTTGTTTGAACAAGCTCATTTCACAGTCTTGCAACAGTCAGTTGAGGTGTCCCTGTATATGGACATGCACAAGATAAGCTACGGAGGGAAAATCCAGGACGATCAGAGGTTTGGATAACAAAAGAGCACAATCGTTTGTTCAATCATTGGTTCAAGGAGCACATGTCTAGTAAAGAAACGAGTGTTACGTTCATGTGGTTGGCAAAAGGGCCATCAGGTACAATCGCGACATGGCAAGTATACGACATAAATGGATATACATTTTACACGAGAGCTCAGGATAGCAAAAGTACTTACCAATACAGTGGTGCCCATATAGATACCTACGACAACACAGGCAATAAGAAGAGTAGCTTCTATGGGTTTATAGAGGAGATTTGGGAGCTCGACTACTGCATTTTCAAGATCCCGGTGTTTCGGTGTCATTGGGTCCAACTCCCAAAGGGTGTCAAGGTGGACAAATACGGCTTCACTACTGTGGACATTGAACAAGTCGGATATAGAGACGAACCATTCGTACTTGCGAAGCAAGTAGCACAAGTCTTCTATGTAATCGATCCGGCAGATAAGAAGCGTCATGTAGTTCTTCAAGGAAAACGAAGGATCGTCGGAGTTGAGAATGTTGTGGATGAGGAAGAGTACAACCAGTTTGATGATTTGCCTCCTTTCGTAGATGGTAGCATCAGGCTCGAGGAACAAACCATTCAGGAAGTCACCTATCATCGTGATGATCACGAAGAAGGCCAAATTGTGAAAGAAAATAATTAGCTACGAGTAATGGAAAATGTGTGTATTTATGTGGAGTAATAGAAATGTAATGTCAGAAATATGCATTTATGTGGAGTAATGGCAAATAGTTGTTAAAAATACAATTTTATTTTGACATGTGAACTAAGTAAAAACATACATCTATTAGCAATAATTTTTTAAGAATTTATATTTATTTATCATATATAAATTAATTATTACTAATTATTTTTTAATATATATTTTACGTTCATTAATACATTAATTCGTAGCTTTATATTAAAAGGAAATCTAAAAAATGGTATCTATGGCGGTTGTTAATAAAAACCGCCACTGATAAGATGTATCTGTGGCGGTTGTTAATAAAAACTGCCATTGATACTTCCCCCTTATATACACATTAGAGTGTTGCCGTCTCCCGCTCCCTCCTAACCCTAAACTCACAGTGCCGCTGCCTCTCGCTCTCTCCTCCTGCCCCCACGCCCGTCGCCGCCCCGGTCCCGCTCGGCGCCACCCCCGTCCTGCTCGTAACTCTATTGTCTTGTATAATTGTTTCACAACATTGTCTTGTATAATTGCTCCACCTAGATACGCCCCTACGTGGTTGGTTTGTGGAGTGCCTGCAGTGACCTAGTAGTGGGTGATGCTGAATCGCTGATGGTGAGGCCCAGTTTTGATTTGTTGGATGAGATGCCCTCTAGTGTAACATCACCAATTGAAGGGACATGCATTTTTTCAATTAGCATTGGAGATAGCGATCGCCATTGTTAGGATATGTTTCTGCGTGTATTAGGTTCTATTTGGAACATAGGAATTTCAGAAGAAAAATTGTTTTACATAAAGGATACAATCTCGGTCAGATTTTTAACATTTTTAGGTTTTATAACTTGTAATCTCTCTTTTAGGTACTGCTTGTTTGTTTAGATGTATTGATGTTTATTAGATGTATTGATGCTTCATTAGTATTAAGAACTTTAATTATTGTCCAGTGATTATTAATCCTATGGTTTTGATTGCATGCAAGATCTATGTACTTACCTCTTTTTGAATTGCTCTCACTTTATTACTGCCTCTGTGAATGCTCTGTGATGTTTTGGGGTCTGTTTATGAGCTAAAATAATTAAAGTGTAAATCTGGCCTTAAACTAACTTTATAGCTTCCATCTAAATGCTAGAAAGTATTCATTGATACTTCACTGTATATGGTTTTGGTCATCTCTGATTGCTTTGTAACTTGGTTATTAAGCTTGTTCTGTTGTATAGCATATGCTTGAACTGTTTTAAATATTGTTGCATAATTTAGGAAGGTAAGAGTTCAATGCCATATTTGCTTAGTTAATTATTTAGCTCAATTGTGATAAATCGACCCAGGTGTAGAGGAGGTAAGAGCTTGTCTCTAGCAACCCTACATCGAGTGGCGAGGAGGCTAAAGATTTAATCTTCAAGCAGCCCGACACCTGAGAGAAAATTAAATACTCTTTAATTCATTAATCTTTCATCTGCAACACGCCTGACTGAATCATCGCTGCTGGTGTACATAATCTAGGGATTGATGAAGAAAAGGAGTGCAAACAAGTCCATTGATAGCGGCACGCCGAAGAAGACGGCGAGTACGCCTAAGGTAGCAACCAAGGCCGGCACGCAGCATGAAGAAGAGGAGGAGACAGCAGCCACGGCCAACTTTATCGAACAGCAGTAGGTCGTGGCTGATGTCTCCTCCTCTTCCTCATGGTGCGTGCCAGCCTTGGTTGCTTCCATAGGCGTACTCGCTGTCTTCTTCGGCGTGCCGTTATCCATGGACTTGTTTGCACTCCTTTTCTTCTTCGATCTCTGAATCACGTACCCTAGCAGCGATGATTCAATCAGGCATGTTTGTGTCATGTTTTTAATGTGCTTCATTCTTGTTGGAAATCAGAAGAAGAGCTAAGGATTAGGAAAGGTTCCCGGATTAGCTGAAATGGAATGACGAATGAGAACGAAATATCTGACGTCTTCTCTCTTCTTTAAAAACAAAACCATAATGGCATCTACACACAACAACACTTCTCATCTTGCAATGAAATGCTGTCATTAATAAAAATTTATAAAATTTATTTTCTCTACACAATAAGACCTTTTGTCCACATTATCTTAATTGGCCACATTAGTACCCTATTCGATCACTTTGACCTCATCTGCACCCCCTCAAAACCACCCCATAATCTCTCCATCCAAAATTAAACAATTTCTTATGTAGAGCTCCCACGATACAATTTTAATAAATTTCCTTAAACTATCCTACAATTCATCCATCTTAAGATATTTCCCTAATTGAAAATGTAGTTCTTATGGAGGAGACTTCCAACCTGACCCCGAGCCCAAGCCCGAGCAGATACCTTAACATGCATCCAACCGCCGAAGATGCCGATGCTCCCGTTGCAAGACGTCGAGGTCGAGGGAAAACAAAGAAGCCTGAAGGCCGGTATGCCATCTCGCTGGTCTCAAATGCTGGAGCCCCTCTTCAACCAGAAAAAGCAGCAGCAAAATATAGGTCAACATGCGTGTACATCGTAAGGGATAAAGTGCCAATCACATATTTGGATTGGCACAAAGTGCCCCACGCCATCAAAATAGATCTATGGACAGAGCTAAAAGAAACCTTTGAATTCCCCGAAGATGCCGAAGAACTCGTGCGTCGAAATGCGTTGATGACCATGGATGTGGCATGGAGGAACTTCAAGTCGAGGCTGAATACAAACTATGTGAAGAAAAATTGGTTAGCCATCAGAGATTATCCTAAAGTAGAGCCATATTGGGATGAATTTGTTGCGATGAAACAAGATAAAACAGCAAAGAAGTCCAGTGAGGACCACAGAGACATCGCAAGGAGGAACATTCACCCCCACAAACTAGGCACGAGTGAGTACACTGGTAAAATTCCTCAGTTGGAGAGGCAAGAATTAGATGCAGTCCGATCGACTGCTGCAAATCCCTTGACCGGACTACCATACTGAGTTAAGCACTATGTGCTAGCAAGGTCATCTATCATGTCTGCTGGGGGCTTATTATTCAAAAGCAGCGATTATGAAGCAATATCGCAAAGAATTCAGGAGCTGCACGTCGAGTCCACTCAATGAACTTTTCACACAGATAGGGAGAAGGACGAACTAACAGCGGCCTTAGGAAAAAAAGAGCACCCTAGTCGGACACGAGGCGATGGGGTCAAGGTTCCCTGAAAGATAGGTTTCCCAGAGCACAGAGACTCTTACAGGAGTCACAAGAGAGCCAAAGAAGAGCGTGCAGAATGGGATTTGGAGAAGATGAAGGAAAAGGTGCTTCGAGAATTACAAGGCACCATAGAACAACAAGTTCAACAAAAAGTACAAGAAGCCATGAGCCAGTCGTAAGGACAAAACATTGTTCTCACCAGCCCCACGAATCATCGTAGCAGTTGCGCGTCCACACCATTGGTACAACCAGATAACACCCATTATCCTGTGGACAACATACAAGACCCCACACCCTGCCAGCTCAATGTGCCTGTCATGAACATATTTTTGCAGGCTGGTATAGGCATAGCTTATCCATACCAAGAAGGGGTTGTTTTGCACAACTCTTCGATAGCTCCAGGTTTTGCAAAGGTCCAGGTGGACACGGTACTTCCACAGTTTGCTGACATCGGGCTGGAAATACCCTCCAACGACGAGGTTACAACTCTAGGAAGTGCCGTTCACACATTCATCCAATGGCGCAAGCGTGACATCGTCTTGGACCATGTAGTACCAGCCTCTCATGCAGTAGAACTCGCCCATTCATCACCAACACCTGAGCGTCAAATGGCTAGTGTGAACACTTCAAAGGATGAACTTATAACCTCTGATCCAAAGAAATGGCACATTGGAAAAGCCATATCAGCTAGATCAGGTGAAGCCCGAACAGAGTACGATGTTGTCCTCGGAGCCCATTTATCACCAGCACCTCAACGTCAAATGGCTAGTGGGACCACTTCAAAGGGTGAACTTATAACCCATGATCTGAAGAAATGGCACATTAGACAAGCCGTATCAACTAGATCAGGCGAAGCCAGAACAGAGTATGATGTTATCCTAGGAAAAAGTAAGGGCAAGGCGAAGTCTAAGGTACAAGATAATCAAGTAAGGTTGAAATTTGAGATGGGGAAGCCATTCGTCACCGAATCAAAGTTAAATAGCCTAACACTCATGCTGTAGCGATTACATATCTGGTACATGGAGCGATCCAACCAAGCGATACTCTCGAAGGTGATCACTGCCATTTTCCAAGATGAACATTTTCACCATGCGGGGGGTGGCTACTTCATGATAGAATTCGAGGACTTGCACAACTTGTACTATCACGACGCCTTTGATGTGTCTTTTTTGAGATGTTGGTCACTGTAAGTGTCTAATATATAAATCATGGTTTACATTCACGTAATAGCGATAAATGTCATGTCTAACTTTTTCCTTATCTAGATACGAGATGATTGAACTGAGAAGAACCAAGGGGCCAATGGGATTCCTCGACCCGGGAACGGTCTACCAGACCGAAATCATAAGAGCACCAAAGGAGGTCGAGGAATACGTATATAGGGCGTTGCTAAAACTACAAGACAAGGAGTTCATACTTCTTCCATACAATTTTGAGTAAGTTTCTCGCTGGCTAGTTAAATTACTCGTTGTATTCGTTCATTACTCTTATCCTAGGAGTAATGACTATAGCATCATACATGCGTATGTAGGTTCCACTGGATTATCGTAGTAATTACTCCAGAAAAGAGCAAGATGCTGATCATGGACCCGCTTGACAAAGATAAAAAAGACTATGCAGAGCTGTTAAGTCTAATGAATGAGGCGTTCAAAAGATATTGTACAAAAAGCTTGTGATACCGCCCATTCCAGAAATACCTTTTAGTCCGTACTAAATTTTCGGTACGCACGCAAGCAATATTCTTATATCTCATTTCATAGTAAATAACTCCTTCCATGACATTTTAGTTTATTTAATTTTTGCAGTGTCACAAGCAGATGCAAGGCACAAATTTATGTGGGTGCTTCGTGTGCCAATACATGTGCGAAATCTTAGGTTCTACAATAATAGACAATGACATAGAGGTTTGTCATGTTAACTTTACACATTTATTCGCACCACTCAATTTCTCTATATATACCCTGAGATTTATTTTTCCTACTTGTAGCGCCTCAAATTGCCTACGGTAGGACTGTTTCCTGTTAAAATCCAAGCCATTCAGGGACAGCTTGCCTACTTTATCATGAAGGAAGTCTTCAACAAAAGGGGCGAGTTTTATGATGAAGACAACAACGATCCAGTGATCCATACTATTCTTACACGTCATTCATCTCCAAACAACTATGAAGGCTCGTAGGCTTGTAGTTTACAAACGAGTTTAGACTTTATTGTTTAACATTTGTTTAATTATAAAATGTAAATTGATGCTTCATTATGACTAATCTGATGTATTATTTGATCTAATTTAATGTTTTGTGTGATATAATTGTTTTGTGTGTGATATAAATTGTTATCTGTGTGCTGTTTCAGAGGGCATGGCTAGCATTTCCTGAGGTTAGCCAGAAATGCTGGTTTTTATTATGTGAGAGGGAGTTATCAGTGGCGGTTGGAGGAAAAAACCGCTACTAATAACACAAATATCAGTGGCGGTTCCAACTAAAAACCGCCATGATAACGCAAATATCAGTGGCGGTTCCAACTAAAAACCGCCACTGATAATTCAAATATCAGTGGCGGTTTTTAGTTGGAACCGCCACTGATATTTGCGTTATCAGTGGCAGTTTTTTCCTCCAACCGCCACTAATAATATTATCTGTGACGGTTTCCAAACTGCCACTGATAATTGGAGATTATCAGTGGCGCTTAATCAATGGCGGTTCAAAAACCGCCACTAATGTGAGTTTAGAACTGCCACTGATGTGCTTCTCTATAGTAGTGTGTGTGTCCCCAGTTCATTCTTTCTATAAGGGAAACTAGGCCAATAAGCGCGGCACATGCCGCGCGCATGAACGAAAATGATTTTACGTATTTTTCCGAAGAAAAAATAGACCTAGATTTATTTTCAAAATTTTTTAAGGCTCGAGAAATCTTAGAGACCGAGCTGAGCAAAAAGTACACATATTTCTGTTGAAAAAAATATTTTTTTGAGGAAAATGGAGAAAGGATATTTTTTCTGGAGAAAAAATAGACCTAGATGTATTTTCAAAAATTTTTGAGGTGCGTGAACGAAAATGATTTTGCGTATTTTTTCCGGAGAAAAAATAGATCTGGATGTATTTTCAAAATTTTTTGAGGCTTGAGAAATCTTAGAGACCGAGCCAGGGAAAAGGTACACATTTCTGTTGTCGAAAATATTTGTTTCGGGGAAAATGGAGAAAGGATATTTTTTCCGAAGAAAAAATAGACCTAGATTTATTTTCAAAATTTTTCGAGGCTCGAGAAATCTTAGAGATCGAACCGGGGGAAAAGTACACATATTTCTGTTGTCGAAAATATTTTTTTGGGGAAAACAGAGAAAGGACCTAGATGTAAAAACTGAGGACCTGGCTGCTATATTTTTGGACCTCACCGCTGTTCTGAAAAAATAGAAAAGGGTTTGTTCGCGATTTGTATTTAACGAGAGCCTCTTTCCGTAAAGTAACGAACGGGGGACCTAAACGTAATCCGAATTTTTTTTTGTGAGCTGGATTGTGAGAATCGGATTTTAGAATCGAGCTGTTTGTTTTTTATTCAGTTTTTAAAGTTAAAATCCAGAATCAAAAGCAAAAACAAACAGGCGCTTACATTGTTAAAACAATTCGCAAAACTGCACTCCCGTTGTATCCAACAACACTGGCATCTCAGGCCCACTGGTAAGTCACGTAGTCTTACTAATCATCCCGTTTGCTGGCATGGATGCACCTGGCTTGTGGGGGACATGTCATCATGCTTGGGTGGTTATTTATCGGTTATTTAAACACATCATTAGTGATTTATCAAGTAGGAAATACATGTATATGTACTAATTAATCATACAAAGTCACCCTGAGACCTGAGTGTACACACTAAGGGAAAAAGAGTGCAATCTCAAAATCTTCTACATTAAAGTAGTATCTTCATGATAATACTAAGGGTTTACCCCCATGAACTCTGCATATTTATCGGGACCCGAATATGCAAATCTAGACCCTCTATGTATTCTGCATTCGTTCAGGATTATGCTAGTGCACACAGTCTCAACATAGATGCATATCACAATCAAATATAGCGGAAACATAATAAAAGACTTATTTATTGAATATAAAACTGCTGAATGATCTTAAGGTCAACCTTACACTTGTGAGTCTTTGATGGCTTCAATTCAAAATAATTAAACAGCAGCGGAACGAAGAACGTCGGTGAATCCCATCAACATACCACAGGCATCTGACAAGGTTCAACTCCTACATATTCGCCTCCTCGTATAACTTCTCCTCCAACACAAATGTAGACTTCCCTTCAACTGGTGATTTGGTTGTTACAAGGGGGTAAGTGTAACACCCCGGCATCTAGTATGCCCGAATGCTACCAAACATAGACTAAACAACATCTAAATACCACAAATAAAGATGAATTACAGCAAAGGCACAAATGCTAAAACCGAAATTTCGGCAGCATCTCCTTTGTTTTAACATGAATTGAAGCGATATCAATAACAAGGCAAGTCATATCATAGCATAAGACATCTAAAGCAGCAATATAAATGAATATAGCATCAACATAAGACAATAATACCAAAACCAACCACTCCATAAACTATAGCTAAGCAAATAAGGATCACAAGCACACAAATGAATCCATACGCCAAGTTTCATGGCACTTAATATGATCATGACTCAAGTCGATAAATATGCCTAAAGGTGTGGAGCTACGTGAAGATGTGTGGCTAATGCCCCTTCCCACATGCCGGTGTCATGGTACCTAAAAACAACATAAAACACAAGCGTGAGTTCATCACTCAGCAAGTATATTGCAATGGAACAAAAGAACAAATACATTGCTACAACACTACATATCATGCTTAATCACCATAATCATGCTCACATCTCATTAGTCACATATCATCATCATCATGAATGCAATGCAATGCACATTTCTCCTCGAAGCACATACCGGTATTGCCGAGTGCACACCCGTCGGTGTGCACCCTCTTTCCCCTTCCATCCCGAAGATGGAGGGTGCCTACTCCTCGCTTCCATTCACCGCGGTGGATGGAATCATGATGTAGGTCTTACACAATGGCGCTCCGGACTAGTCATAACTTTCTCACCGACCTTACCAGACTAGTTATGACTTTCTCACCGACCCGGCCATGTCTCATGCCATGTATGCAATTATGCCAACATCATAAATAACTTGCACATTAACTCATCGCATCACATCATAATAACCGTTTTCATCATATCAATGGCAAACATTAAAGCATGGCATGTTATCACATCACATATTCAATTGCAACTAGTCAAAACTAGCAACCTACAACCCGCTACCCATTCCAATACACTTGCCTTAACCTCGGGCGACGGATTGGTGAAATGAAGAGGGCACTCCCGGGGTCACACCACCTGCACATAGAGACCACACACTCAAAACGTGCCCACAAAATAGTATGCAAAAGCTCGTCTACCCAGACTTCACAAACTACTCCCAAAACCTAAAAACAGAGAATCTGTCCCGCCAGGATAGCAGGCTTCAATCTAACATAACTTTAGTTCTAGGACTCCGAATCGATTAAACGAGTACATCATCACGAATATTAGGAAATTTCCTAGCTTTTTCTAAGTATTGGGAAAAGCTGATTCGGACTCTAAAGTTATCTAGTCTACAAAACACTACGTTCTGTCCCAGCTACATCTCAGATTTGAACACGTTCGGTAAATCGAGAATAACTTTCAAACGGCTGGGCAGAATTGGATGTTCTTTATGTCCACTGAAAGGCATTGAAGTTACCTACAACTTCTTCAATAGGTGGACGACCAAATTCCGACTATAAAATCGCGAAAACTCAAACCCTAGGTCGACTGCACAATCTGCCCGAAAAAGAGAACGTGGCAAACTCTAGTTTTCATCCAATCTACCCAATCACAGCACCACCTCTTGATCTAAAAGCATCCAAATACCCTCTAGCACAGCCCCTAGACCAACCCCAAGAACTACCCCTAGCCATACCTTCGCCCGACGAACGATGAACCAACAAATCTCCTCCCGGTTCACGCGATCTCCTTCCTTGCTCCAAATCCACCGGATCTCCTCGTCGCGGAGCGCTCCAATGGTGAAAACAGCGGGTTGGCATGGTGAGGGGCTCCCCTAGGGCAGCAAGGAAGGTGGAGAGGAGAGGGGAGGGGAGAGGTGGAGGTGCAATGGGGGGAGGAGGGGCGGCTAGGAGGAGGGATGAAGGGGGTTGGCGGCTAGGGCAACCTAGGGGGGCGCACCAAACAAGAGAGGAGGGGGGCTGGCGCAAGCAGCCCTTGTGCTGCCCTCCTCCCCCTCATGGGCCGAGAAATCCCACCCTCGGCCCATGTGGGGTTCCCCCTAAGGCCCACTTCGCCCTGGAGAGGCCCAAACTCCCGAAAACGGCCCAAAACGCGATTAAATTTCTTACCGTATAGTTTTAAACCTCAAATTTCACATTTTATAACGTCACACCATCCCGTAATGTCACAGTGAGTATATAAAACACTCAACAAGTTGTGCACAGAATGCAAGTCTATTAACTATCTACAAGGCTTATTCCAAATGAATGGCTGAATTGGTTATTTTGCAATAAAGCAGTATTTGCAAATGAATAACATAAATAGATTGGAAATAGTAAAACAAATAATAATAGTAGTAAATTTCTTAGTTGTTTCTCACATAAACTAACTCACATCATTAAATCAATTTCCATATTTCCAACAACACACTACCTTCCTTCCCAAGTTTTTATTAAAATCTAACCCTTGACTGTAATACCTGAGCATTATCCAATACCGTGGACACGACTATTTGAATAGATTTGACACACTGCAGAGGCTATACACTTTACCTACAAGACATGATCATCTCTTTTTGCATTCAGATTAACGCACTTCCATACACTACTACAGAAAAAGGTCATCACAGACAGTTCTAAAAGGTGATCACAGACGGTTTTGTGAATTGTCTGTAAATATGTGTCAGCGATTAAATCAATGTATCACAGACGGTTCTTGAATCGTCAGTGAAATTCACATCACAGAAGGTTCTTTACTAGAACCGTCTGTGATACGTGGTATGAGCGACTTAGAGATTTTCTAATTTTCAAAGGATTCAAAATTGGGAATGTAATACCGTGAGTGGTCATCCCAGGTTTGGGGCTTCTTGGTCTGGGTATGTGGTTACCCTGCTCGTGGTTGGTGGGGGTCATAGAGTAGGTGGAGTGAAGTAACTTTTCCTTATAAATTCCCCCCCCACCAATCTATCTCTATCTCTCTCTTCACTCCCTCCAACCTCTCTTTTTTTTTTGTTGGCTCTCCAGCCGACGCCTCCCTCCCCCAAAACCCGACGCCCTTCCTCATCCCCAGCCTGGCCGACAGCATCGCCTTCCCCAGCCCCAGACCGGCAGCGTTGCCTCCCCATTCCCGACCGAGCCGATGCAGCCGGCACTGCGCCCTCCCCAGCCTGGCCGATGGTGCTACTACCACTCCTCTCGATCTCTCCCAGCCAGCACAGCTCCTCCCGGCCGGCGCCGCCTCAGGTTGCCCACCCAGCAGCCGGCTTTGCCCCCTGGTCCACCTTGAGCTCGACGCCATCCCTGACTGAGCCTCCTCCCGACCGCCCTTGGAGCTCCTCCCCTCCCCTACCGAGCGGTGTCCCTTCGGCCAAGCCCTAGCCGGCGAGCTCCTGGCAAGCGAGCTCCTGACCGAGCCCTTGCCGACGGCTTCATCCTCCTCCTTGTGGGTGAGTTGGGTAAGACTTGGATTTGTGCATGCTATATGTTTGATGAAATGCCTAGGAGATGTCATAAATTGTAACCTTTGTTAGTTGTGATTAATGGTTGCAATGTGCTGTGGGATTTGAGATTTGTGAGATTTGGGCTCAAAGAGCTACACTGAGGTCACATTGCTTTGATCTGTGATGTGCTTGAATGATTTGATAGAAAATTGCTTATACTGAAATCATCGTGGAGTGTTTGAGCTTAGTAACTGATGGATAATACTAGGCGGTGCTTTGATGGTTTGAATGCTCAGCTATAGCTTACGGATAGTGGCTTCAGTTAGTTACCTGGTAAATGTTGATGTTGATGCCATGGATTGCTTATTAGTTGTGGCTATACCCTGATGAACCATGATTTGAATACTTTACTAGGAATTGAATGTCATGCTATTGATATCACGACCATCACATGAAAGAAGCTTTGAAAATGAGAAATCTGTTGCAAGAGTTCCAATTAACTGGATGGGGTGAGTTATCCATCAATATTTGGAGTAAGGGAGCATATCCTTGCTGGCAGGCAACTTGGCATGTTGAGAATTTTATCTTATTATGTTTAAGAATACTACAATAATGTTTAGGAGAGAGAATGTGTTTTTCTTTTTGCTTGGTTTATTTGGGGAAGCTTAAATCGGGGTTAAGACTTCAGTGAAAGTGTTGCTGTTATTTGTTGCTTGCATCGTAGTTTGCATGAAATTGAGATGGATGAATATGTCTATTGCAGGAAATAAGATCTCAGGCGTGGCCGCAACCTCATGCCACCCCCCCTCCGCGTGGTAAAGAGGCAAGTGTATTGTGTGAATGCGGCCCAGTGGCCATATGCTTATTCATAATTACAATTTAATTGCATGATGCATTGCATGATTGTAGAAGTGTGTTGGATTATTTCAGATTGTGTATTTCCATGTATGGCTGCAAGATATGATTTATGTTTCAGGGTTATATCTTATGCGTTTGGTTATGACTATGCTGTTGTGGGAAAGGAACAAAGGTTACATTTTCTTCTCTTTATTATTTATGTTAATTGCAAGTGCTTTATAATGCGTGTTGCAACTTAATCGCCTATTTGGACGCATATGTCTATTACCATGGCTTACTCGTGATCATGATTTGATTGACGCGAATGGTGGGTTAAGGATGGGAGGATTTTGCTAATATTCATACATTCAATTATAACTATATGGTTATAATGTGAGAATGAGTTTATATTGATTAGGCTCTATTGGAGATTTGCATGTCAAGTGGACGATGAAAAGTCATTGTTGCATCAATTGCATTCATTCATAGCATGTTACGTGATGAATTAATAATCTTGACTTAATGAGATATGGAATTGTGGCCGGTAGCCACTGTTGTAAAATTTGTTGTGCCATGGTAGTGTGTGCCATTGGTCTTGGTTATACAAAACTGTGTTCACTTAGACAAGTGATCATGCAGTAAAGGGGGTGCCGATAGCACATTTGGGATGTGTTTGTCTTGCCTAAGACCACTTAAGGGCTTAATCGTGTGCGTTATTGAATTGGATCTAACTATACAATCACATGTCTGGTATGGGATAGACCTGGCTGATTAATTTGAAATGTCTAAATTTGAGTGTTGTTGTGGTTGTGTGGGTTCCGGGATAGACAGGTAGACTCACATGGCGCAAGAGGGGCCCTGAGGGGTGAAACCTTAGTGGGCAGTATTGAGTTTGGACAGAGCATTGTAAAGGCCTTATCGTGATCTCTCTGCCGCACACCAAAGGAAGTGTGATAATTGCGCATGGCACTAAGAGATGATCATGGCTTGCAGGTAAAGTTGTACAACCTCTAAGAAGTGTGTTTAAAACTAATCGATTAGCCGTGTCCACGGTCAAGGACGTGCCTGGGGATTTGACACGAGGTATAGAGTTTTCATAAACTGTGGGAAGGTGGATTGGTTGGGAAGTGAACGGGGAGTTCACTACTGTTTTTAATGTCTAAAGTTAATACTGTTGAGTTCAGTGGTTGATGATAGTTTCAAATGGTGATGGGTGATGCCTCACCAATCTTTTGTTGTTGTCTACCATTGGTTTACCAATTACTCACTATCATTTGTCAATGATGCTTTTAATCTATTTATTGTATTTACATTCAAGTTATTGCTTTCTACAAAAAAAGCATATGACTAGGGGTGGAATTTTAGCTCGAGGCTCGAGGCTCGGCTCGGGCTCGGCTCGGCTCGGTCCGGCTCGACGCAACAACGAGCCGAGCCCGAGCCTAACGCGTGGCTCGCTTGGCCAACGAGCCGAGCTCGAGCCAGCTCGTGAGCGGCTCGTTAGGCTCGTTAGGCTCGACGGTCATATGAATAATGCATGTCACGTTAGTATTACTATTACTAAAAGACTACATGTCAAATGATATTACTAAAAGAAAACCAATAACAGAAGATGTATAGTCATGACTACATGCTACAGATCATTAAATAGCCAAATAGAAATGGATGCTACAGATCAACAGATCAACAAATAGCCAGCCCACGCGTCAGGCTGGCTCATGAGCCGAGCCGAGCCGGCTCGAGGCTCGGCCGAGCCCGAGCCGAGCTCAGTTTTCAGCTCGGTCAAGTCAACGAGCCGAGCCTGGCTCGGCTCGCAAACTGCCGAGCTCGGCCGAGCCGAGCCAGGCTCGGCTCAATTCCACCCCTACATATGACTATCCTTTGTCAAGCCATACATTATTTGCATCATTCCCTATGGCTTGCTGAGTATTTTTTGTACTCACGGCTTTATGCCTTTGTTGATCAGTTGGTGAGGAAGAACAGAGAAGTACTGAGTTCTACGAGGAGGAGTACTATGAAGACTATAAAAACTAGGATGGCGTTTCCCCAAATGATTGCATGTGGCCTGTTGTATGGCCCAAGTTATTCTATTTCCGCTGCAAGAGTTTTAATTGTTTCTTTAGCCCTTAAGGCACGGTTATGTAAACTTTGACCATAAAGTCCGTGGTTGCTATTTGCTATTTTCTTAGCTAATTCGATGAATGGAATGGTATTTAAAACTTTGTTACCACTGTGCACACTAGTGTGATCCTAGACTAGTGCAGTATACACAGAGGGTTTCAAATTCATAAATCCGGGTCCCGACAAAATTGGTATCAGAGCCATCTTGACTGTAGGACGCAACCCTAGTTAGCATGATCTTCTTAGGAAGAACTTCAAAAATTATTTTCTAAATCAAACCAACGAATGGATATTGTATAGTTGTCTCCTCTCATCTCATTCCAAGGTTCTTATTCCTCTTCTTTGCTGAAATATTGTTTAAAAGAGTTTAATTTTGATCTCATCTCATAAAACCTCTCAATGCCTCGAGTCTTCTGTAAAGAGGCAAGGTAAGAAGAGGATGCTCCAGACCTTTCAAGACTAGTGGAGAAGCTGCTGGAAAGATCAAGTCATCGAGAGTATGTCCAAGAAGCCTCCCATATAGGATAAGTTAATAGTGCTCTTTGCTCTGGAGCGTGCCTGTAACATCCCGGCATTTAATATGCCTGAATGCTACCAAACATAAGCTAAACAACATCTAAATACCACAATTAAACATAAATTACAGCAAAGGCGCACATGCTAAAAACCGAAATTTCGGCAGCATCTCCTTTGTTTTAACATGAATTGAAGCAACAACAATAATAACATATCAATATAGCATAACGAACGATAGCAATAACATGATCAAACGGAAAAACAGCCACCATACCACTAAGGATATAAATTATATCCGTCACATGACAAATATGGACTAATCATTTACTCATAACGACCAACGAATCATCGAAACTACAGTTTAGCTCAATGAGTTAACCATAACCATAAGGGAAGGAACATGTCATTGTTTAAATGTGTGATGCTAAGTGATGACGTGTGACTAGCTCCCTTTCCCGCATGTCGGATTCATGGTACCTAAAAGAAAACAACATAAACACAAGCGTGAGTTCATCACTCAGCAAGTATATTGCAATGGTACAAACATAAACAATTGCATAGCAATAATATCTCACATCATGTAAACCATCTCATTCATGGTCACAAATCATCATCATCATCAATATGTATGCAGTGCAATGCGATGCTCATGTCTCCTTGGAAACTCATACCGGTATGGTTGAGTACACACCCGTCGGTGTGCACCCTCTCCCCCCTTCCATCCCGAAGATGGAGGGTGCCTACTCCTCGCTTCCGTTCACCGTGGTGAATGGAATCACGATGTAGGACTTACTCATTGGCTCTCCGGATTAGTCATAACTTTCTCACCGACCTTTCCGGACTAGTTATGACTTTCTCACCGCCCGGGCCATGTAATCATGCCATGTATTGAAATATGCCACATCATAATCAACTTGTACATTAACACATGGCATCATAACAAGATAAACATACTCATCATATCAATGGCAAACATTAAAGCATGGCATGTGAACATATCATATATTCAAACTTCAATCTCAATCAATCAAACAACCTACAATCGCTATCCATTACAATACACTTGCCTCAACCACGAGCGACGGATTGGCGAGAAGTAGTAGGCCCTCCCGGGGTCACACCACCTGCACATAGGGACCACACACTCACAATCAAGCCCACAAAACAGTACGCAAACCCTCATCTACCCCGACATTGCCAACTACTCGCAATACCCAAAAACAGAGGTTCTGTCCCGCCGGGACAGCAGCCTTCCAAAAGGCATAACTCGGGTTCTAAGACTCCGAATCAACTAAACGAGTACATCCTCGCGTAGCCTAGGAAATTTCCCAACTTTTTCTAGGTATAGGGAAAGACTGATTCGGACTCTAAAGTTGTTTAATCTACAAAATACCGTAATCTGTTCCAATCACGTCACAGATTTTAACACGCTCGGTAAAACAGCCATAACTTTCAAACGGCTGGGCGGAATTTAACGTTCTTTATATCCACTGAAAAATAATGAAATTATCTACAACTTCTTCAACAGCCGTATGACCAGATTCCGACTCTAAATTGGCGAAAACCTAAGCCCTAGGTCGACTGCTCATGCTGCCCGAAACAGAGAACGTGACCAACTCAAGAATCCATCTAATCTAATCAAATCCAGCACAACCAATTGATCTAAAAACTTGATAAACACCCTTAGAACAGTACCTAGACCAATCCCAAGGATTCCCATGGCAATACCTTTGCCCGACGCACGAAAACTGAAAGGATCTCCTCCCGGTTCGCTCCTCGCTCCAATGGATGGATCCTCGAGGTGCAGGGGGTGGGGAGGCCACCCTAGGGCAGCAAGGGGGTGGAGAAGAGGTGGTGGAGAGGTGGGGAGCAATGGGGGCAAGGGAGAGGGGGCGCACGGCCAAGGGAGAGGGAGGTGGGGCGGCTAGGCAAGGGAGGAGGAGGTGGGGGCGCACAAAGGGACGGGTGGGGCGCACAAGGGCTAGGGGAAACCCCCTTTTACCATCCCCAAACCTGAATCCTAGTCCTAAATGGACTCTTACTCCATCCCACCAAAGCCCACAACCCCCTCTTTTAGGCCCAAACTCCCCCGGAAAGGCCCAAAACCCCGGAAACGGCCCGAAAACGCTATTAGCCTCCATACCTTATGGTTTTAACCTTAATTCCACATTCCATAATGTTTTTGACCTCATCATGCTCATTAAATAAGGTTACGACACTCCGTGGTGTCACAGTGCCATTCCTTTTAGTTTAGTGACGTGTAGTCTGCGTGTATTAGGATTTTTGTTGCTTGTGTGTTAGGTGTCTTGTACACTTGCCTAAGGCATGGTGTTGCAGCCACCTATTAAGCTGAAAAGTTTATTTCCTCTTCGTCTTGAATCCTTTGCAGCTCTGTCCTTTGTTGACTATTGTCCTTGGGTATTCCCTGCTCCCCTAGATGAACCTACTGCTTGTCTATTGCTTTTCCCTCTTACCTATCAACTCTTGCCCTACCTCGCAGATGATTGACGCTTGTTTTGGAGCCAGTCACAGTTCACCAATGGATGCCCATGCAAGTGCCAGTGCCACCCCCAATGCACCACCTTCAACACCGACTGTGACAGATTAGAATCTTGGACACGTTTTGGTAGCTCAGACTCAGCTCATGAACACTATGATGTAGAATATGACTAACATGATGAACCAACAGATTCATACTACTGCTACCCTAGCCAACCTGTTGACCCAGCATAATCAAGCTGCTGCTACACCTCCCCAAGATCGTCCACAGTCCAAGTTAGTAGAATTCATGAGGACCCACCCGTCTACTTTTTCCAACTCTTCAGAACCCTTGGAGGTAGATGACTGGATTCACTCCATTGAGAAGAAGCTTGCTATTGCTCAGTGCACAGATCGTGAGAAGGTTCTCTATGCCGCTCATCAGTTAGAAGGCACCACTACTGAATGGTGGGAGAACTACAGTGCTGCCAATGACGACCCTCAGACTATCACTTGGGCAGATTTTTCTGCTGCTTTTTGCCATTCTCATATTCCAGATGGCAAAGTAGAAACGAAGAAGAACGAGTTCCGCAAGCTCAAGCAAGAAGGGATGTCAATGAGTGAATACCTCAACAAGTTCACTCAACTTGCTTACTACGCTCCAGAAGATGTTACTACCGATGATGCACGGCAGAAGAAGTTCAATCATGGGCTCAACCTCGGCTTGAAGGTACAAGTCATTGGCAATGACTTTGCAGATTTTGAGCATCTTGTAGACAAAGCCATTCTCATAGAGGAATCTCATCATGAATTAGATGAATCACGTAATTAAGAGGAAGATGATGGAGCAAAGAGCTCACTTGAATCACACACAGAGAGCTAGAGTGAATGCATAGTAGCCTGCATGCTCCACTCCTCCAACTGCATTCAGGACACTTGCACCAGCACCTCATCCAGCTGCTTCAGGCAATCGCAACTTCAACACCAATAACAATCCAGCTGTAGGAGTGACTTACTTCAACTGCCATGAATTGAGGCACTATGCCAGCAATTGTCCGAAGAAGCAAGCTCCGACACCAGCCCATTTCAATTTGGGAGCCACACTACCCAAGAACCTCACACCAAGAACAAGGCGTGCAGCGCCCCAGACACCTAGTCCAGCCACTAGGACTCCAACGCCTGTTGGAAGAGGCCGTGTGAACCATGTCACCATTGAGGATGCACAGTCTGCACCAGACATCATACTCGGTAAGCTCCTAGTTAACTCAGCATCTGCCATGGTTTTGTTTGATTCTAGAGCTACGCATTCGTTTATTTCTGAGTTTTGCTACAAATCATCAATTAAAAACGAAGCCTCTTAAAACTGCTTTGTTAGTTCAATTACCTAGTTCTGATTTGATGTAACACCTCAATTTTTGCTTTTCATGAATTTATATAAAATTTGGCACTTTGGTGAATTTTTGGAATTTTCTAGAATTTATTTGAATTTATTCCCTTTTGAAATAATTAAAGAATTTGATTTTACAAATAAATTTTTGTTGGAAATATTTTATTTGAGTCCAAAAGGTTCTAAAATATTTTCTGGAATTTTTCTGAGTGTTTTGCTATTTTTAATGAATTAAATGAATTTCTGGGAATTAATTGGATTATTTAATCGCTGGAAAAACCCGAACCGGTTTCACTGTTCATCCGACCGGACCCGAGTCCGAGTCAAACTCGAGTCCGACCCGGACCCGACTGCGCCAGCCGTTCCAGTCGAACCAAGTCACCAAGCCCTAACAAACGTGACAGTTGGATCGAGATCCAACCCCGTGCCGTTGGATCTTGATCCAACGGTCCACGTTGAGCCACGTCACCGAATCCGAAATGGATTCGGATTTCGCCGCCGCAGCCGTGTGGGCCTCGGTTTCCGCGATTTTCACGGACGCTGAGGGGCCTATTTAATGCGCCGCCGCCGCCATCATGTTCATCGTTTCCTTGCGCACCCAAAGCCCTAGCCTGCCGAGCTCAAGCCGCCGTGGTTGCGCCGTAGTTGCGCTAGGGTTCCGCCATGGTTAAGCGTTGTTTCCGCCGCCGTCCGCCGCCACCGTTGAGCCCAGATCCGGAACCGCAAGGACGAGACGCGTCGGAGGGTACCATTCACTTCGCTGGAGGGGCCCCGCAACGCCGTTGCCGTGGTCGTCGTCCTCGTCTCCGGTGAGCTAGCTCCGCCGCACGCCATCACCGTCGCTCGAGCTCCACCAACCGTCCGATCAAGATCCAAGGGCCCAGAATCGTCCACGTCACCCCCGGTGAGATTCCACGTGTTAATTCCTAGATCTATTTCCAACCGTTGGATCTAGATCCAACGGTTCAGATTGTGCCACGTAGCCAAAACCGCACCGTGCTTGGTGGGATGTCAGCCATTAGATCCAGATTGAACGGCTAGGGTTAGCCATGTTGTAAACTCTAGATTGGATCTTAACCGTCCGATCAAGATCGAACGGTCCAGATTAGTCGAGTAGTTTTCCTAATGCGTGAGGCTAGATCCGATCTGGGCCGTTGATTTTCAAATCAACGGACCAGATCATGCCACGTGCGCGGTAGTTGGACCGTCGTGGTCAACCCAGTTAGCCGCGGTCGCCGCTGAAGTCAGCCGTGACGTCACGCGGGGCCCGCGTGTCAGCGACCGAGCCAAACCGCACCATGACATCATGCTGACGTCACGGTGGGGCCCAGCTGTCAGCCGTCCTCAGCCGAGTGGATGACGTCACCGCTGACGTCATCCGATGGGACCCACATGTCAGTGAGACATGTATTCGTGGACCGGGTCCACGGTGGACCCAAACCGAATCGTGGACCACGTCCATGGACCGGCTAACGCAATAAATCGATTTTTCAATAGAAAAATAATTCGGTGGAAAATCAAAATCCACGCTGACGTCATGCTGACGTCATTATTCGGCTTTTCAGTATAAAACTAAATAGAATAATTCGGATTATTGATTTATTTGAATTTTGAAACTTCAAACACTTATAACTTTTGCAATTTAACTCCGATTTGAGTGATTCAAATTTCTAAATTTTTATAAAATTGAGATCTACCTAATGGTGAATTTTATTTAATTTTTGGACCAAAGTTTTTCTCTATAGTATTATTTAATTGATTATTTAAACTTTAAACGCTTGTAACTTTTGCGTTTTAACTCCGATTTTGCCGATTCAAATTCCTAAATATTCATAAAATTATGCTCTCTATGTTTATGGACTTTATTTGGATATTTGGACACTTCTTGTCTACTGTTTATTCATTTATTGCTATTTGCACGCTTTACGAGTAGACGTTGAAGTGCCCGAAGGCATTGAAGGTGAAGTGTTGACCCAGGAGCCAGCTCAAGACCAAGAACAAGTACTCTTTGAAGGCAAGTTGTGCTTTGACCATGTTGATTCCATTTTCAAATTAAATTGGTTTAAATTATTGCATGCTAGTTTAATTAGAAAATACTTTATTTAATTCCGGGGAAATAGATAAATGCCAAATTGCTGTATGACACCTTGGTTAATTAAAAATGTGCCATGACCCCTTGTCACCCTAGTTGTGGATTATTAGTTGGACATTATTAAATTGCCAACCTGGGTAGTTAGACCGATGTAGTGTGCTTAGCCTTGCCACGTGAAATGCTTTGGACAATCAAATGCTAATATTGACTTAATGAGATACTGCACCTGTTTTTGAAAGAAGTATCATGTGTTATGATTGTTGATGGCACGTGGTGCATAGTAATCAACTGGGGTTTGATAAATAGATTTCGACCGGGGCATGTGGCAAGAATGATCGGGCGGGCCAGTTGTGGCACCGGGAACGTTGTTTTGGTTCTTCGGGTAGTCTTGCCCTGGTCACCCTAAGGACTTAACCTTGCAAGCCTTTGAACTGAGTCAAACGTGCAACCACATGTCTGTAATGGGACGGACCTAGTTGATTAAGTTGCTAATAACGTACCTGTGGGACCTCGGGGTGTCAACTATATCTTTTGTGTAGTTGTACGGGGGAGCGTACCGGGGCTGCGGCCAGGTACCCATCTAACGGTTGATTGGCCTAAACTTCGCCTTCGAAAAGGGAAGGGTTAGCAATGACCGGGGAGGCCCACTTGTGCTGTTAGAAGTTTCCGAAAGACTTTGTTACGGACACTCGCCTTTGTGGTGTTTGGCTGTATCTTGTGGGGAAAGTGCATAACCTCTGCAGAGTGTAAAATCTATTCGAATAGCCGTGTCCGCGGCATTGGACATCGCTCGGGAATTACAGTCAAGGGTTAGACTTTCTTGAAAATAACTTGGACTTGAAAGGTTGGGTTTGGGTTTAGTAATGATGTTGATGGAAATGTGGGTTAGGATTGGGAAAGATGTTTATTTAATTCCTGGAAAAGTTATTGCTCTTAAACTTGTTCCTACTGCTTTCGAATCTACTTATGTTACTTGTCAAATGCTGTTTACTGTAATTACACCCTGAGCTACTCCTTTGTACTAAGCCATGCATGTAGAATATCAGTTGCATTCTGTGCATGACTTGCTGAGTACCAAGTACTCACCCTTGCCACAATACAACACCAGTTGAAGAAGAGTCTACACTAGCTTTGGAGGAGGAGATCCAAGAGGAACCGTCTAACTAGGGAGCGAGCCTAGTCAGTTGCCTGTGGTATACTGGATGGCGCCACGAAGTTATCTTATTTTCCGCTGCTGTTATTTCTCTTTATTTAAGTTCTCGCCCTGTGTGGCGTATATTTGTAACTTGACCTTAAGGTCGAGCAACCAGCTTGGTTAACTATTTAAAGTATTATATTATTTCGTTGAGTATGATTGTGATATTTACCGATGTTGAGACTGTGTGCACTAGCGTGTTCCTGGACTAGTGCTGAATACACAGAGGGTCCGAATTTGCAAATTCGAGTCCCGACATTTGAGTACGAACCAAAGCTACCCCGAAGTTAAAATATTAATTGGAGGGGTAGAATTTCTAGCCAACCTCATTGTCCTAGACACCAAGTCCCTAGATGTGATACTAGAAATGGATTGGCTATCTAAAAACCAAGCAGTTTTGGATTGTGGGAATAGAGTGATACCCTAACCAATCCAGATGGAGCAAAACTAAAGTTTCAAGCTGCTACAGTCAAGCTAGATGGGATAAGGTTTGTAATGTTAAAGGAATAAGTTTGGAAATGTGCCAATCGTTAGAGAATTTCCTGATGTGTTTCCAGATGAGTTGCCTGGGATGACGCCAGACCAAGACATAGAGTTTCTGATCAACCTAGTTCTAGGAACCCCACATATCTCCAAGAGACCATATAGTATGCCTGCTAATGAGTTAGCGGAAGTAAAGAGACAGATTAAGTGTGTCAGGCCTTTTGGGTTCTAGCAAGTAGTCTTTTAGAATGAGTGTTTAACTGTACTTCATACAAATTCCGATACATGCAGAACTACTGATTCTAAGTGTCTAATTGTACTTCTAAATATTTTAGTGATTTGATTTAATCATCAAATAGTCAATTGCCATTTTCTATATATATTTAACTGCTAATGATTGTAATGCGTGCATGCCATCAAAATTGCAATTTTCTATATATATTTGAATGTCCATGGAGTTTGAAAATGTACATATAATTTAGTTATCTCCTTAATTAATAAGTCAATGTGTTTCCAACTACTAAAATATTTTTTTTGCGGGCAAAATTGGAAGGACCTAGGACATTCGTTGTTCACGCCATGCTTATGACATCGCGGTTCCTAACCTATAGTTTGTGGAAGACAACTGATCAATAGTGTGTTTTGGTTTAGAATGACTAGTTGGATATATGCTAAGTGATTATTTTGTGTGCATGTAACCTGATGATGTGGGTGGAAGACTAATAGTAGGGTTAACTTTTGTAAGAGAACTTGATCTGTCAGTGTGGAAGACATTGACTCTAATTTGTTTAGTTGATCAGAACTTTGAGCTTTTGGACAGGTGATATTGACTTGGAGCTACAAGTTCCTGTTTAATGATTAAACATTGAGCTATGATGAATGAATGGATAAATTACTGGCTAATTAGGTGTGACATTACTGATTGTGTGATGCATGTGTCATAATGTGAAATTAATCACAAATTATCTGATAGAATGTGTTTGATGTGACATAATGTGTCAATTACTGATTATGTGAATTAAGTGATAGAATGGATGAATTACCGATTGTTTGATGTGTCATACTGAGTCAATTACCGATCGTTATTAATCTGTCACATTATATGATGGCACTGTGGGTGTCCCGATCTTTCGATGAGAAACATACGATCGATTTGTTGGAGTCGACTTTGACGATCTTTCGATGAGAAACATATGATGGGGATTGCTCGGTTGACAGTGTTTTTGCGGGTTTTAAGGACCTTGGTTATAAGGTAGGTTTTTCCTTCAGTGGTAATGGTGGGTGTTGGCCTAGTTGTAAAAGATCAATCTTTTGCAAGGTTTTAACCCCGTTTGTTCAAGCAATTGGTAGTTTTGGAATGATGTGTCCCGCTTGGTTCGCGTCGTCTTGTTTATGACGATGTGAAAGCATTTTTGCACATGAGAGCTGAAGGGGATCTAGAGTTGGGGTTAGAGGTTGGTACCGTGTTCTTCTGGAGAGTAGCGTTGGTTAAAGGGATCGGGCACTCTAGTGCCAAGGAATGTATGAAATGAAGAGTGTGAGATCGTTTTCTTTTGTGGTCTGTTTGAGGATTTATCTTACCGCTTGGGTCCTGCTGAGGCCGTATGTGAGTGCTTTGTGTTTCAATGTTGAGTAAGATTCTGGCAAGTTTTGATTGTGAGTTATCGTTAGAGCCATCAATCTTCGAGCTTTAGCTCCTTGCTTTTGAGTCCGGGCTAATGCAAATCGTAGGGGTTTTTGAGCGGGTTCTGAGAAGTGAACCTTAGTTCCCTTCAATTTGGTTGGTTGCGAAGTGGTATGTCTCGGATCCGGGGTCGAATCCTGTGAAGGGGGAGAGAATGTGACACCCCAGAATATGACATTTTAGAATTCGGCATTTTGGTACGACTTTATAGCGTGTTTTTGGGCCGTTTTCGGGTGTTTGGGCCTCTCCGGGGGACTTTGGGCCTTGGGAGTTGAGTTGGGCCTCCGGTGGAAGGGTTTGGGCCCAAGGGGGGACTTTTGGGCAACCAAATCTGGCCCCCACCCCTTGGTGCACCCCCCACTCCCTTTCCCAACCCTAGCCCCCCATGCGCCTCCACCCTTCCCCTTCCTCTCCATCTTCCCCCATGGGGCCACCACCTCTCCCCTCCCCTCTCCACCCCCCTTGCTTCCCTAGAGGAGATCCCCACCTCGCCATCCCGTTGATCCATCCTTCGGGAAGCCCCGCGACAAGGAGATCCAGTGGATTTGGAGCGAGGAAGGAGATCGCGTGAACCGGGAGGAGATTCGTCAGTTCATCGTTCGTCGGGTGAAGGTATGGCTAGGGGAATCCTTGGGGTTGGTCTAGGTACTGTGCTAGAGGGTATTTGGATGTTTTAGATCAAGTGGTGGAGCTGTGATTGGGTAGATTAGATGAAAACTAGAGTTTGCCACGTTCTCTGCTTCGGGCAGATTGTGTAGTCGACCTAGGGTTTGCGTTTTCGCGACCTTAGAATCGGAATTTGGTCGGTCGCCTGTTTAGAAAGTTGTAAGTGACTTCAATACCTTTCAGTGGACATAAAGAACGTCCAATTCCGCCCAGCCGTTTGAAAGTTATGCTCGATTTACCGAGCGTGTTCAAATCTGTGACGTAGCTGGGACAGAACATAGTGTTTTGTAGATTAGACAACTTTAGAGGCCGAATCAGCTTTTCCCAATACTTAGAAAAAGTAAGGAAATTTCCTAAGCTATGTGAGGATGTACTCGTTTAATCGATTCGGAGTTTTAGAACTAAATTTATGCTAGATTGAAGTCTGCTGTCCTGGGAGGACAGATTCTCTGTTTTTCGATTTTGGGAGTAGTTTGTGAAGTCGGGGTAGACGAGCTTTTGCGTACTATTTTGGGGGCACGTTTTGAGTGTGTGGTATGTATGTGCAGGTGGTGTAATGTCAGGGAGCCGCCCAGACCGTCCTCGGGTTATCGAATGTCCCGTCGTCCACATCGGATTTGGAGGTTAGCAACGGATCGCCGGTGGCGCTCGCAGTGCTAACACCCAAGTCCAATCGAGACAGCGTTATCTCCATTCGATGAACTCGACAACCGTCCCGGTATTCCCCCGGTATGCGACCCGAACTCGCCCAGGATCGCCCCGCATACCGGTTCCAACACGATATCAACTCAATTTGCATAAAGGGGGCAACGAACTCGAAACTTTCGAACCCACACGCAAGCGGAAAACAAACGGCACAAAGACAAACCCGACAACCACCAAACCACACTAGCAACAACTCCAAGACTCTAAACCACACCAGAACTAAGAATTTGACCAAGACTTCAAAAATCGGAAAATTTCGGCATGACCTTTCTAGATCCTACGGACATCCACTCAGCAGACAAGAAAACACAGTTCAATATATATATATCGAAAGTAAAAGCAACATCCACGGCACCACCATAGTATCAGCAGTTAAGGAAAACACACACGGAGCCTGACATCCACATGACCAACCATTTCCCAAATCCAAAAGCCCATCGAAACGCATCTATCTATACAACAAAAGGATCAACCATCGCATTTAACAAAAGTAAAGCAATCCCCGGAAGTGTTCTGCCCCTGAACACTCCCGGGCGTAGACGGCATCGCCAAGCCGCTACTCGGTGCCCTTGGTCACCGAGGCGATAAGGGTAGAACTCACACCCGCCAACCTGATCCTCACCTGAAAACCACAAAGCAGAAGCATGAGTACGAAAGGTACTCGCAAGACTTACCCGTGGGTCCATATATGACCGACTCCAAAGGTTATGCATTTGGATGTAGCAAAGAACCAGGCTGAAGATAAAAGTGCAGAAAGCTTAATATTTGTTATATTAATTACCTAACTACACAATTCACAAGTTAAGCAGTTGTAACAGCGCCTACTTCTAAAATGAAGTTGAAATCTTTAATTCACAACAATTAATCTCATCACCAATTTATTTGGGCTCAAGCTCGATGGCGAACCTCGGTTCAAGTTCTTACTACGTGACTGTGCGATGAAAGAGCTTGCTCATATCCGAGAGCGCGGCAATTCGAATCGCTTAATTAACCCTGCAGGGAAGCATTGATTGCACGACACTTACCACAAGGGCCTAGTGTCAACCCCCTCCCAATCATACCCAATCATTTGGCGTCCTCACGTGGCCGAAAACCTAGCACCCTCGAGCAGCCCCAAGCCCGGCTTGGCGCTCGAGAGTCGGCCTAAGCCTCGCCCTCAACCACGTCCAACCACAGGAAGTTACGGTCCATCGATTCCGTATGAGAGAAAGAGTGGCTTACCGTACCATAATCGGGCATGCGACCAACCGGGGTGTGCTCAATCAAAGGGCAACCATCGAATCGGTCCTTAATCGACTCAGACGGGAACTACCACATCGGGTCTCCTTACCCAATGTCCCAACCTTCCCGCCCGGTCTCCAATTTAACCTTTCCTTACATAACCGTACCCATTTCATTTTATCACAAGTAAAGCAATTGATCTCAAGCGGTGGACCATCCACCACTTGGCCCAACCTCGACCTCTAAGAAATTCTAAGCAGTGACTCATTTAATACCCATACTAGTTCCAACGGAAGTATTCACAAATCCAAGGGACGAATGTGCAGCAAATAGGATCTAACCCTAACCCAATTCAATTCCTAATGCAGACTTATTTCACCAATTAAGCAGTTTATTCACAAAAATACAATTAATATAGGTTCAAGATGCATAGGTGCTTGCCTGATGCTTCTGCCGGAGTCTCAATAGCCACTTGCTCTCCAATATCCCCCTCGATCACGGCCACGTCACCCTCCGCGGGATCGTTCGCTACACGATACATATGTATGAAATGAGATGAATGCTATGCCGATGACATGTAATGAAAATTTAAGAAAATCATGCAAGTACTCGACAAGCCAAATTGAAACACAACAGGAAGGTCCACAATAATAGCCAAGCATAATTTCGAAACGCCCAACACTATTTCAACCTCTGATCTTTATAAATGGAAAACGACTAAGCACGACGTTCACTCACTGAATCACCGCATAGAACCATCTATTATTAGCTAGCTCAACCCAAAATTCTAGGACTTCCAATACTACCATCCCCTTCGGCATTGAAACATCTCGCCGACATTAATCTTTCGCGCATAAGCAATCATACATAAACGAGCATCCACAAAACTCTAACTTGGATTAGCATTAATTAACATCATATAGCATATGACCTAGATAAGGACTCTAGCATCTCACATTGTGGTTTAGCCTCAACCAACATCCGCTAATCACATTCGCTTACTAATTGGACTCAATCACTAAATAGAACCTTGTTGGCATTTGATCGAACACCTAGTAGGCGCATTTCAACAACTAACCCATAGCCCTTGCATGAGCACTCCCAAGCAACAATCTCCCCCATGGGCATTTCAACAAACACCTAGCCTACACCCTTTCTAGCATTTCATCAAACACTTAGCCTTCATCCAACCCTAGATCCCCAAATCCACCACAACCCTAACCATGGAGAGGTAGAGGGAGGTAGGGAGTGCAAGAGAGAGGGGGAGGTTCACCAAGCAGAGAAGGGGGCGGTGGGAGCCGGCCGGAGTAGAGGGAGCCGAGGGAGGCGGCGGCGACCAGGGACGGCGGCGCTCGGGGCCGAGCCGGCCTGCCGCGCCGGGCACGGGAGCAAGGGGGGTGGAGTCGCCAGGGGCTGGAGGGCGCAGGGAGGAGCCACCGTGAGGGAGGAGGGAGAGGTGAGGGAGTGGGGAGTGAGGGCGTCGCCCAGGGGAAGGGGATCGGGCTGGGGAGGGAGCCGGGTGGGGTTTCGGCTGGGAATGGGGAGGGGAGAGAGAGAGATGAGTGGGGAGGGAGAGAGGAAAAAAAGAAGTGGGGAAAAATTTGGGGAGGGAAATTACTTACTTACCCCCATGGACCACACACTTGGAAAAATTTGGACCATGACATGTAACCCCGGGAGTGCCCTCATCCTCTCGCCAATCCGTCGCCCGAGGTTAAGGCAAGTGTATTGTAATGGGTAGCGTTGTATGTTGTTAATTGTGACTAGGTGCAACTTTGTTTACATGATGTGCTATCTTCTCATGATTACATGTTGTGATATCTTGCCATGATTAGTGCTTGCCATGTTATGATGAAAAAAAGATTATTATGATGTTATGCCATGTTTAGTTCAGTTTGGTACAAGTTGTTTATGTTTATGGCATAATCGCATACATGGCATGTGATCTGGCCCAGTCGGTGAGAAAGTCATAACTAGTCTGGCAAGGTCGGTGAGAAAGTTATGACTAATCCGGAGAGCCAATGAGTAAGTCCGACCTCGTGATTCCATCCACCGTGGTGAATGGAAGCGAGGAGTAGGCACCCTCCATCTACGGGATGGAAGGGGAAAGAGGGTGCACGCCGACGGGTGTGCACTCAGCAATACCGGTATATGCTTCCAGGAGACATGTGCATTGCATTGCATTGCATACATGATGATGATTATGAGTTGTGTACAATGTGCTTTGTCATGGCTATGATGTTGTAGATGAGGTTATGGTTTGATCATGATGTTAAAGTATGGTATGTATTGCTGTTGGCGTTGATCTATTCTTTATGATCCATTGGAATATGCTTGCTGAGTGATGAACTCACGCTTGTGTTTATGTTGTTTTTCTTAGGTACCTTGACACCGACATGTGGGAAAGGGGCTTAGCGGCACGACATCACATAATTTTCACACAATTATACAATATTTACCTTTCGGATTTGTGATCATGAATCTAGGGTGATGAAACTAGGATTATGATTTGTTCATGTGCCTGTTTACATCCTTTACTTCGATTTGGTTCATGAAGTGGTTAAATTCATTATGTTAGATTTAAATTGCCGCTATATTACCTGTTATTGTTGCTTTGGATGTTTTTCCATTATGATATATCATGTGATATTTTGTTGTTGCTCCGAATCATGGATAAACAAAGGAGATGCTGCCGAAATTTTCGGTTCTAGAATTCGCACCTTTGCTGTAATTTATCTTTATTTGAGGTTTTTAGATGTTGTTTAATCTATGTTTGGTAACATTCGCACACTAGATACCGAGGTGTTACATAAAGAGAATGCAAGCATGTTTTCAAATTTTGTGTTTTGGGCGGGTCTTTACGTAATTGTCATGTAATCATGTATACAAGAATTAAAGTGTAGATTTAATTGTTGTTTTTAGTCTTTTTATTAATATGGTTATATTTTTTGAATAATTTTATGTTTGTTCAAATTTTTAAAATTTAGAATTAAGGATTCACTACGTTTAACCATTAGAAACTTTTCTGTAAATGGCAAGGTTGTCTAGAGAAATTAATTTAATAAACGGTGAAAAATTCAACTCAAGGTCCAAAAATTCAAACTTAAATTTTAAATTTTAAAATTTTACTTTATTTTTATTTTAGGCTGTTACATTTTAGCCTTCGAAGACCATTTAAGAGGGGTCGAAAAAGAGCAAAATTTTAGTGAATCTCGGTTTTTTCGATTCAAAAAATTCTGAATTTCTATTTTATTTTTTAAATTTCATTCGAAATAATAAGGTTTTATTAAAATTTTAAATTTTGAAGAGGGACGAGGTGTAATTAAAAAACAAAATTTAAAACCTTGTATGGCCTCGACGTTGGCTGGCAAGAGTCAACACGATTTATGATGCGTGGGGAAGGAAGGGGCGGACGCGTGCCTGCATTGATGGGCCCTGGCCGGGCCAAGTGCTTGGTCTGTTAGCGAGTCCATCACAGGTCAACCTCACCCCAAAGCGCCTCTTTATAAAGCCACTTAATCACGCATAGGATTTCCCTCCGTTAGGCCAACTCCAACAGCTTACCTATCCCCTTCCTCATCCATTGAAATGAGGAATATTGCACTGTAGTTCCCTACTGTAGCTGCTCCAACAGACACGATCCTTCCCCATATGCTGAGCGGAGAGAATCTCGAAATTTCGGGATTCTCTCTCCGTTCCCCATCGTCTTCCCGATCCCATCTGCAACTGAACGATTATCCCTCCCGCGCCAGTGAGGAACCCGTGAGCGGCGATAGATCTGGGCCTCCGTCGTCGCCACCGCTCCGTCTTCGACCCGTCCTCGCCACCGCTTCGTCGTCGTCGCCGCGCCATCCTCGTCCCGGACCTCGTCGCCGCGCCATCCTCGACGCGGTCCTCGTCGCCGTCGTCGTCGCGGACCTCGTCGCCGCGCCATCCTCGACGCGGACCTCGTCGCCGCGCCATCCTCGACGCGGACCTCGTCGCCGCGCCATCCTCGACGCGGTCCTCGTCGCGCGCCATCCTCGGCGCGGTCTCGTCGTAAATCGTCGCGCCATCCTCGACGCGGTCCTCGTCGCCGCGCCATCCTCGCCGGTAAATCCCTCTCTTCCCTCTCCTTATTGGCATTTAGATTGAATGACTGGCTCCTCCGTTCCCTTTCTTTGTTAGCAACTATCAATCCTGCGCCAACAGACTAATTAGCAAGATGTAGCCTGTAGGTAAAGGATCTTCTTCCAAGTAGCACTTGTAGAATAGTTTGATCAGTGAGATTATTCGATCTTCGACATAGCCAAGTAATTCATTTCATTGATTGCCTTACACCTCTCAACTCTCATCAAGGTGTAAGTTCTGCCATGTAGTGCTGATAAAACAATGGATAATAATTGAATATCATATCACCACGGATAATAATGGAAGATTGTGATCAGCACTTTCTGCTCAGCGTGTTACACCTCGATACTTGTGTAATGACATTGTTATTTCCACATACTAGTTATGTTAGGGATATTATTTATATATTGTATGTAGCACTCGTTAGCATGCAATCGACCTCGAGGCGAGGATAGCTGAGTTGTTCTGCCTATAATATCAGGGGGAAATGTGGTCAACAAAAGTATTTGAGGTTGTTGATGCTCCTAACATCTTAACATTTCGGTTTGGTGATAGATAATTATGATTCTCGTTCTTATTAGGAATAACTCTCTAAGTTGTCATATGTTGGTTCTTTTCGTTTTATTTCATGATTCAGTCTCGGTGATCACATGCTAGCTGTTCCTTATTACGGAAGGTAATTATATATGATGCCAAGCGTGTCAAGATCAAGATCTTGATTATTCATCCTTTTCTTCACCGGTAGCCTTTGTAGGTAAAGGATCTTCTTCCAAGTAGCACTTGTAGAATAGTTTGATCAGTGAGATTATTCGATCTTCGACATAGCAACTAGTCAATTTTTGGAGTAAATAATTTATGAAGAAAATGTATTCTCCAAGAGGCAGGAAAGGAATAGTTTAACTTGCTTAAACATGATGTGGATAATTGCAGCAACCCTGTTAGGTTATCCAATTTAACACCATTTTTTATCAAACAAATATGAGATAGCCTATTTTCATTGAGCTCCCCGAAATAAGTCCTTTAGTTTTGTCTAACTATGAATTTATTATCAATTTTGCTGACATAGATCCGAGACACATGACATGTGTCTTGTGGTATGAGTATCCATATGACCATAAGAGAATAAGAGATATTACATGCTTGCTAACGTGAGAAATGAAGATGCCTTTCAGTTTTTACTTATATAGTCCATGCTTAGAAGTTGGTTATGATAAAACTGCTCCAAATTCAGGGCCTTTAGTTTAGATTTATGAATTTATCATTTTCTTGACATTTGTTCTGATTTCAAGGTTTTGCCTTGAAAAATGCTCTGATTTCAAGGATAACATATTGGTGTCATTATCAGAGCAGACTATCTAACTTTTTGGAACTGATTAAAATAGATTATGCTTCGCAATATATTGGATAAAATTTGCAGGACATTTATCTCGATTGTTTATTTGTTTAGCTGGCAATTTCAATATAAGCTTATCCCTATATTAGGATGTCTGAATCTCAGCATTTTCTTTATTGCGGCGTTCATGTTTCTGTTTGATTTATCAAGATGTTGCATTGGCTGGTAATTGTTTGAATCTTTGTAAATACTGTGGTGGTAATTATTTGCGGCGTTCATGTTTCTGTTTGGTCGGTTCTCATTGTTATTTTTAACTTCGAAAAGAGTGGTTGTCTGTAGCAGTTGTAAAGCATAAAGGTGCTGTTGAGTTTGACAAGATATTAGCAATGACAGTGTATCTTGTCGGTAAGTTTTTGGAATGAAATAGCCGTTACAATATAGCCGTTACAATATTGCCGTTACAATATAGCCGTTACGATGACCGAGGGAATGAAATTTTTTAAATTCCTGCAATTAAAAATAGCCGGTCAAATTTTTTCCGCTAAAAATTAAATGTGGCTCATATGACGGTTATGAAATATCATTATAATATAGGAGTGATAAAATAGAGAATGAGATTTGAGGAATGCTGTTGGAGAGGAAAGAGATATAGGGAAGGAATCTTTATAGGGAATTCTGTATATGAGGATATAGGGAATGAAATTTGAGGAATGCTGTTGGAGATGGCCTTAGTTTTTAGACGTCCTGAATCTGTATCGTTAAACTTTGTAGAGTTTGACAATCAAGTTAAAAATATGTATATATCCTGACTTTATGGAAACTGTTATAATAAGATTTGCCTCAAAAAATACTGTAATGATATTACTCCCTTCGATCGTAAACAGTTATTATTTTGAACATCAGCACGGTTTTTAAAACATAGTTTTGACTATTAATTTCTATTATAATACATTTATGAAATTCAATAAAATTATTGCATTACGAAACAATTTTTCAAGACAAATCTACACGTATATTTTTCATGTATATATCCAATTAAATATTAAAAAAATATAATGACAGTTAAAGTTTTAAAAGTTCAAGTACACCTATATCCAAAATAATAACTATTTATGATTAGAGGGAGTATAATATTAATAGTATATTTTAATATAAAGTTAATAAAAAGTACAATGATAGAAGTTATATCGCAGAGACCATGAAAAATCACAACATCAACGAAAAAAAGATCAGAGTGGGTAATTTATATCTACACTTCTATCTATCTATCTATCTATCTATCTATACTAATTAGGCATTCTGAGGAAGCTTCCACGTTAATAAGAAAGATCCAACCGTATATTTGCCAAGCTCGAATTATAACGGTTTAGATTAAAAGAAAGAGTCTACGACAAGTACAATCTAAATTAACTAAAATTCAGAATAAAAAATAAGAAAAATTAGCAATTTGACTTCTATACGATTTCTAAAGTTAATGCATAAATAACTAAAATTTAAAATAATAACTACATAAAAATTAGCAAATTAAAACAAGGAGCCAATGTCAATTGTAAGACAAATTAACTAAAATTCAAAATAAAAAATACTCAAGTTATAACAGCTTAGATTAAAAGAAAGAATCGAAGTACAACCTAAATTATGAAATTCGGAATAAATAATTAAAAAATTAGCAAATTGACATTCATACAATTTTTAAATTAAATCCATAAATAACTAAAATTTATTAAAATAATTAAATAAAATTATCTAACTAAAACAAAGAGTCCACGTCAAGTCTAAGACAAATTAACTAAAATTTGAAATAAAAATACCCGAGTTATAATAACTTTAATTAAAAGAAAGAATCCATGTCAAGTACAATATAAATTAAGTGAAATTCATGACAAACAATTAAGAAAATTAGCAAATTGACTTCTATATGATTTTGAAAGTAAATCCATAAATAATTAAAATTTAGAATAATAATTAAAATAAAATAAAATTAGTTAATTAAAAGAAAGAGTCTATGTCAAGTACAAACAAAATTAACTAAAATTTAGAACACAAAATACCCGAGTTATGACAACTTAATTTAAAAGGAAGAATCTATGTCAAATACAATCTAAGTTAATTAAAATTCGTAATAAACACTATACGATACATTCATATGGAGGATATAAAGTAAAATTTGATATTTGCTAGGCGTATTTTATCCTGTCACATAGACCAAGGTGATATTGATCATAATAATTTTTATTAGAATATAAAATATTGCCTATATTTACGAACAAGACCATTACAAAGATATGCCCTATATTTTTTTACGGTGTGAGTCTTTGTCAAATACAAACCAAATTGAATAAAGTTTAGCATAAAAAATTTTAGCAATTTGATTTCTATACAAACTCGAAAGTAAACTCTAAAAATAAAATTTGCAATAATAATACAAGAAATAGAAAATGGATTTTTATACGAAGTCCAACCTAAAAATGAAGGGGAAAAATCCACCCAAAGTACGATTTAAAAATATACGAATTAGGGATAAATTAATGCATTATTAAAGATTTGATTTGTATGCGATTTCAAATGCTAAATTTCAAAAAGATATTAAAATTCATAATAATTTCTCTCACATGTTTTACAATAATCGAGTAAAGGAAAAGATTTAGCGCCCATATAACATAAGCTCGATCAGGACATGTAGCACTAGATGCGTGAGGTACTGAGGTCTGGTTCCACCCCAGCCCCTGATAGTAATGCTAGTACTAACATTAGATGCTATAGTAAACACATGCGTATATACATGCACAATAATTATGTCATATCCCAACGAGCCAACCCGAGGGAACTGAAGGGAATGGAGAGAGAAGAAAAAAATAAGGCAAGGGAGGCTGGTAACAATAATGACAAAGCTAAACGCCTTTAAGCACTAGACACATACGGATGATGACGACGACGACGATAATAACGCATGGCCGGGGTTGCTCTGCCCCCACATGCAGCTAGCTAAGCTAGCGTTGCTGCGTTTGTTGTCGACGGGATTATTGTACTTGATCGCCTCTTCCCCGCACCTCAAGCTACCTTATAACCTTAAATCCCCCACACCCCATCCATTAGGCCACCCCCTTTGCCTTGCTTCAAGCCCACTTTATTATTGCCTCTCTCTCTCTCTCTCTCTCTCTCTCTAGATTGTCTCCCCTCTCTTGTTAGTTTATCTCTCATGCACAGTGCCTTTCTTTCCCTTTCTTGAGCTAGCTCCGCTTTAATTTGCTGTTATCTCTAGCTTAAGGCTCAAGCATCGAACCGCTGGCTGTCTGAGGCAACCGTCGCTTTTATATCGCCTGCCCTGCCGTCTCATCATCATTGTTGCCATCACCAGCCGCGAGCTACACCCGGCCGGGGCCGTAGAGGCAGCCAGCTAGCGACCACGGTGTTGGCCGGCCGGTGCGATGCGACGCGAGGCGGTGGCGTGCTCACCGAAGCCGAAGCTGCGGAGGGGGCTGTGGTCGCCGGAGGAGGACGAGAAGCTCTACAGCCACATCATCCGCTACGGCGTCGGCTGCTGGAGCTCAGTCCCCAAGCTCGCGGGTAACTAATTCCTTCGTTAGCGGCTAGCTAGCATGCGAAGTAATTAAATGCGCTGGTTGTGTAGGGTTGGAGAGATGTGGCAAGAGCTGCAGGCTGAGATGGATCAACTACCTGAGGCCTGACCTCAAGAGGGGCAGCTTTTCCCAGCAGGAGGAGGAGCTCATCATCAGCCTCCACAAGATCCTCGGCAACAGGTAATTAACTAACCAACCACCCATTGCATGCTACATATGGAGTTTCAATTCCTAGTTAACAAACTACACTTGATAACTGAGCATCAACCAACTTGCCACGTACGTACGTAGCTCCTTAATTCCACAACAACTGTGTGTGATCGAAGTGCTGGTTTCGAAACTTCGATCGAGCTGGCGCGTTCGACGTCTTGCTTCGACACCATGCTGAATTTTAGGTCTTCTCTCCGATGCTGAGAAGCGCCTGGCTCTCGCAAGTCGACATGACTCGATTGTATGTCGTATGCACATGTGATCAGGTGGTCCCAGATTGCGTCGCAGCTGCCGGGCCGGACGGACAACGAGATCAAGAACTTCTGGAACTCGTGTCTCAAGAAGAAGCTCCGGCAGCGGGGCATCGACCCCACCACCCACAAGCCGCTCAGCGACGACGACGCCATCGTCGCCGGCGCCTGCGATGAGCCGCACGACGACTGCAAGCGGCTCCCCGCGGACGACCACTGCTTCCCCATCGCCGGCAGCGACCCTCTCGCGCCGCACTCCCCGGTGAGCAGCTTCGACCTGCTGTCCGTGACCAACGTCCCCGCAATGCAGGGCTCCTACGGCGCCGCCCACTCCTTCCGGTCCGACAACCTCTGCGAGTACGGCGGCGGAGTGGACGTCGTCTCCGACGCCGCTACGTACAGCGCCTACACCGGCGGCGGCGACAGCTCCAGCAACAGCAACAGCACCTGGACCTGCGGCAATGTGGTCGGTGGCGGCGAGCCGCTGCCGCACATGGACATGTTCCGCGACGCCGAGCCGTACTCGTTCGACCCGGCCAAGTTCAGCCCCTGGAACCACCACCAAGAGACCCATCAGCAGCAGCAACACGCGGCGGTGAGGCTCCACGACGACGACGACGACATCGGAGGCGGCGCGGCCAGCTTCCCGATCCGGTCGCTGTCCCGGGACCTACCGGAGTCGTGCTTCGACCTCGCCCGCAGCGCGCTGGAGGACGAGTTCAGCGTCGACTTCCTCTAGACTCCGACCGAGAGGTTTATGTAATCATTCGACACACACACACGCACAGGCATACACACTTCACCACTACCTCAGAAGATCACCATTCAAAGGACAGTACTACTGAGTACTGAAGCTTCGCGTCTTGCAGCTTTCGTTATTTCTTCTCCTTCCTCTCTCCCCATACTTATTTCTTATTTGATTAAGTTGTTTAGTTAACACGACGGTACAGTGTGTTCGTAATAAGGTCATATATACCTCGATTCACGGATATCATGTTTTATATGGAAATAGCTATACACCTATGAAACTCCCAAAATTAAAAAGGATTTTTTTTCCTTGCACTCTGTTAATCCGGTGCGACACTGCAAGGATATAATGATTTAAGGCAAAATATCCGGTGCAACCACTGTTTTCGTGCAACCCTACTAAAAAAGTTCCAAAAAATTCTGAAAAAAATCATGGATGTACATCTCAACTTACCCCATCTACATATAAAATTTCATTGTCAAATACGTCCTATGCTAGAAGTTACAAAAAAGAAAAATTTTCGCTTGGAATCTTGCTACAGTAGACAGCACAAAATTTGTTTTTTTTTTTTGTAACTTCTAGCATATGACGTATTTGATCATGAAATTTTATACGTAGATGGAGTAAGTTGAGATGTACATCCATGATTTTTTTCAGAATTTTTTGAAACTTTTTTTAGTAGGGTTGCACTGTGGTTGCACGAAAACGGTGGTTGTATCGGATATTTTGCCATGATTTATATATATATATATAAAGTAACGTGCTTCTTCGAGAATAGGATGTTATTAGTTACAAGGTCTGATACCTTTTATCATATCCGTGAATATAATGATACAGTTTCTAAAGTCAGCATATATATACATATTTCAGTGAGGGTCATTTGTCTAATGTTTTACTGTCATATTATTCCCCGTGTCCAATCTTCCCAAGGTAATAAATATTTGGTACTTGGTAAGGATAGTAAAAAAGTCCCGCGAGATATCTATCATTTTTTAGTAAGACCACGTCAAGGTTTCAAATCTGGTTTGGAGTTAAATCTTGGAGGATCCCGAAATCCGAAATCTCGGCGAGATTCGGAAATTTCAGACAAAATTCGGACGAATTGCAAAAACCAAATTTCAAATCCGTTTTTTTTTCAACCGGGAAATCCGAGATCTCGGACGAGATCACCGAGATCTCGGCCGAAATCACCGAGATCTCGCCCAAATTGAACCTGCTGAAAAATGGTCCAAAACATATCAAAAAATTTTGAAAGTTTTTTTGGATGGTCCTCACACATCACTAATGATCCCATAAAAATTTGAGATGGTGATCAAGCATGAGGAATTTTTTAAAAATCTAACAGTGGTAAAGTCGTGATAAAAACCGTATGTAAAATTAGTTTTTGATTTTTCAAATGTAACAAATGAACTTCAAATCATTTGAAAAGTTTTATATATGTTCCTAACACATCCATAATGTAAGAAGGAGATTTTTGAACCGACCAAAAAATGGTCCTAACACTAGAAAATTTTTGAACCGATCGAAAAATGATTAAAACTCATCAAAAAAATTGAATTTTTTTGTGGATGATCCTGACCACCAATCCAATCAAATGCAATGCCCAAAAACAAAAATCCGGTCCGAAAACCCGAGATTTCGCCCGAGATGCCCGAGATTTCGCCCGAGATGCCCGAGATTTCTGCGAGATTTTAGTAGTTACTGTAGCAAATTGAATTTTTTTAAATTTTTTACCCGACCGGGATTTAGGATCTCGGGGGGTCCGAAATCCGAAATCTCGGCCGAGAATTCCGGATTTCGTCCGAGATTTCTATCCATGGACCACGTACGCGATTGCCACTCAGGCGAGTGACGAAGTGCACTGCATGTGCTGATTAAAACGAGTAGTGTTTCCAGGAAAGCACACTGCAACGCTAAACGAAGCTGCAGTACGGGCAGCACGTACGTATTGAGAGTACTGTACATGTTGCTGGCGACACATGCGCACTGGCCATGACAGACGGGCCTAGGCAGCCGGTAGCCAGCAAGGGAGGCCTCAATAATACGTGGTTGGCGTGCATGCGACGACGAAGAGGAGGGAGGGCCCTTAATTAGTTTCCCTCCATTTGGCAACGATATTGCGGGAGGAGGGCCATACGTGCATGCAACCGGCGACGGTGAACAACTCAGCGCGGCAACCCAGTCCACATGATGTCGCCTAGCTTTGTCCCCCTTGCCATATATGTCCGTATATGGATGGATGGATGGATGGATGCATGGATGGATGCGTGCTTCGTGCAGGTACAGCTGCAGTGATAAGAAGGGTCGTCGTTGCTTTGGTAGAGTTACCTGTACGTCGAGAGGTTTGCTAAGCTAGTGTTAGGAAACTCGGTCCATTCATGTGGACTCTCTCGAAATCCTAACAGTATGTTATAAATAGAAAGCAGGGGTTATCCTATTGTACACATGCATGCAGAATAATAAAGCAGAGCAGTTCCTTATCATATCTCTGTGTTTCTCCCCCTCTCTCTCTGTTCTCCAGTTTAGATCTATTAGGTAACCCTGGACTATTCAATAGCGAGGTTGTCTACAGTTAGTACTCGAAGACAATTTTCGACGGGTGCTTAATTAGAGAGGTGCGTAGGGGAAAAAAAGCTGTTTTTTGGTTTTGCTAATTAGAGAGGTGCGTAGGAAAATAACGGAATTAATTGTTACTTTAGCTAGGGTCACTGGCACACACGTCTACGTGTGCTCCTGTAGCAAGACGTTCTCCACGTGACAGTACATGTTCGCATGGGACAGGAGCGATGCATGCACAGCAGCCAGCTTATTTCGGAACAAAACTTTTAGGATGCATTTGAAACTTTCCGAAAGAAGTTGATTAAAAAATTACACTTTCTAATTTAAAATTTTTCATTTTATTTTTTTTTTATTTGAAATTTTTTTTATTTGAATTTTAAAGTGGAACTTTTCGAATAAAAAAATTTTGAATCAAAACTTTTTGAACCGAAAGCTTTTGAATTGGAAGTGTTATGGGTTGAAACTTTCTGATTTGAAACTTTCTGGGTTGAAACTTTCTGATTTGAAATTGTTTGATTTAAAACTTTTCGTATTGAAACTTTTCAAGTTGAAACTTTTTAATTTAATTTTTTTAATTTTTAAATTTTGAGATGAATTTTTTCAAGTTGAAAATTCCTATTTAAATTTTTTAAAGTTAAAATATTCTAATTTTAAATTTTTATGTTAGAGAGGGAAGAAGAGGAGTTGGGGAAGAGAGTAGAGCAAAGGGAATGGGAGATGGATGGAGAAGATGACATATGTTATCCTAGAGATATGATCTTAAATTTATTAGCTTGAGGTTAACCTCAAAATAGTCACGTCAGAAAACAAAACTGTTTTTGACATGTGCTTAATTAGAGAGGTGCGAAGGAAAACAAAAAAGGTGGAGTAAAAATTAAATTTTTAATGCAAACAAATGAACTAAAGTGGGCCAAAGAAGACCCTAGGGTCGGCCCATTTGCATCCCTACCGCTCCTTAATTATTCACAAGAAAACCACTGTAGTGTGAACGGTAAAAACTGCGAGCACATGCCATTTACAGCGGTAAAAGATTAACCAGTGGAAAGTACCTCCTCGGTACAAAGTTATAAGGTGTATTTTTTAATGGTTTTATTTATAAATATATGACATGTTTTATATTTTAAGCAAATTAGTGTGTACTCTTTATACCTTTAATAAATATCAGAATCTACTTGATATTCTATATATACATGCGTTGAATATAGTGTTTAAATATAATAATTACTTACTCCGTTCATTTTCACTACTACAAAACCGGGCATCACAAGCGGCCTATTAGAAACGGTTTGGTGCGAACCGGTTGTAATGCTCACACCAGAAGCGGTTCGTGGCAACAGGCCGGAGGGGATCTCTAGAAGCGGTTCGTGGCACGAACCCCTTCTAAAGCCCCACCTTTAGAAGGGGTTCGTGGCACGAACCCCTTCTAAAGATCTTTACAAGCGGTTCGTGTCCCCAACCGCTTCTAAAGCTTTAGAAGGGGTTCGTGCCACGAACCGCTTCTAAAGGTGGGCTTTAGAAGGGGTTCGTGACACGAACCGCTTCTAAAGACCCCCTTCAGAAGGGGTTCGTGTCACGAACCGCTTGTAGAAGCCCAGTTTTAGAAATAATAAAAGGAATGCGTGTCCTATTATATCAGAGAGCACGCGTGGGTGGGTTGGCTAGATGGATGAAGCGGGTCACGAGGATGGAGTGCTGGTCGTGGGTTCGAATCCCATTCCCACAATATTATTGGTAGTCTTTTATCGCTTGGTGTCGCACCACCACAAGCGGTTCTAGCAACCGCTTGTGATATCCTTCGAGGTATCACTCGCGGTTGCTTAGAAGCGGTTGTAGAACCGCTTCTGGAAGTGGTTTTGAACCGCTTCTGGAAGTCATTTCTGTAGTAGTGTTTTATAAGACGTATTTTAACTTTAGATAATAGTTAAGGTTGCGTTGAAATTGAAAAAGTATGAGACAAAATGACTTAGATACCTCTGCTTAATTGTATTTTAAAATTACATACAAACTTTATATTTGTAAATATAATTATTTAAAAAATAAGTTTTATAAAAGCGAACGAAGAGAGTAGGAATAATCTAATGTTTTCAACCTCTCATCATGTATATGTTAAAAAATTCGTCCTGTAAACTCTGCCCGGGGGAGTAATTAAAACCCACCGACACATTGAAAGGTAGCGCAAAGTACAGATATATGTGTACTCGCAGGAGAATTTACTGGAGATGGAAACTGGAGATGTACTTTGCCGCTGCACGCATTGCGTTCCATATCCACGAAAAGGCACTTTTTTTTTGGGCCCCAGGTCTCACCGCGCACGGCAGCTTTTTGGGTGTTGTCGCGGCGTTGTCCATTTTGGAAGCCACCAACCACCACTCGTAGTGCATGAGCCAGCTTTTTGGAAGCCACCGCTCGGTGATTTCAGTCAAAATCGCAGTGATATTGATCGAATTTTAATTTTTATTAGCGGAATTTGATTGGATTCAGGGTCAAGACCATTCACAAAAAAATTTAAAATTTTTTGAAGTGTTTTTAACCATATTTCGATCTGTTCAATTTGAGGTGCATATATTGTGTGAAAATCTCGATATTAGAAACAATTTGAGGTTCAAATACTAATACCTATACACATTAGTGCATTGATGTTATACTTGAAGCAAGTACAAACTTCTACTAAATCTTTTGTAATATTTTTTTAGTCACTGTAATATTCTTCTGTATACATATCTATATGTGTTTTGTTTTGTACCAACATTTCTAAACGCAAAAAACTTCATATGGATCACTTGAACCGAAAATTGAAAAGATAAATCCATTTGCGATCTTTAGATAGTTCAATCCTAAAGAATTTCAATTCCTTCATGGTAATAGTTCCTAACCCAACCTACCACCATGGCAGTAGCAATATACCACAATTTTGTCGGGGGCTATAATTGCACAAGTTGTCCACATGGTAGAGATTTTGATCAAACAAAAAAGAGATGCATTACATCGGCTAAGCAACGCAATGTTCTTTTAGGTAACTAACACCAACATTCCTACAATGCAATTAACAAAATGCAAATTGATTTAGATGTGCAATTGTATCGGCTAAGCCAGGAAACCTTCTTTTAGTTATTGCAATTGGAACTGGTTGCGGCCTTGGCTCCATAATTCTTGCTTTCAGCGCAACTGTACTCACCAATAAGTGGAAGAATGGCATCCAAAAGAGAATCCAAAGAGCATACTATAAGAAAAACCAAGGTCTATCATTTGTTACATTTGAAAAATCAAAAACAAAACAAATATAAGGCTTTTATCACGACATTAGTATTATCATAATTTTTTAAAATTCTTCAGACTTGATCAACCTCTCAAAATTTTATGGGAACATTAGTACTACATTAGAATCATTCATAAAAAATTTCAAAATTTTTTTATGTGTTTTTGATCATTTTTTGGTTGTTTCAAGTTGATCGAGATCTCGGTGATTTAGGCCGAACACTCGGTGATTTAGGCCGAAATATCGGAAATCCCGGTTGAAAAAAAAACACATTTGAAATTTATTTTTTGAATTTCGTCTGAATTTTTTCTAAAATTTCGAGATCTCACCAAAATCTCGAATTTCAGCCATCTTCGAAATATATACCGAAAATAAAATTTGAAATCTTGCATGAGGCTCCACGACCGCGGTGAAAGCAACAAACGCACACACAAAATCACAAAACACAAACAGTTAGCTACAAGACATAAGGGAAAAAAAAGAGATGCAAGATTATTAGTTGAGCTCTTGTACTATCCTATGTCTTCACAGTCAAATCCCCCATTGATTTCCTTCTAACTTATAATTTGTCGGGAATTCCTCTCTCTCCAAAACACAGCAAATTGGACTTGAACTCGAGATTGCAAAACCGTTAACTGGAAAGAAGACAACGAGATTTAACTACACGCGCAATTGAAGGCGCTAGCTGCCCATAGTACTTAAGAGTAGTGTCCAATCAACACCTCGATAGAAATAGATTCATGGCGAGAATCTGTTCTTCAAAGCACATATTATTTATCTCTTTCCAAACACTCCAAACAGTAGCTGTTGTAACCATGTTTAAATAAAACCACATGCTTGCGGTTACTAATCGATTTTTTTTTTTGAAATAATCTTTTTTTATTCGTGAATTACAAAAATATACCCATTTTATTTTATTTTTTTGCAAAAGTATCCATCTGTCGCGCCACGTGGCAGCCAGTCGCGCCACGGTGGCATGACAGTAGTCCACATGGCGCTTTGTCGCGGTGAGGTGGCGCGACTGGCTTTGGTCGCGGTGTGCTGACGCGACTGGTGGCTGAGCTAGCACGTTTGGATAGAAAGGGTGGGCAAGGGTACGCGTTCCGACAAAAACCGGGAGAGAGAGGGAGAAAGAAAGAGGACAAGAGGGCGGAAGAAAGAGGGAGCGGGAGAGAGAGAAAGAGAGAGGGAGCGGCCGGGTGAGCAGCGGCGATCGGAGAGCAAGAAGGAGAAGAGAGGAAGAGGGAGCGGCGGCAGCGGCAGAAGTAGAGAAAGGAGGAAAAGAAGAGGCAGGAGGGGAAGAAAAAGGAAGAGGAAGAAGAGATAGTTTCTTCTGTTCGTTCTTCGTTCGTCGGTTAGTAATTTATATAATGATTTTTTTGTCGATACAATTGATATGTAATTAGAAAAAATATAGGTAATCTTAGAAAATTATTAGAGTAGTTAAAAAATTAGTACCTAATTAATTTTATTTTACGCATTTATATAATTATTTTTCATCAGTATAATTGATATATAGTTAGGAAAAATATAGGATAGCCCAAAAAAATGCAATACCTAATTAATTTTGTTTTACGCTTTGATATAATTATTTTTTCGTCAGTATAATTGATATGTAGTTAGGAAAAATATAGGTAGCCTCAGAGAATTGTTAGGGCAGCCCAGAACAATTGCAGCACAAACCGAAAAATTGTTAGGGTCGTAGTTTGTTCACCTAGCAATTTCTTCATTACTGTAATGCCCTTGTAATATAATATATTGCTTATTTCATCATCTGAACTTTCGTTGTATGTGCCCTAATATGTGTTCAACAAATAATTTTAGGTGTTCCATTGCATATATTCGAATTCAAGAAGCTAAGACTATCTAGATTAATAAAATTAAGACATTAGTAAGGGTGTTTGCGTGAATGGTACTTAGCTTTAAGTACAATTTGCATAAGAAATGATTTACACAGGTTGGGTATACTTACTAAGGTTACTGGCTGCATTTACGTGCTTGTCACAATGATCCTTATGACTTAAAACACTTTAGCTAAAATTTTCCTAGGCTTAACTATTCATAGCATGAGTTGTTGTCAACTATAATAATTAGGGTTATTGCACTACTAGAATTTAGATGCAAAGCAAGGTGTAAATTAAATATTTTTTTTCAGAATATGGTAGTATATATATCAAAGAGAAAATCTGGTCCATTCTTCCTAAAAACTACATTTAAACATGATATTTTATGGGCTGCCGAAAATGCTTAAGCGTTTCTGAAATTTACACGATAACAGCTCGGTTTTCTTTCTAAGCTTGCAGCTGCACCTTAAAGGATTAGTGAATCATTCTTTAGGCACTGGTAGGAGGTACCTCTAAGAGTACCACTTTTAAATATCCTAGGATTTGATTCCATCAAACTTTGAGTTTTTTTGCAACAGTTACGTCTATTCGAGCTATTCTACTATTGAAACTTTGACTAGAAAAAAAATGCATACCATGGCTACACTTATATATTTTTGTATAATTGGGATCCTTGTAACCCCACGAACACAACAAAACTGGTTTTACAAAATTTCATGTTCATTTGAGCCAATGTTTTTTCAACTGAGTTCATTCCTAACTGTTTTTTTTTTTGCAAAAATGGGACATCTAAGACCCCAAGAATAAGTGATATTTATTTCATAATTTTTGGAGCACATGATAGAGACGGAGTCAATCGACGATTTCGCCATCCGGTTGACAACAATCGTCAACAAAATCAAAGGGCTTGGCGATAAGATGGAGGAAAGCTATCTGGTAAGAAAATTCCTTCGTGCTGTCCATGGCAGGTTCCTACAAATCATCTCCACCATTGAGCAGTTCGGCGACCTCAAGGTAATGACAATTGAGGAGTTGATCGATAGCTTGAAGTCACACGAGGAACAGATTAGAAGATCCAATGGCGGTGATGAAGAGCACCTACTCCTAACGCGCGCTGAGTGTGAGGCCCAATCATCGCGGAGCAATAGCGAGGGATCCTTGGGTGGCTCAAAAGGCGATGGTCAATGAGGTCACAAGAATCGAAAATTCAATAAGACAAATTGAGATGCTATAATTGTAATGATTTTGGGTATTTCTCTTCGGAGTGCCGCAAGCTGAAGGAGGAGAAAGTAATTGTCGGGGGGTCGGGTAGACCCCACGAAATTACCTCGGGTGCCACGAGGGGCGCGGGCTCACTGCTGCCCGAACCACCGGAAGGTCGTCCCCCGGGACGACCTAGCCAGGCGCCACGAGCAGCACGAGGTCGTTCCCGGCCTGGTCACGAGGAGGTTGTTCCAAGGAACGGCCTAGCCAGGACCTTTTAGGAGGTCGCATGACCTGGTGGACCGATAGCTCGTGCTCGGGCCGAAGTGGCCGAGTTCGGAGTTAGACGGTAGCCGACCTGACGTGATCCCGAGGTCGGTAACCACCCGCTGCGTAACCTCCGCTAGTTCGTTGCGATCTCTGCGGGAACGTGGCAGGAATGTAGGATCCGTTAGTTACCACGTTGGACCTGGTCGGACGTGAAGTTAGTGGGTTTGAACAAGCACACCCCTTTGTAAGCTATAAAAGCATCCCCACCATGAAGGGGACGGACAACTTTTTCTGCACAAAGATATACACGAGCTGGAGTAGGGCTATTATCTCCTTCTTGAGAGGCCCGAACCAGGGTAAACTATAGTGTTCCTGCCCGTTGAAGTCCAGTGAGTCACTCCTCTGAGTATCCCATCACGTGAGAAGGGGTCGCAGTTGGTCCCTCCACCAACAAGTAAGCTCGGCGGGGGCCTGCTCCCCAATCGTCGACAGCTGGCGCCGTCCGTGGGGATCGACTTTCCCTTTCGTGAGGAATCCCGGAGGATGACAAGTTCCCAAAATCGCCAGGGCCTCGGCGCCCCCGGAATCGAGGAAGAAGACAAGCAGTTCTTCGACAATGGGGCCGCCCGGCGTTCTTGGCCTTGAGAATCATGGCGGTTCCGGAGCTTCTCCATGGAAACCGCCGCCAAAGCGATTCTTCGCTCGGCTCGGCGCCCTCTCGGACGGCGAGTATGACGAGCTCACGATGGTCCGGACATCCCGAACTTTTCGAGCTCGACCAGGGGACCGCGTCACGGGGAGACACCGTGATGTCACCCTCGCGATCCGTCCAATCCCGTAACATCTTCGTTGCGGAGGAGGATGGAAATGTCGGGAGCAAATCCCGGCGAACGCAGCGTCTTCACCGCTCTGAAGCGGCCAAGGAGCACCGCAAGCATCTACGAATCGGACACCGGCGGCTTATGCGGCAAGTCCGTGGTGGCCGACAAACAAGACCAGGGCGAAGTTCGTGAGAATTTCCGCAGCGTCACGGGACTCGAGAGCCCGTGCGATGACGAACGAGCTCGTCACCCCGCGTTCCCCGGCGAACGCCTTCAAGCCTTGGCCAGCCCGCGGTGGTGCGCAACCTCGGAGAGTTTCTGGCGGAGTCGACCTAGAAGCCATGGAGTGCGGTGTGGCCCGGCGACCTCGAGGAAATTGCCCGCAGACATAAAAGCGGCGGAAGCCTCCCGAGAAAGGGCGCCCGAGAGAAATTTCTGAACGCCGCCGCCCGGCGTCAAAGCGCCTCCACCCGAAGCGACTCGCGGCCGTGCCGGAGTGGCCGGCGCGACGGCCGGGCTCGGGAGGGCACCCGGAGCAATTCCCGGGGGCTCCCTCGGGACCAACGGAATGCGAGCCACGGGCAGAACCGGGCCGAACATTCCTCTTCGGGCCACTCTCCATCCTACTGAGGCATAGGAGATATTCTCTCGCTGGGCCCACTAACCTCGGGCTCGGCGGTGGGCATCGCCCGGCCGCGCGCTTCGCAATGACCGTCGGCAGTCGTTTTGGTGCGAGGCGTTCGCGGCGTCGCTACGACGTGTGACCTGGCCAATAAGGTTCAAGCCGGGTCACATCGAGAGATTCGATGGGACTCGAGAACCCGACGAGTTTCTCTCGATCTACACCACGGCCATTCTAGCCGGAGGTGATGAAAGGGTCATGGCTAACTTTACGCCTGATCTTTGGGCCGGGCGGCTCGGGCGTGGCTATTCAACCAGAAGGAAAACTTCGATCCGGTCCCCGACACCTGGTGGCGGCACCCTCCGGGCCAACTTCCGGAGAGTCGCTACGTCCGCCGGGAAGGAGCGCAACCTCGGCGTCGTCTGACGGGCGAGACCTTGCGCCCGATTCGTCGGCGCTTCATGCAAATACGCAATTCCATCCCAAGCATCTCGGATGAGGCGGTTGTCCGGGCTTTCAAGTTTGGGGTCCGAGGCGTCCGCTTTACTCGAGACCTCGAAATTCACCGAACATCACGGCCAACGGTACATTCCGCATGGCCGACCGTTATGCCAACGCGGACGGGCGATCCAATGGAAGAAGGCTTGGGCGAAGGAAAGCTGCCCCTCGGCCGGACTCGAAGGCGTCAAACCGAAAGAGCGTGAGCTCGATCGAAAAAAATCAAAAGAAGAAAAAACCCTCCGTCTCCGAGCATGGTGGCGGCCATCGAACGACAACGACAACGGCCGACCTGCAATCGTATAAAGGAGGAGCCGCGAAAGGAAAAGGCCGGCCGGTTCAGCGGAACGAGCAAAACCGGGACGACCAAGACGCGGCGACCAGCGCGACGGGCTAAGCGCCTATTTTTGCCCGCTTCCACCAGGCGACGGGCACGACTGCGGAATTGCAGAACATGGGCCTCCCGCTGGAGCAATTCTCTGATGGCAAGGGTCCCATGCCCACGCTCCCGAGCAAGAAGGAGGCGTCAAGGGCAAGAAGCCCGCCGAGGAGGAAGATACGGACATGGAGTACCAGGAGCCGAGAAACCACATCGCCGTGATATTCGGGGGCTCCGCCGCCTATGGGTCTCGACGGGAGCTGAAGGAGGCCGCACGCGAGGTACTCCGTGTCACCCAGGGGAAGCCTCCCGTTCAACAGCTCAAGTGGTCCGAGCTGCCCATCACCTTCTCCAAAGACGACTACCCCCAGGGGATGACGAAACCCCAGAGGCTCCCGATGGTCGTTAGACCGACGATCTGCAATACCGCGGTAGGACGAGTGCTTGTGGATTGCGGGAGTTCCCTGGACCTGATATCGGCCAGGGTCCTGGACGAGATGCAAATTCCTCGGTCCAAGATCAAGAGCGTCGTAGTCCCTTTCTACGGGATAGTCCCCGGCACCTCGGCCAAGCCGCTCGGGCAGATCGTCCTGCCCGTAACCTTCGGAAGCCCGAGCAACTTTCGAACGGAATTAATCACCTTCGAGGTGGTTGATTTCGAGTCGGCCTACAACGCCATCCTGGGCCGACCAGCGCTCGCCAAATTCATGGCCGCCACGCATCACGGGTACCAATGCCTGAAGGTTCCCGGCCCCGGCGGCGTGATCTCAGTGAAGGGAAGTCCGAAGGCGACCCTAAACTGCGACGAGAATGCTCTAGACATGGTCGGGCAGCTGCCCCAGCGCGGACCCGACCAAGAGCCGAGGAGTTCCCGACCCAGGGCTACCCTCCAGGCCGGGGGAGAAACTAAGGCCATCCATGTGCGGCCTTGAGCCGAGGCAAGGTCGTACACGTGGGGGCTTCCCTGGACCCTAAATAGGAACTCGAGCTCGTGACCTTCCTCCGAAGAAGCGCGGACACGTTCGCCTGGGAACCGTCCGACATGCCCGGAGTCCCAAGGGAGGTCGTCGAGCACAAAGCTAGCGATTCGGCTCGACAAAAGCCTGCGGCGAAGCTCAGGCGCTTCTCCCGGAGAAGCAAGCCATCATCGAGAGGAACCGGACAAGCTCCTCAAAGCCGGTTTCATACGGGAGGTCGACCATTACGATTGGTTGGCCAACTTGATTATCGTGAAGAAAAAGGGGGCAAGTGGCGATGTGTGCCGATCACACAGGACTGAATGCCGCATGCCCAAAAGACAATTTCCGCTACCTCGGATAGACCGGTTGGTCGACGCAACGGCCGCCCGAGGCGATGAGCTTTCGACGCCTACTCAGGCTATCACCAGATCGGCATATCGCCCGACGACGAGGAGAAAACTTCCTTCATCACGCCGCTTTGGCACATTACGCTACACGACCATGTCCTTCGGTCTAAGGAACGCTGGAGCGACCTTCCAGCGCCTCATGCAGAAAACCTTCTCGGACCAAATAGGTCGGAACCTGGAAGTATATGTAGACGACATAGTTGTCAAGAGCAAGATGGCCTCGGGTCATGTACCCGATCTAGAGGAGACCTTTCATAACCTCAATAAGCATCGAATAAAGTTGAACCCTGAAAAATATGTGTTCGGGGTCAAGGCTGGCAAAGTACTCGGCTACATGATCGGTCCACAAGGAATCGGGGCCAACCCTGAGAAGATAGAGGCCATCGAGAACATGCGGCCACCCGCTTGCACGCGGGAGGTTCAGTCCCTGACCGGAAGGATGGCAGCCCTAAGTCGCTTCATCTCGCGGCTCGGGGAACGCGGCCTGTCTTTCTTCAAGGCGCTCCGGAAGCACGACGGTTTCGCTTGGACAGAGGAAGCAGACCGCTCTTTCGAAGAATTAAAACTATATTTGTCAAGACCCCCGGTCTTGACCACGCCGAGAATGGGAGAGGTTCTCTTGCTCTACCTGGCCGCCACACCCAGCGGTAAGCGCCGTCATAAGCGTAGAATGGGACGAGTGCGGCGCCCGATCTACTACATCGGCGAAAGTCCTACACGGACCAAAGGAGCGTTACCCGAGGTCGAAGCTCCTTTATGCGCTCCTCGTGGCCTCGAAGAAGTTAAGACACTACTTCCAGGCCTACAAAATTCGAGTCCCGACCAACTTCCCGCTTAGAGAGATTCTAGGGAATCGGGGCGCATAGCGGACGGATCGCGAAGTGGGCCATGGAGCTCGCCGGTCGAGATCGAATTCTCGGCCAGGACGGCGATCAAATCCAGGTCTAAGCGGACTTCCTAGCCGAATGGACAAATCCGACCCTTCTAAGTCCGAACCCGACCAGGCCAGAGCACGGTCATTTGGGTCATGCACCGACGAATCCCGAGCTTACAATTGCTCGGGGCTAGAGTGGTCTCGAATCCCCAGGGGAAGCGGATCGATCGCCCTCCAACTACATTTCGGCGCAGCGAACAACGCAGCAGAATATGAGGGTTCGCTAAGCCGGACTTGGGCGTGCGGGGACGCTCGAGTCCAACAACTAAGCTGCGAAGGCGACTCGCGGTGGTTGTCAACCAGGTTAACAAGGAGTATCAGTGCTCCGATGACTCAATGGCGCTTTACCTGGTTGAAGTAAGGAAGATGGAAAAGTACTTCAGAAACCTCGAAGTACTATACATCCCCAGGAAGGACAATACCCTGGCCAACCATCTATCGAAGGTCGGTTCCGCCCAGTTTCCCGCCCCGGCGAGGGTGCTCGTCGAGCACCTCTATAAGCCCTCCATACCCACCGAAGAGGAGGCAACTGAGACGGGTGGTACCGTCTCCTTCCTCGAGCAGGGTGCGAGTTGGATGACGCCATTCATCCAATACCTCGTGCACGGACACCTTTGCCGAGGAGGAAGCCGAGAAATCCGGCTAGTAAGGCGCTCCTCGACCTATAAACTGGTCGAGGGCCTCTTATACCGCAAAGGCGCGCGTGGCGTCCTCTCCAAGTGCATCACCCAAGAGGAAGGCAAATATCTCCTCAAAGATATCCATGACGGGATGTGTGGAGCTCACTCGTCCTTTAGGACCTTGGTGAGCAAAGCCTTCCGGTTGGTTACTCTTGGCCAAGCGGCCTGGCCGACGCGCTCAATAGTGACCGCTTGCCGACCTTGCCAGTTCCATGCCCGGAAAGTCCATCAGCCGGCATACGCACTGCAGACCATGCCCCTAACCTGGCCGTTCTCGGTTTGGGGCATCGACATACTCGGTCCATTTCCCAGGGGAAGGAGGGGTTGTAAATACCTGTTTGTCGCAATCGACACCTTCACTAAATGGATCGAGGCCGAGCCTATATCAACCATCTCGGCACAGGCGGCTAAAAGGTTCTTCCGCAATAATGTAGTAAACCGCTTTGGCGTTAAGTCGCCTCATCACGCATAACGGCACTCAGTTCACAAGCGAGGTGTTTCAGGCTTATTGCGAGGAGGTCGGGACCAAGATATGCTTCGCATCCGTGGCCCACCCGCAGAGCAATGGGGCGGCCGAGCGCGCGAACGGGCAAATCGTCCAAGGAATCAAGAAGAGAGTCTTCAAGAGCCTCGATCGGCATGGTCAGGCCTGGGTAGACGAGCTACCTCCCGTCCTCTGGTCGGTCCGCACCACGACGAGCCGAGCTACGGGTGAGACCCCCTTTCAGCTCGTATATGGCGCGGAAGCCGTCCTACCCGCCGAGGTTGTCCTAGGATCCCCAAGGGTGAACCTAGCCGATAGCATCGACACAGAAGGCGAGCGCCTCCTCGACCTCGACCTCGCGGAAGCAACTCATGAACGGGTTCTGTTGCGATCCGCGGTTTACCTGCAAGCTCTCCGCAGGCACGCCGCTAAATCGATACGACCAAGGACCTTGCACGTCGGCGATCTCGTTCTGCGACGGGTCCAAGACCTGTCAAAAGCCAACAAGCTAACGCCAAGATGGGAAGGTCCTTACACGGTCGTCTCAACAAAGACGCCCGGGTCCGCCTCGCGATGGAAGATGGTCGAGAACTAGCTAGCACTTGGAACATCGACCAACTGCGTAAGTTCCATATCTAACTAAACCAACTTTACTCCTTTAAATAAAAATTCGACACTTGGCCTCCCGGTCTCCCTCGTTCTCTCTCGCTTTCTCTTTCTCTCTTTAAACCTCCCGCGAAGTGCTGTGATCAAACTCGATCCGGTATCAAAGAGCGGGCTCGGACGTCAGGGCGCAAATGGACGAGCATCCTACCGCCTAACATCGGACCACCAGAGCTCGACCCCGAGGGCTTTCTTCTCGTAAGACGACCATCTTTTCACGGCAGGCCTCCGCCGCAGACAAAGGGTCGCATGAACACCCCTCGGACGGTTCCCAGCTCAGGTCGGCCGGTGAGAGGCGTAGACGCACCGTATAAAGTCACACGGTCCCCGCAGGGCTCTATTCCGTCAACAAGGTCATGTTTGCAGCCTACGCCCACGACCTCCGTTGGCGGCGGGGGCTATAGGGATACCGCGTGGCTACGACCTAGAGGAGCTTTCGCACGAGGTAGTCACTCCCTAGTACGATCGTTCACTAGATCGCGTGACTATCGAACTCCGTCGAATAGGAAGCAACGGGATAGGGCATATCGTTGTCGTTCCGAGGGAGACAAAATAGAGAAAAATAAAAGACATCTATCAAACACGATCATATTATGCCCAACTTGGCAGCTTTTTCGCTAAAGTCTTTTGCAGGAATGAATTACAGAAGGAACGAGTTACAGGAGGCCAGCACGCTTCTCGTCCTGCAGAGCGACGAGCTCGTCCCGCACGGACTCAAGCTCGGACTCGAGGTCAAGCACTCGCCGATGAGCTTCACGACCCTCGCTTGCCGCTTGACGAAGCCGTTTGGACTCCTCCCGTTGCTGGTCGATCGTCCGTTCGGCGCTTCGCGCGGAGTCACGCAGGGACGCCACCGTCGCCTCGAGCCCCGACCTCGCCTGCTCACTCTGTTCGAGGCGCTCCTTGAGGAAGAGCGCGGACTCCTCCATCTTCTGCCGAATCTCGGCCTCAGAAGACCTCAGCTCGGCGACCAGGCGCTCGAGCTCCGCGATCCTAGCGTCTTGCTCGGCCTGGTGCTTCGCGACAACTTCTGGCGGCACGGTCGCGGCGTGGAAGTCCTTCATGGTGGTCTCCAACACCTACGCAACAAGGCATCTCGGGTCGCAGTCGGATTTTTGGGACAAAAACACATAAGTGTTAGGAGACTTACCCAACAAAGCCGAGCCTCCAGCCCCTCCTGGAACAGCTCGGCGGGGTCCTCCGTCCCGCTTTTTACTCCCTGGGCGGGGGCTTGAGCTCCTTCTCCTTGGTCGAGCGCAGGGTCTTGAGCTCGAGCTCCCCCGTCCCCTGGGGGCGGGAGACCTTGCCCCTGAGGATCGACCCCCATCTCCTGCAGAGGGACGGCCTCGAGAGCAAGGATCACCTCCCGCTCCTCTTCCTCCCGAGCAGGAGTTGCGCTCGGGGGCTCCTCCTCCTCGGCATCCGGGCTCATGGGGTCCTCCGCCCGGAGCACGAGGTCTACGGCCGGGGGAGCTCCCTCCCCGGTAGGCCCTGCCTCCTCGCAAGCCTGGACCATGGCGACGTCTCCGGGCGCAAGGTCGACCGGAGGCACTGGGTCGGCGGCCGGGAGGTCGGGTGCCTGAGGTTGGGCCATGGCGGCGTCTTCCGGCACGAGATCGACTGGAGGCGCCGGGTCGGCGGCCGGGAGGTCGGGTGCCTGAAGTTGGGCCGTGGCGGCGTCTTCGGGCACGAGATCGACCGGAGTCGCCGGGTCGGCATACCGTGGTCGATCTCGGCCAAAGCGGCCTCGGCGCACAGCGGCTCCCCTCGGGCTGGAAGTTGGCCCGGACCACCTGACGTGATCGGGCTCATCCCCATGGCGAACGGGGTGGCCGGCTCTTCCTCGCCCGGCGAGCCCCCGTTCGGGTTAGGGTTCCCTGATCCCGGGCCGACGTTGATGTCCGGCGGAGCATCGCGGGATCGGGGAGAGATCTCGGCGATCTCTTGGAGCGTGGCGCTGATGATGTCGCTCGCACCGGCGGAGTCCTCGCGAGGAGCTTCAGCGGCATGCTCGGCACCACCGTCCTCCTCCTCGTCGTCATCTTGAATTATGATGTGGGGGATGCCCTCCGCCGCGGCCCGAGCGTCGGCAGCCGCAATCTTCCTCCGCGTCTCCTCCTCAGGAGAGACGAGCTCTGGGGCCCGGATCTCCGGGGCAGCAGGCTCCTCTACCTCGGCATCCGCACCACCAGCGGCCCGTGGGAGATGGGCCTCCATGGCCTCAGTTCCCACCTCGGCCTCGTCGCCCACAACGGCCTCGGCAGCACGGGCAAGCTCCCTCTCTAGCACGAGGTCAAGAATATCGTCAGCCATTGCTCCAAAATCCCATAACTCAAGACTACCGCCACACCCACTACTGCACGATGTGGGGTTAGTGTGGTGCCGGAGGGGGAGTGAGACGAACGAGATAGGGATAAGAGGCTGACCTCGTTCGACATCTTTCAGCTGGCCTCGAGCGCGATCGAGGAGGGCAGCCATGTCCTCACGTGCCTTGTCGGCCCTGGCAACGGAAGGGTCGACCTCTCCCAAGTCGGCCTCGGTGATGGTCGGCGTTGGGCGTGGTTGGGGCGCAGCGGACGACCTGCGGGACCTCGGGACCAGGGGGACGGGGTCCAGCTCGTCCTTCTCCTCCTCGTCATCCAGAGGGGCCGAGCTCGAGCTCACCCGCGCGAGCTCTGCCTAAAGAACCGCGATCTGGCTCTCCAGTGCCTCCTTCCGCTGGACCACCGCGCCTCCTTCTTCGCCCGCGCGGCAAGCTGACGCAAACGAGCCATCAGCTCGGGGTTATCCCTGGTGTACTCATCCATCCACAGTTTCAGTTCGCTCACCTCCTGCCGATCGGCATACTCCAAGTGACGGCGGGGTGAGCGGTCGCCCAGACCGGGGTGCCTGCGTGTGCGCCTAGGCGGGGACGGCGTGGACGACGGAGATCGGGCGCGGCGCTTACGACCCGCCTGTTCTTTGGTCTTTCGACCTCGTCCCGCCGGCCGCGACGCCAGTTGGGCCACAGCGACCTCGAGGGTGACCTTCTCCTGCGCAGGTGGGTTCGAATAAGTCGGGAAATTTCAGAAGAAACCCGGCCTGAACAGACCTTCGGAAAGGGTCCGGGATAGGGACTTACCGCCTCGGTCCGGTTAAGGACGTTGTTCGGGATCTGGCGGCCCTCTAGGATTTCCTTGGCCTTGGGAGTGCCGAACATCTCGGACACCCTCATATCCACCCAGTCCTCCGGTGGAGCTGCTACCAGACAAGGAAGGATGGTGAGCTCGAATGTCCCTTATTTTAAAGTAAAAATCCAAGGCGGTAATGTACCTGAGCGTGATTCCCGGGTGATGTCCTGCCACCCTTCAACCTTGAAGAAGGGGTGCACCCTCCGCCTAAGGGGCGACACCCGGTTCCTCGACGTAGTCGGGCAACATCCCGGCCGGACAGCCCAGAGCAAGTAAGCTCATTGATAAGCATGAGCACCTTCTCCTCCTCGGGCTGTACGGGGGGTCGGGGGGTCTCAACGGCACGACCCTTGGCGCCGGAGTAGGAAAGCGAGCCGCCCTCGGCCTTCCTCAGATAGAACCAAGAGTCGGCCCACCCCGACACGGAGTCCTTGAGCGTGAAGCTCGGGTACTCGTACGGGTGGGTAGGTCGGAGGCGGAAGTAAAGGCAGCCGGCCTGCGAGGGGGTGCCGGTGCGCGAGAGGGTGTAGAAGTGAAGAAAGAGGCTAGGAGTAGGCTCGACGCCCACGAACCCTTCACAGAGATGGGCGAAGATGGCCATGATGAGGATGGAATTTGGGTGGAGGTGCACGATCTCGCACTCGCAGAAGGCGAGTACGGCCTCGACGAACTCACTTTCGTTCGAAGCCCGTTCATGGCATAGAGCTCGGTGGAGACGATCTCTCCTTCCTCCGGCTGTGGGCTCTCCTCGGCACCGGTGGCTCTCCATGAGCCGACGTCGAGGTATTTCGCCCGCTCAAGGATCTCCAGCTTGCGCCTATCAAGCTTGCTCACGCCGAACTTTGCCATGGGAATAGAGAAGGCGATCAAGGAGAAAGACGAGTGCTGAAGTGAAGAAGTATGGGGCGCACTAATCGATTGAAAGGATAAGTGAATCTAGGGCTCCTCTTCTGGGGTTTAAAAACCAAACGAGAGAACGAAGAGGTTCCCGCCGTTGTGGTCGAGGAAGCCCTAAAGGCGCAGGGGGCAGTTGAGACGTCCACCACACAGGGAGCGACGCGTGGACACGCAAACCGAAGATGTCTGGCCAGGCGACGGTTCCCGAGGGGGAGCGGTTCGTACTGACCAAATGAAGCTTCCAAGGGAAGGAACCGTCGGTAGGATGGGAACTAGTTCGCACGCCCAAGGCACGGCGGGACCGAGCCTGCCTCCGGGCGGACTAATAGCTCGGAGGTCGGGGGTGCTCGCCGCGACCAACCTGGTCGGCTCTGGGGACGGTAGGCCCGGAGGAAGGTCTTTTCCTAAGGCCTTCTTCCACTCGAACCTCGGGGCTAGCCGTTTGGGTCGGGTAGACCCCACGAAATTACCTCGTGCCACGAGGGGCGGGCTCACTGCTGCCCGAACCACCGGAAGGCCGTCCCCCGGGACGACCTAGCCAGGCGCCACGAGCAGCACGAGGTCGTTCCTGGCCTGGTCACGAGGAGGTTGTTCCAAGGAACGGCCTAGCCAGGACCTTTTAGGAGGTCGCATGACCTGGTGGACCGATAGCTCGTGCTCGGGCGAAGTGGCCGAAGTTCGGAGTTAGGCGGTAGCCGACTGACGTGTTCCCGAGGTCGGTAACCACCCGGCCGCGTAACCTCCGCTAGTTCGTTGCGATCTCGCGGAACGTGGCAGGAATGTAGGATCCGTTAGTTACCACGTTGGACCTGGTCGGACGTGAAGTTAGTGGGTTTGAACAAGCACACCCCTTTGTAAGCTATAAAAGCATCCCCACCATGAAGGGGACGGACAACTTTTTCTGCACAAAGATATACACGAGCTGGAGTAGGGCTATTATCTCCTTCTTGAGAGGCCCGAACCAGGGTAAACTACAGTGTCCCTGCCCGTTGAAGTCCAGTGAGTCACTCCTCTGAGTATCCCATCACGTGAGAAGGGGTCGCAGTTGGTCCCTCCACCAACAAGTAAGCTCGGCAGGGGCCTGCTCCCCAATCGTCGACAGTAATAGAGAGGTACCAAAGCTCGTCTAGCTCAGTTGGTTACGATTTGACCCTTGGAAGCAACAAATCATGGGTCCAAGTCTCCTCGATGACAATTTTTTTATGTGTGATTTCTTTCGGCAGGAGGCTCTGCTGTCAAAGGCGGAGCCAGAAAGTTCTAAAGAGGAGGGGGGCTTTAAAAAGACACATCCAAATTTAACTACTATGACTATCGATATATTGCAAAATAATTGAAACTTAAATTATATGAAATATAAGTATGTAATTATGAAAGGAGAAAAACGTACCATTCATTGCTTCAAAAGTGTTGATAATTGATATTTACGAGTTTTCATGTTCTGAAAATGTTGTAAGATTTCTTCCATGTCTGTCTTTGCAAACACATCTCGCTCAATGTAGCATACCACAAGATCATTCAACCAGTCATCACTTATCTTATTGCGCAAATCTGTTTTAATAATCTTCATTGCCGAGAAAGCTCTTTCAACTGTAGTTGTTCCCATTTGTAAAATTTAGCAGCGGCCACTGTTACATATGATTTTCCTATGGTATTATTTTTTTTCCTATGGTATTATTTTCCTACATATCATATGTAGCAGCGGCCACTGTTAATAATACAAATTGATGGTTCAATAACTCGTGCTACGAAGGAAAGGAAATCGGAAAGCTTGTGCAGCCGCAGTGGCTTGTATTATTAGTCAATTGTTGATGACATGAGAATACGAAAACTGACCGTCTCCTTGCAGACTTGCTGGTGTGTGAATCGTCATCACAGATGAGAACACGATTATACGAGATCACGTATGACGTCGGCCGGTGGCGTGCCACCCGGTCGCCGCAGCCCGCACGGGTGCGAGGTCGAGGATCGGGATCGGCGGATTGCGAAGTCGCGAAGACGAAGTCGCCGACTGCCCAACTCGCCGAGACGCGGAACGGCGGAAGACGAACTGACTCGCGAGTCGCGACCTGGTCCTAGCCTGCATGGCGTTACGTATCAGCATATGGCCTGGCCGTATGACCGTATGGGGCTATGGGAGTATCCGAGTATGGGCCATGGGCTGTATAGCCTGTAACATGTGCTGGGGGCTGGGTCCAGCTATCAGTTCTGTTCGACCGAGCTGCGATGACGTCAGCAATGACGTCATCCAGTGGGTCCCAAGTGTCAGTGACACGTGTACCTGTGGATCGGGTCCACAGTGGACCGAACCCGAGCCACTGTCCGGGTCTATGGACTGGCTGACACAAGCATGACGCAATAAATTGATTTTTCTTTAGAAAAATAATTTGGCTAAAATTCAAAATTCGCGCTAACGTCATGATGACGTTATATTTCTGGATTTTCAATAGAAAAATAAATCGGATAATTCGGTTTATTCTTTTTAACTTATTTTCAAACTTCAAACGGTTATAACTTTTGCGTTTTAACTCCGATTGAGGTGATTCCAGTTTCTAAATCTTTGTAAAATCGAGCTCTATTTAATAGTGAATTTTATTTAATTTTTGGGCATGAGTTGTTCTCTGTTTTTATTTATTTGTGGTTTATTTATCCGAATCGCGTAGACGTTGAACTGCCCGAAGGCTTCAAAGGAGAGGTTTTGACCCAGGTACAAGTTCAAGACCAGGAACAGGACCTTTTCCAAGGCAATTTATGCTTTGACCATATTGATCCCACTTTCGAAATTATGTTGATTTGAATTATTGCATGCTAACTTAATTAGAAATGTTTTAATTAATTCGAGAACTAGTTATATGACCTACTTGATGTATGCCACCTTGTCTATAATAATTGTATACCATGAATCATTTATCACCCTAGATTATGGAATACTAGTTGGACCTTAATACTTTGCCAACCTGGGTTAATTAGATCGAGATTAGCTTGCTTAGCCATGCAATCGTGTTATTGATATAATTTTGAATGTCAGAAATTAATCTTGACTTAATGAGAGATGGAACATGTTTTGAAAGATGTGACATGTGTTATTGATAATGTTGATGGCACGTGGTGCATGGTAATCAACAGGGTGATAAAATGATTTAGACTGAGGCAAGTGGTAGGACTGTTCTGGTGGGCCAGAAGTGGCACATGGAAGGTCGTATTTGGTTTTGCTGATTTAGACACTTGGGGAACTCTTTGGGTAGTCTTGCCTTGGTCAATTAAGGACTTAACCTTGCAAGAATTTGAATTGAGTCCAACATACAGCCACAAGTCTGAAATGGGATAGACCTGGCCGAGTAAACTGTGATGTCTAGATTTTGGTTCTGTCATGGTGGCGTGAGCCCCCAGTTTACGGGTGGACTCACAGGCGCAAGAGGGGGGCCCTCAGTGTGGTAACCAGTCCCTTCAGTGTTGAAACCTTAGAGGGCAGTACCGGGTCTAGAGAAAGGCTTTGTTACGGTCACTCGCCTTTGTGGTGTTTGATTGTATCTTGTGGGTAAAGTGTATAACCTCTGCAGAGTGTACAACCTATTCAAATAGCCGAGTCCACAGTATTGGACATTGCTCGGTGATTACAGTCAAGGGTTAGACTTTTATGAAAATGAACTTGGTTATGGTAACTTGGTATGGAGACGATGAACTTGCTTTAGGTTGTTAAATGCTGAACTTGTGAAATTGTTATGAAAGTTATTATTGTATTTACTATTTTACCGCTTTCAATCTATTACTGTTATTTATGAAGGCTGCTTTACTGCAAATGAACCACTTAGCTGTCATTTGGAATAAGCCATGCATGTAGCTACTAGAATTGCATCTCTGTGCATGACTTGCTAAGTGCTTTAAGTACTCACCCTTGCCACAATACAACCATCAGTTCAAGAAGAGTCAACGCCAGCTTTGCAGGAGGAGTTCCAGGAGGAGCCAGCGAACTAGGGAGTGAGCCCAGTCAGTTGCCTATGGCATATTGGTTGGCGCCATGAGTCTATTTATTTCCGCTGCAGTTTATTTAAATTAAGATTTTGCCCTACGAGGTGTACTTTTGTAACTTGACCATAAGGTCGAGCAACCAGCTATATTTCCCTTTGAATAAAGTACCTTACTATTTTATTGAGTATGATTGTGGTATTTACCGATGTTGAGACTGTGTGCACTAGCATGATCCTGGACTAGTGCTGAATACACAGAGGGTCCGAATTTGCATTGAAGGAACCACGATGGGTAGTATTGAAGGAACCATGAATCAACCAACACAATCTGTTCTATTATTTTCTTTACTTTTCGTCGCACAGGAGTAGTATTTAGTTCTGTAATCTTTCCTTTGTAATTCGTTCTGATCAATAAAGTTGCGTATCGCCGATTGTTGATCATCATGGACTTACACCAAACCAGGTCTACTTCTTCTCCGAACTCATTGCGCATCGCCTTTTTGGGGAAGAACAATCTCTACCTCCATCTAATCAACTCATCTGGCTGATCGACCTATCTTATACCATAGTTGCATCGGCTTGAACGGGCCGATAGAGCTTAGTCGTTAACAATATTTTAGATCAGTTTTATAGTCGATTTACTGACATTTGCATCTTGCCGATTGCAAGATCAAATCGGCTGGCACGCTCACACTTCAAAATTAAACCTGGTGTTTGCGTGTGTTGGTTGTGATCAACCCATCATTAAGTTTTTGATGCGAACACACTTTTGGCACACCTGGTGGGATCAGATCATGCAACATGTCTTCAGTTGGAAAGTCAACTTCTTTGATCGACATCAGCGCTAAGGCAATAATCGTCCCTATATTGGACGATTTGACACCAGACCAACGCAAGGAGATCGAAGATCAGAAGGCAGCATTTGAGCAGATGATGCTCAACTGCTACCAAAAGACCCAACGGGGTGTCACATAGAAGACCGCACTGCCGATGGTCAACTGCAGCAACAAGGATCTCCTAGACACTATCAAAAATGTACAGGTAAGCCGATACATGCCCGCTCAAGCAGAATTATCGGATATGATTAATCAATCTATACACTATGCGCTCATCAATTAGTCATCGGCTCTAGTAACTACCCTCAGGCCGATGATATCAAATGGTGTTAAGGAAGTTGCCTAGGAGCTAGTATCGGCTGGTACTTTGCTTGACCCACAGCAAGCTTTGCTGATATATTCGGTGTTTTCCTTGGGGGATAACACCCAAAACATTAAGCCAACGGTTGATACCAAGTCGTCGGCTATTTCCCCCACTGTGGCACCGATGCAACCACACGTAATCCTTCCAGGGGACCCCAAAACGGCGAGGTAAGGCGCTACCAAGCTTATACTGATTGCTCCAAACTGGGCAGTCAGTCTGGTCTACCCCCATCTATACCTTCTTATGTGTACCTAGGATCGGTTCCACCACTAGTCAAGGCTCACGTGCACCCACAGTATATTTAGCCAATCCCACCACGGGATCTAGCCCCCTATAGGGTTGTTACATAAGCGGAACCCTTTGTTCCAATACCTGAGCCGGTAGTGAGGCAGCAATCCATCAGCTACGAACAACCGCGGGTGGCCATACCGCCCCAACTACAATGCCAACTCGAGTTTGTACTCGGGGGGCATTACAATGAAGTTGGTCCTAATAGGCACGTGCCTCACGCACATGCTGCATCGGCCAGAGAGGCCGATTGGGCCGAAGTTATTACGGCTATCCTGAGAGATCAATTCAGCATGCAGTCAAACGGGCGAACAATCGGCTATAGAAAGTTGTATCCAGATTGCATTGATCGGATCCCGTATCCCAACGAGTATAAGGTTCCCAATTTCGCTAAGTTTTTCGGGGACGACTCTACAACAACTTTGCAACACGTCGGACGCTTCGTAGCACAATGCAGGGAGGCTGCAGAGCCCAATGAGCTCAAGGTGAAACTTTTCCCTTTATCATTGTCCGGAGTAGCTTTCACTTGGTTTACAACATTTCCCCCGAATTCGGTCAACACTTGGACCGACTTGGAGGGCCGATTCCATGAATACCCCTTCTGCGGTAGCTTAGAGTTGAGAATATCGGATCTAAGCTCCATCTGATAGAGGTTTGGAGAATCAGTAACAAACTATATTAAGAGGTTCAGGGATGTCCGAAATCAATGCTTTAGCGTCACGATGCCGAACAACCAGTTGGCTGATTTGGCTTTCCAAGAGCTAATCCCTCCATTGCAGGAGAGGTTTGGCGGCCAAGAGTTCACCGATCTTAGCCACCTATTGCATAGAGTATAAACTCAGGAAAGTCGATTATTTGGGAATAAGGACTTGAAGGATAGGTTTAAAAATAGTAACAAAGATAAGGAAAAGTCCAAGGTTAACCTCATCGAGTACGAGTTTGGTAGTTCATCTAACGAGGAGGAAGCCGAAGTGAATGTAACCGAGTGGGTCAAAGGGAATAAGAAACTCTTAGTATGTTCATTGTTGAAACCAACCAAGGCTAAGCCAGAGGTTAAGTATTCCTTTGATGTGACCAAGTGCGACCGTATGTTGGATTTGCTGTTGCAGGAAAAGCTCATACAGTTGCTTGAGGGTCATACCATATCGTCGACTGATGAGATTAAGAAGCGTAGGTATTGCAAATGGCATAACTCATTCTCTCATAATACTAATGATTGCAATATCTTTTGCCAACAGGTACCGTCGACTATTGAGGAGGGTCGACTGAAGTTCGCAGAAGAGTTGATGATGCAACTCGATGCCAACCCGTTCCCTGTTAATATGGTTAGTTGCTCATCTAAGGGGAAGGAATTGGCCAGGGATGAGATCCGGTCATTGTCTACATCGGCTGAGAATAGTTAACAACCCGAAGGGGTAACGTCAAGCGGCACAGACACAATCAAGATTACAGTTGGTGCTATCCAGATCAAGACCAACCGTGAAGGCAAGCACTCCAGAATGGTGAAGCCAAGAGGAGAGTTTAAAATTGGCAAGTGGTATAAAGCTGAAAGGCTCGTGCCATCAAAGAGGCTGATAAAAAAGCATAAACAAACGTTTTCTCAGTTGTTGGCTAAGTACGAGATGAGGGGTCAAAGGTTGCAGGAAAGACCTCAACACCGGCTAATGAATCCTTATCGGCCAACTCACGTTGAAAGGGCTCACGAATGGTGCCCTTTCTGGCAGTTCTGCTTGGAGCACGGGATGGCATTGTCGTCTCCCTACGTTTGCCCAATGCAGCACTATCCCGGGCAAGACAATGAACACAGACCATCGGCTTGATCGCGGATCTCGGAACCAGAACCAAACCGACGAGTGGACGCCCCACGGAGATTAGTCCACGAAAGGATTTCTGAACCCATACAGAAATAGGAGTAGTTTGATCAGGGGCACGGGGAAGCAAAAGGGCTGAATTTGGCTGGTAAGGTATGAAAGCCAATTGAGCCAATGCCGCGATGGTGCCCCTAGGCCTTAGTAAATCACAGAGGCATCGGTTACAACGTTTCAGAACGTAGGAGTTGTGTGAGGTCGATCAAAAGAGGCAGAGGGACAAAAACTTCAATAAGTTTCGTCCTGTCAGAAGAGAGTGGAGGAGGAAAGAAGTCATCCGGGAGGATGTTGATTTAGCCGATGACCATGATTCTCCTGTGGTACGCAATGACACACCACCACCAGTAGAGATCAATATGGTATTCACTTTGCCGGCTGAGTTCAGGGCACAAACGGCATCGGATAAGGAATCTTGTGCCCAATTGTGTCTCGGTTCACAAGAGGCGGTCTTCAAAAAACTAGAAGATAATCATCGGCACCTTTAGCCGTTATACCTGAAAGGTCATATTAACGGAAGTCGATATCAAGAATGCTGGTGGATGGTGGCGCAACGGTCAACCTGATGCCGTATCCAATGTGCAAGAAATTGGGAAAGTCCGATGAGGATCTCATCAAGACCAACATGGTGCTAAATGATTTCACAGGAGATCCTACGGAGGCCAAAGGTGTCGTGGTGACTGAACTAATAGTCAGTAACAAGACTTTGCCGACTGCCTTTTTTGTGGTTGATGCTAAAGGAAGCTACAGTCTGTTGCTAGGCACGGATTGGATTCATGCCAATTGTTGTATCCCGTCTACTATGCATCAGAAACTGATACAGTAGAATGGCGACCAAGTTGAAGTGGTCGAAGCTGATACCTCGGCTCATATAGCCATGGCCAGCCCAGAGGCTAATTGGCAATATGAAGGGGCCAGGTGCATATCAGGTAAAGCCCTCTAAGATCGTGATTTCATATGCATCAACCAATCAGGGGTAAGTCCAATAAGCGTGAAACCGAGCATGCTCGATCAGACAAGTGAGATTTTACGTCGATGGAATCTAAATCGGCTGTGAGAGTGCTACAAAACAAGATGTAGAGTTATCAGCAAACAATAGACAGCTATGAGGCCATTGAAGACTTCAAAGATGTTGAAAGATTTGGACAAGGCTTCACGTCTACCGACCCATTAGAAGAAGTAGATATAGTGATAGTATTCAGAAAAGACCAACTTTTATTAATTCTAAATTGACAGCAGAATATAAAGAGAAGTTGGTCGGTTTGCTTAAGAGTTATAAAGATTGTTTTGCTTGAGAATATCATGAGATGTCGGGTCTAAGCCGACAACTTGTTGAACATCAGCAACCGATAAAGCCAAGTTATCAACCATTTAAGCAGTCCCTCAGACGGTTTAATCTGGCAATGTATGATAAAATAAAAGAAGAGATAGAACGACTATTAGAAGCTGAGTTCATTAAGCCTTGCCGATATGTTGAGTGGGTTTCTAATATCATTCCTGTAGTGAAGAAAAACGGTAAACTAAGGGTGTGTGTTGATTTTAGGGATATAAATAAGGCTACACCTAAAGATGAGTATCAATTTCCTTGACGGTAATGCCGGTTACAATAAGATATTCATGGCTGAAGCCGATATTCATAAAACGGCTTTCAGGTGCCCTGGAGCGTTGGGGTTATTTGAATGGGTCATAATGACTTTTGGTTTGAAGAAAGCAGGTGCCACATATCAACGGGCTATGAATTTGATTTTTTATAAGTTGATCAATCATATTGTAGAGATACATATATAGATGATGTTGTCGTAAAATCTACAAGTGATTGTCAACATTTGCTCGACCTGGAGGAAGTGTTCAAAAGGACTATGATGCATAATTTAAAGATGAATCCTTTGAAATGTGCTTTCGGGGTATCGACCGGGCAATTTCTTGGGTTCATGGTGCATGAAAGAGGGATTGAAGTGAACCAAGATTGGGTTAAAGCGATAGCCGATAAGCAGCCCCCAAAGAGCAAGAAAGATCTCTAGAGGTTGATGGGTAAAATTAATTCCTTGCAATAGTTCATATCAAATTTGTCTGCTTGAGTTGATGCTTTTACCCCACTGCTGAAGATAAAGGAGAATCAAAAATTTGTGTGGGGAGTTGACCAACAAAGGGCTTTTGACAATATCAAGTTATATTGGTCAAAACCTCCAGTTCTGATGGCACCACAGAAGGGTATACCATTCAAATTATATATCTCAGCTGAAGTCAACAATCGGAGCGGTGCTGGTGCAAGAGGTCGGTGGTAGGGAGCAAGTAATATTTTACTTAAGCCGACGTTTAATTGATGCGGAAGCAAGGTATCCTCCCATCGAGAAGTTTTGTTTGTGCCTATATTTTGCTTGCACCAAATTGAGGCATTACATACCGGCGTCGACTTGTATTGTTGTTTGCAAGGCCAATGTTATTAAATATATGTTATCAGCCCTGATACTGAAAGGTCAACTTGGGAAATGTGCTTATAGGCTTACTGAGTTTGACTTAGCTTTTGAATCAGCTAAAGCGGTTAAAGGACAAGTGATAGTTGATTTACATGACTATTGCCCACTTGGCGGCTATATTTTGATGGATTAGTTTGTAGAGAGGGTGATGGCATCAGAATAGTATTAATATCCTGAAGGGGTATAGTTTTGAGTTCGCATTTAGACTCAATCATCGATGCTTAAATAATCAAGAAGAATACGAGTGTTGCTTAGGCGTCTACATATGCTTAGTAACCTTGGAATCGACTCTGTTGAAACATTTGGAGATTCTCAGTTGGTGGTGCAACAAGTGCAAGGGGAGTACAATTGTTATGATGAGGTTTTGGTTAAGTACCTGGAACAGTGTCAAGAGTGCATCCGTACTTTTAGTACTTTTTTGATAGATCATATCCCTCATGAGCAGAATGAGAGAGCTAATTCATTATCACAACAGGCCTCGGGGTATAAGGTGTTTGATCGGCTAATTGATTGTGAAACAATCAAAAAATGGTATTGTGTATGGAGATAGCCGATTGGCGCTCAAGAATATTGGCTTACCTATCGGATCCTTCTCAGCCAGTAGACAAAAAGACTAAACTGCAGGCCTTGAAGTATGTCATGCTCGATAATGTACTGTATTATCAAACTTTGGAAGGATTGTTTTTGAGATGTCTTGGTGTTGAGGAAGCCAAAACTACGATGGGAGAGGTTCATGAGGGGATCTGTGGAACACATTAGTGGGCTTACAAAATGAAATGGTTGCTGAGACATACTAGTTATTATTGGCCGACGATGTTGAAAGATTATTTCAAGTACTACAAGGGATGTTAGGATTTTCAAAAGTTCAGGAATGTGCAGATTGCGCCTGCTGTGAGTCTACACCTGATTGTGAAGCCTTGGCCATTTAGAGAAGGGGGTATTGATATAATTGGTCAAATATATCCTGTGTCGTCCAAAGGACACAAATTCATATTAGCTGCGACCGATTATTTCTCCAAATGGGTTGAGGCTATCCCGTTGAAAAAGGTGACTGGTATTAAGGTGATGGCATTTGTCCAAGTGGACATTATCTATCGGTTTGGAATTCCTCAAATGATCACAACCGATTAGGGTATTGTGTTCATGTCTGAAGCATTTCGGGTTTTGCTAAGAGTTTTGGAATTAGATTATTAAATTCATCACCATACTATGCACAAGCTAATGGACAAGTGGAGTCATCAAATAAAATTTTGATCAAGTTGATCAAATGAAAAATTGATGATAAGCCTCAGAGTTGGCATACGACGCTAGCTGATGCATTGTGGTCGTATCGGATTGTGTGTCATAGGGTCACTAAGGTTTCACCTTATCTGCTTGTGTATGGGCAAGAAGTTGTATTGCCGATAGAAATCGGTGTAAATTCATTAAGAATTGCTAAACAAGATGAATTATCAGCTTAGGATTACAAAGATTTATTGATTGATAACTTAGATGACTTGGCTGAGTTGAGATTGCGGACGATGGAAAAGATTGAGAAGAATAAAGCTAGGGTTGCGAGAGCCTACAATAAGAACGTAGTGCCTAAATCGTTTAATGAAGCCAAATTGGTTTGGAAAACGATTTTGCCCGTAGGTTCCAAAGATTGCCAATATTGAAAGTGGTCCCAAACGTGGGAAGGGTCATATAGGATTAATCGGCTAGTTCAAAGGAATTCTTATATATTGGAAACTTTGGAAGGTGAAATGTTTTCTAAAGCTATCAATGGGAAATATTTGAAGAAGTACTACCCTAGTGTCTGGGTTGGATCTTGATCGGTTGAAAGGTTTCTGAGGTTGATTGTTAAGACGAAAGATTCCATATAGCCGATCAAAGATCAGACCAAATTAACTCGTTGCTGTTAATTCTGGTTATATGGCTGATGGGAAACATCGTCCTTAGGGTATAAATAGTTCAATAAATAAAGTGATGAGTAAATGAAGGCGGGAGGTTAAAAGGCCAATTCATAACTTAATGTGCAAAAGGTACAGTCCAAAATTCGAAACAGACCAGGAATCAACATGAAGGTTCAGGGTTAACACCCAAGCCAGATAACATAGCTAGAGCACTGGCAAGGATATTATCGATTTCATCGACAATCTTGCGGCCTTCATCGGCGGTACCCATTATCGGGGTCACTTTGGTCGATTGCGTCCAAACGGCAGCAACACTCTCGACCAAAGCAACCCTTTGTTCTATGAGTGAAGATAAGAGACTGGTGATCTTGGGAGCGGGAGCCACATTAGCCCATTTAGCATTAACCTTCGCTAGTTCGGCTTCCAAAGACCTCTTAGAGGTTTCCAGAGCCGACGCACGTTCCTTGACCTCTTTGAAATTCTTGTTGTCTTCATCGAATCTCGCTTTCTGGGATTTTATGTTAGTCACCAGCCGGTCCAACAACTCCTGGTCCTTCTTCTGAGCGATCCTTAACTGTAGCCATTGCTCTACCTCGTCAACTGCTTGTTTCTTGTCATCAATAAAGCAGGCTTCAAGGAGGGCAGCAGTGGCGTGCTCTAGGAGTTCTGGCTTTACCGTGTCAACAGCGTCACAGATCAGTTGGGAGTTTCTCATAAGATCGGCTTTTGGAGTCAACAAGACTTCCAGAAGATGGAGTTTCTCCATGGCATCTGGTGCTGATAGCATGGGCTCCGGTGCACCTTTAGCTTCTTGAAGGATAGTGTCAATTAGGGGTGAAAACGGGTCGGATACGGTCGGATATTGCCCATCCCATATCCTAACCCATATTATTATCCCGGATTCGGAGTCGGATACGGATAGACCGGATACGGATACGAATTCGGAGTAGTTCGGATTCAAACATGGGACGGATACATGACGGATACGGATCGGAAACGGATAATATAGTCGGATAGTATGCAAGGCAAAAAAAAATGAATGAACCATATGACATTCACATGAACCAATGAACTTTTCAACACAAGTACATACATAACATAACTCTCACACGATGACACAATAACACACATACATGATCACATCGACATAATCATAATTCATACAAAAGTCCAACATAAGTGATCCATAGTAAGCTAGCGTTTGCGAGTAACATAGTAATGTATGAAATGAGGTAATAAAGTAGAGTGAGATATATGCGCAACTTGTAGCAATGAATTAGAGGTTGGTAAGCGTGATAGTATCAGCACCGTAGATCAACTGATGATTCAAAATGAAGACGGACAATCGAAATGGAAACAAAAATTGTAACCTCTGGCGGGAAACGAATTTGTAAGGGGTTTGATGGAGAGCGCAAAAAAGTTTATATCTTAAAAAAAACTAGAAATGAAAAGTGCAATGTCCCAGCTTTATTTTGTTAGTGACAGAAGTTAGAAAGTAGTACAATATAAAAATCTAAATGCAAGTTAGATAGAGCAGGTCATGATGGACCCACTCTAACTTATCTGTATTACAAAAATGTTAATAGATATTGTTGACGTAATGTATTGGGTCCATATGTGCATGAATCATGGGAACTTTGGTCCTAAGACAAACACAAGAAAAATCAGTGCTGTAAAATAGAAATATGAGTATCGTATATAGCTGTCCAGATGTGTTCATATCAGCAGTCCATGCAGTGCAAGATTGTCCACAAACCTACTTAATTATAAAGCGTCAACATAGACTTACTTCAATCCATTCATCACAAAAGTTAAAAATCTGCCGACGGTAAAGGCTGACATGAGTGGTATTGTGGTAACAGTGCAAGCATTCATCAAGCAACTGAAATAGGCAATATATATAAAAAATGTTAGGCGGTAAGACTAATAGATGAGTAATATTATTCACATGCAAACTTTACAGTAAGGCAGAAATCGTTGGAAGGCAGCAGAAACTTACACATTGTAGTGATGATTACCACAGCCTAGAAATATACCAAGATGCTAGCTCGCCACTTTCTCGCCACTCAGATTCAAATTTGGGTTTGTTTATAAGATGCTAGCTTCTATTCCAAATTTTAGTACACCTAAAAACTCGGATTAAACCGTCCTGATTATTACAAAATTACTAATTCAATCTAAGCAAATCTCCTATAGATCTCTACACCGAAACTTCAACTAATCAGCTAATCAACTAACATAACCCAAAATCTTCTTCTGAAGAATTCATACAGCCGTACATGAAAGCATAGGCAACAACGAGGTCATGAAGCGAAACAACCACCAAAACGAGAATAAAATTTCAGATCTAGAGGGCGTAGGGCCATGGACCTCCGTAGTCAGGGCGCGCGTGCTTGAGCGGCGACGCGGCGACCTGCTGCGCCATCGTGGCCTGCGGTGACAAGGGCGGAGGGCGCCGTGGAGACGGCTCGGCGATGCTATGGAGGGCGCGAGGGCGGACTGGCGGAGGGCGCCGTGGACGACGGGTCGGCGGAGGGTGCAAGGACGAGGGCAGAGGGCGTGGTAGACGACGGCTTGGCGACGGTGGCGTTCAGATCTGAGGACTGAGGAGCAGTCAACCCGAGGAACTACCGAATGAGGAACGAGGAATTGAGGATTACTGGATTAGGTCATGGAAACCACCAGTGCATAGTGCCGGATATCTGGATAGAATTACGGGAAAATATCCAGATTAAATATGGGAATTGTCCGTATCCGACGGATATTTGACGCCCCGAATTCGTATCTGTATCCGTATTTGACTATCCGGATCCGATCCGGATCCGACCAGATATAAAATCTTCCTCCCGGATCCAGTTTTTTTCGGATTCGGTTCCGGATCGAGCGGGAAATATCCAACCCGTTTTCACCCCTAGTGTCAATGGTTGTTGGATGGCATTCCTCCTCCTCTACAGCACTATCAATATCGGACATGTCAAAGCCAAACATGTCATGGACGCTTGATGCCGACTCGACAATGGCCTTGAAAGTTGCGAGTGTTGGTGTTGTTGGCTAAGGCGATTCTGGAGACAGGTCGTGTCGACGATTGGGGAACTGACCCCCGCCGAGCTTACTTGTTGAATGTGGGATCAACCGAAGCCCCTTTCTGCCAAAGGTGTAACATCGAAGATGCGGGAGATGGTCCCTTAGAACAGACAGAAACACAATAATTTTATCCTGGTTCAGGCCTCTCATGATCGAGATAATAGCCCTACATCCAGTCGTCTGGTGGCGTTTTTCTGTATTGAAATGATGGATACAAGTGCGTGGATCTCCCCCCGGGGTCCCCTTTCTCTGTTGATGGAGAGAGGATACTAGGTGCCTATGTACATGCATGGTAACTGATTCCTAAGATCACGTTTGTTGCCCTCTTTGGACGTGTCCGTGATTCTCGCCACGTTTGAATTATTGGTATAACTCTTTGGCGAAATAGTCGCCACTTTCCTGTTTTATGGGTTGACCACGTCCTCCGGCAATCTCCGAGCATGCCTTTGGTCTGGCTTCTACCATCCCGCGTCCTTTCCGAGCATGGTTGCTCGGGCACGTCTTTGAGGCTTATAGCCGACCATGCTTTGCTTCGATATTACGAGTATACCTGTGCCCGAGCGTGATAATGCCCGAGGCTCACGCTTGGATATCGCATCCAAGCCCATGGTCGGGAGCTGCTCGGCCGTCGGGGCAGAATGGTCCTTATAGGAAATAGCCCAATCCCCGACAGCTAGTCCCCGAGGCTCAAGTGAGATGGGTCATCTCCTTGAGACTGAGAAGTCCAAGGAGGGATTGAATTCTTGATGGTGAAGCACTTACCTCAGCATCTGGGCATGAAATGACCAGGAAAAGAAATTGATAGATGAGACAGGCTCACACTATCACATCCCGAGTGAACCATTGTCGGGGAAAAAGGTCGGCACGAGCTGCGCCGAACGAACGCGATCGAACCTCGTCCCGAGTATGGGTCAGATGCCCAGGGAAAACTAGGCATAGATCGGATGCCTAGCATAAAGGTAACTAGCAGACTGTGAACAAACACATGCTGCCGCATCCCATGCATGGATCAGATGCACTGGGGACCTAGGCATGAATCAGACGCCTAGGATAAAGGTAACTAGCAAACTGTGAACAAACACATGCTGCCGCATCCCATGCATGGATCAGATGCACAGGGGAAACTAGGCATAGATCGGATGCCTAGCATAAAGGTAACTAGCAGACTGTGAACAAACACATGCTGCCGCATCCCACGCATGGATCAGATGCACAGGGGAACTAGGCATGGATCAGACGCCTAGGCTACTAGCGGATTGCGAGCGGACTCACATTGCCACATCCCGAGCATGGGTCTAATGCTCGAGGAACTGACAGACGAGCCAGGCTCGAGCTGCCGCATCCTGAACATGGACCAGACGTCTAGGGACATAAACTGGGAGGACCTGTGCTCAAACGCAGAGCGTGCTCGGCGCGGAACATAAACCTTCTCCGAGCGTAACGCGTGCTCGGAGGAAGAGACTCGCGCCCGAGCACAGTGCACCTTTCGGCGAGCGAACAGACGATCCCTCGAGCGGCGCTTACTCGGAGGAGAGACTCGCGCCCGGCGGCACGTGCTTCGGCGCGGAACACGAACAATCCTCGAGCGAAAGCAGCGTGCTCGGAGGAAGAGACTCGCGCCGGCGTAGTGCCCGCTCGGCGGCGCTGAGCTGAGAACGATCCAGCGAAAGCAGCGTGCTCGGAGGAAGAGACTTCGCGCCCGGCGTAGTGCTGCTCGGCACGGAACAGAAACGATCCCTCGAGCGAAAGCAGCGTGCTCGGAGGAAGAGACTTCGCGCCCGAGTGTAGTACTGCTTTCGGGCGCGAAACGAAACGATCCCCGAGCGAAAGCGTGTGCTCGAAGGAAGAGACTCGCGCGGCGAAGTGCTGCTCGGGCGCGAACACGAAACGATCCGGCGAAACGCATGCTCGGAGGAAGAGACTCGCGCCCGGCGTAGTACTGCTCGGCGCGAACGAAACGATCCCCGAGCGAAACGCGTGCTCGGAGGAAGAGACTCGCGCCCGAGCGTAGTGCCTGCTCGGCGCGGAACAGAAACCCCGAGCGAAACGCGTGCTCGGAGGAAGAGACTCACGCCCGAGCGTAGTGCCTGCTCGGCGTGGAACAGGAGGAAGAGACTCGCGCCCGAGCGAAGTACGTGCTCGGCGCGGAACACAAAAAGTCCCCGAGCGAAACGCGTGCTCGGAGGAAGAGACTCGCGCCCGAGCGTAGTGCCTGCTCGGCGCGGAACAGGAATAGTCCCCGAGCGAAACGCGTGCTCGGAGGAAGAGACTCGCGCCCGAGCGAAGTACGTGCTTCGGCAGCGAACAGAAACGATCCGGCGAAAGCAGCGTGCTCGGAGGAAGAGACTCGCGCGGCGTAGCACGTGCTTCGGCGAGCAGGAACCCCGAGCGAAACGCGTGCTCGGAGGAAGAGACTCACGCCCGAGCGTAGTGCCTGCTCGGCGCGGAACAGGAACCCCGAGTGAAATGCGTGCTCGGAGGAAGAGACTCGCGCCCGAGCGTAGTGCCTGCTCGGCGCGGAACAGGAACAGTCCCCGAGCGAAACGCGTGCTCGGAGGAATAAGGGCAATTTTTAAGATATAACAAGATCAATTCCCGAGTGCAATGCCTGTCCGGTGTGAAGAAACACGCGTCCGAGCTAAAAATTTACTCGGTACAGATTCGAGCGAAAAGCCTGCTCGGGCAAGGGGATGAAATTTGCGCTCGAGCGAAGAACTTGCTTGGTGCAAAACAGAAACGACTCGCCTAAGCACAGTTTGCTTGAGGTAAAGAATTTTTTTTTACGTATCTTACCTCATCATAAGTTGTGCAGTATCGGTCATCAGATGTGGAAGATGACGCCTTCGGGATTTCTTTGGCAAAGAATCCGTCGATCCCCACGGACGGCGCCAAATTGCCGATGATTGGGAATCGCCCCGCCGAGCTTACTTGTTGAATGTGGGATCAACCGAAGCCCCTTTCTGCCAAAGGTGTAGCATCGAAGATGCGGGAGATGGTCCCTTAGAACAGACAGAAACACAAGAATTTTATCCTGGTTCAGGCCTCTCATGATCGAGATAATAGCCCTACATCCGATTAAATGCCTGGTGGCGTTTTTCTGTATTGAAATGATGGATACAAGTGCGTGGATCTCCCCCCGGGGTCCCCTTTCTCTGTTGATGGAGAGAGGATTAAATACTAGGTGCCTATGTACATGCATGGTAACTGATTCCTAAGATCACGTCTGTTGCCCTCTTTGGACGTGTCCGTGATTCTCGCCACGTTTGAATTATTGGTATAACTCCTTGGCGAAATAGTCGCCACTTTCCTGTTTTATGGGTTGACCACGTCCTCCGGCAATCTCTGAGCATGCCTTTGGTCTGGCTTCTACCATCCCGCGTCCTTTCCGAGCATGGTTGCTCGGGCACGTCTTTGAGGCTTATAGCCGACCATGCTTTGCTTCGATATTACGAGTATACGTGCGTTCGGCGTGATAATGCCCGAGGCTCACGCTTGGATATCGCATCCAAGCCCATGGTCGGGAGCTGCTCGGCCGTCGGGGCAGAATGGTCCTTATAGGAAATAGCCCAATCCCCGACAGGTCGCTTATTGTGCCCTCTGATATGTCAACATCAATCGGCGAAGAAGGGGGAGGCAGTGATGATACATGTTGTAAATGCATGGAAAGTTATTAAGATGATTAAAGTTGTTATCAACGGAGGTATGGAATCGTGACTCACCCCGATAGCTGCAGAAGCTTTCGGTGAACTTTCAGCCGATTCCTCATGTATGGAGGATTTCTTCCGCTGAGCCGGTTTTTTGGTGGATTTACTTTTTCTTTTTTCTGCATGAAAGCAAAAGCTAATTAGATATGTAAGAATTAAAAATTTTGGGAAAGTTTGTGATGAGGAACTTATAGGGTTGCTGGTGCTGACGCTCTAAATCTGATAGTGAGGGAGGTTGTGCCCCCAACGTGCTGGAAGAGTGCCCCGAAATGCGACCGGCCTCTTCCTTGTCGGTGTATCCTCTGACGGATCGGCCGGCCTCTTCCCAACTATTTTTGTCTATGAGAGGGTAAGTGAGTAAAAGAAAGTTAACCTATCTAGTAAATTGCAGTAAGATTTATCGAGTGAAATACCTCACCTGTAATATCTATCAAGCTTGAGTTGTATAGCTTGACGAACTAGAATTTCTCAACAACAAGCTATTTGAGACGGTTCTAGTTGTCGGCTTTGGTGTTACATTAGGAAAAAAAATGCGGTCAGTATCAACAATGGTGGTCGATCGGCTGGGAACATTGCTGAAGAGATAGCCGACCACCATGTTTTGTAGCCATTTGCTCTCATGCAATGCAAAAGAAAGTGTGGAAATTCACAAAGGAAAAGATCGTCGGCCATGTGAAGGGCTATATCGGCTGAAGTAGCACGACGAAGTCGTTCACGTGGTTGGAGCCAGTCTAAAAGAATGAACTTGGGGGATTATTTGCCAAACCCAAGTTGTTGGGCATAGACGGAGGGGTGGTAGAATTCGTAAGAGGGTTGGAAAGTGCGGTTTCTGGTGTGCAGACCAATTGAAAGTATGCAAGGGGATAGGAAATGTTTGAAAAGTTCAAGGGTCCCTTCTAGCATGTCTTCGCTATCAGCTGCTATGTGGAAAAAATAAGGGCAAGGATAGTTGTGCGACTCTATAACAGAAGAAATCGATGTAAGAAAGAAATTTGGAATCTAGATGGCGGAAAAACTCCAAGTAGTTTTTGGCTTCAGGTGGAGTCAGTTTTACTCCATTACCCGAAATAAGGAACAATCGTTCACCAAATGATCGGTTGTTGCGAAAGGCCATGGGTTGGTCTTTGTGACTTTCCTTGAGAGGGAAAGGGGTCATCTCGGATAAATCGATCTTAAGAGATCAGTTAAAAATACAGTAAAGGAATATTTGAATGAACCGTAAGGGTCCACCAATATTTCCTACTATAAATGATCCCAAATCTATGAAAAGACAGCACCTTATTTCATGCATCATTTGATAAATTGCCCCGAGGAATAATTTACCCAACACAATCCGATGCCCCCCATGAGATGTTCGGTTATTGCTTGGTAGGTCTGGGTTGGGCCGAGTGAAGCTCCGTAGAAGAGAAATCGATCCAGCCACATGTTGAGGAAAGCAACATGTTCTTTATCAGACACGGGACCGGTTCCTACGTTATTCTCGGTATACCTACCCCATCCTTTGCCTTTAGCTGATATTAACTTGTATAAGGGTTTTGTACTGAAAGCCGATAGCTGGTTGCCATCTGGCCTTAAGCAGTAGAGTTAAGTCACATCAAGGAGGGTTGGGCCGATGGATCCAACTCTGAAGAGATAGGCGTTAAAAATATCGGACCAAAAATAGCAAGACATGACTATGAGGGGTTCATTTAGAGAAGAGTTGGCTAAGGAGAGTGGGAGACACTCGATTATTCCCATTTGTTTCCAAACCGGCAATTTTTGGGCCGCTACCCACTGGTACCAACTTTGCCACCCAGCTAGCACAGTCGGCCAAGCCCTAAAACTTTTGCTCCACCTGTCTAAGTTAAATCCTAGGGCATTTAGAGGAAGTCTGGTGAGTTCCTAATCTACCGCCATTGATGGATCGGTATTACCTATCGGACCTAGGTAGTATTGAGAATCACAGCGAGGAACAGGGAAAAATACCTAATGAGGATCCATTAGGTCAGGCTATGGTCGATTGATGGAAGAAGCTGGAAGCCGACATAGGGAAAAAAACTGATGGAAATAGAAAAGCCGATAGCGAAGAAGTGAAAAAAGGTGCGTGTGAAAATGATGGGTGGATGGACCTCGTATTTATAGTTAGGTAAATCCAGTGGCAAAGGCGGGTAATTTTTACCAATTTTCGCTGCAATTAATGCAAGGGGATGTACAGTCGTGTGTTTGCGCGGGATAGAGTCATGGTAGGCACGAAAATCACTGGGAAGATGAAGCAGATAAATCGCGGTGATGGTTAATATGCCGTTAACAATGATTTAAGCTGGTAACAGCGATTTTGGCAGAACTCAAAATTGGCAGTTGCAACAAGATACTGTAAAAGGTGTCAACATTTGCATTAATTGGGAATCAATTACATTATTGGCTAGAGGCCTGAAGTAAGAAAAGGATGCTAAGTAGGAGAAGTCTAGGTTACAGTGCAACTCTAAGGAAAAAATCTAAAGAAGCCGACGGTGCTTCCCACTAGGGTTCATGCTGATGGCGATGGCACCACCACCATTGCTGTTGCTCAAGCTTGATGACTCCTGGAGGGAAACGTCGGCAGGAGGGACCGGTCGAGACACTGGATCAACATCAAAGCTGATAATGAAGGCCACGGTCCCAGCGATGGTGGTGGCGCTTCCAACTGATTCTGTTGCTACTTCTTCTGCAGCATCGGCTGGAGGAGGGTTAGCAGCGTTGTTCGTAGGAGTAGCGGATGTACCTTCTGTAGGAACGGTAGTCGTGTCGGCTTGGAGCTCCTCTTGGAGCGCGCAAGCGATGGCCTCGTCATTGGCCACCTCTTCTTCTGCGTGCACTTTAGCTCACAATTCCTCCTGTAGAATGGCGGCGATGGCTGAGTCATTCTCTTCGGACGACTCAGACAGAGGAGAGTAATCGGAAATGGAGGAAGAAGATGGCGAAGACATGATGATGTGGAGGATGGAGATTTACTGCGGGATTGAGTAATAAACTGATAAGTTACTTGGTATTTATAGGGTAAATCAGTTAGCTGAAATGCCATTATTGGAAGACGAAGCGCTTCCTGGGTAAAAGCGCAAAAGAAGATCAGGCAATTCTGCGCGTGGACAGCCGAAGAATTAAATGTGTGCGACGTTCCGAGGTGATGGTCTTGGAAAATGGATAGCTGCGATGGTTTCCGAGAATGAAGTAACAAGGTGATGTTATGATGAGGGAAGCATGGTTGAAAAATCAATGCGAAATGAGAATTTGGGGCATGTGTGACACTACGGAATGACGGTTTGAGTCATTCTCGATGTCGGCATTTAGGTATGACTTTGGTATTATGTTTTTGGACCTCTCCTGTGAATTTGAGCCTTTCCGGGGAAGATTGTGGGCCTTCCGGGGGAGTTTGGGGTCTTGGAGGACCTAACTCGGGCCTTGGGGGACCCTCGTGGGCCGAGGGTGGGAGTGTTTTGGGCCATGTGGTGGAGTTTTTGGGCAGCAAAGGGCTGCTGCCTCCCCTCCATGCGCCACCCCCTCCTCATGCGCCCCCTCCTCCCTAAACCCTAGCCGCCACCCCCCTCTCCCCTCCATGCGCCCCTCTCCTCTCCCCACCTAGCCGCCACCTCTTCTCCTCCTCTATCCAGCCCTAGAGCCTCTCCCTCCGCGCGATCTCGCTGTCCAGGAACTCTCCGTCCAAGAGGATCCGGCGATCCCAGCAATTTCGGCGTTCCCGACGATTGGAGGAGAGATCGGGTCGTGAGGAGAAGACGTTCGTCGACCGGGTGATCCGTCAAGAAGAGGTACGGATTTGGGGTCTTGTTCGGGGTGGTCTAGGTGCTGTTAGGTGGGTAATTTCATGGTTAAATTTGGTGTTTAGGTGCTGTTCCTAGATGAGATTAGGGGGATTGCTTTTGTTGTCCCACGTTCTGTTTCGGGCAGATTGGACGTCCGACCTAGGGTTTGAGTTTTCTCAATTTTAGAATAGAAATTTGGTCGTCCGCCTGTTGAAGAAGTTGTAGATAATTTCAATACCTTTCAGTGAACACCAAGAACGCGTAATTACGATCATCTGTTTGAAAGTTAAGGTCATTTTACCGAACGTGTTCAAAACTATGACGTGATTGGGACAGATCGGGTTGATCTGTAGATTAGGCAATTTTAGAGGCCGAATCAGCTTTTTCCTAATACTTATAAAAAGCTAGTACATTTCCTAATATTCGCGATGATGTACTCGTTTACTCGATTCGGAGTCCTAGAACTAAAGTTATACTAGTTGGAAGCCCGTTGTCCCGAAGGGACAGATTCTCTGTTTTCGGGTTTTAGGGGTTGTTTGCGAAGTCGGGGTAGGGGATCGTTCTTGTACTGTTTTGAGGGCACATTTTGAGTGTGTGGTACTTATGTGCAGGTGGTGTGACCCCGGGAGTGCCCTCATCCTCTCGCCAATCCGTCGCCCGCAGTTAAGGCAAGTGTATTGTAGTGGTTGTGGCTTAGGGAGCCGTAATGTTTGATATTGAGATGGTTTACACATGTTTATGTTATGATGCCATGATTGACTCTTGCTTGCGATATGATGAAAATGGTTTACTATGAGTCTATGCAATGATTAGTTGAGTTTATATGCAAGTTGTTTATGTTTAAGACATATGTTGCATACATGGCATGAAAACTGGCCCGGTCGGTGAGAAAGTCATAACTAGTCCGGTAAGGTCGGTGAAAGGAGATTGTCTTTTTATAAAGTTTATAGTTATTGATTTCTCAAAGTTCGTTCATTCATATTACGCAGTTAAGTAATGCTAACGCTTAAGCTTATTGAGATAACAAGATTTATATGCATTACATAATGAAAGGAGATTATCTTTTTATAATAGGGTAGTCTATGTTTTGTAGAGCACTGCTAAGCTAATTCTATAGATTTTAGGATTTGGACGAGACATCATATTCATTGTTGAAAAAGCTTATGTAGTATTATAAAGTTTACGTTGCATGGAATCGGCGGAAAAGTGAAGTGAATGATTAACACTTAAGGGTTTTGAAATAGCTAGATTTAGATGGAAAGCAAGTTATAAACAAGATGTTTTTCTAGAATATGGTGGCATGCACTTTGTAGAGTGTTTCTAAACTGATTTTACAGGTTCTAGCATATAGACGACTTATTTTATTAATTGTTGAAATAGTCTAAATGATCACGAAGGTAACGCTAATCGGATCAAGTTTCATTCTAAGTTTGCAACTATACTATACATGTTCTTTTACTCATTTTTCTGGCATAAGATGGGGATGTCTTTTAAGAATGTTTTAAAGTTGATTCCACTAGAGGGTTAAGTGCAAGCTATAATTTAATTATAATGATTTCTATGATCTAAGTGGTATTGTCTTATGGAACATTTAGAAATTGTCTATTTATGTTTTGCATATGAAGAGAAAAGCTATTTGAGAACTTGGTTCAACTGAGATAAATATTATATGTATATTTTTGTAGGATTAATTAATCTGGACCTATAACGTGATTACATAGATATTGTACATGTATAAAGGTATACTTATGAGAAGGATATAACACACATGTTTAAGAACGTATTAAAGATTAAATTAATTAGGGCTTTCTAGATTTTAGGGTGTTGACTTCAACTACTAATCAATCAAGTTGCGTCTGTTAGGTTAACTTCTAATTAAGGTTTTTATTTGAACCAAACACACATAATTAAATCTTTTCTTGAAATAAGGATTATTTGAACTAACTAAAGTTTACTCTAACTTAGTGCTTGACATTTTATGATAGTGTCTTGAATATTACAAGTGGTCTATGCATAATTATTTCTAATATCATTTCATGGGTCATGCGGGGATTTTGTATGGCAGACAAATATATAAAGACAATGATTAGTAAAGCTTAGTCTATTTAATTTCATTCTGGTATGAAATTTTATGGCAGATTCTTGAGTATTATAAATAGATCACACATCTTATTCTTATTTTTCAGACATTCATTCATATGAGGATCCTTATGATGTACATGCACTTAGGTGTAATTGAGACAAGGGTTGTTTAAGCTTAATTAAATACTACTCTATGGTCTTAGTGTTTAGTTAATCCAATTAGATACTCATTTAAGCTAATCCACTGATCTTTAATTGAAGGTTCGATTTAATACTAATCAAGAATCCTCTCTTTTTACCTTTTGATTCAATGGTCGATTAATCACATAAACATATGGTCTCATTTGTCCTATATATCTTTAAAACATCATACCAATTTTGTAATCATTGCATAAGTGTTTACATGGAACATGTATGTATTCGAATATATTTAAATCAAGGATTCACTGAAATTAATCAAATTTATATTTTGTTTTAAGTCTGGATATTTGGATTAGTGGTTAATCTTCTAATTTGTACTAAGGATCAAATCATAGTGATCAAGGATCTTTTCTTTCTTTCTTTTTTAACTACACAATTAATTGGCACATACTTAGTTGACCCCAAATCATGAAAGCAAGAAACTATTAAGAGGCTGATGTTTATACCTTGAAGAAGGGCTACTTGATCAAGAACCAGAGAAGCGACACAACAGTAGCACTGCTACTGTGCACACGCTACAGTACACCACCATGAGAGGCTCTGCAAGGTTTGACCGGCGGTGAAGCAAGCATGGAGAGGAAGAACCGAAGCCAAAAATGGAAAGCCGAGATCGCAACGAGTCCATAGGTGGTCTCGGTTTGGGTTGGGATGGACCATAGTGGTGGCGCCATGGAGATGAACCAAAGTGCATGGTGGCTCATGGTGGTGGCTCAATTCGGTGGAAGAATGGAGAAATGAACATGGGGACTTTGATCTTGGATGGATAGAGATGCTTCATGCCCATTTAATTGGAAAATGGTTGGCTAATTGAAGAGCTAGGTTGGATTAGGGGATTTCGGCCATGGAGGAAAATGGAGGAATTGGAGGTGTTTCCAATGGAGTTGATGCTTGATTTTTGGAGGAGGAGATGCTAGGGAGGATGGGGAAGCTTTTATAGTTGAGCAATGTCGGTTGGAGGCTTAATTTTTTGCTTGCTTTTGACCAAGGACCGAAGAACTGTGTGCTGGCTCGAGCCTGGGCGTGAGGAGGAAGAAGGTGCTGGCAGGTGGGCCCAGGTTGCAAGTGGGATGCAATTTAAGTCGGTTTTACAGACAGAACCGCACAAAAGCATTTAATCGGGTGGCCAGATCACGTCTAGATTTTTTGTAGATTTTTTTGGAGAGTCCTGGATAAGTTATATTTCTACTGTAAAAATTTGAACATCTAATTCGTTGTAATTAGTTAATTAAAATTCTGACAATCAGGACTGTACAGAATTTTTATTTCGGAATTTGATTTTATTGAGGGACTAATTCAACTTATAAATTTTTGAAAATTTTACAAAAGGTTTATAATGTTTTCCGGGACATTAAATAAAAATTTCAAATCTTAAACTTTAGTATTTATTTTGTAATAATTCTTTTACTCCATTTTGCTGATTTTCAGGATGGGAATAAATAAATATGAATAAATAGGAAAATCAATTATTTATTTTTGTAAATTTTTGTGGATGAGTATAAGGTTACTGAGCTCACATGGTAAAAATCCTAGGTTCTGTAAAGGTGTATAAATTTCTCTAAAATTCTGGCAAGGTCTGGTCAAGGATAGGGTTTCACCATTAATTGATTTTATCAACTTGCAATTGGGTTCGCACTCTCCTTTTGACCAGCCAAAGTGGTTTCTAGAGTACTCTAGGGTTATTCAAGATTTACTATGGTAATTTTAATCTTTTACCATTTTACCATTTTATCTTTTACCTCTTTATCTTTTACTTCTTATCTTTTTATCAATTCCCTTTTCAAAGAAGGAAATCAATAAATGATTTTAGAAATTTAGAAAAGATGTTTATTAAAAATTAAGATCATCTTTGAATCTCATTTTAATAATTTGTTCTTTTGGAAAAGAATTTCCAAACTGCAGTTATTCTTTATCGAGATTTAGGAAAAAGAAGTGAGGTTAATAAATTTCAAATCAAATTCTTGATTTCAATTAAAATTTCTATTTAATTTTATTTTAAAATCTTAAATTTTTATTTTTCTAATTTTTGAAAATGGTGGGATGTTACACTTGTTGAACACTTTGCAGTGGTTATTCAAGATTACATCACACTTTGGGAGAGGGGAGCCGGCGGCCTGGACGACGAGCAAGGTGCAAAGGGGAGCTGCCAGCAGTCGGTTCAACGAGTAGGGTGCAGCGTCGGCCATCTTCATCCGGTCATTAAGGTATATGATTGATCAAATACCCTCTTATTTGACTACAAGTTTTATTGCCTACATCTGTCAATTGAGCTACCACTTTGGGTTTGATACAGATTGTAGTTCAATCTGCCTTTTCATTTTGCATTGGACAATCATCATGAGCATGAATAAGGATTGGATGAGTGAGCCTAGGTACAAGTTAAACAACTTATAATTAAATTAAATATATACACATCTTGTTAACTAAGTATTCATATAATATAATTAATGACAATTGTAGGCACTTAAAGAAGTATCTGGATGGCGTCAAAAGTTTCTTAGAGTTTGCCTTTACAAATTCAGCAAAAGGAAATCAAATTCGATGCCCATGCAAAAAGTGTGTGAATAGCACTTGGTATATAACAACGGTTGTCCATGAACACTTGATATGCGAAGGATTCTTAGAAGGATACACCACATGGATTTTTCATGGAGAGAAAACTGTAACGCATGAACAACAAAGAGAACCCACATGTAAACTTGAAACTTATTTAGGAATGGAGCAAGAGATAGATGATGAGATGACAGAAATGCTTGATGACATAGGATATGGTTTCCAAAATGGTAGTGACGGTGATAGTGATTTAGGGGGTCCGAATGAAGATGTTGAGGCTTTTTATAACTTAGCAAATGATGCTAGCCAACCACTGTATCATGGGTGCAAATTCACCAAGTTGCAATTTGTAGTGAGACTTCTTCATACTAAGTTTTTTGGGGGGGTGGACAAATAATAGTTTTGATACCCTTTTAAAATTACTTGATGAGGCCTTTCTAGTAGACACTTCACTACCAAAAATTTTTAATGAAGCTAAGAAGATGGTGAGCTGCCTTGGATTAGGTTACGAAAATATCCATGCATGCAAATATGATTGTGTACTTTTTTGGAAGGATCATGCTAAAAAAGATGCTTGCCCAAAATGTGGTACTTCTAGATGGAAGTTAGAAAAGAAGACTCCTGATGGAAAGAGAGTGCACAGGGTTCCCCATAAAGTTCTTTGACATTTTCCATTAAAGAAAAGACTTCAAAGGTACTATATGTCTAGAAAATTGGCAAGTGATATGAGGTACCATAAGGAAGGCCTTCCAAAGGATGGACTAATGCGTCATCCAGCAGATTCAACTCTATGGAAGGATTTTGACAATAAGTACCCAGAGTTTAGTTCTGATTGTCGCAATGTTAGGCTTGCTCTATCTACTGATGGTATGAATCCTTTTAGAATTTAAGTTCAGCATATAGCACATGGCCTATTATCTTAATTCCATACAACGTACCACCATGGATGTGCATGAAGCAACCAAATTTTATTTTGTCGTTGCTTATCCCTGGTCGTAAATGTGTTGGAAAGGACATGGATGTGTACTTTCAGCCTTTAATCCATGATCTATTAGTTCTTTGGAAGGAAGGTTATAGAACTTATGATGCAGCAACTGGTGAATGGTTTCAACTACGAGCCGCGTTGTTGTCAACAATTACTGATTATCCTGGTCTTGGATATGTATCCGGACAAGTTACTTCTGGGGAGGTTGGATGTGTTTGTTGCCATGCAGAGACAAGTTCGATTTTTCTAAAGAAAGGGAGAAAATTTTGCTTCATGGGGCATCGTCAATTCTTGCATGCTGACCACGAGTTTAGATGTGATGCCAACTCTTTTGATGGCACCCTAGAATTTAGAGAAGCACCCATTCCACTTTCTGGACATGATGTTCTCGAACAAACAAAAGGCATTGTCAATAATTTTGGCAAAGATCCAAAGGGAAAAAAGAAGCCACAAAAACGCAAACGTAAGGATGGAGAACCAAAAACTATTTGGAATAGAAAACCTATTTGGTTAGAACTGCCATATTGGAAAGATGTTATACAGCGGCATAATCTTGATGTAATGCATATCGAAAAAAATGTGTGTGACAATATAGTAAACACAGTGTTTGATATTGACAAAAAATCTAAGGACAACTTGAACTCTCGGTTGGATTTGGAAGCACTTGGTTTTAAGAAGGAACTACACCCTGTTCCGGTTGGTGATGAATTTTATTTGCCTCCTGCATGTTGCACAATGAACTTAACAGAAAAGAAAATAGTTTTTGATATGTTGAAAGGTGTTAAATTTCCAGACGGATATGCTGCTGATTTCAGAAATTGTGTGAATGTTGAAGAGAGGAAATTGGTCGGCCTGAAAACTCATGATTGCCATGTCTTATTGGAACACTTACTCCCATTGGCTATTAGAAAAATCTTACCTGATCATGTAAGTGTAGCACTTATTCGTGTTAGCAGTTTTTTCAAGAAAATATATCGTCCTGTGATTCGGGTGAGTGATATGGAGTACCTAGAATCTGAAATTGCGGAAACATTATGTGTTCTTGAGAAGATCTTTCCACCGTCTTTTTTTGATGTGATGGTGCATCTACCATCCGAAGTAAAAATTGCTGGACCTGTCCAATACCGCAACATGTATCCTGTTGAAAGGTATTTTTATCTTATTGGTGTGCTAATGATTCCAATATTTGTTACTATGCTAATACTATTGTGAAACTAATTTATTTAAAATGTTGTATAGATTTTGGTTAAGGTTAAAGGGATATGTCCGAACAAGAAGTCATCCAGAAGGTTCAATTGCTGAAAATTATGTTTTTGATGAGAGTATGACATTTTGCTCTCGCTACTTGCATGGATGTGAGACCAGATTTAATCGTCAACATAGAAATGATGATGGCCATGGCTCAGACATAAAGAATGGATCCTATTTTAGCACTGGTCGTGGATTGGTTGGAAAGTGCACAGTTACACTTAACCACAAAAATTGGATTCAAGCTCATAGATATGTCTTGACTAATTATGAGCACATTGATCCATATGTGTCGTATGTACTCAAACTTATTTGAAAGAATCCTTAGTTTTATTTAAACCACATATGAGTATCATCTTACCTAGATTATGAATGCAGGAAACATTTGGAGTATCTTTCTTCAATTGGTCATCATAGAAAATATGAGAGAGAGCGTATACACCACTCAACATTCCATGAGTGGTTTAGGTTGCATGTAAGCCAGCATACGACATTTCAATACACATCGTATTTATGTCATTAAATTTATGAATAACTAAGCTACTAATGTTGTTAGGTGAATGTATTATTAGCACAAGATGAAGACATACCGGAGGATATTCGTGTGTTGGCTAGTGAGCCTTTTATGGTTGCAACAAAGTACAGTAGTTATGCAATGAATGGTTATAGTTTCCACACAAAAAGTTATGATGAGGGTAGACCTGTACAGAATAGTGGAGTGGCTATTGTAGCAAAAACTAATAGTTTTTCTAGTTCTAGGGATGAAGATCCAGAAATAAGAGATGTTACTTACTACGGTGTGATAACAGAGATACTTGAGTTAGATTATCATAGGAAGGGTAGCATCATCTTGTTTAAATGTGATTGGGTTGATGTTCGTCAAAAGGATAAGTATGCAAAAACCGATGAATTTGGCATTACCACGGTGAACTTTAACTATTTATTCAACACCGGGAAGGAGCTATCTGATGAACCATACATTTTAGCATCGCAAGCAACTCAAGTCTATTATGTTCAAGATCCTCTTGATAAAAATTGGCATGCCGTCTTTCAATCAAGACCGAGAGACATGTATGATATGTTAGCCCTGGAAGAAATTGAAAAAGTTGAAGTTGATATTACTCATGAAATCTCTAATTTGAACATTGATGTGGATAGACAATTATGTGTCTCTGAAGATAGAATTAACTGTGAAAGGCAAGATATAGATGGCATAATTGTTGGTGCATTAAGTCCTAGGAAGTAAGATATTTTACTTGTTTGGCTTTGTTCACCGTATGCCCTTTGTTGATCATGACAATGCTTATACATGTTCATATATATGTGATAATGCAGAAAAAAGGATGGAAGACGAAGAAGGAGGAAATGATTATTCTCCCTTCAATGAGTATGAGGAGGAAAGAAGAACAAGAATTGCAAGGAACAGTGAGGCATTACACGCAGCTGGGATTCGAGTACCTACTAACATTAAGGATGCACTAGGTATAAAAAAGGTTAGTACCACATGATCTGCATTTGTTGTGGTAGTCTACATTTTTCTAACCTAAGCTAATGTGTGTAACTGATTGCATTTGGTTCAATGTAGACTACCATATCTGCTACTAATGGTAGGCATAGATCCATCCCACAAGGTTGTGGAGAGCCTCCTCAGCGGCGGAAACGGAATTTGAAAAGCAATGGAAGAATTAATGATGAAGGGCAAATCAATAATGAAGAGCAAGATGATTTAAATCTAGACTCTGATTATGTTGCTGATGAACAAAACCAAGATGATGAAGATGAAACACTACATGCAGGTAATTTACAAGAAACAATTTTAATGTTTGTAGCATTGTGCAAATTTAGTACTTTTGTTAACATGTAACATATTGGTTATAGAGCCAACAAAGAAAAGGAAGGGTCGAGGCCACACTGTGAAACATGACATTTGGATGAGGAAGGATACTGATCCAAAAATCCATGTTCAATGCAATGATAAGAATCAACCGATCGGAGACAAAGCTGCACCACTAGCCAATTTTATATCAACTATTGTGAGGTCGGGGATACCTCTATCCTCTCCAAATTGGTTTGAAGTTGACCCCAAAAAGAAAGATGATCTTTGGGAGATTGTGCAGGTTAATGTACCTCTATTCTTTTAATTGTTGCCTTAAAATATAATATGTTTTCACATGGATGAATAGCAGCTAGAAGACATCTTTGTTTGCAAACATTTTAGATGTGTTAGGTATCATTCATAGGATATCTGTTACTATGCTTGGTTTAGTTGGAATTGGGCATGCTGAATGTGGTCAAGCTTCAGTCTTTTCCAATATATCGTGTGGTAGCTTCGTGCAGTGCGACTTTTTCTTGTAGCTTCAGTCTGTGTTGGTTTCCAACATTGTTCTGTTACTATGCAGCTTTGTGCAGTGCGAATTTTTGGCTTGAGCTTTAGTCTTTTCCAACATTGTTCTGTTACTATGCTTGGTTTAGTTGGAATTGGGCATGCTGAATGTGGTCAAGCTTCAGACTTTTCCAATATATCATGTTGTAGCTTCAGTCTGTGTTGTGTCTATGTTGTGCAGTGCGACTTATGACTTATTCCACTCATAAGTGCAGCTTTGTGCAGTGCGACCTTTTCTTGTTGCTAGTAGGTGCCGCTCCCATGTTTTGCTATTTTTGTGATGGTTGGTCATATGTGGCCTGTGAAGCACGACACAACAGTATGAGTTGAAAAGAATTAAGTTATCTTCTGGTATTTTCCGTTGTTAAGATATGAACAATATGTTATAGTGACTGTCTAATTCATCAATTGCTCCAACTTTGTTTCATTTTGGCATATGTCCTGTAGGGTGTGGAAATAGTTTGCTTTCTGTGTTTTAAACTACTGAAGCCTCCCTTGTGTAAACCATGAGATAATTTTCTGCAGTTATTTTTCCATGTGGCTCCTGAACTTCAAGAATGGGTGATGAAACAAGCTGCGATGCGATGGAGAAATTTCAAATGTGACATAAAGAAAACATATTTCACTCCAAATCAAGAATTACCTAATAAGGAACTTTTTGAAATTGCTATTGATAAGAGAGTTCCTAAAGCTGATTGGATTTGGCTTGTACGTCATTGGAGAACACCCGAAAGCGAGGTATAACTGTCTCCTTAATTATTTTGGCTTGAGTTGATTTGATACGTCATGCATGTTCAATTATTCTGACAAACCATAGGCCCAGAGTGAAATGGGGAAAGCAAACTCCTCAAAGATGATAATGACTCACACCACGGGAAGTAAAAGCCTTGCTCGAGTTGCAGATGAATGGGTAAATATCAAAATCTCTGAAAATAAACATTCTTTTGACTCCTAATGAATGTTGATTTATTGTTTTTGTAGTTCAAAGAGCATGGATACATGCCAGCTAGACATGAAGTATTTATTAAAGCACATACTCATAAAGATGGAAATGCGCAAAGGCAAGCTGAAGGCATGATTGTAAGTGAAATTGCTGCCATTGTTTGGTGTTGCATTTGGCTATGATTTATTCTTAGTAGAGTTGCATGTTGCGTTTATTTTTAGAATCAAATACACGAGACTTGTGCCTCCGAACCAGAGTTAGCTACAAAAACCATTCAAGAAGGAGATTTGTTTAGCAAACTATTTGGCAAAGAAAAACGAGCACGCATTCGTGCTGTCGGTATGGGCCCAACACCTCAAGACTTGGGTATGGCAGGGATACGCAAGTGTACTTCCATAAAACTTCAGTTAGCTATGTGTGCAAAGCTAAGAGCTGAAAAAGAGAGTGCACTTTTGAGGGAGCGTTTGGATAAGCATGAAGAACAATTAGCAAGCGTGCTACAAGAAATGGAAAAGATAAGGAAGTCTTTCAATCTATCTCAACATACAGATAATGTTGAACCAGACAACAACCGTGCATCTAACTCTCCTATAGAGGTCAAACTTTTTTGTGCAATTCAGTATGATATATTTATAGCGCTAATCATTACTGCAGTTCATAATGATCTATATATGTGTTAATAATTGCAGTGCATGAGAAGTCATACAAATAATGTTGAACTGAACAATGATGAGCTGCACAACCAGCGTGCATCTAACTCGCCTGTCCATGTCCAGGTCAATTTTATTGCTATTGTAATCATTTTGCAGTTCATAGTGATCTGTAATTAATTGCAGTATATGAGAAGTCATACAAATTTGTTCGTTAATTAAATGCAGTATATGAGAAGTCATACAAATAATGTGGAGCTGAATAATGTTGACATGTACAACCACCATGCATCTAACTCTCCTGCCGAGGTCAATCTTATTATGCAATTCAAGTGATGATAGTGTTGCTATATCAATTGCTAATGAAAACAGATTTCCAAGTGATGATAGTGTTGCTATATCAATCTTATTATGTGTGTTAACATTGGCAGCATATGAGAAGTCCAAGTGATGATAGTGTTGCTATATCAATTGCTAATGAAAACAGATTTCCAAATATTGAGGTATATCTTCATCTTTTAAAGCTACACAATAATCAATCCCTTGTCTATATATAAATGTTAGTTATGTTTGTGTATAGATAAACAGAATCTAAGTCTGCTGTACAAAGAAGATGTACCAAATACTAACCATGGGGTATTCATTCACTTCACGTTAATTTTGACCAAATTACATGCTTCTACATTATTAATATGTAACTCAAATTAAACTTTTAGGTGAGAAGGCATGTCATTTTGTACTCGGTTGTAGGACAGAATGTTCCGGTAGCTAAAGCTACCGTTAAAAGAACATGTCGAACTGCTATCGTTGGTGGTACTCCTCTTGGGCTAGAGTATTGTGAGGTTGTTGTGACCTACGTGTTGAAAAAGGGTGCTGTATTACCAAGACCATATGATGATCTCACAAAAATAGGTGATGCATAAGGACGCACCATTGCATGGCCATATAAAAGGGTAAACCATATTGTATACATTCATTTCCTTAGCTAAGTTTGTGGGATGATGAAAAAATAAATGGATTTTTGTAGATGGAAGATGATGTTGCTCATGGAGGCACTTCAACTAATGGAGGAAGAAATCAAGTCCTTGGAGGCACTTCAACTAATGGAGGAAGAAATCAGGTTATTGGAGGCACTTCAACTAGTGGAGGAAGAAATCAAGTTGTTGGTATTGCATCTATCCCTCTCCCTAACAATTGTGGTCAAACTTTTCCATAAATCCTAGCGAGTTTGGCTGTTAGATTTTGTGGATTGGAGTGTGATGAAGGGCACATATTGACTGAGTTGACAATGCTTTTGAGTTGTTTGGTGGTAAATTCCAAATTCAAAACTTGTCCATTATATAGTAGTATGGGCTTGAATTCAAAGTTTGATTACATCATGTTTCCTTAGTCATCAAGCAATAAGATATCTTGTTCTGCTTAGTCTTTAAGTGATAGGATGATATGTTTACTAGTTGTAGTCGTGTTGTGTGAGGCTTCAGGTTGCATATAAATAGAGGTAAGAGCATCTCTAGTTTTGGTACACATGCATCTAATCTCTAACCACCAATACAACATGTTATTGTTTTAGATCTTGGATCAGATCCTGTGTTTTAAGGGTTTTGTATTAAACTTTTGATGCCTTTTGGCATCCCTATGTCTCTAGAGCATATATAGAATGACACATTATAGTGGTTCCTTCAACACCAATGCTGTCATGCTGTAGATGCAAATGTGGAATTGTTCCTTCGAAATCTTGTGCTGCTTCAGTCCTAGCGCATAAAGATTTAAGATCAGTGCTACAATTGTTTTGTTTATATAATTGTGGTAATACTGCACACTATATACAATTGCTTTGATGCCACCTCTCACATTCTAAGAAGAAAATGCTTCTTCTTCTTTACAGGTGAAAGGGGGAAGGAGAGAGGACTACAGCTTAGAAGAGAACTTTCAGGCCTTAGAAAGGAGGATTGTTGAGTGATTTAGCTGATGGGCATATTTTTGGTGATTGTTGGGTGGTTTAGGTAATAGGTACACTTTTGGTGTAAATATATAGGACATGCGAATAGATATGTCCATGTCTGTGGGAAGGGTATATTTTGCATTCTAGTTATATTTTGTTATATGTCCATGTATGTGATATGCATGCGAGGGGAGTAAACTTTGTACTTCTGCCTTTTATATATTTTGGTGATATTCACATGTTTGTACCTATGGATGATTTGTGATAATGAAACTTTGGTACGTTGTTTTCTCGAGGAATTATATGTTATAGTGCTTGGATTGTATGTTATGGGTACTTGATATTATTTTAAATTTGGCGAAATATATTAAACTGATGCAATTATTTTTCCAAGCGGTATGTACATTATTTAGTAATTAATTTTTGAATTGCTTGAAATGCTAAATGCAAGCACTACTACAGCTTGGAATTTTTGTCAAAGCAGTAAGACTGCTTTTAAAATTTCAATACCGCAAGCGATAAGACTGCTTTTAAAAACGGTTTTACAAGCGGCATCAGTGCTTTGAAAAACTGTTTTACAAGCGGTCCTACTGCTTGTAAAAATAGTTTTCCAAGCGGTCGAACTGCTTCGAAAAATGGTTTTACAAGCGGTACTAGCGTTTTCTATGTATATACCGCTTGGAATACTTTTAGAAATAGCCGAACGGAAAGCAGTAGATAAGGGTATGCGAAGCGGTCCTACTGCTTGGAATACCCTTATTCCAAGCGGTCCTACAGCTTGCAAGGACGTGTCATCCTGTAGTGTGGATCGCCGGAATGATATCGCGAGATTCAAACAAACTAGATGAGTGGGATCTGAGCAGAGGGGAGGGGATTCCATACGTACAATTTTGGGGAGGAATACTGAGTAGTGAGTACCGAGGATCCGATCGATCCGCAGCGCCCGAAGTCAAAGAGGATGACAGCAAGGTGGACGGGGTGAAGGACAAATCCAGGGACCAGATCTGGTCGACGGTGTGCGGGACAGAGATGCGGCTGGCCTCCTCGAGGGTGCAATACCAAGCGGCAGAGCACCGGCTTGCCTCCTCCACAATGCGGAATGGAGCACCACCTCGCCTCCTTGACGGCACAGGATGGACTGGCCTGGGCACTACCCTCGTCGACTGTCCTTGTGGGAACGGGAGGATCGTCCGTGGAGGTGCTCTTAGGCCTTGTTTGGTATGGCTAGAGCTTTTCTGAAAAGTAGCTTTTAGCTAGGCTGCATGGCTGAAAGGCTGCACGGCTGAACTGCTGAGCTGAAGAGGTTTGGTGTTTGGCAAGTATAGCTTTTATGTGTGAGGATTGCTGTGTGCGGTTTGGGATTTTATACTTGGTGTGAAAGGGTAATTTTCTTTAAATTCTAGTGGTAAAGTCATAACCCCAACCCACGGAACGTAGGAAGCTACCTCAGACTTTCAGCTTCGTCTAGTATAAATAGGCTGCTGGCTTCTAGCTACGAAAAAACTAGCCTTTTAAAATAACCCCAACCCACGGAAATGAGGGTGAGAGGGTGCTGGCTTCTAGCTTCTAGCCTTTTAAAAATAGGCTTCTGGCTTCTAGCCTTGGAAATGAGGGTGAGAAGGTGCGGTTTGGGATTTTATACTTGGTGTGAAAGGGTAATTTTCTTCAAATTCTAGTGGTAAAGTCATAACCCCAACCCACGGAAACCGTAGGAAGCTACATCAGACTTTCAGCTTCTTCTAGTATAAATAGACTGATGGCTTCTAGCTACGAAAAAACTAGCCTTTTAAAATAGCTTTTGATTTCCAGAGGGCAAAACTTAAAAGCTAAAGCAGTTCTAAACAAAACGTTAGAATGGCAAAACATGGATGGATGTGCGTCATGACTCATGACACGTACGTCATGCGTTCGTTTGGGTGGAGAAGAACGATAGGCAAAGGCCAACGACGCAAACACATCAAGCAAGCAGGTAACATCAGCCGTACGTACATGCATGCCTGCCTGCTAGCTCTTGTTCACAACGGCATGCATGCGAAACTATTTTTGTTCTAGTTCTTGTATTAGAGTGACAACTATACGGATTAGTTGGGTTGGAAGTCCTATCTTAACGACAGCAGCAACAACAAACTAAGATTTTTGTTCTAGATAAATCGAGGTAGGAACCGAATCAAACTAAAGGATCCTCGCCTAAACTTTGAATCTTAGATCTATATTGGGGGAAAAAAATTACCAGTGCTATTAATTCCGCGGGAATTTCTTTAGAACAGAAGAGCGGATCAATATTAATTTCTTGCCGGGTAGTCTGATACTCTGATTATTTCTTGCCAGGTAGCTAGTCTACGACGACATACATGCATGTATGTGCTAGCTATAGCTTCGACTTCTAGAAGCAATACATACACGACAACATTAGCTGCAAGCCCTTGCAATAGAAGGGTGGTTGGAAGAAAGGAAGGAGAGAACCTTTCCCAGCGTCAACTTTGTAAGCACATGCATTTGTCTATCATCCATTGACAACTCGGAGCTAGGGACAGGACAAACGCTAGTTAGTTAGTGCAGCGAAAGCTAACGGAGCCACACTGATGTTTACGTACGTAATTTCGCACTCAAATCGATCGGAACTTCGCACTGGTGCTCCTAAATTGATAACTAGGTCGATCGCATGCAAGGTGCAGATCTACAAGTACGTACGTAGTGATCGAGTTAGGTTTTGTTAGGTCCCTAGCTTGTTAAAGAGATCGAGGAGAGATGCAAACGCTGATCATCTCATTTCGTCGTCTAGTTTATTGGAGAAAGGCTAACCCGAAATCAACGATCTTTTTTTTAATCGATTAAACTTTGATTAAGTTTACCCAATTGGTCTGTTGAATATTTAACTATTCGACGACAGCTGCATAGTTGTACTAGGAAATGTTGTTTAATTGAACTTGTGTTTGTTTCTGAACTACTTTATGAGATGAGATTCCATTTGGGTAATCATGTTGGGACTTAGGATGGATTGTCCATGCATGTGCGGTGTTCCCCAATGTTATAAGCACTTTAGAGAATTCAAAACCCCAATTATTATTCCCAAAGTTCTAATGACTACAACAAATTCTAGATTGATATGGGTTTTAAATTAATTTTGAATAATTTAAAAATATAGATACGAAAAATGTAAAAAAAAAAATTGAATAGATAATATAATAGTATTCCAAACCCTTCCAAAAATATAAGATATTAGGAATTCAGTCTAAAAAGTCTGTAATATTAAAAGAAAATACAACGGCTGTTGATGAAGTAGAGCCCACATTTTTCAATTTGAACCAAGATAAATATTTTTGTCATTTCAATATAATTTTGGAAGTTTCCATTCTTTTTTTATAAATATTTCCATTATTTTTTACAATAACATCCAAGAGCCTCATAGACAGTAGGCTAAATAGTTTAATTGCACTGCAATCTAAATTCCACCGGATACGTACGTATACCTCTCGGATCAAAATAGTGTAAAATTAATTCATCGGGATGGTAGTTTTGCAAGTATTACTCTATATCTAGACGTATGTTCCAATCCGTTCTGAATTAAATGAAATTAAATATGAATCTGTATTATTAACTATACAAATAAATTCATAACACAGTGCATCAATAATCGTAATTAATTGAACTGGAATAATCTAACTGAAACCAAATATAGATTCTACTGAAGCCAATTTTTTTTTTCAACGACAGCTAGCTGTGTTTATATTAGATAGAAAAAACACAAGTACAAGACGCAGGAGACTTTATATTAGATAGAAAAAACACGAGTACAAGACGCAGGAGACTGCACCATAGAGGGGGAATAAGCCAAATTAATTTAGCCAGATGGCTCTGGGATTAAGATAGTATAAACGCATCGGATTGTGCATGCCCCTAAACAAACCGCGCGTTGCAAGTTAGTTCTATCCGACCGCATCCCCAACAATGAGCAGATGTGTCAATTCATGTCGAAACCATAGCTTTCGTGGCAGTTGACAAACATGTACATTATGTGTCCTATAGGAGTTCCTTGCAGTCACTATCCGGTAATTTTCCCAAGCAAAGCCAAAAAAGAGAGGAACTAGACATCACGAAAGTCCTCCAAGAATTTTGCAACGATGACCTGTTTCCGGTGTGACAGATCGAGACCTATCTTCTCTGGTCGAGAAACTGAAGTTAGCTCAGTGGTTGTTACATCAGTTGTATCAGTTGTGTAATACTACTGGGCAGATCTACCTCCCGGGTGGGGGCGACTGTCTAGACTTCCCGACAACGAGTTATGGAGATGTAGTATAGCTCTTTCGCGTAAACACCATAAAATAGAGGTTTCACTTGTAAACTTTAGTCTTGGGCCGTCAAGTAGCTATTGTAAATTGCTGCTGTCGGACCCCAACAAAATACCTTTAAAATTCTCTGTGTATTTTATATTAGTCCAAAAAAATTAGTACATACAGTAGAAATAAGCTCTCAGCATATCCAGCGTACTTTATTAATAATAAATATCTAAAATTATAAATTAAATGGCACGTAGGCCAACAAATAAATAAACGACTAAATGAAAGCAGCGGAACTAAAGAACAAAAGATAGAGCCCAATTAAATTGCCACATGCAATCGACTGGTGACACGGCATAGTCCAACTCGTCCTCACTATCATGGAACTCCTCTGAAGCAACAGATTAAGCAAGGGTGAGTACAAACGTACTTAGCAAATCACACCGAAAAATACAATACAATGTATGTGCAACAAAGAAAGGTTATATGGTTCTAAATATTCTAAATAATTTCAAATTGCATAATTTATAAGAAAACTTAAATTTAAATATTTTTCAACTCAGTAATCACTCCTAGAACTCTCCAAGTTTTACCCCTGATGGACCTCTCCATCCCAACTCTATTTTTTTTATAAACCCAAATTTTAAACTTAACAAATTCTAATCTGTGAATGGCTTGATTGGCATGCCTATAACTGCGGACGTGGTTAATCAATTAGTTTTATACTCTGCAGAGGTTTTACAACTTTATCCACAAGACATGATATTCTCCTTGCGTTAGCACACTTTCTTTGGTGTGCGACAAAGAAAATCATAACAGGGCCTCTATAATAACCCATCCATGTAGTCATGCCCGCTAAGGTTTCACCGCTGAAAGAATCCCTCTAGTCAAAAACTCCCTCTTGCGCTAGAGTGACAGCCTCACGCTTTCACCACACCACTACCACCAATTGGCATGACTGTCCATGGTATATTTTAATACGGCTAACCATGTATGTCCCATTCTAGACTTGTGGTAGTACCATTAGGCTTTACATTTAGTGAAACTCAGACCGGTTCTTAATTGACTAGGTGAGACTTTCCACAAACCCAAAATCATAACCACACCACCATCCAACTATTTCTCGCCCAATCTAAATCATATTTTCATTTTTAACCATTCCAACAATACTAACATTATGACTTCTGTCATGGCCCTGAAATTTTTTTTTTTTCATGTGTTGGGCTTGGGGGTAAATGGGTATTTTCCCCTCCCCCAACTTTTTCCCCATTTCTTTTCTTCCTCTCTCACTCCCCACTCACCTCCCCCTCCTCACCCAACCGGCTCCCCACCCACCCGAGCGCCCTGCGCCTCCCCCTGGCGACGCCACGGGCCTCCCTGCGCTCTCCAGGGCGACGCTGGCGCCGCTGCCCTCTGTTGCCTCCCTCCACGCGGGCTGCTCCTCCAATGGCCAGTGCGCCTCCTCCCAGCTCCATCGCTGACGCCGCCCCACCCTCCCCGTCCGGCCGGCTCCGCCTCCACCGGCCGCCTCCCCTCCACGCCGACCCCCCTTTTTCCTCGGTACAGCAGCAGCACCTCCCCCTCCTCTCTCTCTCTCCCTTCCTCTCCACCTCCATGGCCATGGCTAGGGTTAGATATGTTGGGGAGGTTTACTCCAAGGTGGTGCATGGCAAGTGTTTGTTGAAATGCCCATGTGGGAGGTGGTTGTTTGGGAGTGCTCATGCAAGGGCTTGGTGGTGGTTGTTGCAATGTGTATGCTAGGTGTTTGTTAAAATGCCCATGGAGGTAGTTGTTGCTTGGGCATCCTCGTGAAAGCTCGGATTTTGCGTGAATTATTATTGTGGATGTGTTGTCTCGTTGAGCTCCTTCTAGAGATTATGGGCCATGTAGGTAATCGATGGTTGCGTGGTGATGGGATGATTTAGGAATAATGGATTTGTGATGCGTTGGGGGTTTCTCCAAGAATTGTCGTTAGTGTGTTTGATCGTGCAATTTGGGTAGGTATATGTGTTCCGAACGTTCTAATGCATTAGGTGTATCCGCGGCAAATCGAATGCGAGATGCCATCCATGCATTTCAGATTGTAGGCCTAGCTTCCGCTCTTTCCGTTCAGCCCTTACTACTTATGCTCTATTCTAGATCGTTTACAGTGTTGAGCCATTCATAATATTGTTCGGCGGTTATTGTGGGATTTCGTAATTTTGTTTTCATTTTTGGTTTGTCGAATGCTTGCATATTGTCTTCGGTTGTCATTTCATCACATATGCATAGCATGCATCTCATTCCATGTGCATTTATATCGTGTAGAGAACGCTCACGCGGAGGGTGACGTGGCCGCGATCGAGGGCGATCACGGTGAGCAGGTTGTCACTGAGACTCCAGCAGAAGCACCAGGCAAGCACCTAAGCATATTTACCCCATTATATGATTTTATCTTAGAGAATGAAATTGCTTATTTAGTCGATTAAGTATGCATTAGGAGTTGAATGGTGGGAACAGGGTTAGAACCTAATTGCTGCACATACACTCCTTGAAATTTGTTGAACACTCCCTTCGGAACCAAAATATGGGTAATTATAACGAGTCTACGCTTAGTTTTGCTTAGATGTTGGGTTGGGCCAAGTGGGGGAATGGTTCTCCCGCTTGTGATTATTAACAATTGTTTCACTTCACACATGATGGATTGGAATGGGTATGGTTATGAGTCATAATTAATAAATTGTGGACCGGGCGGGGAGTCGGTTCATTTGAGTATGGAGACTCAAATGTGTAGCCCCGTCTGAGTCGATTAAGGACCGATTCGATGGTTGCCCTTTGATCGAGCACACCCCGGTTGGTCGCATGCCCGATTATGGTACGGTAAGCCACTCTTTCTCTCATACGGAATCGATGGACCGTAACTTCCTGTGGTTGGACGTGGTTGAGGGCGAGGCTTAGGCCGACTCTCGAGCGCCAAGCCGGGCTTGGGGCTGCTCGAGGGGGTGCTAGGTTTTCGGGCCACAGGAGGACGCTTCAGCGATTGGGTATGATTGGGAGGGGGTTGACACTAGGCCCTTGTGGTAAGTGTCGTGCGATCAATGCTTCCCTGCAGGGTTAATTAAGCGATTCGAATTGCCGCGCTCTCGGATATGAGCAAGCTCTTTCATCGCACAGTCACGTAGTAAACAACTTGAACTTGTGGTTCGCCGTTGGGCTTGAGCTTTAAATTGGTTATGTATTGCTCTACTTTAATTGTTGTTACTTTCAACTTCACACTAGAAGTAAGTGCGGTCTATAACTGCTTTAAACTTGTATTTGTTTTATTGTCGCACTTATATTACAAATGTTAATGCTTTTCCGCACTTTTACCTTAAGCTTACTCCTTGCTACAACTAAATGCATAATCCTTTGGAGTCGGTCATATATGGACCCACGGATAAGTCTTGCGAGTACCTTTCGTACTCATGCTTCTGCTTTGTGGGTTTCAGGTGAGGATCCGGTTGGCGAGTGCGAGTTCTGCTCAGATCGTTTCTCGGTGACCAAGCGGGCACCGAGTAGCGGCTTGGCGATGCCGCCTACGCCCGAAAGTGTTCAGGGGCAGAACACTTCCGGGGATTTGCTTTACTTTTGTTAAATGCGTTGGTTGGTTCTTTTGTTGTATAGATAGGCGTTTCGATGGGCTTTTGGATTTGGTAATGGACGCTTACGCGTATGTCGGGTTCCGTTGTGTCTTCTTGAGCCGTTGATACTGCTGTGGTGCTGTGGATGTCGTTTTTACCTTCCATATGTATATATATCAACTGTGTTTTCTTGTCTGCTGAGTGGATGTCCGTAGGATCTAGAAAGGTCATGCCGAATTTTTTCAGTTTTCGGAGTCTTGGTCTTTTTCTCTGTTTTTGCCTAGTTTGGAGTCTCGGCGTGGTTTTTAGTCTTGGTTGGTGGTTGTCGGGTTCGTCTTTGTGCTGTTGTTATCCGCTTGCGTGTTGGTTCGAAAGTTTCGGGTTCGTTGCCCCCTTTATGCAAATTGAATTGATATCGTATTGTTTTCCGGTATGCGGTGATCCTGGGCGTGTTTCGGGTCGCATACCGGGGGAATACCGGGGTTGTTGTCGAGTCGTTTGGACGTTCGTAAGGTTGTCTCCATTGGGCTTGGGTATTAGCATCAGGATCACCTCCGGTGATTGGTTGCTAGGATCCAAAATCCGATGGGAGCAACTGTTCATCCAACAACTCGAGGACGATCTGGGCGGCTCCTCACAACTTCCATTTTAATAAAATATTATTTTGGCACAAATCCCCCAAAACTTCATAAGTTCAGTTATAAGCATGTCGAAACAATGTCTAATTATTAGCATATAATAGTTCATATTTTTCTTAAGGTTACAAGGGCATCGAAACTCAATTTCAAAGGTAGCGTACCAATATTGGGAATAACTAGCATTTAAAACTGGGTTAGAAAATAACTTTTATAATAAATAGGCATGTAATAATTTAAATTCAACATACAAGTTTACAAACTGGGAGCCACATGATCAAGGTGGTGTGACTTGCCTAGTTCAACGAGTTGCGGCTCGAAATCGTCGCACGGGTACTCTTCAAACTCTCTAAAATCTATTCAAATAAAATCCAAATAAATTCAAATTAAATACCAAACTAGCACTAAAAATAAATTTAGGATTTTAGATGAATTTAGGAAGAAAAACGGAACCAAACGGAGTTCGAACGGGCGAAAACGGGCTCCCGGAAGTTTAAAAACAAATAAAAAGAATTATTTTTTGAATTTTTGGAATTATTTTTCTAAAAAAAATCTGAAATAATGTGCATGCTGAAGTCAGCGGCGGATTTTCGAACTTTTGGGTTAATTTTTCAAAAGAAAAACCAAATTATGACATCGCGCTTGCGTCGTAATTAATATTTGCGAATTATTTTTAAAAAGGGAAAATCCCTATCAGGTTGATAGGTGGGGCCCGCTTGAGTGGACCGAGTCCACATGGCCCGTGCACCTGGTGCACGTGCGTAGCGCGCGGGGCGCAGCCAGGGTGCGGCGGCGCGAGGCCAGTCGGCGTCAGTGGCGCGAGGAGAGGCTGGCGGTGAGGTCGGCGGGATCAGACGGGCACGAGAGAAGGCTGGAGGCGATGGAGTGGTCGGTGTTGGGGAAGAAGACGGCGGCGGCGGCCGGGGAAGGGAGAGGGGAGCTGGGAGAGAGGGGGGTGCCCTGGGGTAAACATAGGGGAGGGGAGGGCGGCGCTGGCCGGCGCAACGGCCGCGAAAATCACGTAGGTGGTTGCGGGGCTGGTGGCCAGGGAAATCATTATAAGGGGGGCGGTGGGGGAGATAGGCACGGGCGGGGTGGCGGTTGCGCGGTGAGCAAAGGTGGCGGGGACAGGGCGCGGCGGCGGCAGCGCTGGCCAGCGCGAGAGGAGAGAGAGAGCAGGAGGAGGAAGGGGAAAGGGACCGGGTCGGGCCGAAGGCAGGGATGGGCCGAGCGAGCTGGGCTTGGCCCAGGGAGAAAAATAATTTTTTTAAAAAAATTATACAGGCATTACAATTGCCTTATTGATTGCTTGTTTAAGCTCTCAAAATTTTCTGGCTCCACTACTACTGTAGTAGAAATGACTATATGATGACCTCGTATGTATATTACATCATTTTTACATTGCAATGCATGCTAATTAAGCCCAAATAAAGCTAGCCCTACTTGTGCTACACATATATGTACATACACTACTACGGACAAGTTCATCACAGATGGTTCTAAAAGGTGATCACAGGCAGTTTTGTGAACCATATGTAAACATATGCTAGTGATGAAAACGATGTATCATAGACGATTTTTGAATCGTTAGTGAAAATCACATCACAGATGGTTTTAGTAAAGAATCATCTATGATATTAGTTTTACTGCAAAATATTTTTCTATTTATTGGCTAGTCTCAAGAAATGCTAGCCATGCCCTCTGAAACAAGCAGATTACACACATCACAAGCAGATTATATCATAAAAAGATTACACATCATAGATTACACAACCACTTCAGAAATCAACTCACATGTTATATTAACCAATATATCATAATTACACAACCATTTTAGAAATCAACTCAAATATTGTAATGCGCAATTGCAATTCACAAATTCAATTAACCAATAGAATGCTCAAGTTGCACAAATTACGCAACGTGGAATGTGCTTTTTGGAGCTATGACCTCACACATCAAGAAATCAGATATGCTTTCTCGAATTGCCTCCAGATGAGCCTTTTTTAACATAGTTTGCATCGCTGATCTTCTTTGTATCAATGAGGGTTCGTATGTTATAGCAAACATAGAAGGCACATAGGTTATTTTCCTATCCCTATTGGGCGCACTGCAAAAATAGAATTTGTTAGTTCGAGGGGCATTATTACAAGGATTATTATGTACTAGCGGCTACCAGAAAGTCAAAATTGTGTTTCAGCTTCAACGAGTCCTTGTGTGGCCCTCCACAAGCTCTATACACTTTGAACGCCTTATGTGATTCCAAAAAAGTTAGCCTCAACCATTCCACAAGCTACAAGAGAGTTATCTATGGAGGAAACGTGATTACCTATCGAGTAGTTTTTCGATAGTCCTCAAGTCGTGGCTACCCTTACATAAGGAATCAACTTAGCTAACCCGATTTTTTCTTAGTTCAAATACAATTAGAGCTCAGTGAAACCAACATAAAAATAAAGCCATGGTTACTCAACCATACTTTGAGTTGCATGTAAAGTACAAATTAAAGTATACCATGTAGTGCAACACTTACGATGGGTTGGTTATAGGGTAGAAGTATGTACTTTTTATTGCTTTGAGCCAGTGATACCTCTATCGCGTAATCCTCGATGTAAGAAGTACTATCGATCATTTTTTGGATCGAGACTATGTGTGGGTCAAGGAAACCTACCGGTTCTTTATTCATTTTTTCTTCAAGGATCATGCATCTATATATACAAAAGCAAGGAGTTATATGACATTTATCGGTAATACACAAATGTATAGACCGTGATTGCACATACTTACAATGTCCAGAATCTCATGAGCCCGACATCGATGGTGTCGAGGTTGAAGAGATTGAACAAGTCTCCAAAGTTGACCGGGAAGAAACCTCCAGATGACTGGTTGAAAAGATGTTCGTGCTTGAAGCTGATCGAAATACTCATTAAACATATTGCCTCTGGCTTTTTGGCTTCTTCCATGTACCAATCATGCAATCTTCTAGATTCCGTTGAAAGGCCTTGTAGGCCCTGTTATGTTAATAAAGGCTCTCCTAGTTTGAATTTTTGGGTCAACGGGGCATATTCATATTCCAGCTCCTTCCTGATCTGCTTGTATTTCCCCCTGTCTCCCTTTCCACTTTTGGTCATATTCACGGAAGAGGAGTAGGCCCTATGTGTTGTATCGGCTTGCACTGTTGCCGTGTCACGATAACTGATTGTCTGGGCCGTTTCGGTGCAGCTGGTGGCTCTGATAGCGTTGGTAGTTTCACCGCAGAAGGTGGATCATGTTATTCATGTTTCCTCGATGTTGGAGGATGGTCATTGATTAAGATCTCCCTCTTGTGCCATTGGATGAATGTGTCAATGACATGCCCTACTGTCACGATCTCGTTGTTTGGGAGCATCTCCAGTGGGACAGGACTGAAAGTTGGATCCACGTAGTCCACACACACCTTCGCATAACCTGCCGCTACCGGGCGACCGTGAACAGTTATCGCTTCACTGGTTGGGTACACGCGCCCCAACCAGCCTGCAGGATAAGAGGGCCATCGGCAAGCCTCACTTGGAGCTTACACGGCGTGACCTCCTACATAATGGTACGTAATTAATTAGCTATGAAGCCCAACATATTCTATGTACAAAGTATTCCAAACATATGTATTATATACCTAGATATCATCGACGGTAAATGTGTTGTCGTGTACATTTGTCTGGGGCGGACACACAGTTGCTCCGTCAGTTAGTTGGGCTAAACTACATCAGTGCTTCTGGGGCTGTGTGGTCTGTGCGAGTTTGTCCGCAACCACCCTTAGCTTCCACCTTTTCTCAAGCGTTCTTAGCTGTTCATCAAATCGTGTTTTCAGCCCTGCCTCAATACTTTGGCTCTTTTTCGGCTCCGGTATGTGTCGGAGTCCTGTGAGAATCCCGTTTTCTAGGGAACAAAAACACCCAAGCCTCGCGTACGACCAGGGTGCTCCTTGCTTCCCAAGGTCATTGATAGTACATCTTTCTCCCTGTTCGGTTGGAAAGAGGCTTGCGATGATTTTGAACTCAATGTGACCTGCAATAGCACAGTATGTCATGTCACTTATAATTATGAAGTAATTACAAACTACGTAGTTTGATATTTTACCAGACGTTGGTACACTTCCTTGTCTGCGGGGTTCCTGAAGGACACAGTGCCCATAGATGTGGTAGTTGACCTCGCTCTTAGCCAGTTTCGGGCAAATAGCGGGACGTCCCCGTCAGAAGTGCCTCCTTGTCCTCCCTCCTACATTACTTGATCTTACCCGCGTACCCAGCGGTGCCAAATCTATGGGGGTGGGTGTTTTTGGCCTAGAGGGCCTTGAGTGCTTCACTCTAACATATGAACTCTTCTTACATCTTCATCTCAACAAATTATTGCAATACGACTTTGTCAATGAAACCATACTTAGAGAATGAAGTTCTTTGCTTCTTGACGTAATTTGTGATAAGCATGCTTTTGAAGTTCTTTCATGCTTTTCCCGCCACTAGCAATGCGTAGCAGAGCACTAGGTACAAGGCATCTTTCGTGATCTCGAAGGATGCAAAAATTTCTGTAACTATGTTGTTGCGCTCCTAATCGGTTAGCAACTTCCAGGATGGATGTGTGGTGGGTGCCCTTTCCTATCCAACTATCCCGCACAAGCTTTGGAATGTGTTCACTGTCTTCAGAGGTTGTGTGGGGCCCCATCCTGTGGATTGACCACCGTGATGGTATATCGGCTCTAGGGCCTTTTATTTACACCTCTTAGACCGAGCATTGGTTTTCCTATCTTTGGCTCATTAGAACCACTTGGCGGGGAGGATTGAGGGTATGTCATCTTCATCAAATATAACCCAATTGATAAAATGGGAATAAATTATTCATTAGATATAATGGTTAAATTAACAAGAAGTAACTATCTAGTTCAAAGAAGTGTACTTAAAAGCAGGGGAATGAGCAGTTAGAATGTAGAAGAAAAGGACCAACTGCACATGGGCATGTAATGAAAGGATACCAAGAAGTGAGGCCTAACTATAGGGTTGAGCTTATTTTCTTTCTTTTTGTTTTTTGTGAGGGGCCTTTGAGCTCATTTATGTGGTTGACAGTTTGTGATACCGAGGTCTTATTGTGTAGCATTTCATAAGAGTAGCATTTCTTTACAAGACAAGTGGTCTTATTGTGTATAGAAGGTTAAGGTTAAAAAATTTATTTACAAGCATTTATTTATAATGTGGGGAGTCATTGTGTATGGAGGGTCTTATGGTTATGTGTCCAGGTGTCCGGGACCCTGTCCCAGTCCTTAGCTCCTATTCTAATTTATGTAATCAGCTAGTTATACATATATATATAGTCATATATAACACATCTGTACCAAAAGCGATTAAAAGCAATGAACATAAGCAATTATGTATTAATAGTTCTCATTAAGAAATTATATGCATGTAGCATGTCATGATTAAAAGAGAGTAATCATATGATGTTGGGTTGTGGGTTAGCCTATGTGTGTGTTGAGAGAGTAAATATGAACCCTTGATGAGGTTTCTTGATGGTCAAGAATGTCATCTAAGGGTGGAGATTTGGAGCAAATCTGAACCCTTGACGAGGTTTATTGAGGGTCAATAAGGTCATCTAAGGGTGAAGATTGGGAGTAAATCTGAATCCTTGATGAGGTTTCTTGAGGAATAAGAAGGTCATCTAAGGGTAGATATTGCACCCATTGTGCTATAAATAGAGGGGTGGGGGTATGCCCCCACCCCAAGCTTGTAAGAGGGGATTCTTTGATTGCTTGATAAAAGATTTGCCCACCTGATTATGTGGCTTGGGAAATCCTCCTCCAAGTGTTGCAAGATATAGTTTTTATGTTCTGAAATTTAATTCAGTTCTTGCATCTTTACTTTTTGCAATTTAAATTTGTCTCCCCTTCTTCTAAGTGCTTTTGGATTTTGTGCCAAGGATGAAAGACTACTGGATGAATCTTTTATAGATCATATCCCAGTCATCTAGGTAATCTATAACCTTTTCTTTTTAGTTCTTAAAAGAAACCGATATTTTGTGCTTGGAAGAAGAAAGATTTTTGTAGATCATGTTCCTGTCTGTTTGAAGGGTTGTTCTCTAGTGTTCTTGCTTGCTGGGACTTGTGGAAGGTCATTCAAGTCTATTTTGATCAACAGAACCCCACGAACAAGTTCAGGGTGTTTGTTAAGACCCAGTTTTTGGTGCAACCTTCTCTAATCTGAAAAAAGGTCAGAACCTGGACATCAATCCTTGCGATTGAAGGTTAGAATATATTTCTAACATCCATAAGAAGGTGCACACAAAGTTTCACGGGTTTTGGATTAGTCGATCAAAAGTTATATCGATTTTTATTTCTGAGATCACGTTGATTTTTTTCTATTCACCCGAGCACTATTCATCCAACTAGTACTGTCGACTAGTTTAGAGTACTGTTCATTTGGACACTGTTCATTGAGCACTATTCATTTCGTAAACTGTTCATTTGACCTCAACTTGGTGGGGGTACTGTTAATCTAACCTTCAGGTCAGCGGTACTGTTCATCTGACCTCAACTTGGTCAGAGTACTGTTCATCCGACTTCCTGATCAGCGAAACTGTTCATTTGACATCTACTGTTCGGATTTTATAGACAACAACTCATGCTATGAATAGTTAAGCCCCGAAAAACTTTAGCTAAAGTGTTTAAGTCATAAAGATCATTGTGAAAAGCACGTAGATGCAGCCAGTAACCTTAGTAAGCAAACCCTACCTGTGTAAATCATTTTTTATGCAAATCGTACCTAGGGCTAAGCACCATTCATGCAAACACCTATACTAATGTCTTCATTTTATTAATCTAGGTAAACTTAGCTTCTTGAATTCGAATATATGCAATGGAACAACTAAAATTATTTGTTGAACACATATCCGAGCACATACAACGAAAGTTCAGATGATGAAATAAGCAATAGATTATATTACAAGGGCATTACAGTAGTGAATAAATTACTAGATGAACAAACTACGACCCTAACAATTTTTCGGTTTGTGCTGCAATTTTTCTAGGCTACCCTAACAATTTTCTGAGACTACCTATATTTTTCCTAACTACATATCAATTATACTGATGAAAAAATAATTATATCAAAGCGTAAAACAAAATTAACTACGTACTACATTTTTTAGGCTATCCTATATTTTTCCTAACTACATATCAATTATACCGATGAAAAAATAATTATATAAATGCGCAAAATAAAATTAATTAGGTACTACATTTTTTTGGACTATCCTAATAATTTTCTAAGACTGCCTATATTTTCCTAACTACATATCAATTATACCAACAAAAAAATCATTATATAAATTACTAACCGACGAATGAAGAACAAACGACGAAAGAACGAAGAACGAAGCACAAACAGAGGAAATTATCTCTTCTTCCTCTTCCAACGAAGAACGAAGCACAAACAGAGGAAATTATCTCTTCTTCCTCTTCCTTTTCTTCCCCTCCTGCCTCTTCTTCTCCTTCTGTCACTGCCGCCGCTCCCTCTTCCTCTCTTCCCCTTCTTGCTCTCCGATCGCCGCTGCTCTGCCTCTTCTTCTCCTCCTTTCTCTCCTTCTGCCGCCGCTCCCTCTTCCTCTCTTCTCCTTACTCTCCGATCGCCGCTGCTCACCCCGACCGCTTCCTCCCTCCGGTCCTTTTTTTCTCCCTCACTCCCAATTTTTGTCAGAACACACACCCCTGCCCACCCTTTCTGTCCGATCGCGCCAGCTAAGCCAACAGTCGCGCCAGCTAAGCCAACAGTCGCGCCAGCACACCGTGATCAAAGCCAGTCGCGCCACCTCACCACGATAAAACACCACGTGGCCTCTGTCGCTCCACCGTAGCGCGACAAATGGACACTTTTGCAAAAAAAAAAAAAGGTATATTTTTTAATTCACGAATAAAATATGACGCGTTATATTGCACCTCAGATTAAAATCATCTTGTTAATGGAAAAAAAAACCATAGTAAGAGCAAAGTGTTTAAATAATCTACAGCACAGGACGCCTCCTCTATCTAGGGAATTATACAATCAGGACCATTAGAGATCAAAAGGTTGCCCTCTCTACTGTTTTGAGCTCTACAGTAGATCAGATCTTCGCCATCAGAGTGTCAAGAGCAGAGACAGAGGTCAACTCAAGGACGTGGCAGTTGATGCAAGCTACTGCATCAATGACGCAGATCATGCATAATAACACATCAAATCCTCTTTACACTATCTCCATGGATAACTACGGCACCCTCAGTCGTCAGAGTGCCAAGAGCACTGCGGAGCTGCGAAGATTTGCAGGCATGCATTAGCAAATGTCAGGCCACCAAATCAAGACAAGTAGTGCAAAATCTACGGTTTTAACTTACATCATGCAGATGAACTTCCATAGAGCTCTGTTTCCTCAGTTCTTCCAGCAACTGCGCAACGAATCAGGAAGAATACTTACCTCACTGATCAGGGAAATAATGATGATAACAGAGAAAGAAACAGGAACGAAAAGGTAAGGTTTTTTTACCTCAGTCATACGCATTGAGGGCCCTCCAAGCTGCATTTTCTCCATGACAAGGTTTCGGGTTGCTGCAACAAGATTATCACGTCTCTGCCTTTCACTTGCAGATATTCCCGTCATGATCAGATCCATATCAATCGTCCCTTTTGTGATTAATAAAAATAACATTAGCACTAGAAGTGATGGTTAAAACAAAAAAACTGCATGAAGAATGGGTCAAGCAAGTTTAACTTACCAGTTGCGTGATCCGTTGCCGATTGCTGCATGGCAACCTCAAGAAGCCTAAAGGCCTCTACAACATCTCGCACTTCTACCTGTAGGCAGCAAGCACGAAATTTCCAGTCATGAGAACCAAATGATACGATGAAAATGATATGAAGCTAAACAATAATAGGTAACCAAGAATCAGGAACAATCATTACCACTTCCGAGAACCGCATTCGGGCCAGTGCTTCACTGAGACGAACCAAGCTCTCTATTTGTCTAGCCGTTGCAGTTATGACCTATCCACCAGGCAGAAAAGCATTAGTAGCTTATTATCATTCAAAGGCATAAGAGCATGGTACCGCATCTACATTACCTTCTTCCTGCTCCCAGGGTTGTTCCCTCTTTTCCTCATCTCAACATAGCCACGAGTCAATTCTTCTGCAGCTTCATCAGATAACTGTGGCTGAATAAACTTCCTTGCATAGCTTATGTAAGCAACTAATGTGGGCAAATCCAAGACCTCGATCTCCTCTAACTGCATAGCAGCATGAATGCATAACTCATAAAAAACAGGCTAAGCTAAGAACAGTGTTATGATTTGTAAAAGTATTGCACTGCTATCAATTCTATCAAACAAGGAAAATCGAATAAAGCTGAAGGTATAAAATCTGAGATAAGGTGTTTTACGTTTGGATTCTCAAAATGCAATGAAACAATATGCTTAGCCAGGCGTCTATCAGTTTGCTCATCTGCCTTGTCCAAGATTAGATATATCAGGTCAAACCTGCATATTAAAAAATATGTTTGAAGTTACAAATACTTCTAAACTGTTTGTTCACTTTGCATTGCATGCAGAGCCATGAATTTACCTTGAAAGCAGTGTTGGAGGAAGGTGGATATTGTCAATCACAGAAAGCCTTGGATTGTAACGTGATTCAGTGGGATTTGCACATGCTAGGACAGATGTTCTAGCATTTAAAGATGCAATTATTCCGGCCTTTGCAATGGATACCGTCTGCTGCTCCATCACCTGTATATTTGATAAAGGGGATTTGAGCATTACACGGATAATCGTATCTTGATATGCAAATTGTAGCGGATAGTGGAACATTTCAATGAGACAGACCTCATGTAACATGCTTCGGGCATTATCAGACATCTTATCGAACTCATCGATACAGCAAACACCTTTATCACTCAAAACAAGTGCTCCACTCTCAAGAACCTAAAAGGTACCAAGTCATGGTTAAAGCCATCACAGCAATTAAGTTACATACTTACATACGAAAAGGCACCAAAGAACTTTTGTGAAAAGAAAGGGATTCAAGGTAAACTTACAGTTTCACCAGTTTCAGGATCCTTGGTAACGTAAGCAGTAAGGCCAACTGCTGAACTGCCTCTACCGCTTGTGTAAATACCACGAGGAGATAGTTTATGTATGTACTGGAGAAGCTGGGATTTACTTGTTCCAGGATCACCAACAAGCAAAATGTTGATGTCACCTCGGAAGCTAGCTCCAGATGGAAGCCTCAAAGGATTGCCACCAAAAAGCTGGACACATGACAGTTTACAGTGCATAACGCTTAGCTATTACACCAACTTTCAAAAGGGCAGCTAAATATGGCATGAACTTACCTGGCAAAGGAGGCCCCTCTTAACATCATCCAGCTCCCATATGTTCGGAGCCAATGATCTAGTTAATCTGTCGTAGATATCAGGCGACTTTGAAAGCTCTTTTAATTTCTCAACCTGCAGCTCAGAAAAGTAGAGTATTAACAAGATTTCCACATGGTGCCATCCCAGAGAGGCGAGGAGAATGGAATAGACCTTATCTCTTAGAAAGTCATCTTCAGGAGATTTGCTAGCATTGGTGTTATCAGTATCCATGGAGTCCTCAACATGAAGCCTAGACTTGTCTGTCTTCTTTATGTGAAGGCAATCAATGTATGTCTGATTGAAGAAGGAAATTGTTGACAATACCTCAGTACAACATTAAAGCATATTTGCTGATAAGGAAATCGTAGATAACATTTTACATCCTCTACCTTGAATATCGACTTCACTGTCCTTTGAGTAGGTCCAATTCTAATACTCATGGCCCTGTATATCCCAGTGATCTATAATAGAAGCATGAGGAAAAATTAACAATTTCAACAAAACCACATAACAAGATATTTTACAATTTACAGCAATGATCACTAAACAAAGTTCCACTCTTAACCTCAACCCTGTCTCCCGGTTTTCCAGCATCGACAAGCTTATCGTGCATCAAGACACTAACTGTATGAGGAGTGCCACCTTCTGGTATCTCATCTGGTGTTTCCTGCAATTTTATGATCTGCTTGTCTGCAAATCTAGTTGTGAACAAAAAGTTCCATCCAAAAGTCAGGTCTATGAATCTGTTAAGCATGATGTCGAGACAAATGGGACTGCAAGGAGAGCATAGCCACCTGCATCGGTTATGCACTAGCGTCATAGAATTTGTAGCTTTACATTGTTCTTTCTGACAGATGTGCGGCTCAGTTACTCTCCCTAAGAAAGAATTACAATGACATTAGTTTCATGATAAAAGAATATGAATAGATGGACCTTTAGTCGTTATGATTTATGAGTTAAATGATGATAATAAATTAATAATAAAGTATCCCTATACATTCTCTCACAGCAGCTACCATAGCATGGGCAAAAAACTTTAGAAAATGCGGTATTTCATCAAGTATTTCCAGTGAGAAGGAAAACTAGCAGAGAATATTAAATTTAAGCATCATCTTTATTTCAATGTGGTCTATTTAGTGACTAGGTTCATCCTAAATTTTGGTAGCAGACTTCAAAAAGTACCAAAGAGAACAGAGATTTATAATCAAGACAAGTAGCATAGGAGGATAACAAGCGAATTGTACACTTTTATGTTCACAACAATTTGTCAACATCTAAGGAACAATTATTAAATTGACTACAAACTTGACCACAAATCAGCATCAAAAAACATATCCATACTAGTACTGTACCTCTATCAACCATAACAGGCTCCGAGTAGAAGCCGCAAACAAGGCAGCGGAACACAGCCTCCTTCAGCTCCGGTATGACTGAGCTACACCGAATTACCATACCCTTGATTGACACCATCTTCTCAATATCTAGAACAAAAGACAAATCAAACATCAGATCAAACAATGAGCAACAGCAAGAAGTTGAACCAGCAACAGTCTCGGCGCAAGTAATCACCCGAAGGGTTGAGGTTCCTCAAGCAAATCGACGACTTGAGGTTGTAGATCCTGGTCTGGATGTGCTTCTCGAACAGCGGCTCGATGCGCGCCACGAGGTCCATGAGCACGATGTCGAAGATGGCAAGCACCTCGAGCGGGTACCGGACCATCTTGCCGTAGAGGTCCGGGTCGTGGTCGAAGACGTCGTGCGCGTCGACGTCGAGCGACTCCCCTCCCTCAAGCTCGAGGATGCGGTGGATGGCGCGCATGTACTTGCCCTCGTCCATGACCGGGTCGACGCGGCCGGCGTCGCGCGGGTCCCGGAAGTGGCGCAGGAACCGCAGGATGGCGGCGTTAACGTCCTGCACACTGATGTTGGTGCCCCAGACGAAGACCGGGGTGGCGTCTGCGCCGGTGCCGCCGCCGTCGGTCTCTGGGGTGTCCTCGTCCCCAGCCTCGGAGGACGGCGGGACATCGTCGGTGGACATGGGGGTGGAGGGAGTGGGAGGGAACCGGCCGCCGGCCCAGTTCTGGCGGTGCCGGGCGGCGCCAGAGCCGGACGGCGTGCGGCGGCCGGGGGGCGGCGGCGTCTCGAAGCCCCCGAGGGACGGGGACGAGGCGAAGGGGCTGGCGGAGCCGCGGCGGCGGGCACGGCGCGCGGACAGCGGAGGGGAGGAGTTGGTGACCGGGAGCGGGCTCGACGGGCGCACATCCGGCGACGACACGGCTGCAAAATCGACATGAAAAGTGAGACGAGAATCGAAATCTTGACTGCAAGAAAAGAAAATAATTCGATCTTGAGAAGAGCTGGGGATTGAATCTTACAATTGGGGGAGTTGGCGTTGCCGCCGCCGCGAGATGCCATGGCTTGCGCGCAGAGAGAGAGGAGGAGGAGGAGGAGGAGGTGGTGGTGGTGGGAGACGATAGGGGAAGGGAAGGGGAACCTGGGGTAAAACTTCTAAAATGGCGGCGGGAAGAGGGAAATGGCGGGAACGAGGGCAGCGTTTCCCGCCAAGTGATGGAACCAGGCCAGCTGACGGCGGTGGGCTTCTTTTCGCCGCCATCCAAACTGCTGGGCCATTAAATACTTGGGCCATGGGCCCACGGCCACCGCCGATGTCGACGGAGACACGACTGCATCGCTTTCGCTTCCGTCGAAGGACTCGGGTCGGCACCTTCCGTTCCGATCGTACTGGTAAGTCACAGACTCCTTATGTTTTTCTTTGTAGTAGAACAGTATTTTTTTTTAAATTATCTCAATAGATTCTTGTCTCGACGTCGACAAACCACTCAATATGCGAAGCCTCTCGTGAACGTGCATAGCTTCGAAGAATAGTTCAGCACATTCAGAAGTCATGTGGCTTGAACATGGAGCAAACTCACACTATCATCTATGAAAATAATGCAGCTTGTGTTGCTCAAGTGTAAATGGGATATGTAAAAAACAACCTTACGAAACACATCAACTCCAAGTTCTTCTATACTCATGAATTACATAAGATGAATGAGATTAAGATACTGCATACTAAGTCGTGTGAAAATCTCGTATATTTATTAACTAAGTTACTCGTAGCATCTACTTTTGAAAGGTGCGTTAGAGGAATTGGAATGATAAAACTTAGAGAAGTGCATTCAGGGGGAGAATTTTCATATACTCCTATATAAATCTTGAACGTAAAGTTTGAGTACCCAACGTGGATCTCGATGATCGACATTGAAGTTTGGGTGAATTGTACTATTTTTCCTTAGTAAGTTTTTCATTGAAGTTTTCTTACATAAAGTTTTAATGAGGCAATTCGTGCAACACAGCAAGTATGCTATGTACTCTTTCTCCAAATGTTTTTCCCACTTGGTTTTTCTGGAGTGTTGATGAGGCATATGCATCTCGTAGCAAAGGGTCCAAGGGGAAGTGTTGGGAAACCATCTGGCCCATGAGGCCCAGTATGTTCCCTTAGCCGAAACCCTAGATGTAGGCTATAAATAGGAGGTAGTGGTCCCCCCATTGTACATGCAATCAAAAATAAAGATTCAATTCCTCCTTATATTGTGTCTCTCCCTCTTTCTATTCTCCACTTTAGATCTGTTCGGAAACCCCGGACTACTTCGGTAGCGAGGTTTTTTAACACTATAGTGTGGCAGTACAATATTATTGAACAAGTACCTGGACCAAGAAAATGCTTCACAAAATAACATATATAAATAAATAAAGGATAAGTCTACTTTGCTTCTGAATTATCACATTTGTCTAATTTCCAGCCTCCAACTATAAAATCAGGTATTCAACACCCATTAACTATCAAATCTGTATACTTTACCTCCTCTAGACCAAAACCACCCCGGTTTTACTAAGGTGACATCTAAGTGGATAAGTTTCAGTAACATACCATCCACATCAACCTCCTAGTCATAATCCACATCCTTTTCTTCCTCCTTCCCCCCTTCTCCCATCACCTCCTCATCCTCGCTGCAAATGCAGACCATAGCCATGGCAAACGGTGACGGTGAGGTTTGATGAGGTCCCGAGATGCACCACACCATCAATCCTATACTCTAGCGTCTGTCGCCTCTTGATTTCAACCGCCACCATCATCCCATGGGGTGGTAGTCGTCGTGGGCTTTTAAGATTGGGAGTGTGAGGGATGAGGAGGCCTGTGGGTAGCACGTTGGCAACGGGGAACGCAGAAGTGACAGCGGCGGACGGGAAGGAGAAGGGTGAGGGCAATAGGGAGCGCGGATGCGGCAACGACCAGAAGCTGGGTGGAGGACAGTGAGGGCGATGGGGAGTGTGGATGCGGCAGCGGCTAGTAGCACGAAGGAGGGTGAGGGTGGTGGTGACCCGACTTAGTGAAGCAACCATAGATGGGCCAGCCGAAGTGGGAATAGTTGCGGCCGTTGACTTCAAATCGAGTAGAGAGAGAAGAAGAAAAGGGAGAGAAGAGGATGAGAGGTTGGGCTAATGGGTGGGGCCCCAAATAATTTTTTTTTGGTGATCTTAGTCATTAAGATGCCATGTGGGGTAGAAAACCAATTATGTAGAGTGCGGAGGTGGCGGTAGCCAAGAGCGGGAAGGAGGAGGGCGAGGCCTACAAGGAGTGGATGTGGCAGTTGGGAGCGGGTGAGGGCAATGGGGAGGTGGATGTGGTGACAGCTGGGAGTTGGGAGGAGGAGGGTGTGGGTGAAGGGGAGAGCAGATGCAGCGGCGGCGAGGAGTGGGGAAGAGGAAGTAGCTACGGCTAGGAGCGAGAAAGAGGAGGGTGAGAGTGACAGGGAGTGCGGATGTGGCAATGGTCGTGAACAAGGAGGAAAGCGAGGGTGATGGGGAGCATGAATGCGGTGGATGGCTAGGAGTGGAGAGAAGGACGAGAGCGGAATGGCACCGTGTTCATTCTTAGCATTGAACTATAGAGATGCACCAACAGTCGAGAAAATTGTCATTCTGCCACTTTGGAGATGCGGTATCACCTAAATGCCATCCTCTACTTTACAATCGCCGAAATGCCACTCCCTTCTCTTACACTTCATTTCCATGCCATTTTGGTCGATTTCGGTGGATTTTCCGGATCATGGCATAGTGGAATGTCCCTTCTGCCCACGGTCGCTCTCCTCTTAGCAACTGGATCGACCGTAACCACACTCATAGCCACTCTCTCGCTCTCTGCTCTCCAGCTCTGGCGACAGCGAGGATGACTCTCTCCGGCGAGCCTCCGGCCAGCTGCGGTGTTGCATTGCAAAGGTGAGCCATAGAATCGTTGTGTTGATGCTTTTACAGTGCAGTTTTGATGCTTTTTTCCCCTCTTTTATTTCGTGCATGAAACCCTAGGTTAGAAAGTTTTTGGGGATCCCAGGTGGTAGGGGAGTTGCGGTCGGCGGGATGAATGCCAAGTCAAAGGGCCCTTCGGGGTAATGTGTTCATTGCTCCTTGCTCCTTTATTGATTTCAATTTGGACTTAAGCATTCTCTCCCCGAAGAATATATGAACCATAAACCAAAATGTTACTTTTTGTTGTAATCAATTAAGGGCTTGTAGATTAGATGATTGGGGAGATAGCACAACAGAAACAATAGATTGGTCACTTCAACCCACTCCACTGGCTGAGCTTCCGGCCACTCCACGCCGTGATTATGCAGTGGACAGTTGTAATACAGTGGGAAATGCTGATGCTGAGGGACCTGCTGTATCAGGACAGACGCTTGTAGATTGGGATAATATAAGGATCCAAGAGGCACAAGATGAGGAAGGCAGAATTGAGCAATTGAGTGAGGATCAAGTTTATATGCTTCTGGGATTACGGGATGAGGACAACAAAACAGAAAATTGTAGGAATGATGAGAGGGCTAGTGGTTTTGTAGATGATACTGAGGATGCAAGGATTGATGTTGATGATGTCAACCTGTCGGGACCCGAATCTGCAAATCCGGACCCTCTGTGTATTCAGCACTAGTCCAGGAACGTGCTAGTGCACACAGTCTCAACATGGGTAAATATCACAATCATACCACTCGATACTAATAAAGTACTTTTATTAGATAAACAAACTGGTTGCTTGACCTTAAGGTCAAGTTACAAATATACGCCTCGCAGGGCGAATCTTATTAAAAGAGAAATAATAGCAGCGGAAAAATAAGATAACATCGTGGCGCCATCCAGTATACCACAGGCAACTGACTGGGCTCGCTCCCTAGTTAGACGGTTCCTCTGGAAGCTCCTCCTCCAAAGCTGGTGTAGACTCCTCTTCAACTGGTGTTGTATTGCGGCAAGGGTGAGTACTTGGTACTCAGCAAGTCATGCACAGAATGCAAGCTAATATACTATATGCATGGCTTGATACAAAGGAATAGCTCAAGGTATATTTGCAGTAAAGAGCATTTAACAAGTAGTATAAGTAGATTCGAAAGCAGTAAAAACAAGTATAGCATCAATAACTTTTCCAGGAGTTTAATAAACACCTTTCCCGATTCTAATCCACATTTCCATCAACGTTATTATTAAACCAAACCCAACCTTTCAAGTCCAAGTTATTTTTGAGAAAGTCTAACCCTTGACTGTAATTCCCGAGCGATGTCCAATACCGCGGACACGGCTATTCGAATAGATTTTACACTCTGCAGAGGTTATGCACTTTACCCACAAGATACAGTCAAACACCACAAAGGCGAGTGTCCGTAACAGAGTCTTTCGAAAACTTCTAACAGCACAAGTGGTCCTCCCCGGTGTTGCACACTAACCCTTCCCTTAGCGAAGGCGAAGTTTAGGCCAATCCACCGTTAGATGGGTACCTGGCCGCAGCCCCGGTACGCTCCCCCGTACAACTACACAAAGGGTGTAGTTGACATCCTGAGGTCCCACAGGTACGTTATTAGCAACTTAATCAACTAGGTCTGTCCCATTACAGACATGTGGTTGCACGCTTAACTCAGTTCAAAGGCTTGCAAGGTTAAGTCCTTAGGGTGACCAGGGCAAGACTACCCGAAGAACCAAAACAACGTTCCCGGTGCCACAACTGGCCCACCCGATCGTTCTTGCCACATGCCCCGGTCAAAACTATTTATCAAACCCCCAGTTGATTACCATGCACCACGTGCCATCAACATTACAACACATGATACCTTTCCAAAACAGGTTCAATATATCATTAAGTCAATATTAACATTTTGACTGTCCAAAATCATGTCATGAGCCCGTAGCAGGTCTAAGCAATATACTACAACGATCTAAATTCCCATGTTGGCAATTTAATAATGTCCAACTATTTAATCTTCAACTAGGGTGACAAGGGATCATGGCACATATATAATTAACCAAGGTGTCATACAGCAATTTGGCATTTATCTAATTCCCCATAATTAAATAAAGTATTTTCTAATTAAACTAGCATGCGATAGTTTTAAATCGAATTAATTTGAAATTGGGGTCAACATGGTCAAAGCACAACTTGCCTTCAAAGAGTACTTGTTCTTGGTCCTGAGCTGGCTCCTGGGTCAACACTTCTCCTTCGAAGCCTTCGGGCACTTCAACGTCTACTCGTAAAGCGTGCAAATAGCAGATAATAAATAAACAGTAGACAAAAAGTGTCCAAACATCCAAATAAAGTTCACAAACAGAGAGAGCATAATTTTATGAATTTTTAGAAACTGGAATCGTCAAATTCGGAGTTTAAACGCAAAAGTTATAGCATTTTGAAGTTTAAATAATCAATTAAATAATTATACAGAGAAAAAATTTGGTCCAAAAATTAAATAAAATTCATCATTAGGTAGATCTTAATTTTATACAAATTTAGAAATTTGAATCACCCAAATAGGAGTTAAAATGCAAAAGTTATAAGCGTTTGAAGTTTGAATCAAATTTTAAAATCAATAAATCGAATTTAAATCTTTATTCTTAAAATAAAATCGATTATGACGTCAGCGTGATTTTCCTCCGAATTATTTTTCTAATGAAAAATCGATTTATTGCGTCAGCCGGTCCATAGACTGGGTCCACGGTTCGGTTTGGGTCCACCGTGGACTCGATCCACGGCTCCACGTGCGGCTGACAGGTGGGACCCCTCGGGTGACGTCAGCGGGGCTCGGCCGAGGCATCTGACAGGTGGGACCCACCGATGACGTCATGGGTGACGTCACGGTGCGGTCGCTGACACGCGGGCCCGGCGTGTCAGTGCCCCACGCTCACGCCCGCGTGGGCGCGGCGGTTTGGCTCCCCGGACACGTGGCTCGATCCGAGCCGTTGGTTTGAAATCCGACGGCTAGGATCGAATCTGGGCTACACGCGTTGGAGCGGATGTGGTCGATCTGGGCCGTTGGATCTTGATCCAACGGTCCAGATCCAATCTAGTTCTTTACGGGTTTGGGAAACACGTGACTCACCGTAGCCGTTCGATCTTGATCTAACGGCTGAGATCTATCCTAGCACAGTGCGATTCTAGCTACGTGGCACAATCTAAGCCGTTGGATCTAGATCCGACGGTTGGGATTAGATCTGGGATTTTCAATGGGGAACTCACCGAGGATGACGTGGCGCGATCTGGTCCGCTTGATGAAGATCCGACGGCTGGCAGAGCTCGCGGGGACGGCGAGGGTGCGGCGGAGCTAGGTTGGCCGGAGCTGGGGACGGCGACCTCTCGAACGGCGTTTCCGTGCGTCTCCAGCGAAGTGAGTGGCACTCCCGAACGCGTCTCGGCCTGGGGAATCCGGATCTGGGCTTGACGGCGACGGGAAACGCAAGAAACCGTGGCGGAGGGGAGAATCAACTACGGCGAGCTCGCACGAGTGAACGGCGGCGGCTCAGGCGAGATGGTTTGGGGGCACGGGTGCGCACGGAAGAGAGGAACTCGGCGGTGGTGGTGGCGCATTAAATAGTGCCCTCGGCTTCCGTGAATCTCGTGGAAACCGAGGCCCACTTGCGGGCGACGGCGGAGTCCGGCGGGGACTCGGATTAGGTGACGTGGACGTACATGGGCCGTCCACGTGCCGCGATCAACGGCGGAGATGGTTCGGGCGCGGCCGTGCTACGCGCGGATTGATCCTGACCGTTGGATCTTGATCCAACGGTCCGGATTGATCCCGGTTTAGGGTCAAGTGCGATTTACGCACGCGGCTACGTGGGCCAACGTGGGCCGTTGGATCTTGATCTGACGGTCCACGGGGTTAGGGTTCGGACGCGGTTCGACCGAACCGTGCAGCGCAGTCGGGTCCGAGTCGGACTCGGACTCGAGTCTGACTCGGGCTCGGTCGGATGAACAGTACAAACCCATTCGCATTTTCCAGCGATTAAATAATCCAATTAATTCCCAGAAATTCATTTAATTCATTAAAAATAGCAAAAGGCTCAGAAAAATTCCAGAAAAATTCTGGAAAATATTTTGGAACATTTTGGACTTAAATAAAATATTTCCAACAAAATTTTATTTGCAAAGTCAAATTCTTTAATTATTTCAAAAGGGGATAAATTCAAATAAATTCCAAATAAATCCAAATAAATTCCAGAAAATTCCAAAAATTCACCAAAGTGCCAAATCTTGATTAAACTCATGAAAAGCAAAAATTTGGGGTGTTACACAACCCAGATGAACTCTTTATTTCTTATGACAAGGATCACCCCTCAATGGATCTAGGCATGCTATATCCCTCCATGAAAGAGTTTAGACTTGCTCTAAGACAGTATGCTATCAATGAAGAATTTGATTTAGGGGTTGAAAAAAGTGATCAGACAAGATTTAGAAGGTTCTGCAAAGCTCAAGGTTGTCCTTGGAGGATTGTTGGGCATAGGAGGAGTGATCTTAAAACCATCATGGTACTAACTATTTGACCAATGTTGTGTATGTGCTGATTTGTTTTATCCTATTGGTAACTTTGCATTTGTACTAAATATCTGACCATTGGTTGATATCACGTTGCAGGTCTCAGTTCTCCAAGGGGAGCACACATGCACGTCTAGCAGCAGAGTAAGGGGTACAATAGCCACCAAAGCATGGGTTGCAGAAAAGGCTCTCCCTATTCTGAGAAGGAGTCCTAATATTGGTGCCAAGGAGCTGCAAAAAAAGCTCCAGGATGATTATAAGGTAACAATCACTTATGACACTGCTTGGAAAGGGCAACAAAAAGCTCTTAGGGAGATGTATGGTAGCTGGGAAGATAGCTTCCAATTGCTTTATAGATGGAAAGCAGAGGTCTTAAATAGGTCACTAGGAAGTGTTGTAGAAATAGACACTAGATGTGTAGATGACAGAGTGCATTTTCATAGGTTTTTTTGTGCACTAAGGCCATGCACTGAGGGTTTTCTTAGGGGATGTAGACCTTTCCTTAGCATTGATAGCACTGCCCTAAATGGGAGGTGGAATGGACACTTGGCAGCTGCTACAGCTTTGGATGGACATAACTGGATGTATCCAGTAGCTTATGGGTTCTTCGACTCTGAGACAGAAGATAACTGGGTATGGTTCATGACTCAGCTGCACAAAGCACTGGGAGACCTCCCTCTGTTAGCCATATGTACAGATGCTTGTAAAGGGTTAGAAAATGCAGTTAGCCAAGTATTCCCTAGTGTCAAGAGGGAGTACTTTAGACACCTAATGCAAAACTTCATGAAGAAGTTCCATGGAAATAGTTTTGGTGAAATGTACCCTGCAGCAAGGGCATATAGGGTTGAGGTGTTTGACAACCATATGGAGTCTATTCTCGCAAAATGCCCCTAAGTCATGGAGTATTTGAATAGGTGACATCCTCTGAAGTGGATGAGGTGCATGTTCAATCCAAATGTCAAATGTGATTACATCAATAACAATTTAGCAGAATGCTTCAATAATTGGATTAGAGACATCAAGAATCTCCCTGTGGTTGACCTGGCAGACAAGCTGAGGGAGATGATCATGATTCTCTGGGCCAAAAGGAGAAGGATTGGGGAGAAGTTAGAAGGCAGGATACTACCAGCAGTGTTAGTGCAGATCAAGGCCAGAACTAGGGGGTTGGGACACCTGAAAGTGGTCCAAGCAAACCAAGTAGTGGAAGAGGTGTGGGATAACAGCTCAGGAATGTGGTTAGGGAGAACTCACATGAGTGTACATATCTGGAGTGGCAGCACACAGGCAAGCCCTGTGATCATGCTCTAGCAAGTATCACTACTCACAGGATATTCAACATGCAGGATTATGTCCATGAGTACTTCAGTGTTGACAGATATAAGGCTGCTTATGCCAGCCTCATAGAACCAATGCCAGACAAGTCACACTGGCCACAGGTAGATCTGTTATTTAATGTGCGTGCACCACTTGCCAAGAGGTCAGCTGGAAGGCAGAGAAAACTGAGGATTAAAAGCTTTCTAGAGGGAGGCAGTAGCTCTGGTGCCAAGCAGGGTGACAAGTCAAAGAAAACAATGGTGAGAGGCCCTATCAAGTGTAAGAGATGTGGGGAGGTTGGCCATCGACAGGCAAGCTATAAGTGTCCACTAAATGGCACAAAGAAAAGGCAAGCTACAAATCTTGTTATATATCAGTCTTCCTTTTTTTTGTTTACAACTGACAAGATTTTGTGTTGCTGGAAAAGAAAGACTAGGAGCAAAAGCTATGGCAGCACAAGTGAGCAACCAGCCAATGCTCCTGTTCATGACAGCCCTGGAGTAGTAACCAGGAGGTACTTGCTTGAAATTCTCTAATCATTTCTAATTGTACATGGTTTGCTCATATCATACCATGCTTCTTTTTTTAGTCGCCTAAGCACAATCATATCAGCAGCTGCAACTTCACAAGCATGTCAGCAATCAGCTAAGAAGACAATATCACCTAAGAAGACAAGATCACCTAAGAAGAAGACTTGTGATGTCCACTTTTGTACTAGTAATGGCCACTTGTGAGGAGCTGTGAATGCTTCTACTTTTGTAATGGCCACTTGTGAAGAGCTACAAACTTTGTAATTGTTAGAACCTTTTGTAGTGCTTGTAATGCTTCAGGCTGTAATGCCTAATACTTGTAATGGCTGATGCTTGTAATACTTCAGACAATACTTTTGTGATGCTTGTAATGCTTCAGACAATACTTTTGTGATGCTTGTTCATCAGTGAAGCTATTTTCAGTCTTAGCCTGTGATGATGACAAAAATCAAACATTGGCACTTAAAAGTCACTGCTTGAATTGCATTACAGAATTACAAGCATCACAATTAGACATGCCACCATTAGACATTACTAAAATCAAACATTGTCAACACTTAAAAGTCACTGCTTGAATTGCATTCCAGAATTATATTACAAAAGTCACTACATTGCAATCCAGGAAATCTAACCACCATTACAAATTTGGAAGAGACCCAAATTGAGACGGTAGTATGTTAAGATGCTATTGATGCACCATGTTAAGATGCTATTGCTCTTCGTATCATAAATATGCCCTTCGCATCTAGCATAGATTTGCTCTGAACCATGTTAAGATGCTATTGCTGCATCAGAAACATGCCAGCATCAGAAACATATGCCATCAACTTTCTCCAGAAACATATGCCAGCAACAGAAACATCATGACACAACTAGCATCAACTTTCTCCACAAACATGCCATATGTTGCATACATTTCATTTCAACAAGCATCAGGACACCAGAAACATGCCATATGTTGCATACAAGTCATTTCAACAAGCATCAGACCACAAAAGGGTCAAAACATTTCATTGCAACAAGCATCAGAACATTTCATAATACATCATTTCACAATTACAAATAGAACCAATACTACTAGCATTGCAGCTATCACTATGTTGCACACAACCAAGATGTGGCCAATCTTCACCAGCTTTGACACCTCCAATTTAATACCGTACCACTGGCTTTCACCTTCTCCATTTTCAGCTTCTCCATTTTCAGCTTTAGGGATCACACCTTCACCTTCAGCTGCGGCTTTAGCGACATTGCATGAAGTGACTAATTCTTTGTATTCCTCACGCCACATGTAAAACAAACACCGTCCAGGATTCTGAAAATTATCACCATTTAGAGCAATAGTTAGGAACCCTAGATACGAATAGGAACCCTAAATCCTACCAAATTTTCCAAATCGAAACACTCAATCCACTTACATCTTGCTCGTTCCGCCGACACTTGAAGAAGGTCCTTCCGGGGTTCTTCTTTGACCTCGACACAAGTTCCAGAATCCGGTCGCCACACCTTGGGCACTCCACGAGGGACAGCCCACTCGGACCGGATTCATGCTTTGGCGAAGGGCGCGCACCTGAATGAAGTGAGGAGCTCCTCTGCGACATCTTGAGGCCGCCACACCGTCGCCGTCACCGGGAAAGGATGTCCTTGCGAAGGTTCGGTTGGTCCGGACGAGGAGAAAAGGACGAGCTGGTTGCCTGGTTCCATTTGTGCTCGGTCGCCCTCGTCGCCCTCAACACATAGATTTGGCTCGGGAGTACGATCGTCATTTCCAGTGGCTAGATAAGCAAAGAAAATTGAAATTCATTTTATAAATGCGAAAATAGCATTTTGGCGAGGAGGGCACGATAAAAGTGGCATTTTAACAAAGGCAGCGACGAAGATAGCATTTGGGCTAGCGCCACTCTTGAGAGTGGCAGAATGACAATTTTCTCCCAACAGTCAGGGTTTTGTATTAGGTAGTAACCACCCTATTTCTGCCATTACAGAAAAAAAAAATTCTAAACCTTTTTCCTTTTGAGTAAATTTATCATCTGCAAACCAGTTATCCCTAGCCCATATTTTGTGATCCCAGTCCCAGATAACAGTCATATATCAGAAGCACAACCACCATTTTCTGGGGTACCTGTTTTCGCTTTTGAGCTAACACTTGCTTGAGTCTTGACAAAAAGTTGAACCTTGAAGCATTCTCGCTTCCAACATCTCGAGACCAACAATTAGCTAGCACATTCTCTTCAACATACTTGCATAGTTGCATAACAAGTAACCCACCAAAACTCTAACAGGGGATAACTTGCACTGAACTACACAAAAGCATGTGCAGAAAAGGAGACCTAGGACCATCATCGGATACAAAAAATAGTAAACTTTACAGCCGCAAACAAACAGAAACCTGCCTAAGTTGCCAATAAAACAGCTACTAAATACTAATTCCGTTGGACATATATAAGAAATATATAAGCGTCAGATTCGCAACGAACACTTCTTTTGAGAATGTCCAAGAAGATGACATCGGCCACATTGAACGATCCGTTTTGGCCGTTTCAAGCTTTCCATCTTAAGAATCTTCATTTTGGGACGGCCAGGCGGCCTCCGGATCTTGGGAGGGCAAAGTATAACGTCTGTTTTGATGCCTACACCTCGTACCCCAGAGGATGAATTGCTCCAATGGCTCCTGTCAGGAATTGGATAGATTGGCTGAGAGTATGTTTCCCGATACTTCATTACACTGAAGCATTCATGCGCATGCAGGCGAGGATCTTCACCACAGGTAAGCAGTGCAGCGACAGCATGTGCACATGGAATGCCATAAATTTGCCAACGACGGCACGAGCAGAACCTAGCTTGAGTATCCACAATGTTGGTTCGCTCGGATGACACGATCTCAAACTCCACCTTGTTTGCTCGAAGGACTTGATAACAGCATGAATCAGCAATAGCTTCAGATATAAGTTTCTCAGCTGATGGAACAAGAATTGAGTTGTATGATAGTGCCAAGTTGTGACGTTCAGCAAACCAGCAGGTCAGTTGTTGTCTGATGTGCTCTACAGTTTGCACAATGGGAAGCTCATGACAATCAAGGGCCCAGTTATATAATGTCTCAGTTATCACAAGACTAAAATGGCCATATCGGATACCCTCAAAGTAGGCAACTGCCCAGAGGCTTGGTGGAAAACGCTGGAACCATGGCGTGACATCTTGAACTTGCATCATATCATTTACCTTTGAATCGAATTCTGCTGGCGTGAGAGCATATACAGCACTCCAGAAAAGGTTAAGTAATTTAGGATTCTTGAACTCATCACGAAAACTCTCACTCACGTATCTCAAGCAAAATCCATGAAAAGCAGTGGGGAAGTTAACTTCAACAGCTTCAACCACTTGCGGGTGCCTCTCAGACAGTATTGTCAAGATGGGCAACTTATCTGTGTTAACTCCAAGCATCTTCCTCAGTTCTGATAAAAACCACATCCAGTTTTCATCACTCTCAGCATCAACAACAGCAAATGCTAGAGGGAACATCATGTGATCAGCGTCAACAGCTGAGGCACATAGCAATGTCCCAAGATACTTCCCCTTCAGGTTTGCCTTGTCAATTTCCAAAAAGGGCCTACACGCATTTAAAAAACCATAAATGGATGCACGAAATGAGACGAACAGGCGCTGGAAGGAATTGTCCGGTCCAGTTCCTTTGTATATTGCAACACTACCAGGATTTGTCTTTCCAATCTGCTCACAATATGCAGGAAGAAGGCGATATCCATCCTCAAGAGTACCATGAACAGAAGCCATGCTTCTCTCTTTTCCACGCCATGCCTGCATATAGGAAACAGCGACCCCATGCTGCTCCTGAATATCCTGCAATATCTCCTTTGGCTTATACTGTGGGTTATCCCTTAGCCTTGCCTCAACAGACCTAGCCACCCAACCAACAGTAGCCTGCTGATGATGCAAATCACGAACACCCTCACACGTATGCTCCCCATGCAATGTCCGGACAGTGAAAGTCGGAGCTCCGTGGCATTTGGCCACGTGCACACGCCACGGGCATCCTTCCCTTGAGCACTTGGCGATGAATCGGCCCCGGTCAGATTTCACGATACGGAGCTCATAATGTAGAGCAATGGCCATGTCCTTGACAGCCCTCCGGCACGTGTGGACATCAGCAAACTCTTGGCCGATGACAAGGCTTTGCGCTCCTGGTACAAGGTTCTGCTCCTGCTCAACTAAAACCTGGTTATCGCCCGGTACAAGGTTCTGGTCCGGCTGAACTGAAACCTGATTATCTCCCAGTACAAGGTTCTGCTCCGGCTGAACTGAAACCTGATTATCGCTCATTACAAGGTTCTGTTCCGGCCGAACTGAAACCTGGTTATCTTCAATCAATGAGCAGCTCCACAAGCCATGTAAATCACTTGTTATGCCTCATAGAAACCACGCAGACAACTTGATTGAAAGAGATACAGGCAACTTTGCCCTCTAGCTCCAGAAACACCACCCTGTACAGCATTAGCACAAGCATCTAGTCACTAAAGTAAGAAATGGCCATTCCACTCCATAGGTACAAAAATATCAGTGATGGCTAATATGTAGCAAACAAGTGGATACATACATGCAAGGCTGTCAACCATACTAGTTTTAAACTAAAAGAATCCTGAAGTCCAATACATAGAGATGAAAACCAAAGGCATGATGTCACGGTAATACCGGACTACCAAAGCATTCGTAGGCATGTGTGCTACCAAAAGTCCAATCACATGTGTTCCATCACTTTTTAGAGTTCACTTATCAATCAAAAACCTCCTCTCAAAGAATTTACAAACTACAGATCAGTAACCCTAAGTGAGTGGCTGTCTGTGATACAGCCAAGAAACTGAGAGAGCAATATTTACAAATTAACGAAATTATCAATATCGATCTAGTTTAATTTTGATTGAGCATCAGATTCAGAACAATGTAATTGGAAATTTGCCTTCTGAACAGAATGTTACCCTATTCCATCTTTCCAATTGGCCTAATGTTAAAAAAACACAAAAAGAAATGAAGTCCTGGTTATCCTAGATACAAAACATAATTTCATATCATAAGCCAACATGCAAAGTAGTCCCAGTGGCGAAGCCAAGATGAAAATAGAGGGTGGACTCAAATGACTAAGCTGAATTGAGATAAACATAGTCTTGAATTCTTTTGCAATCCAAATTCAATATTTCATCACTTAATCTAAAATTATCAATTAGACAATTACCAAATACCAATTACAATATTTCATCAATCATCACTAGATAAAATACAGCTATTTTAAACAATATTACTATACAACAACAGGAGTAAGGGGTCAAGAGATTCAAGAATGAAGATACTATAGTCTAGAGATAAATTACCAAAGGTCCAAAGCAAAGCCCAATTGGCCAATTGGTATTTCTCTCCTGGCTCCTGCAGTCCTCCCACCCCCAAATCCGCAATTCCACTCCACAGCTGACAGTTTCCCCGCGGGCGGCGACCAACCCCCCTCCTGTCCTCCCCCTCACCGGCTCGGCTTCCCCGCGCGCGCGCGCGGCCACGGCTCTTTGCTCGCCGTCACCGGCCGCCCGCACTCGCCGGCTTGCCGCCTCGCCCAGTCGGCAGTCCCCCTACCGCGGTGCGCCTGCCTACTGCGTGTGCACGCCCCGCTGGCTGCCTTGCCGTGCCCAAGGGCCGCTGTTTGCTGCGATGCCTCCGTCGCTTCGTCTTCCTTTCTCAGCCACCTGGGCAATGTCACGCACCGCCGTACAACATGGGGTTGATCTAGGGGCTCGAATTCGCAGTAGTAACAAATGCTTTTGCAGTCAAGGACCGTAGCTGGCAGAGAAAAGGGCGAGAAAACGCGAAACCCTAGAAATTGAACACCCAAATGCAACGGGTTGGGCTGATGGATCGGGGGGGGGGGGGGGGGGGGTCCGAACTGACCGTCCTCGTCTCGTACAAGGATGTGGCTTCGCCGGCCGTTGACCTTCCGCCGTCGCCGCCACCGGGGCTACAGGGAAGTGGGCAGGAGGTTAAGGATTGGGGATGGATTTTCGCAAGTAATTACCAGCTTTACCCCGATCTCTGTACTCTGTCGTTTATTGGGTTGCTTCCATGCCGCCCGCAACCTGCGAGGCGCAACAGAAGTGGACACACAACCGCTGTGCTGGGCCGTACACGTAGCGAACCACAATCCCGGAGAAGGGGAGCATTTGAGTTTAGAAAATGAGATTATTTTTTTCCTATAGGAATTTTGGGGGAACAAGGGCCTCGTTTGGCAATTTGAAATCAGACCGTTTCTATTAGATTCTGAAAAAAAAATCAACCAAACCGGTTAAAGTTCGGAACGATTCTTCTTGGATCGTTTCTTCTTTTTCCACACAATGGCTGAATTGGTCTCAATCCAGTTCCACTTGATTCACAGAATCCAACCTGAAATATTTCTACCAAGAATCTGAAACCGTACCAAACAGGGCCAAAATCTCAAGGAAATTTTAATCCTCTCATTTCCTTGGGAAATAATCCCTCTCGAAAAATATTCACTGTCACTATTTAGAAGAAACAGGATGAAAATCCCGAGCATTAAAAACTGTAACAGGCTCAAAATAAAAATAAAGGGAAATTAAAAAGCTTAAATTTGAATTCTTGGTCTTGAATCAAATTTTCTCTGTTTGTTAAATTTTTTTGGACTTTTGTCATTTAAAGAAAAACTTTTAAAAGGATAAAAGTAGTGAATCCTTAATTTTAAGTTTCAAAATCAAACAAACAAATAAACCATTCGCAAAAACATCCATATTAACAAAAAGATTAAAAGCAACAATTGAAATTTACAATTTAGTTCTTATATATAATTGCATCACGGCATGTAAAGACCTACCTAGAACCCAAACTAGAAATCGCTAGGAGTCATGCTTGTCTTAACCTACCTCATTAAGTATAAGAAGAAAAACAAAAAAATAGACCATCACCATAATAAGCAATGCATTTTGATTGAAAGATCACTCACATGCATATACACATTTAATGACCACACGTCAATCATCTCCACACCATCTCAGTAAAATCAAACAAATCTCACATTCGCACAATGAACATCCAAAATGAGTATTATTATCATCATTCAAACGGGTATCACATTCAGTTAAATACACTCGAGTCATACAACTGGTAAAATCAAAGAAAGAGACTTTAACACATATATCAAATGTCAAAATACACACAAGGATTCACACTCTCAAACACTTTATATACAAACTATAATCCACACCTCATACCACAAGAATTACATTTAAATCTCTAAGCTTACAACAGAATTTCACTTCTAAACCTCATTCCTCTCCAGACCAACTTAGGACCCTACAGTCTGCACTTCCCCAGTTATGCATCCAGCTAACTAGTAGCCCATTCCGTCTCATCTTGTGCTTAGCCATGTGGAAAGGGAGAATGATGCATGCCTCCCAGCTGTCCCTTTTCTTCCCCCTCCTACCACTTTCTTCTTTTTCTCTTGACAGCAAGCAAAAAAAAAAATATTAATAGGAGGGAGGTAGCATATTATTAAACCAGCCCTTGACCCATTTACTTCTCCAACTCCTTGGTCAGAACCCCCCCCAACCCTCCTATCTTCCTCTTTAATTCTTCCTGCAAGAGAAAAAACAGCCGCAAGGATAGAAACAAGAAAGCAAGAACACCTCAACTCATCCCACCATCTCTCCTTTCATTCACCTCCAAAAACCAAGAATTAGCCAATGCATGTTGTACCAATACATTCTCAATCACACTGGCATTCCATTCATACAAAATTTTGTCACATGCATGTTTGTTTGAGTGGATTTGAGGGAAGAGAGGAGGTAGAGGTGGCCACTGGGGGGGAGAAGCAAGTAGCGCAAGGTGGCCAGAGGCGGCTCGAGAGCTTGGCTGGCAGCGACGAAGAACAACGGCAGCACACAACCTTGGCGTGTGGCGAGGTTGGGGCATGGCCGGTTACTGGCACAGGCGGCCGGTGACTGGCGCAGTTGGCCGGGATAACCACCTGTTTTTCCCACTCCTTCCTCATCAGCGCTCCACTTTTCCCAAAAGAAAAGGTACCAAACGTAAGTCCATGCATCTTCCCATTAACAGTAAAAGCATAATGAATATCATACATTGCTGATTATTCATAGTATTCACATTTCAATCTATGCCTAAACCTTTGGTAGAAATTATAGATCTAGTAACAGGTTTGTTTGGCTACACATAAATGACTTCGAACCATCTATCGAAATGTATGCATATCTAGTCATGGACAAAAAGGCTATACCCCCACAAACTAGTTATAAGGGTTATAGGATGCAATGCAGGATTAAACTTTTGGGGTGCATTAAGAGATTCAATACTCATCTAATTTCTTAGGATAGGAAGGAAGGAAGTATAAACTAAATAACACTAACTGTCGGTGTTTCGTGCACCGGCAATACGGATTTATGGTCGGATGGGGTCGCGCGCTCCCTCTCCCCGAATGGTCGACTCAAGGAGTCAGATGATGTATACTGGTTCGGGCCGAATGTCCCTACTCCAGTTCGTTCGGCGTGGGTGTATTGATCTTTGGGTGAAGAACAAGGGGTGTACAAGCGAGGCGGAGGTGGTGTCCGATCCCCTTGATGTTTTCGCTAGGGAGTTGAGGCTACCTAGAAGACTGTTTTCTCCGCGCCCCCCCTCTCGGGCCCTGCCTCTCCTTATATAGACGGAGGAGGCAGGTTACACGGGAGTTTGGGAAAAACACGAGGAAAGGGGCCTGCGCGTCTTGAAGTCTGGCTTCTGTCTTGTCCGACCAACCCCTGCCCGTCGGCGAGGTGGTGGCTCTGTGATGAGCAGTCTTGCGTAGTGCTGTCTGGGTGGCGTGTCGCGTGGTGCTCCTGTCAGCCTCGGTGGCTTTAATGGCGCTTGACTTTGCCCTGGCCTCGGGAGTGGGCGTGTTCTTCTGCGGCGTGCCAGGCGATGGGACGGGGGCTTGACTTCTTCGGTGGCTCCTCTGACAGTCTTGGGAAGGAGCCGTCTACCCCGGTACGGACGCCAGGGGACGCTGCGCACGAGGCAGCCATCTGACACCGCGTGGGCCCCATGGCTCGCGTGTGGGTGGAGCTTGGCCGATCGTGAGCTTCAATACTAGGCGGTCGAGCCCGCCGATCGCCAGGGTCGGTCTGCATAGGTCGGGTTCGATCTCTGCGGCCCAAGTGCCTTTCGGCGGTCTGGCTTTCGCATGGGTCACCCGTCGCTCGCTTCCGGCCGATGGGGTACCCATGGTACGGCATTGCCAAGAGTCTGAGCCCCGAGCCGGGTCGGAGAGCCTGGTCGGGGTTAGCTGCCCGAGGTTGGTGGCGCTAGGCTCGCGCTGGCCGCTTGGGGAGCCGCACCACTTAAAGGAGCCCGGTGCAAGGCGAAGACCGGCAGGTGTAGCCCCGAGCTGGCCTGGAGAGCCGGTGGGGTTTTGCCCTGGTGGCGCCATCGACCCGAGGTCGGCGGTGCTTGGTCGGTGCGATCGCTTGAGTCGCCGCCAGCCAAGAAAAGAACCCGGTGCGCGAGCGCACCTTGGGTGTAGCCCCGAGCCCCGGTCGGAGAGCCTGGCCGGGGTTTAGCGGCCGGACTCGCGTGCCACGCTGCTCGTGGGCTTTTAGAGTCGGTTTGAGCGAACGACGTTTACCTTCGTCGGTTTGAACGTCGTGCTCGCGCGAGCTGCTGTCGGGCAATCCGAGTGGAACCTTGGCGATCCCCTTCGAGGGGGATCGTTCCCAAGCGGACGTAGTTCCCGGCGTGGGCGTCCGACCCGCTGTGGGGCGTTCCATAAAAACCTTTCCTTACTCATCCCGGGTCGGGCTGCCGGGTCGTCCGCCAACCCGAGCGCTGGCGCCGCCACTCATCGATGAGCTCGCGAGAGAGTGTGAGGTATGGTCTCGGACGCGGGCCCACGATGATTGGGTCGTCCGCCAGGCCCATATAGAGGCCTCTGAGGGGCTCACTGCGACCCGCCCTTCGCTCTATTTTATGTGTTGGGGCGGCTTTCATTCCAGCTGGCTGGATTCGGCCTTCGTAACCCTCGGCCGCAGTCAGGGCCTCAGTGCGAGCCCGCTGGCCGCTTGCTTTCCCGAGGCCGGGCGGCCCAGTGGGCCGTTTTCTTACCTTTCTTGGCATGGGGGCGTTTTCTTACCTTTCTTGGCATGGGGCCGTTTTCTTACCTTTCTTGGCACGAGGCCGCCAGATAGGGACATAGAGTTTGTAATAGAGCTTGTACCGGGTACAGCACCGATAGCAAAGAGACCCTATCGGATGTCTACCGAGGAGTTGGTAGAGATGAAGAAACAGCTAGAGGAGTTAATGGAGAAAGGATTTATCAGACCGAGTTCGTCGCCGTGGGGAGCACCAGTTTTGTTTGTCAAGAAGAAGGACGGGAGTTTCAGGATGTGCATTGACTACCGTGCACTCAATGAAGTCACCGTGAAGAATAAGTATCCGCTACCCAGGATTGATGATTTGTTTGATCAGTTAAGAGGAGCCGGAGTTTTCTCCAAGATTGATCTGAGATCGGGATACCATCAGTTGAAGATCCGATCAGAGGATATTCAAGATCGCATTCTCGTCAAGATATGGACATTACGAGTTTCTGATTATGTCCTTTGGATCGATTTAATGCGCCAAATTTATTTCATGAATATGATGAATAAGGTGTTCATGGAATATTTGGACAAGTTTGTCGTCGTGTTCATAGACGATATCCTAATCTACTCCAAGACAAAGGATGAACATGCCGAACACTTAAGGCGAGTTTTGGAAAAGGCGAGGGCGACAACTTTTCGCCAAGTTCAGCAAGTGTGATTTTTGGAAGGACAAGGTGGAGTTTCTTGGACATGTAATGACCGTGAAGGAGTCGCCGTGGATCCAAGCAAAGTAGAAGGCGTGTTACATTGGGAGCGACCAAAGGCGTGACCCGGTCGGAGTTTCCTTGGAATGGCAGGATATTACCGCCGTTTCATCGAAGGCTTTTCGACAATCGCGAAACCTCTTACGCAGTTGCTAAAGAAGGAAAAGAAGTTTGCATGGACGCCGGAATGTGAGAAAGGATTTCAGGAGCTGAAAAGCGATTGACGCCAAGACCGGTGCTAGTTCTACCGGATGTTGCTCAAAGCTTCGATATTTATTGTGACGCATCGCGCCAAGGACTTGGATGTGTCTTGTCTGAGAATGGAAAGGTCGTCGCTTATGCATCAAGACAGTTGAGGCCGCATGAGGAAAATTATCCGACACATGACCTAGAGTTAGCCGCCGTAGTGCATGCTTTGAAGATATGGCGTCACTATCTGATTGGAAACAGATGTGAAGTATATACGGATCATAAGAGCCTTAAGTACATATTCACCCAGTCGGATCTGAATATGAGGCAAAGGAGATGGTTAGAGTTGATCAAGGACTATAATGTTGGAATCCATTACCATCCCGGGAAGGCCAACGTAGTAGCCGATGCTCTGAGTCGGAAAAGCCATACCGTGAGTACGTTGCTAGCCACAAGTCAGGATGAGTTATGTAAGGATTTTCAGAAAATGAGGATCGAGGTAGTACCTAGCGGATTCTTGGCCGCATTGGAAGTAAAGCCTACTTTAGAGGACCAGATCCGAGAAGGACAGAAGGATGATGACAGGATCCGTAGGATTAAGTCCAAAAAGGAGGAAGGCAAGGCAGAGGACTTCAAGTTGGATGAGCAAGGCACGTTGTGGATGAAGGATCGCATTTGTGTGCCTAACAAAAAGGAGTTAAAGCAATCGATTACGGAAGAAGCCCATGACTCAAGTACTCGATTCATCCCGAAGCGCCAAGATGTATCAGGATCGAAGGAGAGATTCGGTGGCCGAGTATGAAACGTGAAGTTGCCGAGCATGTTGCATTGTGCGGCGTATGCCAGAGAGTCAAGGCAATGCATCGAGACCACAGGATTGCTACAAATTACCGAAGATACCTGAGTGGAAGTGGGAGGAAATCGGAATGGATTTCATTACCGGCTTGTCAAGACTCAAGGAGGTTGTGACTCCATATGGGTTATAGTGGATCGCTTGACTAAAGTAGCCCATTTTATCCAGTGAAGACCACTTACTCGGAGATAAATTAGCAGAGTTGTACATGATCGGGATTGTTTGTTTGCACGGAGTGCCAAAGAGGATTGTATCGGACAGAGGTACCCAATTTACCTCAAGGTTACGGAATAAGTTGCATGAAGCCATGGGAACCCGTTTAAACTTCAAGATCTGACTTATCATCCACGCACGGATGGGCGAGGCCAGAAAGAGTCAACCAGATTCTGGAGGATATGTTGAGAGCTTGTGCATTGGCTTATGCTACCTCTTGGGATAAGAGTTTGCCGTATGCCGAGTTCGATTACAACAATAGTTATCAGCTAGTTTACGATGTCACCTTTGAGGCCTTTGTATGGTCGACCTGTCGGACGCCATTGAATTGGAATGAGACCGTGAGCGTGTCTTTGGGCCTGATATTCTTCAAGAGGTCAAGAACAGACGCCATGATTAGGGAAAGGTTGAAGATAGCCCAATCTCGACAAAAGAGTTATGGCCGACAATCGTCGCGAGATTTGAGTTTTGAACCGTAAGACTTTGTATACCTCGAGTTACGCCTCGTGGGAGTTAAGAGGTTCCATGCCAAAGGGAAACTTGCACCCTGCTATGTTGGACCATTTAAGATTTTGAGCCGCAGAGGCGAAGTTGCTTATCACCGGAGTTGCCACGATCGTTAGCGAGGAGTACATGATGTATTCCATGTGTCCCGATTGAAGAAGTGTCTTCGAGTTCACGAGGAAATGCACACCGCTAGAGTCAATTGAGTTGCAAGAGGATTTGACCTATAAGGAGTATCCCGTGAGGATTCTAGACACAATGGATCGAGAAACTAGAAACAAGTCAACCCGTTTCAGAGAGTTCAAAGGAGCAACCATGCAGAGAGCGAAGCGACTTGGGAGCGAAGAGGATTTGAAGAGAGAATTTCCAAACCTATTCCTCAGTAAGCCACGAATCTCTGGGACGAGATTCTATTAAGGGGAGGTTTGTAACACCCCAAAATTTTACTTTTCCTAAATTCATGTGTGATTTGGCACTTTGGTGAATTTTTGGAATTTTCTGAATTTATTTGGATTTATTTGGAATTTATTTGAATTTATTCCATTTTGAAATAATTGAAGAATTTAATTTTGCAAATAAATTTTTGTTGGAAATATTTTATTTGAGCCCAAAATGATCCAAAGTATTTTCCAGAATTTTTCCGAATTTTTCGAGTCATTTGCTATTTTTAATGAATTAAATGAATTACTAGGAATTATTTTAAATATTAAATCGCTGGAAAATCAAACTCGGGTCAAATCTTGTTCATCCGACCGAGCCCGAGTCGACTTCGAGTTCGAGTCCGACCGAGCCACGTGACTCGACCGAACCCACTCCTAACCCTAATCAATCCCAACCGTTGGATCAAGATCCAACGGCTGAGATACGCCCGTACCGGTTCGAGCCGTATCCGGCCCGGATCCGATCGCGCCGTGCGATCGTGGCCGTTGATCGTGCCACGTGGGCGGTGAGAGTCGTCGTCTTCGCCGAGACCGAGCCGGACTCGCCGCCCGCCGCCCGGCCGTGGAGGATTAGGTTTCCGCTCAGGCACGAACGCCGAGGCTATTTAAAGCGTGAGACGCCCCCGAGGTTGCCCTCATCCTTGCGCACCGTTCCTCGAGCCATCTACGCTGAGCCGCCGCCGTTGAGCCGCAATCGCTCGCCGGAGTTGTCTCTTCCTCCGCCAAGGTTTGCTGTTTTAAAGTCGTCGTCAGTCGTCTTCCGCCGAGAAGGAGCTCAGATCTGGGATCCCCGCGACGAGACGCGCGAAGGACCCTTCATCTCGCCGAGCAACCGGAACGCCGTCGGGCTCATCGTCGTTCGTCTCGGTGCCCAAGCTTCGCGGAGTGCCATCGCCAGGACTCCGCGAGCTCAGAGGACCGTCGATCCAGACGGACGGTTGAGGTGAGTTCACGTGTTCCAAACCCGATTAGATGCGGACCGCTGGATCAAGATCAGCGGTTCACAATCGCCACGCGTCGTAGCAAAGGTGCTATTATAGGATTAGATCCGACCGTCCGATCTAGATCGAGCGCCCACGATCATCGAGTGGTTTAACGTGTTAACCCTGGATCTAATCCGCGCCGTTGAATTTCAAATCAACGGCCGTGATTGGCGCCACGTGTCGGGAAGTTGGACCGACGCGGCCCGCTGGCCCACGCAGCTGGCAGTGGACGCCGACACGCGGGCCCGCGTGTCGAGGGCCCGCATGTCGATGGTCGACCCGCCCGCCGACGTCACCCATGACGTCACAGTGGACCCCACTGCCAAAGACTGACCGAGCCCCGCCGACGCCGCCGATGACGTCACGAGTGGTCCCACATGTCGGGCCTCACGTGGAGTCGTGGGCCGAGTCCACGGTGGACCCGAGCCGAGCGTGGACCAAGTCCATGGACCACCGACGCCACCACCCAATCGAGGTCGCCACGTGTCCTTCCGACGCAATAATTAAGTTCGAAAAAAGAAAATGATTTATTAATTCGAAATATTGATTCAAATTTAGATTCAAACTTCAAACGCTTATAACTTTTGCGTTTCAACTCCGATTTGAGTGATTCAAATTTCTAAATTTGTATAAAATTCAGATCTACTCAAATATGAATTTTATTTAATTTTTGGACTAAAGTTTTTCTCTGTAATATTATTTAATTGATTATTTAAACTTTAATAAATCATAACTTTTGCGTTTTAACTCCAAATTTGACGATTCCAGTTTCTAAAAATCCAGAAAATTATGTTCTCTCTGTTTATGGATTTTATTTGGAGTTTTGGGATGTTTTTGCCTATTGTTTATTGGGTATTTGCTATTTGCACGCTTTACGAGTAGACGTTGAAGTGCCGGAAGGATTCGAGGGAGAAGTGTTGACTCAGGATCCAACTCAAGACCAAGAGCAAGTACTTTTTGAAGGCAAGTTGTGCTTTGACCATGTTGATCCTATTTTGAAATCTATTTTGATTTAAACTATTGCATGCTAGATCAATTAGCAACATACTTTGTTTAAACATGGGGGTTAGATAAACACCAATTTGCTGTATGACACCTTGATTATCTAAGTATGTGCCATGATCCCTTGTCACCCTAGTTGTGGTTTACTAGTTGGACATTATTAAATTGCCAACATGGGTTTAGACCGTTGTAGTATCTTGCTTAGACACGCTACGTGCTCATGACATGATTTTGGACAATCAAATGCTAATATGGACTTAATGATATATTGAACCTGTTTTGGAAAAGTATCATGTGATGTTGACTGACGTGGTGCATGGTAATCAAGCGGGTTTGATAAACAGATTTCGATCGGGCATGTGGCAAGAGTAATCAGGTGGGCCGGTTGTGGCATTGGGAGTGTTGATTTGGTTTTTCGGGTAGTCTTGCCCTGGTCACTCTAAGGACTTAACCTTGCAAGCCTTTGAACTGGTCATACTTGCAACCACATGGTCGGAATGGGACGGCCCTAGTTGACTAAGTCGCTAAGGACTCACTTGTGGAGCCTCAGGGTGTCGATTACACCGTTTGTGTGATTATGCGGGAGCGTATCGTGGCTGTGGCCAGGTACCCATCTAACGGTGTGTTGGTCCCATACTTCGCCTTGGCTAAGGGAAGGGATGGTGTAGAGCACGAACCGGAGAGGACCACCTGTGTTGTTTGAGGCTTAGAAAGGCTTTGTTACTGAACTTCGCCTTTGTGGTGTTTGACTGTATCTTGTGGGTAAAGTGCATAACCTCTGCAGAGTGTGGAATCTATTTGAATAGCCGAGTCCACTGTGATCGGACAATGCTCGGGAATTACAGTCAAGGGTTAGATTTTCTGAAAATAACTTGGATTTGAAAAGTTGGGTTGGTTTAACAAAGAAGATGATGGAAATATGGTTTAGGATGGGGAAAATGTTTATTAAAACTTCTTGAAAAGTTATTTACGCTTTACTGATTTCTACTGCTTTCGAATCTACTTATATTACTCTTCGAATGCTGTTTACTGCAAATATACCTTGAGCTATTCCTTTGTACCAAGCCATGCATATAGTATATTAGCTTGCATTCTGTGCATGACTTGTCGAGTACCAAGTACTCACCCTTGCCTCAACACAATACAGTTGAAGAGGAGACTACGCCAGCTTCGGAGGAGGAGTTCCAAGAGGACCCGTCTACTTAGGGATGCGAGCCCGGTCGGTTGCCTGTGGTATCTTGGATGGCGCCACTAAGTTTATTTGATTTTCATTCTTTGTTATTTCTCTTTTAATAAGTTTCGCCTTGCAAGGCATATATTTGTAACTCGGCCATAAGGTCGAGTAACCCTTTGATTATTTAAATAAAGTACTTTGATAGTATCGTTTGGTATGATTGTGATATATACCGATGTTAAGACTGTGTGCACTAGCGCGTTCCTGGACTAGTGCTGAATACACAGAGGGTCCGGATTTGCAAATTCGGGGTCCCGACAGAGGGGGTTCTCGGTCGGGTTGGAGAAGTGACGCACTGCTCCGTACGATTGTCAGGCGCCGGCATTAATGGTATTTGACCTCAGCGTGGCCTCGGGAGGGGGCGTTCCCCTCTATTGTGTGTCAGGATGACGGGACCGGAGCTTGACTTCTTAGGCGGCCTCCCTGACACCTTGGGAAGGAGCCACCTACCCTGGTGCGGACGTCTTGGGACGTCACGTCGGTAGGGCAGGTGTCCAAATGCTTCGATGGAGTCGTTGCATGCTCCGACCCAGGGGGTTGGATCGAGCTGGGCACCCCGATCCTCGGGGGGTCGGAGCGCGTCTGTATTTGTGCTTGGCCGGGGACAAGATCCCTTCGTGGCCCATGGGCCCTTGGTCGGAACTGGGCCTCAAAGGCAGCCCGTTCACTGTCCCGGGCTGCTGGGGATACCCATGGTACGTGTACTCGTCAGTAGCCCATGGGCGTGTTTCGCCAGAGGCGGTCGGGGTTTGCTCTTTGTGCCACCTTGGTCGGATGTCGTCCGTCGGTCCATCCGGTCTTGGCGCACTCCAGCTGGTGTAGCCCTCGAGCCCCGAGCGGCCTGAGAGTCGGTCGGGGGGTGAACTTGCCGATGTAGGCCTGACCGAGTGCGCAAGGCGCGCTCACTCGGCCTGCAAGGCGAGCGCACCGGCAGTGTAGCCCCGAGCCGGCCTGAGAGCCTGGCTGGGGTGAACTTGTCGATGTAGGCCCGACCAAGTGCGTGCAGGCGCTCTCACTTTCGCCGGTATGGAAGCACCTGGGTGTAGCTGGAGCGGTCGGAGAGCCGTCGGGGATGAACTTGTCGATGCAGGGGCACGAATCCCTTGGCGAAGCTCCTGGTGTCTCGTGCTTACGTTGGGGACCGACCCATCCGCCCTTGCTTGAACGGCAGGGCGGCCGGTGAGTGAAGCAAAGACGGCGCCCGCCCGAGACGACGCGACCTTCGGCTCCGCCGCCATGACATTAATGCAGAGTGGTGGGAGCGGAAGGGAAACGTCGCTGCACGAGGCGCGGCAGCTAAGCCGGCGGGCGCCGCCCAAGATGGCGTCCTCCCAAGACTGCTCGCCCCTATAAATGCAAAGGCCGAGTGTGGAGACGCCTCACTTGATTTCTGTAACACCCCAAAATTTTGCTTTCCTTAAATTCATGTGTGATTTGGCACTTTGGTGAATTTTTGGAATTTTCTCGAATTTATTTGGATTTATTTGGAATTTATTTGAATTTATTCCATTTTGAATTAATTAAAGAATTAAACTTTGCAAATAAAATTTTGTTGGAAATATTTTATTTGAGTCCAAAATGATCCAAAATATTTTCCGAATTTTTCTCGAATTTTTCTCGAGTCTTTTGCTATTTTTAATGAATTAAATGAATTATCGGGAATTATTTTAATTATTAAATCGCTTGGAAAATGCGAGTGGGTTTGTACTGTTCATCCGATCGAGCCTGAGTCGGACTCGAGTTCGAGTCCGACTAACCCGACCCGAGCCACGCGTGACTCGGCCGGACCAAGTCCAAACCCTAAGCACGTGAACCGTTGGATCGAGATCCAACTACCAACTCAGCGCCAAGACCGATCCGATCGGATCCGATCCGCACTGTTCACGCTGCGGCGATCCCGGCCGATCGTGCCACGTGGGCCGCGGCGCCGTCGTCGTCCCGCCGAAGTCCGGCCGGACTCCTCCGCCGCCGCCGCCAGTGTGGGAGGAGGCCATCGTGAGGAGAATGGGAACCGAAGATGAGGATGTCGGTGAAGACGCCGCGAGAACCCCTACCTGGCGCGCGCCAACCGCTTGTGTTTCGTGCACCGGCAATACGGATTTATGGTCGGATGGGTCGCGCGCTCCTCTCCCGAATGGTCGACTCAAGGAGTCAGATGATGTATACTGGTTCGGGCCGAATGTCCCTACTCCAGTTCGTTCGGCGTGGGTGTATTGATCTTTGGGTGAAGAACAAGGGGTGTACAAGCGAGGCGGAGGGTCGGCTGTCCGACCCCCTTGATGTTTTCGCTAGGGAGTTGAGGCTACCTAGAAGACTGTTTTTCTCCGCGCCCCCCCTCTCGGGCCCTGCCTCTCCTTATATAGACGGAGGAGGCAGGTTACACGGGAGTTTGGGAAAAACACGAGGAAAGGGGCCTGCGCGTCTTGAAGTCTGGCTTCTGTCTTGTCCGACCAACCCCTGCCCGTCCCGAGGCAGGGGTGGTGGCTCTGTGATGAGCAGTCTTGCGTAGTGCTGTCTGGGTGGCGTGTCGCGTGGTGCTCCTGTCAGCCTCGGTGGCTTTAATGGCGCTTGACTTTGCCCTGGCCTCGGGAGTGGGCGTGTTCTTCTGCGGCGTGCCAGGCGATGGGACGGGGGCTTGACTTCTTCGGTGGCTCCTCTGACAGTCTTGGGAAGGAGCCGTCTACCCCGGTACGGACGCCAGGGGACGCTGCGCACGAGGCAGCCATCTGACACCGGCGTGGGCCCTACTGGCTCGCGTGTGGGTGGAGCTTGCTGACCGTGAGCTTCAATACTAGGCGGTCGGAGCCCGCCGACCGTCCAGGGTCGGTCCTGCATAGGTCGGGGTTCGATCTCTGCGGCCCAAGTGCCTTTCGGCGGTGCTGGGCTTTCGCCGCGGTGGGTCAGCCCGTTCGCGTTTCCGGGCTGATGGGGGTACCCATGGTACGGGTACTCGTCACTAACCAACACCAAGAAACATGCATGCCCTTTTCTGTAAATGGCAGCACAATAAGTACTCGAGAACCCAATACGATACACAAATGTAGTCGGTAATGCATCGGTGACAAAACCCACACATATGCCTTACAATCTGACAATTAGAACTCCATCCATGTCTACACATATGAAGATCTACCGAACAACAACAATAGTTATATTAAGGACCCAAGTACATGCATTCTAAATTGTTAGCCCAAAACAAATTTATGTTTAAACAATGTCACAGCTATCACATTCTGCAATTTGATCATAAATCAAGGATAGTCGAGAGCACAAATAATTAGCTAAGGTCGACACAAAGGAAGCACATTTATACCTCTGTTGAAAACAAACCAGCATTTCTATTTCATTCACGGATAATGGGGAATAGACAAACAGCTATGTCATGAACCATTTCAACTCATTCTCTGCCTAAACATGACAATGATTCTAAAACCTGAATACCAACGAGCAACAAATCATAGCACATGCATGCATGAAAATACATACACATCAAGTTAGCAATAAAGCAGATCCATTCCAAAGATATATATCAATGATCACACTTCACAACTAAATCAGAGCTAGAGATACTTGGCTGAATAAGAGCATAACAGCACACTACTTAATCTGGGACTTTACATATTTGATGAGTAACTATGGCATAAACAACTTTACCCCATTTCTTCATTTCAAGCATGAAGATACAAAACTCCAGTGATAAACATTACTCCCTGTCAGAATAATACAAAACGCTATCATCTTTGGTCAACAGTGATTCATTTAACCAGCTATATATATACACTAATCACATTGCTCAGGAGGTCAATCTTTTGGATCACACATACACATTGATTACCAGAAATTGAAACACAAAAAATAAGCAAACTGATTTATCAGTATCTCAAGTTCACTCTCATTTATTAACATAAGTGTTCATCGCATCAATTTTAAGCACAAAAGGTTTAGTCTAAAATAAAATCAACATCAACATTAGCGAAAGGAAAGATCATAACAACACTTAGCTTATTTGGGTAGTTGTAGCAGTAGCAGCGGCCATAGGACCCGTGGGTTGACGTTGCATGGGGGTGTGGATGTCGGTGTCATCTTCGCAGTGGCGAGATCATCCTCGGTGCTATGGGACCGAGGTCAATCAAGGTGGGGTGGCCCGAGAAGGCTGCCGGCTTCGAAATCATCGAACTCACCGGTGTCCGAGAGTACACAACCTAGAGAAGAAACGAGAGAAAGGAGTAAGTAGAGAAGGGGAAGAAGAGAGATAGTAAGATGAACAGAGGAGAAGGGAAGAACTTAGCTCGGAGAAGGGCGTCAGGGGTCGACCAGGGCATCACCAAAGTCGGAGGGGACTAGATCTGGTAGGGGGCCATCAAATCCAGCGAGGAAACCATTCGGGAGCTAGGGAAGCCGAGAGGTGCAGGCGGTGGCATAGGGAGACGACTGGAGTAGGAGGCAGCGGAGAGCCGGCATTGGGCTGGAGAAGAGAGGGAGTGAGGCAGCGGTGAAAGGGGGAGAGAGAGAGAGAGAGAGTTGGGGGCGACGCTAGGAAGGGGAGGAACCGATGGGGCTATTCGATTTAGGGGAGAAGGTGGTGGCGCTCGGCAAGGGAGGAGGATGCATGGCTGAGCGAGAGAGGATAAGAAGGGAGAGCCGGAGGTGGTGCGATCGGCCCTTGATGGAGAAAGCGGCGGCCCGCCTGGAGAAGGGGAGGCGCATGAGGAGAAGAGAGAGAGAGAGAGAGAGAGAGAGAGAAGGGCGGCGGTTGAGTGGAGAAAGAAGGAGAGAGGGGGTGTGCGACTGAGTGGAGAAAGAAGGAGAGATGGGGGGTGCGACTAAGTGGAGTAGGGCTAGATTTAGGGGTTCAGCCGGGCCAGTTGGGCCAAGAGAAATGGGTCCCGACCATAAAAATGAATGAATAAATAAATGAGTGAATAATTAAATAAATCTAAAAACATAAAATAAAATAATTTAAATATATATGTATGTCTTTCAACCTGTGCCAAAAATAAAAGAAAAAGAAAATAGGTTGGGAGAGCAGTAGAAAACAAATCCAAATTTTATATTTCTTTTTCTTGTTTCTCTCTTTTCTTTTTTCTAAATTAGTTCAATTTTAAATATTAAAATATATGTTTAAAATTGCCAATTCCAGCACTAAACAACTAAGACTTACACATAAAAGTTTAGAACAAAAACAGTGTTCACTGTACCTAACAAAAATAGGGAATTTCTCTCATAATCATAGCAAATAACGTTCAAGAGTCAGAAAACTAAACCCTAAATATTCATAAAATCTAGAGCAACCTATTTTCGTAATAGCATTCTAAATTTAGTATTATTTGACTTCTTTTGCTCCTTATTGATATTGCCTCGCGATGAAACACGTGTAGACTCTAACGTTCTAGAATCTGCAACTGCCGACTCTAACTTCATGGCTGAAATCAACAAGCAAGGTAAGCACCCTCCTTTGTTCATTTTGATCCCATATTTTACGACGTCTATTTTGTTTTGTCAAACTATTATGCATGCGAGTAATTTCCGTAAAGTCACTATATTGTGGGAAATGGTAGTTGTACTTCTAAATTATGGGATTTTCTTAATTATATTGACATGAGAACCTTGTTGAACCCTAGGCTAGGTTTAAACATTCTATGAAATGAAACATGGGTATAATCGAGTATTAAATGCATATGCTTAGCCATGCTTTAGCTAAGGGAAGGATGGTAGACTTGAGTCCTTATGGAATAAAAAGGTTGGATATGACAGTAAAAGATACTGATATGTTAGTAAAAATGGAAATAAAATTTTGATTTAGACATGGGTGAGATGTCTTATAACTATATGTACAAGGGATGGACTTGTACGGTGCAAGGGACGGACTTGCACATAGATAGGGGGAGTTTCTCGCCTGAGTCAACCTAAGGACCGAACTTGATGCTATCAACTGAGTCAATTTGTGCAATCACATGTGCTAGTATGTGATAGTCTTAACTTAGTACAGTAGTTGGGGTTTAGCCTTACATTTTGGTAGGCCGAAGTAGTATGGATGAATTGGGTGTACGGTGTCTTTCTAGGTGCTCCCTTCAATGAGACGTTGGGACCAAAGCATTCCAACACAACACTGTATGCCTTGCTATGGAGTGAAATACACGATGGGGGCGTAAACAATCGTTAGAACTGTGTGTTCGGGTCTGAATTAGCGCGATGGGGGTGTAAACCATCGTGAGTACTATTTGTACAGGCTAGATTTCTACCCATAGCAAGGGTTAGATATCACCGGAGCTAGTGTAAGGCTAGACTCTAGCGAATGAAATCGTTACGCCACAGTCTAGCAAAACGGGTATGATGAGTATCGCATGGCATGGTTGACATGATTGCTAGAATGTGTCATGTATGTAAAGTGTACACTCTCTACAGAGATTTGAATCTAATTAATTAGCCGTACTCACGGTCATGAGCAGCTTGGGAAATAATGTCAAGTATAGCTTTTGGTTTTGCAAAGATTTTGAAAAATATGTTGTACCGGGGAGGTACGTTCATGCTGGAGAGGTATGTACTTAAAGCCATGTGTGGCTGTGATTTACTCACTGTTCGTGGCCATGAAGGGTCATGAAATGATGGAAATGAACTCTATTTACTATTATTAATTTCATAACAATTGCTCTTTTCAAATTTCGATACTGTTTTGTGCACTACTCTATTGCAAATAAAATCTACCTTACGCTGAAAATAAACTTAGTGTAGAAGCTTGATCCCTTTGGACTAACCCTGCATATTTATTTATTTCCATACACTAAAGTCTTGCGAGTACATACATATACTCAACGCTTGCTTGTTGATATTTATTCAGAGGATGAGAGAAAGAAGACAGTTGCTTGGATACCTTTGTGTTCGGTAGTGATGGCGTTTAGGGTCACGGCTGCACTTAGGCCTTTTCTGTGGGTTTGTTTTCAATTGATGGTTCATAGTTTAAATCTTAGGCTGGTGGCCTACAATGTTATTTTAATTTCATTTAATTGGCTACATTTACCTATTTAATGTTCTTTCGTTGTCTTTTGTTATTGTAAGCAGGTGATATACAATCTCTATCCTAAACCGAATTCCTGTGCGGTTTCTGGGTCGTGACAAAAACAATCTCCAAAAATCAGAAAAAAAAACAAAAAAATTAGAAAATTCAGAATATATAATAGATCATCTATTTTGCTAGTATATTACACGGAAGTGACTTAAGAATTAAAATCACCACTTACATGGGTAACTCAGTAGTCTACCCATTGAGATCAACATTGCAACTACAAAATTAAAGTTAAAGGCATGCCTGTAAAAATATTCATTGCTACAGATTTTGAGTCATGGCCAAGTTTTGCAACTTGTGTAGTTGTCATTGTCACACATAAGCTGGACACATGGAATTATTACATTTCAGAATGATTTTAGAATAAAATATAAATGGAAGGCAACAGCCAACGAGACATTGCATTTCCCCAATATTACATATTTCCATCGAACAATGGATCCACAACCAACATAGAAGATATCAAAAACAATATGCATTCATGTGATCATCATGTGATCCTCCTTTACTCCAGCAGTAATATTGACACTGCCCATAACAGACATGAGTTAAAGACAAATCTGTCGGCAGACAGAGTATTGTAAAGAGTATAACTCATATTCGAGCACTAAACCTTTAGAATCTACCAAAAAGTGGTATGGATAAAATTAGACTAAATGGCATTACTTTGCTACCGGACTATGAAATGCCACATTTGATCGTTTATATGGTAAAGAACTTCATTAAACACCACAAAAATGTTAGATCCTCATTATGTCAAAGGACACTTCATAAAATAACATAACAATATATTTGTTTTTGCTGCACTTGAAGCTTTAGCTTGATAGCAGTAAAGAGTAACAAGAATACGGTTGTCGGTGTTTCGACCACCTAAGAATACGATTTTTCGGTCTAGGGGGTTCGCGCGCTCCCTCTCCTCGAATGGCCTGACTCAAGGAGTCCAAGATGTATACTGGTTCGGGCTGAACATCCCTACTCTAGTTCGTGAGATGTGTGTATATTGTCCTTTCGGGGGGGGGGGTTACAATGGTGACTTCCTTTGGGAGGAAGAAGAACCGAACGATCTTACCGCTTTTCGCGTGTGGGTGTTTTTCTTGTGTTGACCGACTGATCGATCGATCTATCTCTCTCTCCCTCCCCGGGGTCCTGCCTTTCCTTATATAGGCGGAAGCGATAGGTTACATGGGAGTTCGGAAGGGAAAAAGAAAGGGGTGTCCTATGTCTCGGAATCGGTCTTCGGTCTTGTCGTCCAAGGCCTCCGTCCAACCCCACGAAGTCGGTAGTCTTCTTGGGGTGTAACACCCCAAAATTTTACTTTTCCTAAATTCATGTGTGATTTGGCACTTTGGTGAATTTTTGGAATTTTCTGGAATTTATTTGGATTTATTTGGAATTTATTTGAATTTATTCCATTTTGAAATAATTGAAGAATTTAATTTTGCAAATAAATTTTTGTTGGAAATATTTTATTTGAGCCAAAATGATCCAAAGTATTTTCCAGAATTTTTCTGGAATTTTTCTGAGTCATTTGCTATTTTTAATGAATTAAATGAATTACTAGGAATTATTTTAAATATTAAATCGCTGGAAAATCAAACTCGGGTCAAGTATCTTGTTCATCCGATCGAGCCCGAGTCAGGACTCGAGTTCGAGTCCGACCGAGCCACGTGACTCGACCGAACCCACTCCTAACCCTAATCAATCCCAACCGTTGGATCAAGATCCAACGGCCGAGATCCGCCTGCACGGTTCGAGCCGTATCCGCCCGGATCCGATCGCGCTGCGGCGATCGTGGCCGTTGATCGTGCCACGTGGGCGGTGAGAGTCGTCGTCTTCGCCGAGACCGAAGCCGGACTCGCCGCCGCGCCGCCGTGGAGGATTAGGTTTCCGTCTAGTGGCACGAACGCCGAGGCTATTTAAAGCGTGAGACGCCCCGAGGTTGCCCTCATCCTTGCGCACTGCTCTCTCGAGCCATCTCGCTCGAGCCGCCGTTGAGCCGCAATCGCCGCCGGAGTTGTCTCTTCCCTCCGCCAAGGTTTGCGCCGTTTTCCGTCGTCGTCCGTCGTCTTCCGCCGAGAAGGAGCTCAGATCTGGGATCCCCGCGACGAGACGCACCCGAAGGGACCCTTCATCTCGCCGGAGCAACCCTGGAACGCCGTCGGGCTCGTCGTCGTTCGTCTCGGTGCCCAAGCTTCGCCGTGCCATCGCCGGACTCATGAGCTCGAGAGGACCGTCCGAGATCGGATCGGACGGTTGAGGTGAGTTCACGTGTTCCAAACCCGATTAGATACGGACCGTTGGATCAAGATCCAACGGTTCACAATCGCCACGTGCCGTAGCAGTGCTATTATAGGATTAGATCTGGACCGTCCGATCTAGATCGAACGGCCCACGATCATCGAGTGGTTTAACGTGTTAACCCTGGATCTAATCCGCGCCGTTGAATTTCAAATCACCGGGCGTGATTGGCGCCACGTGTCGGGAAGTTGGACCGACGCGTCGGGCCGCTGGCCCACGCTGCGGCGTGTAGACGCCGACACGCGGCCCGCGTGTCGAGGGCCCGCGATGTCGCTGGTCGACCCGCCCGCGACGCTCACCCATGACGTCACAGTGGACCCCACCTGCCGCCATCCGTGGCCGAGCCTTGACGCCGGCCGATGACGCTACCCGAGTGGTCCCACATGTCGGGTCTCACGTGGAGTCGTGGGCCGAGTCCACAGTGGACCCGAGCCGAGCGTGGACCAAGTCCATGGACCACCGACGCCACCACCAATCGAGGCTGCCACGTGTCCTTCCGACGCAATAATTAATTTCCGAAAAAGAAAATGATTTATTAATTCGAAATATTGATTCAAATTTAGATTCAAACTTCAAACGCTTATAACTTTTGCGTTTCAACTCCGATTTGAGTGATTCAAATTTCTAAATTTGTATAAAATTCAGATCTACTCAAATATGAATTTTATTTAATTTTTGGACTAAAGTTTTTCTCTGTAATATTATTTAATTGATTATTTAAACTTTAATAAATCATAACTTTTATGCTTTTAACTCCAAATTTGTGATTCCAGTTTCTAAAAATCCAGAAAATTATGTTCTCTCTGTTTATGGATTTTATTTGGAGTTTTGGGATGTTTTTGCCTATTGTTTATTGGGTATTTGCTATTTGCACGCTTTACGAGTAGACGTTGAAGTGCCGGAAGGATTCGAGGGAGAAGTGTTGACTCAGGATCCAACTCAAGACCAAGAGCAAGTACTTTTTGAAGGCAAGTTGTGCTTTGACCATGTTGATCCTATTTTGAAATCTATTTTGATTTAAACTATTGCATGCTAGATCAATTAGCAACATACTTTGTTTAAACATGGGGGTTAGATAAACACCAATTTGCTGTATGACACCTTGATTATCTAAGTATGTGCCATGATCCCTTGTCACCCTAGTTGTGGTTTACTAGTTGGACATTATTAAATTGCCAACATGGGTTTAGACCGTTGTAGTATACTGCTTAGACCTGCTACGTGCTCATGACATGATTTTGGACAATCAAATGCTAATATGGACTTAATGATATATTGAACCTGTTTTGGAAAAGTATCATGTGATGTTGACGGCACGTGGTGCATGGTAATCAACTGGGGTTTGATAAACAGATTTCGACTGGGGCATGTGGCAAGAGTAATCAGGTGGGCCAGTTGTGGCATTGGGAGTGTTGATTTGGTTTTTCGGGTAGTCTTGCCCTGGTCACTCTAAGGACTTAACCTTGCAAGCCTTTGAACTGGGTCATACTTGCAACCACATGGTCGGAATGGGGCGGCCCTAGTTGACTAAGTCGCTAAGGACTCACTTGTGGAGCCTCAGGGTGTCGATTACACCGTTTGTGTGATTGTGCGGGGAGCGTATCGTGGCTGTGGCCAGTACCCATCTAACGGTGTGTTGGTCCCATACTTCGCCTTGGCTAAGGGAAGGGATGGTGTAGAGCACGAACCTGAGAGGACCACTGTGTTGTTTGAGGCTTCCGAAAGGCTTTGTTACGGGAACTCGCCTTTGTGGTGTTTGACTGTATCTTGTGGGTAAAGTGCATAACCTCTGAAGAGTGTGGAATCTATTTGAATAGCCGAGTCCACTGATCGACAATGTTCGGGAATTACAGTCATGGGTTAGATTTTATGAAAATAACTTGGATTTGAAAAGTTGGGTTGGTTTAACAAAGAAGATGATGGAAATATGGTTTATGATGGGGAAAATGTTTATTAAAACTTCTTGAAAAGTTATTTACGCTTTCTTGATTTCTACCGCTTTGAATCTACTTATATTACTCTTCGAATCTTTGTTTATCGCAAATATACCTTGAGCTATTCCTTTGTACCAAGCCATGCATATAGTATATTAGCTTGCATTCTGTGCATGACTTGTCGAGTACCAAGTACTCACCCTTGCCTCAACACAATACCAGCTTGAAGAGGAGACTACGCGATTTCGGAGGAGGAGTTCCAAGAGGACCCGTCTACTTAGGGATGCGAGCCCGGTCGGTTACTGTGGTATACTGGATGGCGCCACGAAGTTTATTTGATTTTCCGCTGCTGTTATTTCTCTTTTAATAAGTTTCGCCTTGCAAGGCATATATTTGTAACTCGGCCATAAGGTCGAGTAACCCTTTGATTATTTAAATAAAGTACTTTGATAGTATCGTTTGGTATGATTGTGATATATACCGATGTTAAGACTGTGTGCACTAGCGCGTTCCTGGACTAGTGCTGAATACACAGAGGGTCCGGATTTGCAAATTCGGGGTCCCGACAGAGGGGGTTCTCGGTCGGGTTGGAGAAGTGACGCACTGCTCCGTACGATTGTCAGGCGCCGGCATTAATGGTATTTGACCTCAGCGTGGCCTCGGGAGGGGGCGTTCCCCTCTATTGTGTGTCAGGATGACGGGACCGGAGCTTGACTTCTTAGGCGGCCTCCCTGACACCTTGGGAAGGAGCCACCTACCCTGGTGCGGACGTCTTGGGACGTCACGTCGGTAGGGCAGGTGTCCAAATGCTTCGATGGAGTCGTTGCATGCTCCGACCCAGGGGGTTGGATCGAGCTGGGCACCCCGATCCTCGGGGGGTCGGAGCGCGTCTGTATTTGTGCTTGGCCGGGGACAAGATCCCTTCGTGGCCCATGGGCCCTTGGTCGGAACTGGGCCTCAAAGGCAGCCCGTTCACTGTCCCGGGCTGCTGGGGATACCCATGGTACGTGTACTCGTCAGTAGCCCATGGGCGTGTTTCGCCAGAGGCGGTCGGGGGTTTGCCTGCTGTGCCACTCGGTCGGATGTCGTCCGTCGGTCCATCCGGGTGCGCGCGAGCGCACCCAGTGGGTGTAGCCCCCCGAGCCCCCGAGCGGGTCGGAGAGTCGGTCGGGGGGTGAACTTGCCGATGTAGGCCTGACCGAGTGCGTGCGGGCGCTCTCAGCCGGTCTTTTCGCCCGGCCTTGTGGCGCACCGGCAGGTAGCTCCAGCGGGTCGGAGAGCCGGTCGGGGGGGTGAACTTGTCGATGTAGGCCCGACCAAGTGCGTGCAGCGCTCACCGGTCTACCGGTGTGGCGCACCCGTGGTGTAGCTCTGAGCGGTCGGAGAGCCGGTCGGGGATGAACTTGTCGATGCAGGGGCACAGAATCCCCTTGGCGAAGCTCCTGGTGTCCTCGTGCTTACGTTGGGGATCGATGCCCTATCGGCCCTTGCTTGAGCAGTTGCGGCGTGCCCGGTGAGTGAAGCAGCACGGCGCTCCGCCCGAGACGACGACCTTTCGGCTCCCGCCGCCATGACATTAATGCAGAGTGGTGGGAGCGGAAGGGAAACGTCGCGCGTTACCGAGGCGCGGCGCAGTTTCGAAGCCGGTGCGGGCGGCGCTTCGCCCAAGATGGCGTCCTCCCGCACTGTCTCGCCCCTATAAATGCAGCGCGTCGAGTGTGGAGACTGCCTCACTTGATTTCTGTAACACCCCAAAAATTTTGCTTTCCTTAAATTCATGTGTGATTTGGCACTTTGGTGAATTTTTGGAATTTTCTGGAATTTATTTGGATTTATTTGGAATTTATTTGAATTTATTCCATTTTGAATTAATTAAAGAATTAAACTTTGCAAATAAAATTTTGTTGGAAATATTTTATTTGAGTCCAAAATGATCCAAAATATTTTCGAATTTTTAGAATTTTTTCGAGTCTTTTGCTATTTTTAATGAATTAAATGAATTACTGGGAATTATTTTAATTATTAAATCGCTGGAAAATGCGAGTGGGTTTGTACTGTTCATCCGACCGAGCCTGAGTCAGACTCGAGTTCGAGTCCGACCGAACCCGACCGAGCCACGTGACTCGGCCAGGACCAAGTCCAAACCCTAAGCGTGGAACCGTTGGATCGAGATCCAACGGCCGAACTTCGCGCCGCAAGACCGATCCGATCGGATCCGATCCAGACCCGTTCACGCCGTGCGATCCCAGCCGTCGATCGTGCCACGTGGACGGCCGTGCGTCGTCGTCCCCGCCGAGTCCGAGCCGGACTCCTCCGCCGCGTCGCCGCCGTGTGGGAGGAGGCCATCAGGGAGGAGAATGGGAACCCGAAGATGAGGATGTCGGTGAAGACGCGCGAGAACCCCTACCTGGCGCGCCAACTGTCGGTGTTTCGTGCACCGGCAATACGGATTTATGGTCGGATGGGGTCGCGCGCTCCCTCTCCCCGAATGGTCGACTCAAGGAGTCAGATGATGTATACTGGTTCGGGCCGAATGTCCCTACTCCAGTTCGTTCGGCGTGGGTGTATTGATCTTTGGGTGAAGAACAAGGGGTGTACAAGCGAGGCGGAGGGTCGGCTGTCCGACCCCCTTGATGTTTTCGCTAGGGAGTTGAGGCTACATAGAAGACTGTTTTTCTCCGCGCCCCCCCTCTCAGGCCCTGCCTCTCCTTATATAGACGGAGGAGGCAGGTTACACGAGAGTTTGGGAAAAACACGAGGAAAGGGGCCTGCGCGTCTTGAAGTCTGGCTTCTGTCTTGTCCGACCAACCCCTGCCCGTCCCGAGGCAGGGGTGGTGGCTCTGTGATGAGCAGTCTTGCGTAGTCTTTATCTGGGTGGCGTGTCGCGTGGTGCTCTGTCGGCCTCGGTGGCTTTAATGGCGCTTGACTTTGCCCTGGCCTCGGAGTGGGCGTGTTCTTCGCGGCGTGCCAGCGATGGGGCGGGGCTTGACTTCTTCGGTGGCTCCTCGGCAGTCTTGGGAAGGAGCCGTCTACCCCAGTACGGACGCCAGGGAACGCTGCGCACGAGGCAGCCATCTGACACCGGCGTGGGCCCTACTGGCTCGCGCGCGGGTGGAGCTTGCTGACCGTGAGCTTCAATACTAGGCGGTCGGAGCCCGCCGACCGTCCAGGGTCGGTCCTGCATAGGTCGGGGTTCGATCTCCGCGGCCCAAGTGCCTTTCGGCGGTCTTTGAGCTTTCGCGTGATGGGTCGGCCGTTCGCGTTTCCGGGCTGATGGGGGTACCCATGGTACGGGTACTCGTCACTAACCAACACCAAGAAACATGCATGCCCTTTTCTGTAAATGGCAGCACAATAAGTACTCGAGAACCCAATACGATACACAAATGTAGTCGGTAATGCATCGGTGACAAAACCCACACATATGCCTTACAATCTGACAATTAGAACTCCATCCATGTCTACACATATGAAGATCTACCGAACAACAACAATAGTTATATTAAGGACCCAAGTACATGCATTCTAAATTGTTAGCCCAAAACAAATTTATGTTTAAACAATGTCACAGCTATCACATTCTGCAATTTGATCATAAATCAAGGATAGTCGAGAGCACAAATAATTAGCTAAGGTCGACACAAAGGAAGCACATTTATACCTCTGTTGAAAACAAACCAGCATTTCTATTTCATTCACGGATAATGGGGAATAGACAAACAGCTATGTCATGAACCATTTCAACTCATTCTCTGCCTAAACATGACAATGATTCTAAAACCTGAATACCAACGAGCAACAAATCATAGCACATGCATGCATGAAAATACATACACATCAAGTTAGCAATAAAGCAGATCCATTCCAAAGATATATATCAATGATCACACTTCACAACTAAATCAGAGCTAGAGATACTTGGCTGAATAAGAGCATAACAGCACACTACTTAATCTGGGACTTTACATATTTGATGAGTAACTATGGCATAAACAACTTTACCCCATTTCTTCATTTCAAGCATGAAGATACAAAACTCCAGTGATAAACATTACTCCCTGTCAGAATAATACAAAACGCTATCATCTTTGGTCAACAGTGATTCATTTAACCAGCTATATATATACACTAATCACATTGCTCAGGAGGTCAATCTTTTGGATCACACATACACATTGATTACCAGAAATTGAAACACAAAAAATAAGCAAACTGATTTATCAGTATCTCAAGTTCACTCTCATTTATTAACATAAGTGTTCATCGCATCAATTTTAAGCACAAAAGGTTTAGTCTAAAATAAAATCAACATCAACATTAGCGAAAGGAAAGATCATAACAACACTTAGCTTATTTGGGTAGTTGTAGCAGTAGCAGCGGCCATAGGACCCGTGGGTTGACGTTGCATGGGGGTGTGGATGTCGGTGTCATCTTCGCAGTGGCGAGATCATCCTCGGTGCTATGGGACCGAGGTCAATCAAGGTGGGGTGGCCCGAGAAGGCTGCCGGCTTCGAAATCATCGAACTCACCGGTGTCCGAGAGTACACAACCTAGAGAAGAAACGAGAGAAAGGAGTAAGTAGAGAAGGGGAAGAAGAGAGATAGTAAGATGAACAGAGGAGAAGGGAAGAACTTAGCTCGGAGAAGGGCGTCAGGGGTCGACCAGGGCATCACCAAAGTCGGAGGGGACTAGATCTGGTAGGGGGCCATCAAATCCAGCGAGGAAACCATTCGGGAGCTAGGGAAGCCGAGAGGTGCAGGCGGTGGCATAGGGAGACGACTGGAGTAGGAGGCAGCGGAGAGCCGGCATTGGGCTGGAGAAGAGAGGGAGTGAGGCAGCGGTGAAAGGGGGAGAGAGAGAGAGAGAGAGTTGGGGGCGACGCTAGGAAGGGGAGGAACCGATGGGGCTATTCGATTTAGGGGAGAAGGTGGTGGCGCTCGGCAAGGGAGGAGGATGCATGGCTGAGCGAGAGAGGATAAGAAGGGAGAGCCGGAGGTGGTGCAGTCAGCGCCAGTGGAGAGAGAAGGCGGCGGCGCCGGCGCCTGGAGAAGGGGAGGCGCATGAGGAGAAGAGAGAGAGAGAGAGAGAGAGAGAGAGAAGGGCGGCGGTTGAGTGGAGAAAGAAGGAGAGAGGGGGTGTGCGACTGAGTGGAGAAAGAAGGAGAGATGGGGGGTGCGACTAAGTGGAGTAGGGCTAGATTTAGGGGTTCAGCCGGGCCAGTTGGGCCAAGAGAAATGGGTCCCGACCATAAAAATGAATGAATAAATAAATGAGTGAATAATTAAATAAATCTAAAAACATAAAATAAAATAATTTAAATATATATGTATGTCTTTCAACCTGTGCCAAAAATAAAAGAAAAAGAAAATAGGTTGGGAGAGCAGTAGAAAACAAATCCAAATTTTATATTTCTTTTTCTTGTTTCTCTCTTTTCTTTTTTCTAAATTAGTTCAATTTTAAATATTAAAATATATGTTTAAAATTGCCAATTCCAGCACTAAACAACTAAGACTTACACATAAAAGTTTAGAACAAAAACAGTGTTCACTGTACCTAACAAAAATAGGGAATTTCTCTCATAATCATAGCAAATAACGTTCAAGAGTCAGAAAACTAAACCCTAAATATTCATAAAATCTAGAGCAACCTATTTTCGTAATAGCATTCTAAATTTAGTATTATTTGACTTCTTTTGCTCCTTATTGATATTGCCTCGCGATGAAACACGTGTAGACTCTAACGTTCTAGAATCTGCAACTGCCGACTCTAACTTCATGGCTGAAATCAACAAGCAAGGTAAGCACCCTCCTTTGTTCATTTTGATCCCATATTTTACGACGTCTATTTTGTTTTGTCAAACTATTATGCATGCGAGTAATTTCCGTAAAGTCACTATATTGTGGGAAATGGTAGTTGTACTTCTAAATTATGGGATTTTCTTAATTATATTGACATGAGAACCTTGTTGAACCCTAGGCTAGGTTTAAACATTCTATGAAATGAAACATGGGTATAATCGAGTATTAAATGCATATGCTTAGCCATGCTTTAGCTAAGGGAAGGATGGTAGACTTGAGTCCTTATGGAATAAAAAGGTTGGATATGACAGTAAAAGATACTGATATGTTAGTAAAAATGGAAATAAAATTTTGATTTAGACATGGGTGAGATGTCTTATAACTATATGTACAAGGGATGGACTTGTACGGTGCAAGGGACGGACTTGCACATAGATAGGGGAGTTTCTGCTTTGAGTCAACCTAAGGACCGAACTTGATGCTATCAACTGAGTCAATTTGTGCAATCACATGTGCTAGTATGTGATAGTCTTAACTTAGTACAGTAGTTGGGGTTTAGCCTTACATTTTGGTAGGCCGAAGTAGTATGGATGAATTGGGTGTACGGTGTCTTTCTAGGTGCTCCCTTCAATGAGACGTTGGGACCAAAGCATTCCAACACAACACTGTATGCCTTGCTATGGAGTGAAATACACGATGGGGGCGTAAACAATCGTTAGAACTGTGTGTTCGGGTCTGAATTAGCGCGATGGGGGTGTAAACCATCGTGAGTACTATTTGTACAGGCTAGATTTCTACCCATAGCAAGGGTTAGATATCACCGGAGCTAGTGTAAGGCTAGACTCTAGCGAATGAAATCGTTACGCCACAGTCTAGCAAAACGGGTATGATGAGTATCGCATGGCATGGTTGACATGATTGCTAGAATGTGTCATGTATGTAAAGTGTACACTCTCTACAGAGATTTGAATCTAATTAATTAGCCGTACTCACGGTCATGAGCAGCTTGGGAAATAATGTCAAGTATAGCTTTTGGTTTTGCAAAGATTTTGAAAAATATGTTGTACCGGGGAGGTACGTTCATGCTGGAGAGGTATGTACTTAAAGCCATGTGTGGCTGTGATTTACTCACTGTTCGTGGCCATGAAGGGTCATGAAATGATGGAAATGAACTCTATTTACTATTATTAATTTCATAACAATTGCTCTTTTCAAATTTCGATACTGTTTTGTGCACTACTCTATTGCAAATAAAATCTACCTTACGCTGAAAATAAACTTAGTGTAGAAGCTTGATCCCTTTGGACTAACCCTGCATATTTATTTATTTCCATACACTAAAGTCTTGCGAGTACATACATATACTCAACGCTTGCTTGTTGATATTTATTCAGAGGATGAGAGAAAGAAGACAGTTGCTTGGATACCTTTGTGTTCGGTAGTGATGGCGTTTAGGGTCACGGCTGCACTTAGGCCTTTTCTGTGGGTTTGTTTTCAATTGATGGTTCATAGTTTAAATCTTAGGCTGGTGGCCTACAATGTTATTTTAATTTCATTTAATTGGCTACATTTACCTATTTAATGTTCTTTCGTTGTCTTTTGTTATTGTAAGCAGGTGATATACAATCTCTATCCTAAACCGAATTCCTGTGCGGTTTCTGGGTCGTGACAAAAACAATCTCCAAAAATCAGAAAAAAAAAACAAAAAAATTAGAAAATTCAGAATATATAATAGATCATCTATTTTGCTAGTATATTACACGGAAGTGACTTAAGAATTAAAATCACCACTTACATGGGTAACTCAGTAGTCTACCCATTGAGATCAACATTGCAACTACAAAATTAAAGTTAAAGGCATGCCTGTAAAAATATTCATTGCTACAGATTTTGAGTCATGGCCAAGTTTTGCAACTTGTGTAGTTGTCATTGTCACACATAAGCTGGACACATGGAATTATTACATTTCAGAATGATTTTAGAATAAAATATAAATGGAAGGCAACAGCCAACGAGACATTGCATTTCCCCAATATTACATATTTCCATCGAACAATGGATCCACAACCAACATAGAAGATATCAAAAACAATATGCATTCATGTGATCATCATGTGATCCTCCTTTACTCCAGCAGTAATATTGACACTGCCCATAACAGACATGAGTTAAAGACAAATCTGTCGGCAGACAGAGTATTGTAAAGAGTATAACTCATATTCGAGCACTAAACCTTTAGAATCTACCAAAAAGTGGTATGGATAAAATTAGACTAAATGGCATTACTTTGCTACCGGACTATGAAATGCCACATTTGATCGTTTATATGGTAAAGAACTTCATTAAACACCACAAAAATGTTAGATCCTCATTATGTCAAAGGACACTTCATAAAATAACATAACAATATATTTGTTTTTGCTGCACTTGAAGCTTTAACAGTAACGGTAAAGAGTAACAGTAACACAGTTGTCGGTGTTTCGACCACCGGCAATACGATTTTTCGGTCTAGGGGGTTCGCGCGCTCCCTCTCCTCGAATGGCCTGACTCAAGGAGTCCAAGATGTGTACTGGTTCGGGCTGAACATCCCTACTCTAGTTCGTGAGATGTGTGTATATTGTCCTTTCGGGGGGGGGGGTTACAATGGTGACTTCCTTTGGGAGGAAGAAGAACCGAACGATCTTACCGCTTTTCGCGTGTGGGTGTTTTTCTTGTGTTGACCGACTGATCGATCGATCTATCTCTCTCTCCCTCCCCGGGGTCCTGCCTTTCCTTATATAGGCGGAAGCGATAGGTTACATGGGAGTTCGGAAGGGAAAAAAAAAGAAAGGGGTGTCCTATGTCTCGGAATCTGGTCTTCGGTCTTGTCGTCCAACCGGCCTCCGTCCAACCCCACGCCGAGTCGGTAGTCTTGCAGCGGGGGTGTAACACCCCAAAATTTTACTTTTCCTAAATTCATGTGTGATTTGGCACTTTGGTGAATTTTTGGAATTTTCTGGAATTTATTTGGATTTATTTGGAATTTATTTGAATTTATTCCATTTTGAAATAATTGAAGAATTTAATTTTGCAAATAAATTTTTGTTGGAAATATTTTATTTGAGCCCAAAATGATCCAAAGTATTTTCCAGAATTTTTCTGGAATTTTTCTGAGTCATTTGCTATTTTTAATGAATTAAATGAATTACTAGGAATTATTTTAAATATTAAATCGCTGGAAAATCAAACTCGGGTCAAGTACTGTTCATCCGACCGAGCCCGAGTCAGACTCGAGTTCGAGTCCGACCCGAGCCACGTGACTCGACCGAACCCACTCCTAACCCTAATCAATCCCAACCGTTGGATCAAGATCCAACGGCCGAGATCCGCCTGCACGGTTCGAGCCAGATCCGGCCGGATCCGATCAGCCGTCGCGATCGTGGCCGTTGATCGTGCCGCGGACGGGCCGAGAGTCGTCGTCTTCGCCGAGACCGGCCAGGACTCGCCGCCGCCGCCGCCGTGGAGGATTAGGTTTCCGCTCAGGCACGAACGCCGAGGCTATTTAAAGCGTGAGACGTCCCCGAGGTTGCCCTCATCCTTGCGCACCCGTTCTCGAGCCATCTCGCCTGAGCCGCCGCCGATGAGCCGCAATCGCTCGCCGGAGTTGTCTCTTCCCTCCGCCACGGTTTGCGCCGAAATCCGTCGTCGTCCGTCGTCTTCCGCCGAGCAGGAGCTCAGATCTGGGATCCCCGCGACGAGACGCAGAGAAGGACCCTTCATCTCGCCGAGCAACCGGAACGCCGTCGGGCTCGTCGTCGTTCTCGTCTCCGGTGCCCCAGCTTCGCCGTGCCATCGCCGGACTCCGCGAGCTCAGAGGACCGTCAGATCCAGATCGGACGGTTGAGGTGAGTTCACGTGTTCCAAACCCGATTAGATGCGGACCGTTGGATCAAGATCCAACGGTTCCACAATCGCCACGCGTCGTAAGCGGTTGCTATTATAGGATTAGATGCGGACCGTCCGATCTAGATCGAGCGGCCCACGATCATCGAGTGGTTTAACGTGTTAACCCTGGATCTAATCCGGCGCCGTTGAATTTCAAATCAGCGGTCGTGATTGGCGCCACGTGTCGGGAAGTTGGACCGACGCGCGGTCGGCGAATCCGCAGCGCAGCGTCGTGTGGCCCGACACGCGAGGCCGCGTGTCGAAGGGCCCGCATGTCGATGGTGACCCGCCCGGCCGACGTCACCCATGACGTCTGATGGACCCCACTGCCGCGACCGTGGTCGAGCCCGCTGACGTCAGCGATGACGTCACCCGAGTGGTCCCACATGTCAGTCTCACGTGGAGTCGTGGACCGAGTCCACGGTGGACCCGAGCCGAGCGTGGACCAAGTCCATGGACCAGCTGACGTCAGCCAGCCAATCAGAGGCTGCCACGTGTCCTTGCTGACGCAATAATTAATTTCCGAAAAAGAAAATGATTTATTAATTCGAAATATTGATTCAAATTTAGATTCAAACTTCAAACGCTTATAACTTTTGCGTTTCAACTCCGATTTGAGTGATTCAAATTTCTAAATTTGTATAAAATTCAGATCTACTCAAATATGAATTTTATTTAATTTTTGGACTAAAGTTTTTCTCTGTAATATTATTTAATTGATTATTTAAACTTTAATAAATCATAACTTTTGCGTTTTAACTCCAAATTTGACGATTCCAGTTTCTAAAAATCCAGAAAATTATGTTCTCTCTGTTTATGGATTTTATTTGGAGTTTTGGGATGTTTTTGCCTATTGTTTATTGGGTATTTGCTATTTGCACGCTTTACGAGTAGACGTTGAAGTGCCGGAAGGATTCGAGGGAGAAGTGTTGACTCAGGATCCAACTCAAGACCAAGAGCAAGTACTTTTGAAGGCAAGTTGTGCTTTGACCATGTTGATCCTATTTTGAAATCTATTTTGATTTAAACTATTGCATGCTAGATCAATTAGCAACATACTTTGTTTAAACATGGGGGTTAGATAAACACCAATTTGCTGTATGACACCTTGATTATCTAAGTATGTGCCATGATCCCTTGTCACCCTAGTTGTGGTTTACTAGTTGGACATTATTAAATTGCCAACATGGGTTTAGACCGTTGTAGTATCGCTTAGACACCTCGTGCTCATGACATGATTTTGGACAATCAAATGCTAATATGGACTTAATGATATATTGAACCTGTTTTGGAAAAGTATCATGTGATGTTGACACGTGGTGCATGGTAATCAAGCGGGGTTTGATAAATGATTTCGATCGGGGCATGTGGCAAGAGTAATCAGGTGGGCAGGTTGTGGCATTGGGAGTGATGATTTGGTTTTTCGGGTAGTCTTGCCCTGGTCACTCTAAGGACTTAACCTTGCAAGCCTTTGAACTGGGTCATACTTGCAACCACATGGCTGGAATGGGACGGCCCTAGTTGACTAAGTCGCTAAGGACTCACTTGTGGAGCCTCAGGTGTCGATTACACCGTTTGTGTGATTATGCGGGGGGCGTATCGTGGCTGTGGCAGGTACCCATCTAATCGGTGTGTTGGTCCCATACTTCGCCTTGGCTAAGGGAAGGGATGGTGTAGAGCACGAACAGGAGAGGACCACTGTGTTGTTTGAGGCTTAGAAAGGCTTTGTTACGAGAACTCGCCTTTGTGGTGTTTGATTGTATCTTGTGGGTAAAGTGCATAACCTCTGCAGAGTGTGGAATCTATTTGAATAGCCGAGTCCACTGATCTTTGGACAATGCTCGGAATTACAGTCAAGGGTTAGATTTTACGAAAATAACTTGGATTTGAAAAGTTGGGTTGGTTTAACAAAGAAGATGATGGAAATATGGTTTAGGATGGGGAAAATGTTTATTAAAACTTCTTGAAAAGTTATTTACGCTTTCTTGATTTCTCTCGCTTTCGAATCTACTTATATTACTCTTGAATGTTGTTTCTGCAAATATACCTTGAGCTATTCCTTTGTACCAAGCCATGCATATAGTATATTAGCTTGCATTCATGTGCATGACTTCTTTGAGTACCAAGTACTCACCCTTGCCTCAACACAATACCAGTTGAAGAGGAGACTACGCCAATTTCGGAGGAGGAGTTCCAAGAGGACCCGTCTACTTAGGGATGCGAGCCCGGTCGGTTGCTGTGGTATCTTTGGATGGCGCCACGAAGTTTATTTGATTTTCATTTCTTGTTATTTCTCTTTTAATAAGTTTCGCCTTGCAAGGCATATATTTGTAACTCGGCCATAAGGTCGAGTAACCCTTTGATTATTTAAATAAAGTACTTTGATAGTATCGTTTGGTATGATTGTGATATATACCGATGTTAAGACTGTGTGCACTAGCGCGTTCTGGACTAGTCTTGAATACGTGAGGGTCGGATTTGCAAATTCGGGGTCAGACGAGAGGGTTCTCGGTCGGGTTGGAGAAGTGACGCCTTTGCCCGCACGATTGTCAGGCGCCGGCATTAATGGTATTTGACCTCAGCGTGGCCTCGGGAGGGGGCGTTCCCCTCTATTGTGTGTCAGGATGACGGGACCGGAGCTTGACTTCTTAGGCGGCCTCCCTGACACCTTGGGAAGGAGCCACCTACCCTGGTGCGGACGTCTTGGGACGTCACGTCGGTAGGGCAGGTGTCCAAATGCTTCGATGGAGTCGTTGCATGCTCCGACCCAGGGGGTTGGATCGAGCTGGGCACCCCGATCCTCGGGGGGTCGGAGCGCGTCTGTATTTGTGCTTGGCCGGGGACAAGATCCCTTCGTGGCCCATGGGCCCTTGGTCGGAACTGGGCCTCAAAGGCAGCCCGTTCACTGTCCCGGGCTGCTGGGGATACCCATGGTACGTGTACTCGTCAGTAGCCCATGGGCGTGTTTCGCCAGAGGCGGTCGGGGGTTTGCCTGCTGTGCCACTCGGTCGGATGTCGTCCGTCGGTCCATCCGGGTGCGCGCGAGCGCACCCAGTGGGTGTAGCCCCCCGAGCCCCCGAGCGGGTCGGAGAGTCGGTCGGGGGGTGAACTTGCCGATGTAGGCCTGACCGAGTGCGTGCGGGCGCTCTCAGCCGGTCCGCCGGCAAGTGAAGCGCACTGGCAGTGTAGCTCCGAGCCGGTCGGAGAGCCTGGCTGGGGTGAACTTGTCGATGTAGGCCCGACCAAGTGCGTGCAGGCGCTCTCAGCCGGTCTTTTCGCCCGGGTGCGCGCGAGCGCACCCGGTGGGTGTAGCCCCCGAGCGGGTCGGAGAGCCGGTCGGGGATGAACTTGTCGATGCAGGGGCACAGAATCCCCTTGGCGAAGCTCCTGGTGTCCTCGTGCTTACGTTGGGGACTGGACAGCCCATCTGGCCCTTGCTTGAACGGTTGCAGCGTGGGCCGGCCCGGTGAGTGAAGCAGCACGGCGCTCCGCCCGAGACGACGACCTTTCGGCTCCCGCCGCCATGACATTAATGCAGAGTGGTGGGAGCGGAAGGGAAACGTCGCGCGTTACCGAGGCGCGGCCAGCAGATTTGGCCGCGGCGGCGCCGCTTCAAGATGGCGTCCTCCCGCCTTTATCTCGCCCCTATAAATGCAGCGCGTCGAGTGTGGAGACTGCCTCACTTGATTTCTGTAACACCCCAAAAATTTTGCTTTCCTTAAATTCATGTGTGATTTGGCACTTTGGTGAATTTTTGGAATTTTCTGGAATTTATTTGGATTTATTTGGAATTTATTTGAATTTATTCCATTTTGAATTAATTAAAGAATTAAACTTTGCAAATAAAATTTTGTTGGAAATATTTTATTTGAGTCCAAAATGATCCAAAATATTTTCCAGAATTTTTCTGGAATTTTTCTGAGTCTTTTGCTATTTTTAATGAATTAAATGAATTACTGGGAATTATTTTAATTATTAAATCGCTGGAAAATGCGAGTGGGTTTGTACTGTTCATCCGACCGAGCCTGAGTCAGACTCGAGTTCGAGTCCGACCCGAACCCGACCCGAGCCACGTGACTCGACCGGACCAAGTCCAAACCCTAAGCACGTGAGCGGTTGGATCGAGATCCAACGGTGAACTTCAGCGCGCAGACCGATCCGATCGGATCCGATCCAGACCGTTCACGCCGTGCGATCGGCCGTCGATCGTGCCACGTGGGCGGCCGTCGTCGTCGTCCCGCCGAGTCCGGCCGGACTCCTCCGCCGCTGTCGCCGTAGTGTGGGATTAGGGCTCAGATCCGTCTTGGCATGCCGAGGGCATTTAAGTACCGGGTGGTACCCCGAGGACCGCCGTGACCCCGCGCACTCTTTGCCCTAACCCACCGAGCTCTAGCCGCCGTAGGTTTGCCGGAATCGCTCGCCGTAGTTGCGTGAAGCGCCGCCACGGGTTTTGTCTCGCCTCGCCGCCGTCCGCCGTCCTCCGCCGCGTCTGAGCCCGGTTCCGGAACCGTCCGGCCAAGGTGCACCCGAGGTGGTCTTTCACTTCGCCGGAGCAGCCCCAGAACGCCGCCGCGTTGGTCGCCTTCTCCGACCTCGGTGAACCAGCTCCGTCGCGCCGCCATCGCCGACCGAAGCTTTCTCGCCGTCCGATCCGGATCAGCGCTACGGTGAGTTCCACGTGCGCCCTAACGCCGTTAGAGCTAGGTTAGATCCTAACCGTTAGATCTGGATCCAACGGCGTGGATTGACCGCGTTAACCCAAACGCGTGGTATCCAGATCCAATCTGGACCGTTGATTTTCAAATCAACGGCCGAGATTGTGCCACGTGTGCTTAGCCGGGCCGCAGCGGCGTGGGGCGTGTCTCTGACACGCGGGACCCGCGTGTCAGAGGGCCCATGTGTCAGCCGCAGTCACGCGTGCGTGAGACCCAGCGCTGGCAGGTGGGGTCCACATGTCAGCGACACGTGGATTCGTGGACCGAGTCCACGGTAGACCCGAGCCGAGCGTGGACCACGTCCATGGACCGGCTGACGTCAGCAGGCAAATCAGAGGCTGACACGTGTTCTTGCTGACGCAATAATTAATTTCCGAAAAAGAAAATGATTTATTGATTCGAAATAATGATTTCAGATTTTGATTCAAACTTCAAACGCTTATAACTTTTGCGTTTCAACTCCGATTTGAGTGATTCAAATTTTTAAATTTGTATAAAATTGAGATCTACCTAAATATGAATTTTATTTAATTTTTGGACTAAAGTTTTTCTCTGTAAAATTATTTAATTGATTATTTGAACTTTAAATAATCATAACTTTTGCATTTTAACTCCAAATTTGACGATTCCAGTTTCTAAAAATTCATAAAATTATGTTCTCTCTGTTTATGGATTTTATTTGGATGTTTGGACACTTTTTGCCTATTGTTTATTCGTGTATTTGCTATTTGCACGCTTGCGAGTAGACGTTGAAGTGCCGGAAGGATTCGAAGGAGAAGTATTGACTCAGGATCCAACTCAAGACCAAGAACAAGTACTTTTTGAAGGCAAGTTGTGCTTTGACCATGTTGATCCTATTTTGAAATCTATTTTGATTTAACCTATTGCATGCTAAGTTCAAATAGAAAAAAATACTTTATTTAAAAATGGGGAATTAGATAAGTACCAATTTCTTTGTATGACACCTTGATTATTTAAGTATGTGCCATGACCCCTTGTCACCCTAGTTGTGGATTACTAGTTGGACATTATTAAATTGCCACCATGGGTTTAGACCGTTGTAGTATCTTTGCTTAGACACACTACGTACTCATGACATGATTTTGGACAATCAAATGTTAATATTGACTTAATGACATATTGAACCTTTTTGGAAAAGTATCATGTGATGTTGATGGCACGTGGTGCATGGTAATCAAGCGGGGTTTGATAAACGATTTCGACTAGGGCATGTGGCAAGAGTAATCAGGTGGGCGGTTGTGGCATTGGGGATGTTGATTTGGTTCTTGGGTAGTCTTGCCTGGTCACCCTAAGGACTTAACCTTGCAAGCCTTTGAACTGGGTCTAACGTGCAACCACATGTCCGTAATGGGACGGACCTAGTTGACTAAGTTGCTAATGACGTACTGTGGGACCTCAGGAGGTCAACTACACCCTTTGTGTAAGTTATGCGGGGAGCGTCTGGGTGAGGCCAGTACCCATCTAACGGTTGATTGGCCTAGACTTCGCCTTAGCTAAGGGAAGGGTTAGTGCGCAATAGCAGGGAGGACCACTTGTATTGTTAGAGGTTTAGAAAGACTTTGTTACGGGAACTCGCCTTTGTGGTGTTTGACTGTATCTTGTGGGTAAAGTGCATAACCTCTGCAGAGTTTAGAATCTATTCGAATAGCCGTGTCCGCGGTATTGGACATCGCCGGGAATTACAGTCAAGGGTTAGATTTTCTCAAAAATAACTTTGGTTTGAAAGGTTGAAATTTGGATTAATAATGAAGTTGATGGAAATGTGGTTTAGGATGGGAAAGATGTTTACCAAACTTCTTGAAAAGTTATTTATGCTTTACTTATTTCTCTTGCTTTGAATCTACTTATATTACTTGTCAAATCTTGTTTCTGCAAATATACCTTGAGCTATTCCTTTGTACCAAGCCATGCATATAGTATATTAGCCTGCATTACATGCATGACTTGCTGAGTACCAAGTACTCACCCTTGCCTCAACACAACACCAGTTGAAGAGGAGACTACGCCCGACTTTGGAGGAGGAGCTCTAAGAGGATCCGTCTACGTAGGGAGCGAGCCCGATCGGTTGCCTGTGGTATCTTGGATGGCGCCACGATGTTACCTTATTTGATTTTCATTTGCTACTATTTCTCTTTTAATAAGTATCGCCTGCAATCATTGCATTTGTGACTTGACCATAAGGTCGAGTAACCAGTTTGGTTATTAAAATAAAAGTATTTTATTAGCATCGAATGGTATGATTGTGATATTTACCGATGTTAAGACTGTGTGCACTAGCGCGTTCCTGGACTAGTGTTGAATACACAGAGGGTCCGGATTTGCAAATTCTGGGTCCCGACAGAGGTGGTATCAGAGCCATACTGACTGTAGGCTCAACCCTAGCTAGAATGGTCATAGTGAGGATAAAACCTATTTTCTAAAGCTAAAAATTTGTCAAGATAAGAAATGACATCTCGACTTATCCCCTTCTCTCTTTTCTTGTCTCTTGCTGAAATTTTCCCTTACCTTGTCACAATTTAAAAATTCCGAGTTCTTACGTAAAACACTCTTGTGACAGATGGAGGAAGAGTTCAACTACGTTGATCTGGGAGTTGGTCACGCCGCGGAACTTTGGCATATGCAACAAACTCTCGGAGATTTTGAGAAGCCGCAATACCAAGTGGAAGTGATCAGACAAGCGGGATTGATCAAGGCATGTGACGTGAAGATTGAGGTACCTGCTAGGAAGAAGGGCCCAGGCAATCGCCCGATACACTGCACTGCCAGGAGATCTACAATGCAGATGGGTATCCAAGAGGTATCACGACGAGCAATGCGGCACATTACCCGTATCTACGCCAGAGAGTTGGAGAGCATGGTGTTCCGTTATCACCCGCGCAGCAATAACCTTCTTGACCCGAAGGCGATTCAGGATGAGGATGCCACGGTTACACAGTTGGCACGATTTGTTGTCGCCCAGGAGGATGTACTAGATGATACAAGCAAGGAGCTACAGAAGGCCCGCAAGGAGATCACGACAGAGAAGAACAGATGGCGGGAAGCTCAAGAGTATGTGGCACACCTTCTGCGAAGGATTGACGAGTTGGAGATGACTTTGTACGGACTGCAACCGTGAGCGATTACTCGAGCTACGAGCGGATCCGGAGGAGTCGAGATCTCGATGAGGACACCGCTTCTTCGACTACCACAGAGGACACAGATCTTTGGACATGGCAATCGTTTCGCGCCTATGCCGCAGCACCCGTACCCAGGCCGTGGAGGTTTTCTCGATGAGTGAGCATAGGTTCTATAGTGAGACTCCTTCGCCGAGTCGCGTCATAGAATAAAGAGTTACCCTTTAGGCGTTAGATTCCAGAGTTAGTTCGATTTGGATTTTCATTGTTTGCTGAGTGTGCAGTATGTGTTGCAAGGCCCTTAGGCATTGTAAGCAACCATACCAAGTTATTAATAATAAAGTTGGACCTTAAAGTTACACCTTTCGCCCCGCATAAGTTCCATATTACTTGTCTATTCTTGTTTCCCTCTCATCTCTAAAACTTAGAGCAAATCGACAGATGGTGAACACCCGCGGAAACTTTGGAAGCAATGGGATTGGTTCCCGCCCAGCTGAAAACCCCAATGATGGAGCACCAGCACCGCCACTGGATATGCAGAATTTCGGAGCTTTTCTTGCTGCTCAGACTCAGTTGATGCATGCTATGATGCAACAAATGCAGCACGTCCTTTGCTCAGGCCACGCTAATCAAGTTAATCGGGGGCCACGCTTGAGAATACAAAGTGTCGAGTTCATGAGAACTCACCCACCCACTTTCTCTGGGAATGCCAATCCATTGGAGGCCGATGATTGGTTAAGATCAATCGAGAGGAAGCTACACATAGCTCAATGCATAGGAAATGAGAAGGTACTCTACGCTTCTCATCAATTTGGAAGGAACAGTGGCCGAATGGTGGGAGAACCACGTGCCACGCAAGAGAACCCTCAAGATATCACTTGGGAAGAATTCACCTGCATTCGACAAGCGGTATCACGTGCCTGAAGGAATCATGGACCTTAAGAAGGAGGAGTTGAGCATCAAGCGGGGTAATCACCGGTGGCCGACTACTGAACAAGTTCACACGGCTAGCACGCTACGCTTTGAGGATGTAGCGACAGATAAATCCAGGCAGTCTCGTTTTATGAAGGGACTTAACTCGGGATTGCAAGTAGGATTGATCACCCACACCTTTCCAGATTTCCAAGAGCTGGTGAATAAGGCGCTTATTCTTGAGGACAAGCGCAAGGCCTGGATGAGAACAGAAGCGCAGGATGCAACTGCAAGGATCACGCCAGGAACGCAATGGCGCTGAGAGTTGCACCAAATCAATTCTTGATTCCAACCACAGAATGCAACAAGGACACCATCTCGGCACCAAGACACATCAATCAGAACCACGGCACCCAGCCCCGCTAGAAACGCCGCTCGAGCGATCGGCAAGGAAACGATGAGACGCTGCTACAAGCGCAACGAGCCAGGACACTTTGCCATGATTGTCCAAAGAAGACAGCAGGAGTGACCCAGTTCGCTTCAATCTAGGAACCACCCAGCTAGGGCGCCCGGCCAGAGCCACACCCAGGCGTGGTGAGAGGCCGAGTCAACCATGTCACCGCAGATGCACGCTGCGAAATGCTACTGACGTCGTCTTGGGTAAGTTACTTGTTAACTTCGATACACTGCAACAATTTTGTTTGACTCGAGCTTCGCATTCGTTTGTTTCGCAAGGCTTTGCTACTAGAAATGATTTGAGGATTGCAAGACTTAGATGCATGCTTTTAGTTCAAACCCTGGTTAGAACTCGAGCGAAAGTAGGATGTTCCGGGGTGAGAATACTAATAGATGGAATAGAGTTCCTAGCAAACCTTATTATTTTGGAAACCGGACCTTAGGCGTTATATTGGGAATGGATTGGTTATCCAAGCACAAGGCCGTATTGGATTGTGGACGAAGGACTATCTCAGTGGAGAGCCCGTGTGGGAAGAAAGTGGGATTTCAAGCCACTGCAGTTAGAGATGGACAGTTGATGGTTAACAGTACCAAGACAATCAGCATAGAGGATGTCTCCGTAGTGAATGAGTACCCAGATGTTTTTCGAAGATCTACCTGGTATGCCTTGAGACAGGGACATAGAGTTTGTGATAGAGCTTGTACAGTACAAAGACCGATAGCAAAGAGACCCTATCGGATGTCCACCGAGGAGTTGGTAGAGATGAAGAAACAGCTAGAGGAGTTAATGGAGAAAGGATTTATCAGACCGAGTTCGTCGCCGTGGGGAGCACCAGTTTTGTTTGTCAAGAAGAAGGGCGGGAGTTTCGGGATGTGCATCGACTACCGTGCACTCAATGAAGTCACCGTGAAGAATAAGTATCCGCTACCAGGATTGATGATTTGTTTGATTAGCTGAGAGGAGCCGGAGTTTTCTCCAAGATTGATCTCGAGATCGGGATACCATCGATTGAAGATCCGATCGAGAAGATATTCGAAAGCGCATTCTCGTCAAGATATGGACATTCTGAGTTCTGATTATGTCCTTTGGGTGACGAATGCGCCTCTTATTTCATGAATATGATGAATAAGGTGTTCATGGAATATTTGGACAAGTTTGTCGTCGTGTTCATAGATGATATCCTAATCTACTCCAAGACAAAGGATGAACATGCCGAACACTTAAGGCGAGTTTTGGAAAGGCGAGGAGCGACAACTTTTCGCCAAGTTCAGCAAGTGTGATTTTTGGAAGGACAAGGTGGAGTTTCTTGGACATGTAATGACCGCGAGAAGGGTTGCCGTAGATCCAAGCAAAGTAGAAGGCTGTGTTACATTGGGAGCTGACCAAAGGCGTGACCAGTTCGGAGTTTCCTTGGAATGGCAGGATACTACCGCCGTTTCATTGAAGGCTTTTCGACAATTGCGAAACCTCTTACGCAATTCTTGAAGAAGGAAAAGAAGTTTGCATGGGCCTTGAGAATGTGAGAAAGGATTTGAGGAGTGAAGAAGCAATTGACCTCGGCACGGTGTTAGTTCTGGGATGTTAATCAAAGCCGATATTTATTGTGACGCATCGCGCCAAGGACTTGGATGTGTCTTGTCACGAGAATGGAAAGGTAAATCGCTTATGCATCAAGGCGATTGAGGCCGCATGAGGAAAATTATCCGACACATGACCTAGAGTTAGTTTGCCGTAGTGCATGCCTTGAAGATATGGCGTCACTATCGATCGAGCAGATGTGAAGTGTATACGGATCATAAGAGCCTTAAATACATATTCACGATCGGATCTGAACATGAGGCGAGAGGAGATGGTTAGAGTTAATCAAGGATTACAATGTTGGAATCCATTACCATCCGGGAAGGCCAGCGTAGTAGCCGATGCTCTGAGTCGGAAAAGCCATACCGTGAGTGCGTTGCTAGCCACAAGTCAGGATGAGTTATGTGAGGATTTTGAGAAAATGAAGATTGAGGTTGTACCTAGCGGATTCTTGGCGCATTGGAAGTAAAGCCTACTTTAGAGGACCAGATCCGAGAAGGACGAAGGATGATGACAAGATCCGCAGGATTAAGTTTATCAAGGAGGAAGGCAAGGCAGAGGACTTCAAGTTGGATGAGCAAGGCACGTTGTGGATGAAGGATCGCATTTGTGTGCCTAACAAGAAGGAGTTAAAGCAAGCGATTTTGGAAGAAGCCCATGACTCCAAGTACTCAATTCATCCGGAGCGCCAAGATGTATCAGGATCGAAGGAGAGATTACAGTGGCCAAGTATGAAACGTGAAGTTGCCGAGCATGTTGCATTGTGCGACGTATGCCGAGAGTCAAGGCAATGCATCGAGAGACCAGCAGGATTGCTCTGTGCGTGAAAATACGAGTGGAAGTGGGAGGAAATCGGGATGGATTTCATTACCGGTTCTTAGAAGACTCAAGGAGGTTATGACTCCATATGGGTTATAGTGGATCGCTTGACTAAAGTAGCCCATTTTATCCCGTGAAGACCACTTACTCGGGAGATAAATTAGCGTAATTGTACATAATCGAGGATTGTCTGTTTGCACGGAGTGCCAAAGAGGATTGTATCAGACAGAGGTACCCAATTTACCTCAAGGTTGGAATAAGTTGCATGAAGCCATGGGAACCCGTTTGAACTTCAAGATGCCTTATCATCCATGACGGATGGACAGACCAGAAAGAGTCAACGGTCTGGAGGATATGTTGAGAGCTTGTGCATTAGCTTATGCTACCTCTTGGGATAAGAGTTTGCCGTATGCCGAGTTCGATTACAACAATAGTTATCAGGCTAGTTTACAGATGTCACCTTTTGAGGCCTTGTATGGTCGACTGTCGGACGCCATTGAATTGGAATGAGATGGCAGCGCCGTGTCTTTGGGCCTGATATTCTTCAAGAGGTGAAGAGCGGTCGCCATGATTAGGGAAAGGTTGAAGATCGCCCAATCTCGACAGAAGAGTTATCTTGACAATCGTCGCGAGGATTTGAGTTTTGAGCAGGAAGACTTTGTATACCTCGAGTTACGCCTCTCGGGGGAGTTAAGAGGTTCCATGCCAAAGGGAAACTTGCACCCGTTATGTTGGACCATTTAAGATTTTGAGCCCATGAGGCGAAGTTGCTTATCATTGGAGTTGCCACGATCGTTAACGAGGAGTACATGATGTATTCCATGTGTCCCGATTGAAGAAGTGTCTCCGAGTTCTGAGAGCAGGCCGCTAGAGTCAATTGAGTTGCAAGAGGATTTGACTTATAAGGAGCATCAGTGAGGATTCTGGACACAATGGATCGAGAGACCAGAAATAAGTCAACCCGTTTCAGTAGAGTTCGATGGAGCAACCATGAAGAAAGCGAAGCGACTTGGGAAGTCCGAAGAGGATTTGAAGAAAGAGTTTCCAAACCTATTCTCGTAGTGAGCCACGAATCTCGGGACGAGATTCTATTAAGGGGAGGTTTGTAACACCCCAAAATTTTGCTTTCCTTAAATTCATGTGTGATTTGGCACTTTGGTGAATTTTGGAATTTTCTGAATTTATTTGGATTTATTTGGAATTTATTTGAATTTATTCCATTTTGAATTAATTAAAGAATTAAACTTTGCAAATAAAATTTTGTTGGAAATATTTTATTTGAGTCCAAAATGATCCAAAATATTTTCCAGAATTTTTCGAATTTTTACGAGTCTTTTGCTATTTTTAATGAATTAAATGAATTCTTGGGAATTATTTTAATTATTAAATCGCTGGAAAATGCGAGTGGGTTTGTCTTGTTCATCCGGCCGAGCCTGAGTCGGACTCGAGTTCGAGTCCGACCGAACCGACCGAGCCACGTGACTCGGCGGACCAAGTCCAAACCCTAAGCCTGTGGAACCGTTGGATCGAGATCCAACGGTGAACTCGCGCCAAGACCGATCCGATCGGATCCGATCGACCCGTTCACGCCGTGCGATCCCACCGTCGATCGTAATGCGGACGGCCGCGGGCCGTCGTTCCCCGCCGAGTCCGAGCCGGACTCCTCGCCGCTTGTCGCCGCCGTGTGGGATTAGGGCTCCGTCCGTCAGGCGCGCATGCCGAGGGCATTTAAGCACGGGTGGTACCCGAGGACCGCCGTGACTGCGCACTCTTTGCCCTAACCCACCGAGCTCTAGCCGCCGTAGGTTTGGAATCGCTTGCCGTAGTTGCGTGAAGCGCCGCCACGGGTTTTGTCTCGCCTCGCCGCCGTCCGCCGTCCTCCGCCGCGTCTGAGCCCGGTTCCGGAACCGTCCGGCCAAGGCGCACCCGAGGTGGTCTTTCACTTCGCCGGAGCAGCCCCAGAACGCCGCCGCGTTGGTCGCCTTCTCCGACCTCGGTGAACTGGCTCCGTCGCGCCGCCATCGCCGACTTCGAGCTTTCTCCGCCGTCCGATCCGGATCCGACTGCTACGGTGAGTTCCACGTGCGCCCTAACGCCGTTAGAGCTAGGTTAGATCCTAACCGTTAGATCTGGATCCAACGGCGTGGATTGACCGCGTTAACCCAAACGCGTGGTATCGAATCAATACGACCGTTGATTTTCAAATCAGCGGCGAGATTGTGCCACGTGTGCTTAGCGGGCCGCACGGCGTGGGGCGTGTCTCGACACGCGGGACCCGCGTGTCGAGGGCCCACGTGTCGGCCGATCGCAGCGTCGCGTGAGACCCGGTGGCGGTGGGGTCCACATGTCGGCGACACGTGGATTCGTGGGCCGAGTCCACGGTAGACCCGAGCCGGCGTGGACCACGTCCATGGACCGGCCGACGCCAGCAGCAAATCAGAGGCTGACACGTGTCCTTCGACGCAATAATTAATTTCGAAAAGAAAATGATTTATTAATTCGAAATAAAGATTTCAGATTTTGAATCAAACTTCAAACGCTTATAACTTTTGCGTTTCAACTCCGATTTGAATGATTCAAATTTCTAAATTTGTATAAAATTCAGATCTACCTAAATATGAATTTTATTTAATTTTTGGACTAAAGTTTTTCTCTGTAAAATTATTTAATTGATTATTTGAATTTTAAATAATCATAACTTTTGCGTCTTAACTCCAAATTTGTGATTCCAGTTTCTAAAAATTCATAAAATTATGTTCTCTCTGTTTATGGATTTTATTTGGATGTTTGGACACTTTTGCCTATTGTTTATTCGTGTATTTGCTATTTGCACGCTTTTACGAGTAGACGTTGAAGTCTGGGAAGGATTCGAAGGAGAAGTATTGACTCAGGATCCAACTCAAGACCAAGAACAAGTACTTTTTGAAGGCAAGTTGTGCTTTGACCATGTTGATCCTATTTTGAAATCTATTTTGATTTAACCTATTGCATGCTAAGTTCAAATAGAAAAAAATACTTTATTTAAAAATGGGGAATTAGATAAGTACCAATTTGCTGTATGACACCTTGATTATTTAAGTATGTGCCATGACCCCTTGTCACCCTAGTTGTGGATTACTAGTTGGACATTATTAAATTGCCAACATGGGTTTAGACCGTTGTAGTATACTGCTTAGACACACTTTCATTACTCATGACATGATTTTGGACAATCAAATGTTAATATTGACTTAATGACATATTGAACCTGTTTTGGAAAAGTATCATGTGATGTTGATGGCACGTGGTGCATGGTAATCAAGCGGGGTTTGATAAACGATTTTCGGCCGGGGCATGTGGCAAGAGTAATCAGTGGGCGATTGTGGCATTGGGGATGTTGATTTGGTTCTTCGGGTAGTCTTGCCTGGTCACCCTAAGGACTTAACCTTGCAAGCCTTTGAACTGGGTCTAACGTGCAACCACATGTACGTAATGGGACGGACCTAGTTGACTAAGTTGCTAATGGCGTACTGTGGGACCTCGGGAGGTCAACTACACCCTTTGTGTAAGTTATGCGGGGAGCGTCTGGCCGAGGCCAGTACCCATCTAACGGTTGATTGGCCTAGACTTCGCCTTAGCTAAGGGAAGGGTTAGTGCGCAATAGCAGGGAGGACCACTTGTATTGTTAGAGGTTTAGAAAGACTTTGTTACTGGAACTTCGCCTTTGTGGTGTTTATTGTATCTTGTGGGTAAAGTGCATAACCTCTGCAGAGTTTAGAATCTATTCGAATAGCCGTGTCCGCGGTATTGGACATCGCTCGGGAATTCAAGGGTTAGATTTTCTCAAAAATAACTTTGGTTTGAAAGGTTGGGCTGGATTAATAATGAAGTTGATGGAAATGTGGTTTAGGATGGGAAAGATGTTTACCAAACTTCTTGAAAAGTTATTTATGCTTTACTTATTTCTCGCTTTGAATCTACTTATATTACTTGTCAAATGTGTTTCTTGCAAATATACCTTGAGCTATTCCTTTGTACCAAGCCATGCATATAGTATATTAGCCTGCATTACATGCATGACTTGCCGAGTACCAAGTACTCACCCTTGCCTCAACACAACACCAGTTGAAGAGGAGACTACGCCCGACTTTGGAGGAGGAGCTCTAAGAGGATCCGTCTACGTAGGAGCGAGCCCGATCGGTTACTGTGGTATCTTGGATGGCGCCACGATGTTACCTTATTTGATTTTCATTTGCTACTATTTCTCTTTAAATAAGTATCGCCCTGCGAGGCGTACATTTGTGACTTGACCATAAGGTCGAGTAACCAGTTTGGTTATTTAAATAAAAGTACTTTATTAGCATCGAATGGTATGATTGTGATATTTACCGATGTTAAGACTGTGTGCACTAGCGCGTTCCTGGACTAGTGTTGAATACACAGAGGGTCTGGATTTGCAAATTCGGGGTCCCGACAATTTCTTGCATTCGCTTTGCTGTTTTCCTGCTTCTTTCCTCTCCTCTCTCTACTCCGAAAACTTCCCCGAAGCGCAGATGTCAAGCGATGACTCTGCCGGCGACCGAAGGGCCAGGAAGCGCCCGGCGTCCTCGGACCTGCGGGGCTCGGACCCCCGGCGGCCTCGCGTCGGTGCCAGGCCTCCCGTCACCGCGGCGGGCGGTGGGCTCGTCCTGCCCTCTTCCTCCTTTCGCGTGCAGGACTCGCTCCCGGCGTAAGTTTTTGCACAGATGTTTGGGGCAAACTTGAGTCTTTCTTGATGTTGGCTTGCCTTTCTTGCTTTCTTCGGTGCCTTCAGCCTGGGTTCCCGTCCGTCGCCCGCGGCGTACTTGGCGGTGGCCGCGGTTAGGGTGGGGGGAGTGGATGTCTCGGGCGCCGCTCCCCACGCTGCCCCGTCCGCCCCAAGCGATTTCTCTTCGATAAGGTCGCTTGCAGCCGCCCTGAGGGACGTGTTGTCGAGGCTTCAGGCCACCTTGGCTGCCCAGGCCGAGGCAGCTGCCGCGCAAGAGGCGGAGGCATCGGCTATACAGGCTCGAGCCGAGGCCGCCGAGGAGGAGCTCGCCACGACACGTCGGGACCTCTTCTCCATGCTTCGCCCGACCTTCGAGAACATGGCAAAGTCTTTGGAGCCATTGGGAGTGTGGCTAGAGGAGCCCTCGGAGCGTACTACGGAGTAGTATGCCCTTGGCCTCGTCCGGGCATCCGAGGCACTGACCGTGTTGCCCCGCGCCCCTCGCGAGCGTTCGGCTCGCGAGGGGCGGGATGTCGCGAATGTGGTGGCGGATCACGTGCTGACTCGTTGCGCTAGCCGCGACGCCTTCTTCGACCCGATGGCGACTGTCACCGGGTCCAAAGGGGACGCGGGCTGTGCGCGAGCGAGTGTTCGGGCGGCGGCGGAGACGGTGGCTGACCGGCTGCGCGTGGACCCTATGGGCGCGTCCATCGATAGCAGTGACGACTCCGACAACTCCGACCGGAGCTAGGAGCTCTCTCTTCTTCTTTTTTTTGCAATGTAATTGTGGCGGGACAAGGTGGCGCTTGTTCCGATGAGCGGAATCAGGATGCTATCCCCATTTTGACTTAGTCCTTCCCTTTGGTGAACGCTTCGATCGCCATCCACGGTTGCTAGGAACTTCGCGAGTTGCCCAAGCGTAGGTCGATGTTGCTGTCGTTGCCTTCCTCCCCGACGGCTCCACGTGACGTCGCCAGTCACGGGATTGCCGGGAACTGGTCTGGTGCGGAAGCCGGCGAGCTTGAGGCCCCAGCCCAGACCGCTCTCCGAACGATCGCCAGGCGGGTATCGCCGCGGGATACCCTCCATTAGGAGCAGAGATTACGTTAGAGAGTTTCACTTTTAGCGAAACAACTTTAGCAAGTGATGCACTAGGGTTTTGCGCTTTGTCCGTTGTGATGAGCGAAACGACTTTAGCAAAACTAAGCAGGATGCTCGGGCACTAAGGGTTCTGCTGGGCTTGTGTGGTAGAGGAGTGTTCCCGACTCAACCATAAATCCCCCCCTTGGGCACTTCCTTCTTCCGCAAGGCACTACTTAGCAACCGTAACCGCTGGGGCGTAGGCCGTAGTGCTTGGGTCGAGAGGGTTATCGCCGGGGAGGAACTGATGGTCGATCGTGTCACCAACCCGCGCAAGTGCGCGGACCGACTGCCGATCTTGTGTTCGCTCGGGATAGGGATGTTCCCGACCGACCTTGAATCGTTCCGCAGGGGTACATCCTTCTTCCGCAAAGCGCTACTTCACAACCGTAGTCGCTGGAGCGTAGGTCGTAGCACTCGAGTCGAGAGGGTTACCGCTAGGGAGAATCTGACGGTTAGTCGGGTCACCAACCCGTGCGAGGTGCGAGGAAGGGCAGTAGGTGTTTCTTAGCGCGACGAACTTATGTAATAAACTTTTAGGAGGTTGCAAGCTGTTTTGGCCGGCTGGGCCGATCTAAGTGCCATTTTTATCTGTTTTTGAGTTTTTTCGACGTGATGAACACCTGACGACCGTAGCCATAGGAACCGCGGGGGTTACCTGGGCGTGGGTTGCCATGTTTATCACCCTCGGGGGAAACTTAAATAGAGCTTAGACTTAGACCGCTCACCTCGCGGGAAAGGAATGTTTCTGACTAGCAGACGGTCGCCCCACTCGAGCACTTCCTTCTTTCGCGAAACGCTACTTCGCAACCGTAGCCACCGGGGCGTAGGCCGTAGCACTTGGGTCGAAAGGGCTGCTGTGAGGGGGAACCAAATGGCCGGTCGGATCACCGATCCAGGCGAGCGTGTGAGCAAAGCGTTTACTTGTGTCTGCACGGGGAAGCGGTGTTTCCGACCGACAACGAGTGGTTCTATTCGGGTACTGCCTTCTTCCGCAGAGCGCTACTTTGCAACCATAGCCACTGGGGCGTAGGTCGTAGCACCTGGGTTGAGAGGGTCGCCGCGAAGTAGGACCGAACGGTCAGTCGGGTCACTGACCCGTGTAGATATAAGTAGTCCCCGAGTGGTGCGTGGGGACTGGGTTGCAGTCGCCACGCACCGCTTTGAACTCGGAGGCGGGGTAGCGGAGCGTAACGAAACGAAAGAAGTTTAAGAGATAGGCCTTAACTTTTTGGACGGCCGTGCCTCGGTTGGAATCGGTGTAGGGTCACTTCGACTTCTGGTCCCTACGGTTACTCGATCCCCTTCGTCTTGCGCGCTCTGGGGTACAAAGGGAGACACGGCGGGTGAGTGTAACGTAGCCGCTTTCCGCACTCCTCCTTCGCCATGGCGGATCCTCCCACCGACTCGCAGCTGCCCACTCCCGAAGAGAAGGCGTGGATGCGGGTCGAGTGGGCTACCGCGAGCTTGCGAACTGTCAGCCCCCGAGCAATGCGTGGACAAGAAAAAACTTTCTATGGGTAAAATTTTCTTAGCTTTTCTATATTCCATGCATTGGGGAACAGATTGCCTTCAGCATCCTTGAGGCGAAAGGTGCCGAGTCGGAGGACCTCCGCAATGGTGAAGGGGCCTTCCCAGGGCGAAGAGAGCTTGTGTCTATCTTTATCGGACTGGACTTGGCGCAAAACCAGATCGCCAATACTGAACGACCGGCCGCAGACTTGACGACTATGGTATCGTCGCAGGGCTTGCTGGTACTTAGCCGATCGCAAAATGGCGACATCGCGTGCCTCGTCGAGTTGGTCGATGGCGTCTTGTTGCGCTTCAAGCCCCCGTGTCTCGTCGTAGGCTTGAAGTCTCGGGGCGCCGTACTCCAGGTCGGTCGGGAGGATGGCCTCTGCTCCGAACACCATGAAGAATGGTGTGAACCCAGTCGATGAGGGTTGGCGTGGTTCGCAGACTCCAGAGAACAGAGGGTAACTCGGTCGCCCATCACCCCGCGAACTTCTTCAGTCGACTGAAGATCCGCGGCTTGAGTCCTTGGAGGATCATGCCGTTGGCCCGCTCTGCCTGGCCGTTGGCGCGGGGATGCGCTACTGCTTCTAGTCGACGCGGATGTTGAAGTCGTCGCAGAACTCGAGGAACTCCTTCCCCGTGAACTATGTCCCGTTGTCGGTGATGATGGAGTTCAGGACTCTGAATCGGTAGACGATGTCGTGGAAGAAGTTCGCCGCCTGCGCTGAAGTGATGGTCGCGAGCGGCTTGGCCTCTATCCACTTGGTGAACTTATCCACCGCGACGAGCAGATGAGTGAAGCCCCCGGGCGCCTTTCTGAAGGGCCCGATCAGATCGAGTCCCCAGACCACGAATGGCCATGTGATAGGGGTCGTCTGTAAGGCTTGCGCCAGAAGATGAGTCTGTCGGGCGAAGAACTGACATCCTTCGCAGGTGCATCGGCCACAGCGGTCGGCCAGTAGAAACCTTGTCGGAAGGCTTTCCCTACTAAGGACCGGGGCACGGCATGGTGTCCGCAAATACCGCTGTGGATGTTGAGCAGCAGCTGCCTCCCTTGGTCGGCTGGGACGCACCTTTGGAGGATCCCGGAAGGGCTCCTCTTGTACAAGTCTTTCTCGACTAGGACGAAGGATTTGGCCCACCGAGCGAGGCGTCGGGCCTCGGTCGGGTCGGCGGGGAGTGATCCGTTGGTCAGTCGGTCGACGAAGGGCTGCCTCTAGTCGGAATCAGTTGTGAGCACATTTCGGTCCGACCTAGGCAGGTCCGCCTCCGACCGATCAGCGGTTGGGGCGGTCGCTTTTAGGGGGTCGGATGTGGCCTCAACTGTCAAGTCCAACCGGATGGATGGCTTGTGCAGATCGGAGACGAAGATCCCGGGACGAACCGAGCCTTTGCTGGAGGCGAGATTGGCGAGGGAGTCGGCCTCACCGTTGTAGCGTCTGTAGCTATGGTGAAGCTTGAAACCTTTGAATCTTTCCTCGAGCTTGCGTACCTCCAAGCAATAGGCTGCCATGCGGGTGTCGCGAGGCTCTGTGGCCTTATTACTTGGTCAACAACGAGCTTGGAGTCTCCATGCACGTAGAGTCGCCGGGCGCCGAGGTCGGCAGCGATCCGAAGACCGTTGACGAGGGCCTCGTACTCGGCCACGTTGTTGGTCGCATCGAAGAGTAGTCGGATGGCGTACTGGAGCTTGTTGCCGAGCGGGGAGACGATGACGACTCCAGCCCCTGCTCTGTTCTTGGTGTAGGATCCGTCGAAGTACATTGTCCAGTACTCGGTGTTTTCAATCGTTGGCGGAGCTTGAGCTTCGGTCCACTCGGCGACGAAGTAGGCCAGAACCTGCGACTTGATCGCCGTCCTGGGGACGTATGAGATGTCGAGGCCATTGAGCTCAAGCGCCCACTTGGCTATCCTCCCCGTGGCGTCGCGGTTGTGGACGATCTCGCCGAGTGGTGATGAAGTCACCACGGAAATTGGGTGCCGGTCGAAGTAGTGGACCAGCTTCCTCTTCGTGATGAGCACCGCGTATAGCAGCTTTTGTATCTGTGGATATCGGGTCTTTGTCTCGGATAGTACTTCGTTGACGAAGTAGACTGGCTTCTGTACCTTGAATACACGGCCTTCCTCTGCTCTCTCTACAACGAGCGCCGCACTGACGACCTGGGTCGTGGCGGCGATATAGAGGAGCAGAGGTTCTTCCGGCGTTGGGGCGACCAGTACCGGGGGCGAATTCAGGAACGCCTTCAGTCGGCCGAGGGCTTCCTGCGCTTCTTGCGTCCAGCTGAAGTGGTCGGATTTCTTCATCAGCTTGTAGAGCGGCATTCCGCACTCGCCGAGCCAAGACACGAAGCGGCTTAGAGCCGCAAGACACCCTGTCAGCCTCTGGACTCCCTTCAGGTTGTTGATTGGCCCCATCTTCATGATAGCAGAGATCTTCTCCCTATTGGCTTCGATGCCGCGCTCGGAGACGATGAAGCCGAATAGCTTCCCTTTCGGGACCCCGAAAACATATTTTTCGGGGTTAAGCTTTATGCGGAACCGCCAAAGGTTCGCAAAAGTCTCTTCTAGGTCGGTGACGAGGTCGTCAGCCTTCCTAGTCTTGACGATGATGTGGTCAACGTATGCTTCGATGTTACGGCCTATTTGGTCGGAAAAACACGTCTGCATACACCGTTGGTAGGTAGCACCCGCGTTTTTCAGACCGAACGACATCGTTACGTAACAATACGAGCCATACGGGGTGATGAAGGAGGTCGCGAGCTGGTCGGACTCCTTCATCGCGATCTGGTGGTAGCCTGAGTAGGCATCCAGAAAAGAGAGGGACTCACACCCGGCGGTGGAGTCGACAACCTGGTCAATACGAGGCAATGGGAACGGGTCCTTTCGACAAACCTTATTGAGGCTCGTGTAGTCAACGCACATTCTCCATTGCCCGGTTTTCTTTTTATAAGGACGGGGTTGGCGAGCCACTCGGGGTGGCGTACCTCCCGTACAAATCCGACGGCCAAGAGTTTGGCGATCTCCACTCCAATGGCCTTGCGCTTTTCTTCGTTGAAATGATGCAGGCATTGGGCGATCGGTCTGGAGCCCGGTCGGATGTTCAAGGAGTGCTCGGCGACTTCCCTTGGGATTCCTGGCATGCCCGAGGGTCTCCACGCGAAGACGTCTCGGTTTGCTCGGAGGAAGTCGACGAGCGCGCTTTCCTATTTGGCGGGGAGCGTGGCTCTAACCCGCACCATCTTGGCGGGATCCTCGGGATCGACCGCGACCTTCTTGGTGTCCTTCGCGGACTTGAAGGAGGTTGGCCCCGACTTGCTGGAGTCGGGGGTGGATCCAGGGACCTTTCCCTGGAGGTCGGCGAGCTCGGCGGACGCGATGACCGCCAATGCCAACTCGCAACTACTCTGCTCGTAGTTATAGGCGAGCTGAAAAGATGAGGCCACGGTGATGACTCCTCGTGGTCCCGACATCTTCAGCTTGAGGTAGGTGTAGTTGGGGATCGCCATGAATTTGGCGTAGCACGGCCTCCTCAAGATAGCGTGGTAGGAGCCGGGAAAGTCCACAACCTCAAAGGTGAGGTTTTCGGTGCGGAAATTGTCCGGGCTCCCTAAGGTGACGGGCAGGTCGACCTGCCCGAGCGGATGGGCCAGTTGGCCAGGGACAACGCCGTGGAAAGGCGCCTTGCTCGATCGGAGACTAGAGCGAGGGACCCCCAAGGCGTCGAGGGTCTCAACATACATGATGTTGAGGCCACTGCCGACGTCCATGAGCACCTTGGTCAGGCGCTTCGTCCCTACGATGGGATCGACGACGAGCGGGTAGCGCCCCGGATGAGGGACATGGTCGGGGTGGTCGGTCCGATCGAAGGCGATCGGGAACTCCGACCACCGTAGGTAGCTGGGCACGGCGGGAGTTACCGTGTGGACTTCACGATAAGCAAGCTTTAGCCGACGCTTGTCGGCGTAGCACGCGGCTCCGCCGAAGATCATGAGGCAGCCGTCGAGTTGTGGGAACTCGTCGTTCGCCTCCTCCCCTTTGGCCCCGGCATCTGGTGCCGGGTCACTCTTCTTCCCCATGCCCCGCGACGTCGTGGGGTTTCCGGAGAGGAAGTGCTTCAGGACTTCGCAGTCCCGGTACTTGTGCTTGACGGGATAGGCATGGTTCGGGCACGGACTATCCATCAACTTTTCGAAGTGGTCGGGCGCCTACCGGGCCTGCTGCTTGGCAGGGCGGTTGGCGGCGGCGACCATGCGGCCTTCGCGGCCTTGCTTCCCCTTCCGCTTTCATTTGTTGGAGCAGTCGGAGGTGGCGCCGGCTTCGATGCCGGGCGCTCGATTGGCCTTCTTCTTGTCAAAGATGGCCCCCATAGCCTCCTCGCCGGAGGCGTGGTTGGTGGCGATGTCGAGGAGTTCCTTGGTGGTCCTGGGCTTGGCGCAGCCCAGCTTATGCACCAAGGCCTCGCAGGTGGCGCCGTAGATGAACGCCCCAACGACGTCGGCGTCGCGGACGTCGGGGAGCTCGTTGCATTGCTGGGAGAAGTGTTGGATGTAGTCTCGGAGGGTCTCCCCTGGCTGCTGCTTGCAGCTCTTCAGGTCCCAGGAGTTGCCGGGGCGTTTGTACGTGCCCTGGAAGTTACCGATGAAGAGGTTCGTCAGGTCCGCCCAACTCCTGACGGTGTCTGCGGGCAAATACTCGAGCCAGGCTCGAGCAGAGTCCGCGAGGTAGATGGGGAGGTACTGGATGATGAAGAGATCATCAACCACTCCCCCCGCCCAGTAGGCGAGCCGGTAGTCTTCCAGCCAATCACTGGGGTTTGTCGCCCCTGTGTATTTGGCTATGTTGACCGGGGCTCGGAACCTGGCCGAGAAGTCGGCGTTGTGGATGGCGCGAGCGAATGCCCGCGGTCCAGGGCCATCGGGGCTTGGACCGCGGTTGTCTCGCCATCCGCTATTTGCAACCTGCGACTATGCTGCGCACTGGCAGCTCTTCTTCGCACCTCGAGATTGGTGCGGAGATAATGGTTGTCCCCCAGGTGATGGCGCACCGGAGTGCGTGATGTCTGGGGACGCTCGCTCTTCTTCGCCGGGCTCTGCTGACCCCGCGAGGACGGGCGACCCAGGCGGCTCGAGGTCGCGCCCGAGTAGTGGGAGCCGGAGCCCTGCGTGTGCTACACGGTAGCACGCTCCATCAGCCCCCGGAGGTTTTGGTACGTGACCTTGGCCTCCAGGTCTGTCGGCTTAGGGAGCCCACGGAGCAGCATCGCAGCTGCGGCGACGTTTTGGCTCACATGGGGGAAGAACAGGAGACCGTCCGACCACTTGGTGAGCTGGTGATGTACCTGGCGTGCGCGCGCGTGCCAGATATGAGTGGTGGATCGAGCTGACGCTGCTCCAGGTCGGCCTGGAGCTTGTCGAGCTCGGCCTTGCGGGCCTCAAACTCCTCGCGCTGCCGCTGGAGCTCAACGCGGCAAGCTTGGAGGCGCACGGGGCTTTCACGCCGGTCCTCATCGTCCTGCGCTTCGGTGCGTGGGAGGAGAGTTCCGGGACTCGCGGGGGTGGCGGACGGGTCCGCCGCGCTTGCCATGTTGCACTCGCGAGAGTGCGGCCTGCGCGGGGCGTGCTCCCTATCGGAGCTGGAGCCGTGGCTGGAGGAGTCCCCCTGCAAGTCGTGGAGGGAGGTCGGCACGTAGCCGGTCATTGCCACGAGCTGGGAACCCGTGGGGGGTGGGGCCGCCGCCCGCTGTTGCACACGCATGGCGCCGCTAGAGGCGATGCCACCGTTGAGTAGCTCCGTTGTCGAGGCCCGCACGGAAGGCTCGAGGCGAAGGTTACCGAGGATGTCAATAACTGCGTCCAGGCTCGTGGAGGAGGCCTGGTCACGGACAGCGGCGGGGATGAGCACGAGATCTCCCGTCGTAGTGGCGATGAAGTCAAGGGCGCCGAAGCGGATCCAGCCCCTCGACGCTGGTGCGCCGTCGTGTGATAAGGAAGCCATCGGGGAAGCGGATGGGAATCTGGAGACGATGGTGATGATGACGCGCGAGAAAGGCCCCTACCTGGCGCGCCAACTGTCGGTGTTTCGACCACCGGCAATACGATTTTTCGGTCTAGGGGGTTCGCGTGCTCCCTCTCCTCGAATGGCCTGACTCAAAGAGTCCAAGATGTATACTAGTTTGGGCTGAACGTCCCTACTCCAGTTTGTGAGATGAGTGTATATTGTCCTTTCGGGGGGTTACAATGGCGACTTCCTTTGGGAGGAAGAAGAACCGAACGATCTTACCGCTTTTTGCGTGTGGGTGTTTTTCTTGTGTTGACCGACCGATCGACCGATCTATCTCTCTCTCCCTCCCCGGGGTCCTGCCTTTCCTTATATAGGCGAAAGCGACGGGTTACATGGGAGTTTGGAAGGGAAAAAAAAGAAAGGGGTGTCCTATGTCTCGGAATTTGTTCTTCGGTCTTGTCGTCCGACCGGCCTCCGTCCACCCCCACGCCGAGTCGGTAGTCTTGCAGTGGGGGGTTCTCGGCCGGGTTGGAGAAGTGACGCACTGCTCCGTACGATTGTCAGGCGCCGACATTAATGGTATTTGACCTCAGCGTGGCCTCGGGAGGGGGCGTTCCCCTCTGTTGTGTGTCAGGATGACGGGACCGGAGCTTGACTTCTTAGGCGGCCTCCCTGACACCTTGGGAAGGAGCCACCTACCCTGGTGCGGATGTCTTGGGACGTCACGCCGGTGGGGTAGGTGTCCAAATGCTTCGATGGATCCATTGCACGCTCCGACCCAGGGGGTCGGAGCGAGCTGGGCACCCCGACCCTCGGGAGTCGGAGTGCGTCTGTATTTGTGCTTGGCCGGGGACAAGATCCCTTCATGGCCCACAGGCCCTTGGTCGGAACTAGGCCTCAAAGGCAAGCTCGTTCACTGTCCCGAGCTGCTGGGGATACCCATGGTACGTGTACTCGTCAACAGTGCTAGTAAAACATGATGTCATGTGTTGCAAAAATGATTTATCTATGTGACAAAAATTAAACCGATATAGACATGCTACAACTGGTATATGAAGGTCAAAAAGAATAGCAGTACGCATGCTACATTAAGTGTGGAGCATAATGGCACCTTTCAAAATTCTTGCTCATTGCTTGGGGTGAACACTGAACAGAGATAAGTGACAGGGCACAACGAGCAAGACGTCGCAACTTTGCTCATTACTTCAATCATAATTGCCATATTCGGAATCGTGTCAAAGCGAACAAACTCATGGTGGGCAAATGACAAACAAACTACAGATAATTGTTGAACAGGAGGACCTATCCCTTTTTAAACATTCACAATACGCTCAGCTTTAACGGCTTTAGGAAGTAGATGTACGGAATCAAGAGAACCAAATATAATCCTAGCATCCATAACCATAAATTTAATCAAGACAACCAAATTACAAATATAAGTACATGTACAGAAGTAGAAGGAACCTGCTATTTCAGAAATGAAGTTTCTTTTATCCTAGCATCCAGAATTCCAAATAGAGCAATCTCACAAGCCAAGCAATTAATGGTATAAGTTAGAATGCAAGTGACATTGCAACATTGCATATAGTAAGGGGTAACAATTGCATGTAAAATTAACATTTGCTGTAAGAACTTGATCAAAATTTGATTCACAGTTATTACTTCTTAATAGGTAGCCTTAGGATCACTAACTAATACTTTCTCTTATTTATTACTCTCCTTACTACACCATAACATAGTTTTGAGGGCACTCCATCTACTGGGAAAAAATGGCTTTCAAGGGCAAATCCTCTTTTAGGAATGACTTTTGCCGACACAAGATCTACCAAAACTGTCTGCTAGGGACCCAGCCATCCGCAATTGTCTTTACCGACAAACATCTATTTTACCGACAGATGGTTGGACCCTGTTGGACTGATTTTCTCCGGCAGACATATTATTACAGACAGACGGTTCATTTCCGACAAACAAGTAATTGCCAACAGATGTTGTATTATTGACATATTATTTGACGCCTACTTCCATAATTACCGACATACAGCTTGCCGTTATATATGTTCCAAAAATCAATTAATATGTGATAATAGTGAAGAATTTCTGACAGACATGCAACCAGTAGGTATATTTGTTCTTTTTCTAGTTTTCCATTTTTGCTATAATGGTAGTCGTCATTCAAAATATATAAAGTAGTACAACGCATTTTTCCACCAAGACACAAGTATCAACCAACAAATGAATCCACCACAATGTCATAGAGAAAAATCACTTAATTAGAATTAAGTGTTTGCTTACATCCTCCATGAGTATAACTTTACAAAAGGTAATATTTACATGTCATGTGATACTATAAGCCACATGCACAAGTCATTTAACAGATGTGAATGCGTGTCGCATACTTGCCTACAATCTGGAGTAGTTATGTGTTGCCAAAATATACCACTATCATTGACATCTTCCTTAGTGCACATAAAAGATACCTACTAACATCATTGCCCTTAATCCAAAATAGATAGTAAAGATAGTCATCTTGTCCATGACTTCACTTTCCAGGTATGCATGCACTTCAACAAGAGGGTTACAAGACAATTAGTTTAGCTGCCACCTGAAACATATTAATATGCAAATGATAAGCATAATATATTGCATTTGATCCTAAATACAATCAAAATTATCCATTCTTTTCATGGCTTTATAGGTAGACCCTTTGCTTTCTCACTGTGTAACATAGATGACCAGATGACGTTGTGTTGCACTTGCATTGAGGCCATTTTCCAAGTAAACATGTTTTTCAACAATAAAAAGAAAACATGGTAGCGAGTTCAACAGCCACCTGAAACAAGTACATTTGCTGGTGATAGTCTTGCCGCCTTGTCATCATTCATCATCTGAAATGAAAAACAAATATTAACAAGTATCCCATGTCAACCATTGCAACAACAAAACAAGTTAACTAAAGTTGTTACTTTTTGTCGAGGCCATGCAATAGATTGCCAAAGGCATCCGCCATGGTCTTTAGGTTTCCATACGGGTGAAGCAAGAGAACATCCTTTGTCATCACAGAATTGACAACAACTTCATAGCATTTATGTCCCAGAGCAGTGCCTCCCACTGTTATTTTTGGGTTAGTTGTTTGTATAGTAGCCTTAGCCACAGGAACAGTATAGGGACCGAAAAAAGAAAGTAGTATCACTTCTTTTCCACCCTACAACATTACAACACCTTGTTATTATCAGAAACCTTCAAAGAAAGGTGTGTTAATGTAACCCAACAGCATTGAAACCATACCTCTTCATGTGTTCTCAATGGGATTGCAGCTCACCTACGCGTTATATAAATGTGTAAATGGAAGAATGTTTAATCACAAACATGCATAGGTATTGGATATAAATTTGTAAATGGAAGTGCACCCGTTGGCTCGTTTCAGCCGGAAATTAAGCCGCGTTGGGCCGAATAGTTGTAGCATGCATCCCATGGCGACATGCTGATTGCTGAATGAGCTTCCTATTCAACTCCAACTCCCACTATGGAATAGCTATGTCATGCGTCGGTGTAGAGGCAGGCAAACCTAATTATTTGATTGTGATTTACCCGAAAAAACTCAGTTTTTGTGATGGTTGAGCTATAGTGCAAATGTATGGCTTGTCACTGACAGGGCCATTCCTGGGCTAGGGTTGTAGGGGCAACCGCCCAGGGCCCCCAAAATCTAGGGGCCCCTATCTCAGGAGCGCTTGTTTCCCCAGGCCCATCAACGCTCGTTTCCCCCAAAATCGGCTGTTCTGATCACGCTCAGGAGCGCTTGTTGCTCATCTTTCCCAAGACCCCAGCCCCCAAATCACTCCTCACCTCCTCAGCTCCTCGCTTCCCCCAAAATGAACACGCCATCGCCGCTTCAATCCAACGGATTCCGAAGCGATTTGCCTTCAATTCAACAGCTCTACTCGAAGATCGAAATCTCCTCTCAACTAGTTACATGCCCGTGCGTTGCTACGAAAAACAAAATTGATAACGAAAAATAAAGATTAAAAAATAAAAAAATTATTTCACAAGATCAAACATCTATCTTTAACGCTTCGTTTCTTGCGAAAGCTGGCTAATTAAAGCAACGCTTCGTTTCTTGCGTAGGGCAATTAAGCAGGGCAATTAAGCAGCAATTAATGACGTAAGAAGAACGGACCACTATCACCAAGTGCTGCTTTAGAATAGTATAGATTTAACGGTTCGATTACTTCTCTTGGGATCTTGGCGAGAGCGAGTGGGGGATGCACGCGATTTGGAAATCAGAGGGAGACCGGAAACTGGAGAGCCCTCGCCCCGCCTACCGCGCCGTTTGCCCTGCCCCGCCCCGCCCCGCCGACGCCGATTCCCCCCTCGCGCACACGACTGCCCTTTTAGGGTGTCCCCGTGTGAACGGAACCCACCGGCCGCCGCCGCCGCCATGTCAATTGGTGAGGTAACTTATCCTCCACTTGACCATATTGTTAATTTGTTATTTGTTATTTGTTTAGGGCTCGTTGGACGCTGGGTGCCTAGGTCGTTTAATCATTTTGTACAATACGCCATGGCATCCACAATGACTCATTTGATTAATCACCCAGAATATCTGAATATATCCATGCCAGATTGCCAGGTGAATGGTCAGCTGTTTTTTTACATTAGTAATTTCCGCAGGATTAAATACAACAATGTGATGCAAGTATGGAACTGATTATACCTAGTTCGCGTTCTAGTTCTAGTTCTAGTTCACGTTCTGATGAAAACAATGTGATGAAAGCAACAACCATCTGTTTTGTTTGTGCTTATTTCACGTTCTAGTTCGCGTTGGGTGTGAGTAGCAAAAATAGGCACATTATACCTACTTGTTTGCTCGGATTGCATTCTGTATTTAGTAAATGGTTCACAAAGCTTGATTGTCTTAGATTGTCATATCATAGATTGCATTCAGCGTTCTGGAGCCCAAGCCTCCGACTTGTCTTAGATTGCCATATCACATATTTAGTACTGAATTACTAAATACAGAAACACAACTCATTGCTCTAATCGCCGAATAAGTACTTGGGCTCCAGACTTGTCTTAGACTGCGTTCAGCATTCTGTATTTAGATTGCCATATCGCGGAAACGCAACTCATTGTATTTAGTACCGACTTGTCTTAGACTGCATTCAACATTCTGTATTTAGATTGCCATATCACAGAAAATTGTACATTGAACTTTACTTTTTCAATTACAAAAATTGTATTGTTACATGTTTATGTTAGCACATGAGGCCTCTCCTCTTTATCATGCCCTAGAGCCTCCAATATATTAGGAACGGCCCTGGTCACTGAGTCTGGACAGTCGTCCATCGTGTCCGCGAGATGAATCTGCCAGTACCATGCGGAATCCTCGTCACCTTCCTACCCTTTTCGTTCTCCTGTCCACACAGAGGCCAGCCCGTTTTTTTTGGTCTCTCCAGAAGCCCAGGGGCCAGGGCCCTTCCAACGCACGCGGCCCAGATCGCACACGTTTCACACGGACTTGAGACGCCCGTCTGCCTAGCGTTCGCACAGCGCAGAGCCACGTCCTCCAGCCCTATCTCCGGTGGTCGTCGCCGGCGTACGTGCCGTTGGACGAGCCGCGCGCTGACCTACCTCCGCCTCCTGAGAGTGGAGGTGAGGACTAAAGGTTGGGCTGAAGGGATTGGAGTGTGCTGGGCTGGAAATAAGGATAGTTCAGAAGTTTCCTAGGCTGGGAGTTATGATGCAATGGGCTATCTTCAGGCCGTGCCGACTCCATCACGGCTGGGTTCAAAATTTCATTTTGATATAAATATTAAAAATTACGGCGGGATTCGGAATTTCAAAAAAAATTCAGATGGAATTCAAAAACCAAATTTCAAATCCGATTTTTTTTCAACCTGGAAATCCGAGATTTCAGCCGAAATCACCGAGATTGCCGAAATTTCTGAGATTTTTGTCAGCTTATTTTAACCAAAAAATGTCAAAAACACATCAGTTTTTTTTGTGTGGATGGTCTTGACCCTAAATCCAATCAAATCCGACCAAGAAAAAAGGAAATCTGATAAACAAAACATCAAGATTTCGACCGAAATCACTTAGATCTCGTCGAGATTTGGATGGATCATGTAGCATTTTGAATTTTTTTAAACAAATTTTACCCAGCTAAAATTTAGGATCTCAAGAGTACCCAAAATCTGAAATCTCGGCTCAACTGAACTGAACATGCTGTGCCGCTCGATGAGCCTACTCTCTAGGCCCAGCACGATCCAGCTGGTCGTTTACCATCCTGGCGGGCCGTGGGCCAGCCTAGATAAGCACGGCCCGACGCCGATGTCTATCCGTATCAGGCAAACTGGTCGCTGTATAACCGATGAATTTATTGTGTTCTCTTGTTCCAGTAAAAGTTAAAAGGGCTTGGACGCCTCCCTTGCTCGGAAAAAGAGTTGCTCTGATAATATGAACGAAACAGAGGAGAAGGTCCTTTCCTGACGAAAGGCACAATTGAGTTCCGTGAAAATGCCAGTCCGTACGCCTCAAGTGAGTGCATATGTAATCTGTGTTGATGGCTGCCAACTTGAACGATCTTTCCTCGCAAAATAAATAAACAATCTTAAGCTTAAGCAGCAAAACTTGCAGACACTTCGGACTACGTAACTGAACTTTTCATTTATTAGCCGAAGTTTCTTGGCTGGAAACTGACAAAGAACCGACCGTTAATGTACTTCCATCCTACCAACAGCAAATGGATATATAGTCGATTCCTCAAAAAACAACTACTAATCATGGGAAACAACACATGGACGACGAATCATAAAATTAAACGTAACCAAGAAATCTCAACAAAACACACATACACTTGAATCGATAAACCAACCAACTAACCAGCAGAAACAATCAAGTTTTAAGTCCCGAAACAAGCACCGTACTACCACACGACAAGACAGAGTGAATCTTCCCCGGCTGATCGATCAGTCGTGGTTGACCCTCCTGCAGTTGTTCCTGATCTGGCCGCTGGCGCCGGTGAGCGGTGAGATGTTGCCCATCTTCACCATGGACTGCGCGAAGTGCTGGAAGAAGATGTCCTGGTCGGCGGCGTAGAGCTTGACGAGCTCGGCGGTGGCGGGGCTGTCGGTGAAGAGCACCTCGTCGGAGTTGAGCAGGCCGCGGTACGCCAGAAGGTTCTTGTAGTACTGGTTGTCGAACTTGAAGGGCGTCACGGGGTCCAGGAAGAAGAGGTTCTGGTCGCCGCCGGACCGCGGGCACCGCGGGCGCAGCGCCGCCGCGTAGGACACGGCCAGCTTGGAGTCCGGGATGCCGTTGCCCGTCTGGTTGTACAGCCGCTGCCGGAAACTCGTGCACCGGGAGTCGCCGATGGTGTGGCTACCTGTGGAGTTTCCACCCGAGTTATACGCACTATTATTACAAAACTCGATCATGTCTTTGGCTGTATACCGTATATTTATAGTGACTTAATTAGGAATTAATTATTGCAAGACTAACGTCTAGGTGAGGCTTGTCTGTCACTGATTTATCTTATTAGATATTTCATTTATCTAAATTTATAAGTCATATATTTTGAATAATCATGTGCATGTATATTTCATATTTTAATGTATAACTATTGTGATCTTTATATTCTCTGCATACATGCATTGAATATAGTGCATAGTTATAATAATCATCGGTAGTTTAATCATTACTAATATCTGCTTAGTCTATATATAAAGAGAAAATACGTCATGTAAACTTCGATAAGGAAGTATTTCATGTGGGTTTAAGTATAGTTTACTACAATCATTTGTCTAGCAAATTGCGAGTGCACAAGCCTTTTCTCTCTCTATGTAGCTGTGTAGGATTTGAATGTGTTGCTGTGACCATGTGGCATGTGAGCTCCTCTTTCCACTGAGGATCTCTACGCAAGCAAGATATGACTTGATGCTACAGTGAGGTTGAGGTGGATGCATGAGCCGTACTACGGCTCGCTAGTCAACAATGTAGGTTTCGTACCATTCAGACGTGACCTAGCTAGCTTACAATCAATGAGTGCATCAATTGTCGGCTTCCTGTTTCCGCACAAATTTAACATCACCGATCGAGTTGTCACGTGTTACATCTGCATGGATTGATTTTGTCGGCAGATACGTTAAGAGTTGCACTGTTTCAAGGCAACTAGGTGAAGGGCTTTATTTAGAGAAATTTTACGGTGGATTATACTTGTAGTATAAAATGTGTAGTAAAAATCACATATAATCGTTGATTTGTTAAGGGTGTTTATACTACTTCACTACCAGGTATAGTATAAGTAAACTCTAGTTAATCTGATCCATTGGATCGAAAAGAATGAACGGTTCATATTTAATTTAATCCACTGTAAAAGAGCTCTTTATTTAAGGTCTTGTTTGGATGTTAATTTATCTATCTGGATGGATCGAGAGATTGTGACTAGTTAAACGTACAAGGTCTTAATGTACGAGTTATCCATTTCACGAAAATTGTTCCGAACAGTCACCGACAAAACAACAAAAATATATAACGATGTCGTAAGACATAGTTCCCGTATATATGCACACGAAAACTACGAAAAATTTCGTTATTTAATACAACTTGTGACTCGTGTTTACAAAACGATACAATAGTTTCGTGTATTTATATAAAAAAAAAACCAGTGATCTCTCGAACCTGAAAAAACAAAAATCATCTCCGGATCACCAAAAACCAGACATGTTGTCCGGTTCTCTATTTTCTAGACATGGCTTCTCCGGTTTTTGGTGATCCAGAGATGCATTTTTGGTTTTTCAGGATCCGGAGATCACTGGTTTTTTTGTAAATACACAAAACTGTTGTATCGTTTTGTAAATACGAGTCACAAGTTGTACTAAATACGAAATTTTCCCGAAAACTACACCACGATAAAAGTTGTATATGTATATTTGTGTGTACATACCGAGGAGGGCGACGAGGTCGACCATGTCGAGGCCCTGGAGCTTGAACTTGGTGAGGATGGTGGGGAGGGTGTTGTTGGGGGCAGGGATGTCGTTGTTGGAGCCCTGCACGCTCGCCCCTGTCGAGTCCCTCCTGCCCAGCGGCACGATCCACCCTGGCCCACCGGTCTGCAATATATTTTTTGGGAATTGCTAAATGACACTCGAGTGTTTTTTTGGTTTGTGAGCATTCAAATTTTTTTTTTTTTGCATATAGAGTACTTAAAAAGTGAGGAGAGATAGCAAATTGATTTCATTAATTGAATCTAAGTCTAAAGGCTCAAAATTTAAGTGTTATTTAACAAAAAAAAAACACTCGGGTGCTCCTTAGGCACCTCCTATTTTTTCCCCCTCTTCTTAATTCTTATCAGGCAAAAAGATTTGCAGAGTAAGGCAGAACAATCGGATTAATTGATGACTGCTGAATGCTTAGGAACAGGAATTGCCAAAATTGTCAAGCGGCAAACAGTCGGATTGGATGGTGATTTGAGGGGAACCCCACCGAGCGTGATGAGCATGCATCTCGATCGGCTCCGCTTGGCTCGGTAACAAAATGTGACAGTAAAAAGGATCATATTTATCTCTTCTTCCTGCCGAGCCTAAGACGACCCAAATTATCGTGAAGATACATCTCTCTCTCTCTCCAAGTTTATATAGTGTATATGACCTTATTCATAAATAAGGAACGAACGTATATATTTTATGTTTCGATGTAAATTAGTGTGTTTTATTATAACCCTAATAAATATCTAGATTTATTTGATATTCTCTATATACATGCATTAAATATAGTATTTACAGATAATAATTATAGGTAGTGCAGTTATTTTTAATATCTCCTTAATATATGTACTAAAAGAAAATATGTCTTATAAACTTGAACAGAGAGGCATGATTACCCGTATTCATTAGGTAACTCAGATATCTTACTGTCAACCGTTCACCGTTTCATATGCTTAAGATATGTTACTGTGCTTAGTCTAAAAAAACACACGGTGATAAGAGGCCCTTTTACCCCACCCTTATCCGTGACATGGGATGCCATTCCATTGGACTGACAGCTTTGGCGCTGCTTTACCGAGCAATGTGCCCCCGATTTGTGTCTTCTTCTCATTCTTTTCGGTGTTCACAGCACATGGATCATTGGTGATCTTGTCATACTACTATAATAATAATACTACTATATGTCCTGGACTAGATGAGATGATGAGACTGAAGAGAACACCAGTGCACAAACGGCATTTGCCAGCCATGCATGGCAACTAAACTTGCGGTGAGTCCGGCCCGTGTACTCACCGACACTACGTACTGCTCTAGGCAGATAAACTGATAAAGAATACGGATGGGTACAAGAGGGCTAAACGGGCATTTGAACTCTCTAGACCTGCAGGTTTGTTCATGAAAAACCCAAGGGGTCGATAGCTTAAAAACATGTATGTTTAGAAATTAACCCACGAAAATGCATGTCGAAACCAGCTTAAATTGAATACTATATTGCAAGCTGTTCGCTCGCAAAACGTACGTCTTTGAAAAGCCTGCATTAGATATAGGCCGTGCAAAGTGTACACGTACACAAGAATATATGGTTATTTTAGCAGCGGATTATATATATGATGCGGGTTGTAATTAAACAGTTTGCAATCAGTTTGGCTGGTGCTTAACGACTCGGTTCGATATATCTTGGCGTAGGGGTGCAACGTTAGGAACGTACCATGACGGTGGAGTCGCGCGCAGCGAGGGCGAGGATGTCGGCGCAGGAGACGGTGTGCGGGCACGCGGCCTCCAGCGCGGCCTTGATCTCGTCGATCACCTCGAACCCCCTCGCCGAGTCCCGGTTCGGATTCGACCGCTTCTCGCTCACGATCACCGCGCTGCTGTCCAGCAGCACCGACGCGTCGCACCCCTGCAAGCGTCCATCCATCCATGCATTCATTCAGTCAACCAGCCAGTGCGCACGCACGGCCGGCGCATCGTCGGACGCACCACCGTACCATCAGGCAATGCTCACGGCGACAGTACTCGGCGTGATCGATCGATGCATGGTGACTATGGATTGCGATGTACCTTGACGAAGCAGTCGTGGAAGTGGAGGCGGAGGAGGGAGGCAGCCATGCGGGGGTCCTGATAGTGCGCCTTGCCGACGATGGACGCCACGATCTGCTGCGCCTGCGGGCACGAGTGGGCGTAGAAGTGCGGGTCCAGCTGCGCCGACGAGGGGGAGGAGAAGCAGAGGGCGACGAGAGGGACCAGGGCAGCGGCAACCATTGCGCCCCTCATGGCTCACAAGAGCTAAGCAAGCTCGCTCTACGCAATTGCCAGAGGCTAACTGGCCCTTGTGTTGTGCTCCTCGCAATGATGACGATGATGGTGAGAGGTAGGGCAGCAGGGGGTGGGTTTATGTAGGAGGCGAGGGGAAGCTACGCTTGCTAGCTACTTGTTGTCTTGAACAGCATTTCTTGGGAAATATATTTTGTGGGAGAGGTGCTTCAACAAGTTACACAAATTTTAAAGTAAACGAAGGGGTAAGTAATCGCCATCTACCCTTCATTCATGCTTTAATAGTTGTGCAACTTTTAAAAGAAAGAGCATAGAAGCACCTCTCATTTTGTGGGTAGTAAGCAGGGTTTCCGAATTTCCTTTTTTTCTAGAAAAAAATTTAGCACCCACTGAAATTCGGTTATTTCAGAAATTTTGGGACGAAATGGTTGAACGAAAATTAAATTTTTTTGACAAAATTCAAAAGAACTCACTGAAAATGTAACTAAGATAAATGTATTTTATTTTGAGACCCACCGAAAGAATCGAAATTATTTCGGTGAAGTTCAAAGCCCCGGTATATAGTAAGCAGCTACGGTGGCTCATGGCAGCTTCTTCCCCTTTTGCAGCTTTCGTTCAGCAAGTGGCCATTACCGTTGGCTGATCGAGCAGGTGTAGGCACAATTGGCCTAGCTTGCTAGACAGGTGCATGTAGTTTTAGCCACCATTTAATTTACTGTAGAGCAGTGTGTGTATTGTATTGTATTGTATTGTATGGGCTCTCAAGGGACCAAACGCCCTTGTTTCCCGGTGATCAAGTCATTCCAGAGGCATCTGCTTTTGTAGAGTGCATTAGATATGCGCGTGGATGTAAAGGGAAAGAAAGGGCCATCCAAAGGCAAAGAGGGGAAAAAAAAGGGAAGCACCTCTCTAAAGAGAAAGGGCCTGTCATAAACTAGCTAGCAGTGCTCCTGTCAGCCAGGCAGAATCAGCATTTTGAACGCAGCAATCATGCGAGCTCTGGCGGCACTCGTCTTCTTTTCTCGTGTTCTTTGAGGAAAGCAACGCAGGGAAGAATTAATGGTGATGATGTAAAACGGGTTAAGCAGCTGCCAATGCTATGTACTATATTCCATGTACAATATCCACAGGCCCCTGATGATTTTATTTTTCATGCATGTCCAATGCTTGGAGGTGCTGAGAGCACCGTTCTACATCGAAATGAGCTGTGGTTTGGTTTGGTCTACCGTCTGCAGATCCTTGGTTTGTTAGGGGCAACGCTGTATACATTAACTTTGGAGCAAGGTTTTTGATGTCCTACACATTGGCTCATCTCTAGATCATCAGGTCTCACACCCCACTGGTCTGGAAGTATTTGACTGCATTGAATCTGGGCCACACATTGACTGCACTGAATTTGAGCTAGTGAAAATGTCCGGCTTTTGTCACTTCCTGACTAGAAACTGGTCTGGAAGCCAAACCAGCCAAGGTCCCTGACATTTTCCAAGACCGGTTTTTACAGCCTTCAAAAAGTGTGGTTGACAACGGGTCCTGCTAGACTTGAGTCCAGGAGGCCCACATGTCAGACAGTTTGTACATTGCCTGTATGAATTCCTTCGTTTGCACTTTGCAGACTTGCAGTCTCTCTTTCACTCTTTGCAACGGGCAACGGCACTCTATTAGACTATTTTCCAAATCAGCATATTTGTAAGTTGTAACCTTGATCGTGCCCAACAGTAAGGTCCTGTTAAAGTGGAGTTCAAGGAGGGAAAAAAAATATGGATTTAATTATGTTGGTATCTACCATGTGGTTCATGAAGTAGAACCTTCCCATATTTTATATGCATGGTATATGAAGAAAAAAAAAACTCTAGGGGTCATATTGAAGATTAAGGAGAAAAAGCATATCCACTTGTTCCATACACTTTTTTATCTTTGCAGATAATCCTAAAGGTATAACCTTTAATGTGCTGAATGGTGTTCTATAAAATTAAATTTCCCATATTTCTCGTTAGTTGCTCTCCATGTGGAAATAAATTGGCCCTAGATCCAACTTAGTTTGCCCCCAAGTGTCTAACTTTTAAAATCCATGTGCTCCTTGCTGGAATTCTTTTGTAATTATGTCTTTGAGAGATCAAAGCTGAAGGTGTTGGGCCACCGACATTAAACATGCTTACGGACCTGAGATGTGATTTTATTTATTTCAAGAAGCATAGTCAAAGAAATGCAGATCATACCAATAACCCAGACGAGAAGTTTCTATAAGCACAAAAATGTGTACTATATTTTCTTAAACAAAGAAAGGAATATTATCACTTGACTCGAACATCGTGACAGAATAGCTGAGTTCTACTGGTTACGGGAAGCACGAGGTAATTCTTGCGTAAAATGGCCAGAATATGCCTTGGATTACGGTGTTACACATGCTCAAGCCATATGTATAATGCGCACGAATTATATATGTCAGTTTTGTTACTCGTCCAAAGTATATGTACCATCAAGCTATACTTTGCTTGAGTATGTTGATACTATATTACTCTCCAAACAATTTACTTGACCTTACCAATTAACCCCATGCTGATGTAGTCTACCACAAGAATAACTTAGGACGGAGGAAACACGCCTGGTCTAGCTAGGCAGCTCTGACTAGTTTGTATATAACAGTAGTAGGCAAGGATTCTAACAGCAGCTTATCATTCAGCTCTCATGTTTCCTTAGTATGAAGCAAAGCTCCCACGTCCTCATCAAACCCCTTTTATTACGGAGAAAAGATTCTCCAAGTTCTGACATAGATATATATTTGATGAACTATATATTGTAGCATTTTGTGGATTGATGGTTTATCGATTCAAAGAGAATAGATGTACTACTCATATCGCGACAAATCTCTGGTTATAATCGTTTTCAATCTTTTCACCACGAGTTGTGGGGAAATTTTCATGGATACTACTTGTTGAATGGCAATGCATGTAGGATGCTTAAGGATTCAATCCAATTTATGCTTCCCAAGCTCTGCCTTTCATGTTCATCTAGAAGCATGCATCATCAGTAAGGAGAGGATACTAGGCAACAATCAAACAAGGGCCGTTTTTGGGTCATCCTAAGAACACATGAAAGTACTAACTACTCTTTAATAAGTATAATCAGACAGATGCATGGGATGGAAGTAAGTTGGCGAAAGAAATGTCCAGAGCTGTGCCTGTTCATACCCTGAAACGTGGCTTAGGTAGCAGGAGGGATGCTTCGAAGGAGGACGTCTCAAGGCTTCTCTTCTCATGCCGAAATTTATTAAGTGTGAGGTAGATACATGCACGTCACCTGTCTAATCGATGGTAGCTGAACTGAAAAGACAAACCAGAAGTGACAGGAATGGTTGCGCTACTGGGTTTCCATCTGAACACTAGTGCAGAGGTTCCGTGGTGTGGTAGTTTAGTGCAGAAAAGCTCTTCGAGTTCTTCCGGTGCAGGTTTTAAGGTCCTGTTTGGTAATTTAGAACTGGATTGTTTTTACTAGATTCTGAAAGAAATCCAATCAAACGGGCTAAAGCTCTGAACGATTCTCTTCGGATCATTTCTTCTTTTTCCACTGTAGCTGAATCGGTTTCAACCCCGTTCCATCCGATTCACATAATCCTATCTGAAACGTTTCTACTTAGAATCTGGAACGTTTTTGTTTCTACTAAAATCTGAAACTGTACCAAACAAGACTTAAATTTTGGAACAAGACATGCTTATGTTGCTCTTTTCTTCAATAGTTCAAGGATATCCTGGATGCTCTTAAACCGTCACTTTATAATAGATGCTTCGCTGTGTCCAACATATATGAGGGGGGGCAACATATATGAAGGGGGGCAGAGTAAATTAACAAAACCTTTCCCTCGTGTCTATCAGGACCTTTTTATTGAAGAAATAAACTCCTTCCCCATGAACATAAGTGTCCTCTTACTGTTTGATACAAATTGATGTCGGTTATATGAACTGATTTGCTTATCTATATATCCCCATATTACTTGGATCTGCACTTTTCTGCACTAGATGTCATATTGGGACTCATCCCGTATGGAACACTTTATGGCATATACTCTCTCAGGTTGGGACTAATTCCATGGCTCACATTCTAATTTTCAAATGCATGGTACATTAGCTCTTCACTTCTTCCACAAACACACGCTTTCAGAAGAACAAAAGGCCAAGAAAAAGAGAGAATCTATAATAAAAAAAGAATTGCAAAAAACAAGAAAGAAAAGGAAGAAAAGCTCATTTGAACTGAAAGTGATGACATGGAAATGGGATGCTTATGCTCGTCTCTCGAGATGCATCTTTCTCATCGATCTCATGCGATGTGATGTACTGCTCGGTCTCCTGCCAAGGTGACTGAACGCATACGCCTTTCCGACCGACACGTTGAACTCAAGATGCCTCACATTTTCCAGTCTGAGCCTGGGACGGACAGCTCCGCGCGGGCACATTTACTTGTATTGATCGCTATTAGACTAGTATTGTGATTGTTATAGTACATAGAGCTATTTTGTACTAATTTAGGTACCGAAATGGTATATACTAGTTTATTAGATAGATGTAGGGGTGGATAACCAGCTGACTCAACTTGATTTGATTCGATCAAACTCGTTAAGATAACGAGCCAGTTTGACTTAATTTATTATCTTAACTAGTTTAAACCTTAGATTGGTTTGACTCATTAAACTCGCGAGTTGTTTCGTTAAATTTGACATTGCTGTCTGAGAGGACGATTGCTGTTGAGACTATACGGTATGCCATGTATTATCATCCTCACCTTACACGTATACAGCTATATTTATCGACTTGAAGGACTTGTTTAACTCGCGAGTTAGTTCGTTTAACTTGTTATCTAAACTAGTTGAAATCACGTCTCGACTCGACTCGTTAAGTAACGAGTTCAAACCGAATCAAGTCGAGTTTATAAGTACTTGTTTAACTCACGAATTTTGAGTTTTTTTCCGCCCCTAGTTAAATGGTAGTATCTGATAGTATCTCCTGCCACTTTTTACCCACTCTGCAAACTGTTCGATAGAACATCTAGTTGCGATGATCACTAAACTGTAATATGTCCCGATTAGTTATAAACACTAGATGCTGAGTGCAACTAGACGCTGGGATTAGGTGGACAAGATCTTTGCTGAAAAGAAAACAGAGACGATGACCTTCCAACGGCACCAACAGCCATTTGCCTACTGAATGCTACTACTCTTGAGTCTTGAGCTGCATTGCATGCATGGCTCATAGTATTAAAAATATAGTACCAAACTGATAATGATGAATATATTAAACATGTTGGAAAGTAATCAAGATTTATCAAAACTGTTGACTTACCATGTCATGCAAGGCAAGTAAATATTGCAATGCAGTCGTAATCGGATCAAATCAATTAGTTTGTTTCCTGATGAGGACATAAAACCCAAAGATACGACCGCTGCTACTACTTCCTCTCCGACCGCACCGTCTTCATCACCTACACTCGACGCTGCTACATCTTCGTCACCAAAGGACCTTAATCCAGAAGCTCAGCTTTTCAAGCCCATGACAAAGGACCAGCGCCTCAAGCACGTACCCCGAGGATGGCCCACGCACCAAGGAAGGCCCACATGGAAGTCCAAATTGCCAAAAAGGCCGGTTCAGCCATACAGCAGCACCTCGACTTCAAACGGGCATATCTTGGGCTCCCAAACTCCGTTTTGACGTACGACCACTCGTTTGAAAGCTTAGGAGATAAGCTTTCCAATGGATCCAGCCCCATGTCCAAATTCGCTACAGATCGATGGGAAAATGCAGAAGAGTATCACGGGCCAAATCTGTCCGGTACTGCGTCACCTTATTTTTGGGCTTTTGGCCCATGTATCTTTAGGGTTTGGTGGTGGATGCCCCTAGCTTGGGCGCCCCACCCCTGGCCGCACCTCTTTATATGGCCACCAGCCCCATACGTTGTTTTTTTTAGGTTTTGATGTGTTTTGGTAGACCCCTTGTGCGTCCCTCCTTGTTGTTGCGTGTGTCGACTAGACCATCCAACTCGAGAAACAGAACCTCACCTTTGTTCGTAATTTTAGATCAATTCAATTATCATGTCGCTTTTCACTTTTGTTCTTGCAAGTTTCTCGATTGCTAGCAGGGATAAAGATCCATTACGTCTAAGCGTGGTTTATCGAGTCGCGTTGGTGGTGTTGCGATTGCTGGTTTCCTTTCCTCGCTGGTTGGAAGCCAAGATCATGAGTTCATCAACTCTCCAAATCGACGTATTGTTCTCATCAGAAGATCGGGCACCCCCGTGTGCACATCAGTTAGTTAGATTTTTCATGTTTAGTGTTTATCTTGGTTACCAAGTTGATTAGGTGGTCCATTCACTATAAAAGGGTATGTATTCTGTGAAGTTGAGAATAACACAAGGAAAAATTACCCCAAAACTTCTGTGTTCTTCGTGTTCGTTTTTGTGTGTTCATGATCTAAGGCTAAAACCAACAGTTGGTATCAGTGTCTGAGTTCTTGATCTGTGTATGCCCAAGATCATGCCACGCTCTTCGGGAAGTGTTGTCGCCGATGATGAAGCGACATCGGGTGTGGTGGCGAAGGAGAGTTCCACCATCTCGCTGCATTGTTCGATGTCACGAAGAACAATTATGCAACACAGGTAATCAAGATGAAGGTGTATATGAGGGCTTAAGGACTGTGGGACGCGATTGAGGATGACAACATCGATGTGCGCAAGGATCAAATAGCCTTGGCGGCCATCTATGGAGGCATCTCGGAGGAAACCATCCTGAATCAAGTCTGTAAAGTTGAGTTTGGGACGTTCAGGAGATGTGTTTGTTTGCTATCCTATGTCGTGTTTGAGTTGTAATGTTAATGTAAAAGGATTCCAGGACAATGAGGAGTTGTGGCCGCCGTCCTAACTGTGTGTATGCAGGAGTTCTCCAAGATGTTGATGAGTTGTAAATGCCATCCTGCAGGTTGTGTGTGTGTAGTGCAAGTCGAAGTTAAGTCTGTTTACAGCACGAGGTCGATTCCAGGATTTGATTGTGGTAATCTGCATGAGTTGATAAGTCTTGATTAGTGGAGATTGTTCGAAAGTAATCAAGATTTGCCAAAACTGTTGACTTGCCATGTCATGCAAGGTAAGTAAAGATCACAACGCAATCCCAATCGGATCAAATCAGTTAATTTGGTTCCTTAGTTAGGCTTTCCATGTGTAGTGTTTGCTTTGGTTACCAAGTTGCTTAGGTTGTCCGCCCACTATAAAAGGGCATGTATCTCATGAATTTGAGAATAACACAACAGAAAATTGCCCCAAACCTTATGTATTCTTCTTCACGTTCGTGTGCGCGTGTTCATGATCCAGGGCTAAAATCAACAAAACATTCCAAGAGAAACAGTTAACCTGGAACCCAATGGAATGGAGACAAGTGTTGCTTGCAGATTGCAGAGCTTAGATCATGGTAGTACAAGGATCAAAATCCTGCAAAAATTTTACAAAATTTTGGCGAAATCTCGAGTTTTGACCTCCCCTGAGATTCATAATCCCGATGGAATGAAAAATTTGAAAAAAATTCAAATTGCTACAGTCTCAGTGAAATTTCGGTCAATTTCGCCGAGATTTCGGTTATTTTGACCAGATTTTATGATGTTTGGACCGTATTTCATATTGTGTGGACCGGATTTGGCACCATTTTTTTTATTGTAATACTATCTGTAAGGAATACATACCAGCATTTAGCACTAAGAACACCAACCTTACTATAGCTCAGTTGGTTAAAGCAAATAAAGGCATGCATGAGGTCACGTGTTCGACTCCCAGTGAGCTCGTTCGGTGCAATTATTTTTTTGAAGCCTGAAATTAGGGAGCATACTGAACAGAAGTGCCAAAAATTAACACTACAAGTGCCCACCATGGGACTCGAACCTCGATGGGTAGGCTAAGAGACCGACATCCTACCGATTGCGCTAGATGCCCCAGTGCGGCTCCATGTTTTTTTAATTTTCTAGCCTCTGAGACCATTTCAGAATAGGTTGAAAATCACCAAAATTTTCGCAATTTCGGATGAAAATTAATATTTTTGGCCCAAATCTCAGAAACCATGTCAAAAAATTTCAGATTTGATTTTTTTTTTGAATTTCATCTGGAATTCCGAAATCTCATCGAAATTTCAAATTTTGGTCCCCTTCGAGATATAGTCCGAAAACGAAATTTAAAACATTGTGGTAGTATATGCATGACTAGACCATGCATGGAGACATGGTCCACACCACTCTCTCTAAATTAGAAGAGCAAACTCTTTTTCAGCTTTAACTGAACTGTGCTTAATCTAAGCAGCAAATATCTTTGCTTTGTAAATTATAATAGGAGCCTATAATTACAACAACTTGTAAAGAGGTATCAATGCGGTTGATAGATAATGTAGAAGTGGTAGCTTTTGAGTGGCTCGGCCCATGCTTGGCAATGGCATAGGTTGGTTCAAAGTTGTAGTAAGATGTGATGATTGCACTGCAGGAGCACAACAAAGTATAGCCTTCTCATCATTCTATTCCCTCATTGTCCACACAGATGGGAATTTTGTTTCCTTCATCGACCATTCATGCAAGGTGATGGTGTGTTGGACCGCTTGGGCGTCCTACAACTGCAGTGCAAATCAAATCAACACACGGGCAATAATCATTTCGAACTACAAAGCAGGAACAGATAGATGCTTGCATGCATTCTTAGAAAAGAGCACAACGAGAAGAATTTGCACAAAGAAGAAGAAGAAGAAGAAGAAGAAGACATTAGAGCATCAAAAAGTCTGAATCAAACCATCTATCGACCCAACATTCTAACTATTAAGATATCTGTAGATATCTTGTGATCGATATGATTGTACATGATATGGTAGGATTGGTTGTAAAGATAGAATCAAAACCATGATTGTACATGATATGACAGGATTGGTCCTACAGGTAGAATCAAGCCCCAATCAAATATCTTGTCGGATCGATATATACGAATATAGCAATCAGCGGGGGGTGAATGATTGTGCGGAAGTAAACTAAATTCTTGATCTACTAAAAAAATCACCCTAATTCGGATTCAAATAAGTGCCTCGTATTCAACAAAAACAGATTAGATATATTCTGTAAATCGCAAATTCCCAGAGATCCAACCGTCAGATCGATCTGAAATTTGAACACAGGAAACTAGACTCCAATATGAATCTAACAGAAAAAGAACTAGCTCAATCGGACTTACGGATCAAAAGTTATGAACATCGCAAGCTTGCTATGACAGAATATGATGAGAATTGATCAAACCCTAATTTCAAGATTAAACAAAATCTACCAAAGATTAACAAACGAAACTTTGAGGAACACTAAATTGATGCCCTAGAAAGATTTTGGATGGATCAAATCTTGAAGAAACTCAAAGAATCAAAGAAGACAAAGATCCAATCTAGAACTAGAAGACGTGCAAGAGAAAATCCCAAAATAGAGATTACTGTAGCAACGCGTGCACTGTAGCATCGAGATTACTGTAGCACGCAGAGGATCTGGAAGAAATTGATCTTTATTTTTTTTGTCTAAAGTACTCCCATCAAAAGAGTACAAACCCTAAAACCTTGTTCTGGCGCAATGCACTTCTGCTATACCCTATTGCGCCCAGCTCAAGTTCACCTATAAACAGGGGACACCTCTCCCTATTAATAAGTAAAACTAAAGAGTATGTATGCATGTCCACTTGGTCCAACCTGGCCCAATACATGCAAGCGACCTCAAACGATTACAACTCTTGCATGCGTATGGTCACCCTGCTATACTCACGTGACTAACTAGCCTACACGTGCACCGTTATCTAGCCCGAACGTCCCGCATGACATCCTGACCACCATGACCTCGATTCCTCCAGAGCCTAGTCTCAAACCTCAATTCCTCCATGAACCTAGTTCCGGTCCCGTCATCGACCACGTTCGCCCTCGAGCAACACCTGCACATGAACAAACACAAAACTCCGAGCACAAGTCCACGACTTGACTCAAGATCAGTCCATGCAACCAATCATATGAGCGCATTGCATCAAACACATTCACGGCGGACCAAACCCTGGTCTGGTGCACACAACGACTATACCCTAGAAAATCACATTCACGCCGGACCAACCCTAAGACCAAAACCTTGGTCCGGCTCAAGCCACGGCAGATCAAAAACTTGGTCCAGCGTACACTTCAAACTCTCAATTTGCACCACCACACGGTCCGGCGCAAAACCCTATTTTTCACGTTCACGCCGGACTGAAGAAATTGGTCCGACGTACATGGGAAAATCTCAGTTAAAAGAAACTTTGATCCAGCTAAAAACACGTTCACAACGGACTAAAGAAAATCAGTCCGGCGTACATGCGAAATCAAACCCCAAAATGCCGTTCACAACGGACCAAAAAATTTGGTCCGGTGTACATGCAAAACCTTCTGTTTTTCAAGAACTTTGGTCCGGCACAAAAGCTTTAAAATCATGTTCACGGCGAACCAACGAAAAATGGTCCGGTGTACACAAGGAAACAAACTTCAAAATGCCGTTCACGCCGGACCGAAACTTTGGTCCGGCGTACAACTTAAAGTCTCGGTTACATGTCAATTTGGTCCAGCGCAAAATCATTCAAAAGCATGTTCACGACGGACTAAAGCAAAAAATGGTCCGACACAGACAGCAAAAACTCTGTTTCTTCAAAACACTTAACTAAAGCTTATCGCAAGTATACCAAAGGATCAAATGAGACACCACATGCACAAGCACCACACATGCCAGAGCACAAACACTTTGCAATACCAAATGCATCATTAAGCCAATTTTTCAGCACATGATTTCACATATCTGTTGTAATCAAATCTTGTATTGCCATAAATGGCACTATTGCAATTATATATATCATGCCCACTATGCTTTAGCCAATGTGTGCTGGAGCAATTCATCTCTATTCTTTCTTCTTATTTTTCATATGGTATCAGAGCCTTGATTCCTTCACAAGAGATGTCTACCAGTGTGCTAACTCCCACACCTCTTCCGGCTCAACCTCCTTGCGGTTGCCATCAACAATATTGACCGACCATCTTTCCTCCCCATCGTTTGGGCATCTTGTCAATATCAAACTGATTGGGAATAACTACCACCTGTGGAAGTCTCAACTCTTACCGTACTTGCGAGGCCAACAACTCCTTGGCTTCATCGATGGAACATCCATGGCACCACCTAACATGGTGACATAGACCATGGACGCCGATGCCACACTGTGCCAAACCTTTGTACCAAGCACCAGATGATCCTCACTGCATTGCTCTAGCCATTTTTCCTTTTTTTCCTAATTTTTTCAGTCCGATGGACGCCGATGACACAGACCATTTTTTCCTAATTTTTCTCTAGGGCGAATCATTTACGTAATACTCGGCCAACCGGAGCTCGCCACGTGTCACTGCTACAGTGTCGTCTCCTTCCTCTAGCCATGAAGAACAGAGAAGCTCCAAGTGGGTTCCAATGGCTAGGGTTCCATTCAAATCCTCATAACTCCCTCATTTCAACTCCAAATCGCGAAGCGCCGGTTCCGTTGAATCCGTATTGACGCCCTCTTGCCATTCCCCACCTTGATGAGCCGCTAATCTCGCCGGAAACCACCGCATTAAAGAAAAACCGAAATGCAATTAAAAGCTCATAACTCGGCCGTTTCAACTCCGTTCCGCGTGATTCCGCCTCCATTCTCTCCGTATAAGAATCCCCGTCCCGGTGGTGTGAGCCTCCTTTAGCCTCTTCCAATCTTGTGCCCATGAGATCGAGAACACCGACGCTGGGTCACCGTTTTCGGAGTTCGTTGAGTTCATCCTCATAGATCTCTCCACGGTGGGTTATTCTTCTTGTTTCTTGGTTCCTTGTGACCGTGATTGAGTCTAGAGTCTAACCCAACAATCAATTTTAGGACCCCTCATGATTTGGAGACGAATTTCACATTTTGGTCATTTCGTCCGGAGCTCCGTTCGTCGCCGAATTCATCGCCTCCGGTGAGAATCAACTCAATTCCTTCCTCCTATGTGTTCCTAAGGATGTTATCTAGAGATCTCATGCTTTTATTTGGGTCAAATCCATGCGAAATTGAGTGAAAAATCCGGGTTTTTGGAATTTGGCGTGCTCTCTGTTTTGGAAACAGCGGCTCGTCGCGTCGTGGGCTTGCGCTTCGCCGGCCCGCCCGGCCGTCGCTGCCGTCGCCGCGTGCCGCCCGCCGTGCCGCACCACCGCCGCGCGCCGCGCCTGCGCCGAGCCCGCTTCGTCTGCGCGCGCCAGCCGGCGCCGTCGCCCGACTCCGTCGCCGCCGCCCGCCGCGGCGCTCGCGGGCCAGCTGCCGTCTGACGACCGCCGAGCCCAGCGCGTCGCGCGCCACCCGTCGCCGGCGCCGGCCGTCAGCCGGCCCCTCAGCCGGCCACCCCAAGCTCCATCCTCACCATGGCATGGCAATGGCAAAGGCCAAGCTTGAAGAAAGGCTCCACTCAATGACAAGTGGGACCCACTTGCAAGTGACACAATCACTTTCCAAAAATCAGAAAAATGAAAAAGGAATATTCCAGGGAATATTCCCGGTTTTCTAATTTTTCGAAATTCAAACTTCGGAAGCTCATAACTTCTTCGTCCGGACTCCGTTTGACTCCATTCAAATTTATAAATTCATCTAAAATCAAGATCTACCTGCCAGTACTACTTTTGTAATTTTTGGATTTTATTTATTTTCTTGTATTTATTTATTGCCTTGTTTTGCGCGTAGTCGAGGACCCCGACGCGACCGCCGACCCCGCCGCCGGACTTTCCTCGTTCGACGACCTCACCACGACTGAAGGCAAGTCACCTTGACGCATGTTGAACCTACGTTTATAAACTTGTTTCAATTGTTTTCAAAACTTGCATGCTATGTTTATCATCGTATGTCAAATATAAGTGTATAGTTAATCCCAATTGCAATTTCCTCCTTTGTTATCGACATACATGTTATTTGTAACCCTAGGACATTATTATACCATGCTTATGCTTATATGGTATCCTTTGTTACATAGTACGGTAGAATTGCTTAGGATCTTTATCGATGAAAACAACCTGTGGGTGGGATTACTCAAAATTTATGATTTCAAGTATGATTTGGAAATTATTATTATGATTATGGTACTATTTTTCTAAAATAAAAGAAAAGGAAAAATGGTTTGGACTTGGGCGGATTGGATTGTCGGGTGGGTGCGGATGGAGCACTAGTTGTCTTGTGCAAGTACCGCCCCAAGTCATTTAAGGACCGACGCTTGTGATTGTCCATTCGAAGCATAACCGTACTACCACATGTCTATAATGGTACGACCTGGCTAACTAATTTGTAGAAACCTAATTTAGACTCACCACTCGGTTGAATGTGAGTGCCGGATAAAGGCAATGTCGTTTTTCTCACACGACGCAAGAGGGGGCTTCTATACTGGGCGGATGGAACCCTAATAGCGGTGAAACCACAGTGGGTGGGTCGAATTAGGTGGATACATTGTAACGGCCTTGTCATGATCTCTCTGCCGGCACACCAAAGGAAATGTGTTAATTGCGTGGCATCAAGAGACGATCATGTCTTATGGGTAAAGTTGTACACCTCTGCAGAGTTAAAACTATTCGAATAGCCGTGCCTACGGTCAAAGGCAAAGCGAAGAATGCTTTCATATTGGTATACTTTGATTTTGGGTTTTAAAAACTGAAAAGTGTTTCGTTTTGGGATTCGGGAGTGGTTAGAACTCTCGGATGTTGTTTGGCGGATAGAGCCAACCAGGTGGAAAGAACCTGTTTTATACTTGACGGATGGAGTCACATGATTAACCTTGATCTTTTAAAAATTGGCGGATAGAGCCTTTATATTTGATGTAACACTAGGTGTCCCGATCTTTCGATGAGAATGATAACTTTCGATTTGGGTGGAGACGACTTTGACGATCCGACTACAACGTACAACGACGATGCGTCTTAGCAATCGCTAAACCAACTCCAGATGGTTATTGACCTTGCCGTTGGCACGATCAACCTGATCACGAAGATCAATTCCTGCAAGCAATCGAAGAACAAGCAAGAACAAGGCAAAAGCAATCTAAAATTGCAAATATAGATGAAGTATTGAAAAGTTGGGGTTTCGATACAAGGAGCTTGTTAGGCGGCCGTTGAGCACGTCTAAAAGACTCAAATAGTAGCAAAAGGCTAAACTATCAAATAACCAAAACCCAAGTTATTTTGGGGGACTACCTAGCTATATATAGGAGAAATAGGAGGCCAAAATAGTGCTAGGGGCGTCCAAAACACATCCATGGCCGAGTAGGACTCCTATTCCTAGTTTACTCGGATTTGGAAAGATGACCGAACTTGTTTTGCAGATTCCCGTTGACTCGTAAGGAATTTGGACATGGGGCCGGATCCGTTTGAAAGAGGACGACGAAACCTTTCAAACCAGTACTCATAGACCCCAAACACACTTGTGGATCAAAAATTATGGTCATTTTAAGTTGGTGCTGTCCTGGAGGCCGAATCCGAGTTGAACTTGTGCACCGGAAGAATTGGCTTCATGCTTGATGTTTGGGAGTCCTTCTCCTTGGTTACTAAGGACAATAAAATCATCACAAGTATTAAATAGCATTCCATTCATTAAATTATTTGTATGCAACCCAAGGAACGCATTCACCTGGCAATTGAATTGACGTGCGCGAGCTTGAGTAATTGGCCCTTGTATTACATTGTTGATTTCAATTGGGTTTGTAGACATGGCCGTATCCATGGTAGTGATGTCCTCATCATCCTCCCCTTCTTGCATTTGAGTCGTCCTCGACTCAAGTTCATCATCTTCTCCCAAGTATGGCTTTAGATCTGATAATTGAGTTGACGAGCTCGAGCTCGAGTCAATGCTCCTTGAACCGACGAAGATGTAGAAGGATGGCCAAGGTGGGGGTCGATAAAGCCATGCAGATGGAGCCATCGTAGTAGATGTATACGAAGTAGAGGATGCCGTGAAGTGTCGCCAACTTAATGGTCCTGGCCAAGGTGGGGGTCGATGAAACCATGCGGTTGATATAATTGCAGCAACACTTGGTGATGACCATATGTATGCAGTGTTAGTTCTGTCCATGATGAGCATGGTCTCATCAATATTAGTGATGGTGGATAGAACCTCACTACAATATTAAATAATTCAATTGTTAAAAAGAATTGTTAAAAGATGCTTTGTGAAACTTATTACTTAAGTATGGTTTAGTAAAATTTGGCTTTATGCAAATGAACCCTATTAAGCTTCCTTTGGAAAGCCCCCCCCCATAATCATACTTTCCCCGACTTGCTGAGTACTTTTGTACTCACGTGCTACATCAACTTGTCATCATCAGAGAATTACCAAGACGCGGCTGAAGATGGTGAGTTCTACCCCGAGGAGTTCAAGGAGGATTGCCAGGATAACTAGTTGCGTTTCTAGTCGTCGCCTGTGACGTTTGGTGTTCGCTTGTTTTTGTGTTTCGTTTTCCGCTGCTTTGTCTCCGGTCTTTGGACCGAGTATTGTAATAAGTGGCCATGTGGCCCATACTTGAATATTTATGTTACAATTTTTGTTATGTTCGGCAATGAAGTATCACTGTGACTGTGTGTACTAGCTACTGATCTGGGACTAGTACGGAAATACACAGGAGATTTCGGATAGCTGATCCGGGGTCTCACAGAAGAGGAGATTGTCACCTACATTCTCTCCGGTCTTGGTCATGACTATGACTCTCTTGTTATGTCGATCACGACAAGGCCAAACACAATCTCCCTTAGCAATCTCTGTGCTCACCTTATCAGCTATGAGATGCGCAAGGAACTCAATGACTCAACTATGGAGTTTTCTGGATCCTCTACCAATTATGTGTTGTGGGACAAGACCTCACATAGCAATGGTAAAGAGGGTCATGGTGGCCGTGGCAGGGGCACTCTAGCTCCATGCAACAACCAAGGTGATGGTGGCGACTCAACCAACAAGACCATGGACAAGTTATATTAACGATTTTTTTGCATGGCATGATCTCCCTTGCTCAACTATCTCAAAACCTGAAAATATTGAATTTTTGTGCACTTTTTTTGTGCTTGGAAAGCTGATTTATTGATTAATTGCAACAGAGTACAAAAATGCAAGGAATTATATGCACCATCAGCCTTACTTTTCAACCATGCCAAACAATGAGCTTAAGGTTTCATGGTTTCGGTCATACACAACTTCTTCCAAGTTCATATCAAAGTGCAATGATAAGCAGTCTCGTAAAGAAGAAGTCGACAGTGCATAACCTTGATCTTGCATCTATCAAATATCATTTTTGAGCTTTTCGCTCTTTAAATTTGAAAACTTTCACATTGAGCACCTTTTTGAGCAGGATTAAGATAGCCAAGAAAGTTCAACCATGACAAGATTTAGTTCAAGTTTTCATTCCATTTAAATAGTCATGCCATAAACTACACCACATATGCATAAAGATAAAGTTGCAAAGACCTTGTAGCATAAACATGGCTTCAAATAGCATATGTGTATCAAATATAATGCGCAATACTTTTTTTGATGTTTTTCCTTTTTTTGTTTTTCATTTAAGAAATACAAAGAAGAAGAAAAAATGTAAACAAGGAATCACAAAGTTTTCACAAACTCCCCCTCAAAACAAGCCCATCGAATGAACAACCCCAAGTTCTCCCCGAATAAAAGCAAAACGAGCAGAAGACAAGGGTTTTGTGAAAATGTCTACCAATTGATGTTCAGTATCCACATGGTGAAGCACAATATTTCCTTTTTCTACATGATCTCTTAGAGAGTGAAATCTGATATCAATATGTTTTATCCTAAAATGTTGCATAGGGTTCTTAGCAATACAAATTGCACTAGTTTTATCACATAAAAGAGTAACACTATCCAGATTGACCCCATAATCTTTAAGTGTAGCTACTATCCAAAGAATTTAAGAACAACAACTAGCAGCAGCCATATATTCAGATTCAGCAGTTGATTGTGCAACAGAAGATTGTTTTCTAGATGACCATGCAATAAGAGAATTACCCAAGAAGTGGCATGAACCAGATGTACTTTGTCTATCAATTCTACAACCTCCAAAATTAGCATCAGAGAAAGCTCTTAAACTAATGCATAAGGAAGCAGAAAGCCAAATGCCAAAATTTTGAGTACCATGGAGATACCTGAAAATTCGCTTAACAGCTTGTCGATGTGAAGCACGTGGGGAAGCTTGAAAACGAGCACACAAGCACACAACAAATTGTATATCCGACCTTGATGCAATGAGGTACAGAAGTGAACCTATCATGCTTCTATATTCCTTTTGATCAACCGACTCACCATCTTCATCCGGATCAAGTGTGCAAGTGCTTTCCATGGGAGTCATGATTGGCTTGCTGTTTTCCACTCCAAAGTGATGTAGCAAGTCTTTCGTGTATTTTCTTTGATGCACAGAAGTACCATCCTTTGTTTGCTTGATTTGAAATCCCAAGAAGTATGTTAACTCACCCATCATACTCATCTCAAATTCCTTTCTCATAGTTTCTGAAAACTTAGACACTAAAACATGAGAGGAACCACCAAAGATAATATCATCAACATAAATCTGAACGAACAGTTGATCATTGCCTTGCTTGAGTAAAAACAGAGTTTTGTCAACCTTAAACCCTTTCTCAAGTAAAAAGGTTTTTAGCCTATCATACCATGTTCTAGGGGTTTGTTTCAAACCATACAAAGCTTTTGACAGTTTGAACACATGATCTGGAATCTTGGGATTTTCAAAACCAGGTGGTTGCTTAACATATACCTCCTCATTTATATAGCCATTAAGAAAATCACTTTTGATATCCATTTGATACAATCTAAAACCTTTAGATGCAGCAAAATCTAAAAGAATTCTAATGGCTTCAATCCTAGAAACAGGAGCAAAGGTTTCATCAAAATCTAGGCCTTCAACTTGAGTAAAACCTTGAGCAACCAATCTAGCCTTGCATTTCTAACAACACCACCATCCTCACTTTGTTTATTTTTGAAAACCCATCTAGTTCCAATAACATTAAGATCAGGAGGTGGTGAAACTAGTTTCCAGACTTTATTTCTCTCAAAATTCTCCAATTCCTCATGCATGTCATTGATCCAAGATTCGTCAGTTAATGCATGAGATATATCTTTGGATTCAAAAAAAGCAACTAAAGTAGAATGAGCATAAGTGTCAGAATGAATAAACCTGGATCGGGTGACTCTCTCTTTTAGGTCTCCAATCATTTGTTTAGGTGGATGCATTTTCTGAATGTGCAAGGGAGCTATTGTTTCAGAAACTTCTTCTCCTTGTTCATTTTCAGCATGAACTGATGATGTTGTAGCTTGAGAATGCTCAGTTGTAGGTAGGATAGAAGTAGGTGCAGAAGGTGCTACAACTGGTTGTGCATTAGGAAGAGTCAACACCTTATCCTCAATATCATCATCATTGTCTTTAAAGATTCCACCCCCCTAAACATATGCGCCTGTATCTGCATCACTTAGACTAGTGCATGGACTAGCCTCATCAAAAGTAACTTCACAGGTTTCTGGAATTTTGTTAGTTTCCAAAACAAGCACACGATAGCCACGAGTATGAGCAGGATATCCAAGAAAAATGCCATCAGTTGATCTAGCTTCAAACTTATCAAGATTTCTAGATTTCAGGACAAAGCATTTGCATCCAAAAACTCTAAAGTGAGAAACAGTAGTCCTATGTCCAAACCGAAGTTCATATGGAGTTTTACTCAGTTTTGATCTCAAAAACACACGGTTTGAAACATAACATGCAGTTGAAATTGCTTCAGCCCAAAATTTTCTAGGAGTGTGATGTTCATCTAGCATAGTTCTAGTCATCTCAACCAACGTTCTATTTTTCCTTTCAACTACACCATTCTGTTGAGGCACTCTATGTGAAGAAAGTTGATGATCAATTCCTTTTTCAGCACAAAAGTGATTAAAAGAAGAATTTTTAAACTCAGTTCCATTATCACTTTGAATGGCTCTAAGAGCTCTTGGATGATCAACAGAAAGCCTAAGAACAAGACTTCTAAAATGACTAAAAACCTTATCCTTAGATGCCATAAAGTACACCCAAGAGTATCTTGAAAAATCATCAACAATAACAAGCACATACCATTTGCCTCCAAAGGATTGAACTCGAGAAGGCACAACCGTGTCAAGATGTAGTAGTTGTCTTAGAGTGTTTGTCATCACAATGGTAAGAGGAAGATGTGAACCTGCAATCATCTTACCATGTCTACAAGCAGAGCATACTAGATCACTATCACCTTTAAGCTTAGGCAAACCACGTATGAGATCTAAACCACTTACACGAGTAAGATGATCAAAACCAACATGACCAAGTCTACGACGCTAAAAGAATAAATCTTTAGAAACATTGGCAACTAGACACCTATGCTTAGAACAAGGTGATGCATCAAAATCAACTTTAAATACTCTTCCAAAATGTGAAATCTTGAAAACAAGATCACCTGAAGCATCTAACACTTTGCATTCATTTTTCTTAAAGCTTATTTCAAGATCTTCATCAATCATTTGTGAGACAGAAAGCAAGTTATATTTCAGATTTTCAACAAGAGCCACATCTTTGAACATAAACTTGTCACTTACCTTCACTGTACCTTTTGCCACAACAGAGGAGGAAGAAGCATCTCCAAAAGTAACACTTTCAGCACGAGATGCACGAGTGAGGGAGGAGAACCAATTCTTATCACCGAACATGTGGCGTGAGCATCCGGAATCCACTAGCCATATGTTCTCCTTCCTCGCACGAGAAGCCTACATAGCAACAAAACATGTCGAGGTCTAAGTACTGGGGTTAGAAATTAGATTTTTGGGAATCCAGTACTGAGACACACGACACAACAAGGTAGGCACAATACAAGTATTTTTATGCACAAAATTAGATTTGCATTTTTCCGTGTTTCTAGCAACAAAAGGTGCTTGTTTCACTCTAGGCACATAATGAGAAGTAGAGTGTCTTTCTGAAATTAGACCTAGAATTGAACATTTCTCTCTTTTGTTGTTTAGCTAGTCTAAAGCAAAAGTCTACTAAATGTCCATCTCTACCACAATGAGTGCAAGTGTACTTAACAGGATGTTTGGCTTTAGAAGTAGAAACAACATTTGCATTCATTGTAGTAGAAGATAAAACTCCAGCAGATTTAAAAACAGTTTTCTTAGGCTCATTGACAATTTCAAAATTTTCACTTTCAAGTGCTTTAACAACAGTGGGAGCATGTGATTTATGATGAGCATAAGAATCAAAACCTAAACCTTTGTTATGAGCGCTGACTTTTGATTACCCCAAGATTATGTTTACGTTTTTCTTTCCTTTAGTGAAACGTTCTAATGACTTTTCCAAGTAATCAACTTTTTGAGAAACATTTAAACAATTATTACAGGGAACGTCCACTTTTTCTTTTTGCTTGCGACAAGTTGAGCATGAAAGAACCTCATGTGTAAGCAAAGCATCTGTTATTTGAGAAACCCTAGCATTTGCATCATTCAACTTCAATTCTATTGTGGAGCATTTAGAACATGAAGTTGTATCATGCAAATCAAAGGTAAAACAGCTAGCATGTTTAACATGTTTCTCATTTTTCTCATTTTGATGTAACAGAAGAGCATGTTCTTTCCTAAGAAAGGTGAGCTCATTGTAAATTAAGTCATATGATTTGCAAGCATCATCATCAATAGCTAATTTTTAAGTATAGCAATTTCAGCATTCAATGATTCCACAAGAATATCATGTTTCTTAATTTTTCTATCACGTTTGTCAAGTAATTTACGAAGACGAGCAACAGCAATAGCTAATTCATCATAAGAAGGATCTATCTCATTGAAATCGCTGTCATGATCATCCTCGGTGAAGCTATCCTTGCTGCTTGCCATGAGACACAACCTGTCGGTGTTTCGTGCACCGGCAATACGAATTTTTTGGTTAGTGGGGGTCGCGCGTTCCCTCTCCTCGAATGGCCTGACTCAGCGAGCCCAAGATGTATATTGGTTCGGGCCGAACGTCCCTACTCCATTTCGTGAGATGGGTGTATATTGCTTCTGGGAGCAAATGGACACAGGGTGTTACAAGTGAGGGAGTATTTCTCGCGTTCGTCCAACCGGTCTTTCGTTCGATCGGTCGGGGGCCTCCCTTTTTCTCTGTTTTTCGCTGCCTTGCTCTCCCCAGGGCCCTGCCTTTCCTTATATAGGTGGAAACGGCAGGTTACATGGGAGTTTGAAATGAAAAAAGAAGGGGTACTATATGTCTTGGAGTCTGTTCTTCTGTCTTGTCGTCTAGGAGTCTGGCCTTCTGTCTTGTCGCCTACCAGGCCTCTGCTTCCTCATGAGCTAGGTTGGTAGACTCGCCTGGGGGGGTCGGTAGCTGCCCCAGTCGGAGAGGTGACGCATTACCTCGTTCCTTAGTCCGGTGCTTGCATCATCACGTTTGACTCTTGGTGCTGCCTCGGGAGGGAGCGTCCCGCTCTGCTGCGAGCCAGGATGATGGGACCGGTGCTTGACTTTTTGGTGGGTCTTCTGGCGTCCTCGGAAAGGGGCCGCCTGCTCTGGTACGGACGTCAGGGGTCGTCATGCCCGTTGGGCAATTGGCCAAACACCAGTGAGGGACTCGGTGTCCCGACTGCTGGTGGAGGCGATCTCGGTTGGGTCGGAGCCACGGGCGTCCTGACCAAACGGGGTCGGGTCACGCCGAGTGCCCAGATCCAGGGGGTCAGAGCCATCCGAGTGCTCGGATTCGAGGGGTCGGAGTGCTCCAGGCCCGGCCCAAGTTAGGCCAGGTTCTTTTCGGGGCCCATGGGCCCTTTGTCGGCGCTGGGCTTTTAAGAGGCAACCCGCTCGTTGTTCTGGGCTGCTGTGGGTACCCATGGTATGTGTACTCGTCACAACCCCATTAAATCATGCTTTCTTGAATTTGCATCATCCTCACTGCTCTCCGAATCCACATCGCTCAAATTGACTTGTTCAAGAGCGGAAAGAACTCGGTGGACAACTTTGCGGTTGATGAAGCTCTTCTTCTTTCTATCACTTGAAGAGAACTTTTTCTTCTCTTTTCTTCTGTCGTTGTCTTTTTCCTCCCTTGATGCTTTACCTGCAAGTTTAGAACAATTTGCGCGAATATGGTTGAGGTCACCACACTCATAGCATCTTGGAGGGCCACCACCACCTCTCTTCCTCATTCTCACATTCTGCAAAGCTTTGTTAAAACGAGAAGAGAGTAGTACCAAGTCTTTTTCGGGAAATTCTTCAATCTGTTCCTCGGTTAGTGAAGACAAGGAAGACAAAGCACAGCTTGAAGAAGTATTGTTATGAGACATCTTAGTTTGAGAGGATAAAGCAATTGATTTATGATCATTCTTCCTAGCAAGAACATCCAACTCATGAGTTTTCAACTTAGAATAAAGAACATCTAAAGTGAGTGTACTCATAACAGTTGATTCTCTAATGGATGTTACTTTCATCTCCCAAATTGACATGTCTAAAGCACCAAGCAATTGTCTAGCATTAGCCGCATCAGTGTAGCTAATTCCAACAGCATGTAGATTGCTAAGAATTTTATTAAAACGTGCAATGAAGTTATCTAGCGACTCACCAGGTTTCATCTCAAATCGCACATATTCTTTTTTGTAAATATCTTGACGAACCTCTTTGACAGTGTTAGAACCCTCATGGTAATCACAAAGAGATTTCCATACCTCATATGTGGACTTGAGATGGATCACACGGTCAAAGTCACTTCTACCCAATCTTTGGATGATCAAGTTGCGTGCCTTGCTACTTGCTTCAACATGTGCGCGATTGACGTCGTTGACATTGTCGTTCTCAGGAACTTCGTATAGCTTATAAACCTTCTCCAAAATTGCAAAGCCCTATGCCTGGATGAATGCCTCCATCTTGGCCTTCCAAAACTGAAAATCAACACCATCGAACACACACGGTTTTGTCGAATAACGATCCATTAATCTAATCACCGGTTAAGATATATTAGAAAAACCTTGCTCTGACACCACTTGTAGGATCGATATATATGAATATTGTTGGGGAGCGTGGTATGCTACACTAGCACAAATTAAAATTTCTACCGCAAACCAGAAAAGCTACTCGCAAGAAGGGGATCATAGATCTAATACCATTAGATGCGCAGTTGCAGAATCCTTCGCACATTGTTGTAGTGGATCGTTCTCAGCGTGGATCATACCCTAGGCAGTCAGGGCCCATCTACGCGCTAAGCCCACGAGGTCCATTAATTACGGGTCCAATCCGAATTAATGCGTCCCAGTCCGTTAAGTGTGTGACCCTGTAGGTTCATGCGCATTTGGACATGGATTCGGAAAACCCCTTTTCTAATCCAATAGTCGGTAGCGTCTCCTTGCAGAGCATGCCAACTCCCAAACGCATATGATTAAAGTACTGATGTAATAATCCCTTTGCCAAACTATATGAAGATCGAACTCAAGGCGAGAAGCATGTCATCCTTTGACAGTTCAATCCATCTCTCGTATCCGTGATATATTAATAAGTTGTGATTGACTTCTCAATCATGGCATGGCCATGCACTTCCTTAATCATATCACACGAGTGGCCTAGACATATATCTCCGTTACATTGGAGTGGCAAATTTTATCTTGATTGCTCACTTCCCTCTACATGTTTCATAGTAAACATGAAAGCTACATTTATAACTATTCGGTTAGGAAATAGTGTTTGGTAACCCCAAGGTAAACTATTACACATGTAGGGAATATGACAATCTCAGGTCTAAGGATCATACATCTACTATGTATGAGATACACTGATGACACATAAGAATGTAACATTCTCGCAGTGTCCCATTGTGGGTCTATCTAACACATGTTCTTCAACATGCGTCCACAATGTATTGATGATATCTCCATATCCCATGATCTATGAAACATGATCATCGAACAATACATGTGCTGATCTATTCATCGTTGTCCTATACGATGATATCCGATCAGAGATATTTATCGAATTATATCAATAAGTAAAGAGCTTCATAAACAAGTCACACACTTGTTGATCAAAACAATGATATACATTCATTGGACCAATAATCATATTATTATTCATAAAACATAGTCATGTTACAATCATCCATATGATTGCCTCAAGGGCATAACACTAACAATCTCCCACTTGCACTTGAGTCAATCAATTAAGTATCTAATACCAATAGACCTCGTGTGCGCCTCATGCTTAGGCTGTGGTAGTGGCTTTGTCAACGGATCAGCCACATTGGCTTCCGTATGTACTTTGCATATCTTCACGTCACCTCTATACACAATTTCGTGAATAAGGTGAAAGCGTCAAAGTATATGTTTGGACTTCTGATGTGATCTAGGCTCTTTTGCTTGTGCAATGGCACCACTATTATCGCAATAGATGTCCATCGGACTAGAGGCACTAGGGACCACACCAAGCGCCGAGATAAACTTCTTTATCCATACAGCTTCTTTTGCGGCATCCGAAGCCGCAATGTACTCCTTACATCGTAGAGTCACCACCGTGCTTTGCTTGGAACTCTTCCACTTCGCTCCTCCATTTAGTGTAAACACAAAACCGGATTGTGAGCGAACATCATCTTTGTCAGTTTGGAAGCTTGCATCGGTGTAACCTTTACAACGATTCTTCCTCACCTCCAAAGACTAGGAACATACCCTTAGTTCTTCTCAAGTACTTTAGGATGTTTTTCACGGCTATCCAATGACCATCATCGGGATCCGCTTGGTATCTACTTGTGACACTTAGAGCATATGAGACATCTGGGCGCGTACAGATCATGGCATACATGATAGATCCAATAGCCGAAGCATATGGAATCTTGCTCATCCTGTCTCGCTCATCAGTTGTCGAAGGACACTGATTCTTGCTTAGACTGATGCCATGTGACATTGGCATGAAACCTCTCTTAGATTCATGCATATTGAACATTTTCAATACTTTGTCAATGTACGTTTCCTGGCTTAATCCAATCAACCTTTTTGATCTATCTCTGTAGATCTTTATGCCCAAGATATAACATGCTTCTCCCAAGTCCTTCATTGAGAAACTCCTTTTCAATGAAGTCTTAACGTCTTCAAGCATAGGAATATCATTCCCGATTAATAATATGTCATCCACATATAAGATCAGAAACACAAGTGCGCTCCCACTAGCCTTCTTGTAAACACAGGGCTCTTCTTCGTTTTTGATAAAGCCAAATCCTTTGACCACTTCATCAAAATGAATGTTCCAACTCCGAGATGCTTGCTTTAACCCATAAATGGATCTCTGAAGCTTGCATATCTTTTTAGCATTTTCAGGATCAACAAAACCCTCAGGTTGTATCATGTATACATCCTCAGATAGATTCCCATTAAGGAAAGTTGTCTTGACGTCCATCTGCCATATTTCATAATCGAAATATGCAGCAATTGCTAAAATGATCCGGACAGACTTGAGCATGGCTACAGGTGAAAAGGTTTCATCATAGTCAATTCCTTGAACTTGTTTGAAACCCTTTGCCACCAACCGTGCCTTATAGATTTGAACATTTCCATCTACGTCTATCTTCTTCTTGAAAATCCATTTGCATTCTATGGTTTTTACACCATCAGGAGGATCGACCAAGTTCCAAACTTGATTGTCATGCATGGATTGAATTTCGGATCTCATGGCTCCAAGCCATTTTTTGGAGTTTGGGTCCATCATCGCTTCTTTGTAAATCATGGGCTCATCTTTTTCCAATAATAATATGTCATGTCCATATCTTATGGGTTCATGATGCGGCCTCCCCGACCTACGTAGGGCTGGTGTATCTTCCACAGGTTGTACAACACTTTATACATGTTGTGAAGGTTCAGTGGTAGCTTGAACATATTCATGCGATTCTCAAATTTCATCAAGATGCACATCACTCCCATTGATTTCTTTGGAAAGAAACTCTTTTTTCCAAAAAGACACCATTTCGAGCAACAAAAACTTTGTTCTCGTTTCTTTTATAAAAGTAATATCCTTTTGTTTCTTTAGGATACCACACAAAGAAGCATTTTTCTAATTTAGGTGCGATTTTATCTGATTGCAAACGTTTTACATAAGCCTCGCATCCCCATATCTTGAGAAATGACAATATGTGACTTCTCCCGGTCCATATCTCATATGGTGTCTTCTCAACGGATTTTGATGGGACCCTATTTAATGTGAACGTTGTCTCTAGAGCGAACCCCCAGAAGGATAATGGCAGATCTGTTTGGCTCATCATTGACCGAACCATATCCAATAAAGTTCGATTCCGTCGTTCAGATACGCCATTCCATTGAGGCATTCCTGGCAGAGTAAGTTGTGGAACGATTCCACATTGCTTTAGATGATCACCAAACTCTTGGCTCAAGTATTCGCCACCACGATCTGATCGTAAGTGTTTTATTGATTTGCCAAGTTGATTTTGTACTTCGTTCTGAAACTCTTTGAACCTTTCAAAGGTTTCAGACTTATGCCTCATTAAATAGATATATCCATATCTACTAAAGTCATCAGTAAAAGTTACAAAGTACTGAAACCCACCTCTAGCAATGGAGCTCATTGGTCCACATACATCTGAATGTACTAGGGCCAACAATTCACTCGCCCTCTCACTAAAACCTGTGAAAGGGGTTTTTGTCATCTTGCCAAGTAAACAAGACTCACATGTTTCAAATGATTCAAAATCAAATGAGGTGAGAAGTCCATCACCATGGAGCTTCTTCATGCGCTTCTCATTTATGTGACCTAAGCGACAATGCCATAAAAAGGTAGGGTTTAAATCATTTGGTCGAGGCCTTTTGACATTAATGTTATAGACATGTTTTTTTTAGTTCAAGGACGTATAACCCATCCACCATGGGACAACGACCATAATACATATCATTCAAAAATATTGAACAAACAAAGTTCTTTATTATGAATTCATAACCTTCATGTTCCAAACAGGAAGATGAAATAATGTTTCTACTCATAGATGGAACAAAATAACAATTATTAAGTTCTAAAACTAATCCTGAAGGCAAATGCAATGGGTAGGTGCCAACGGCAAGACCAGCAACTCTTGCTTTATTCCCCACGCGAATATCCACTTCTCCCTTTGCCAAGTCTCTACTCTTTGTCAGCCCCTGCATCGAATTGCAAATGTGAGCAACCGATCCAGTATCATATACCCAAGAGCTGGAATAAGAAGTTGCAAGATTAATTTCTATAACATTAATACCTGAAGTGGAAGTCACACTCCCATTCTTTTTATCTGCCAGGTACTTCTCGCAGTTCCGTTTTCAATGTCCTGACTTCTTGCGGCTTTGAGCTTCTGAAGCTTAGTTTTGAGGCTTCTGAAGCTTAGTTTTGAGGCTTGTGATCTCATCTTGAGCCTTGCCCTTTCCCTTTCCCCAAGCCTTGGCTTTCTTCTTTTTGAAGGCAGTTGTCTTCTGAACCATCATCACATGATTGGGTTTCTTCTTAATGCTTTCCTCGGCAGCCTTGAGCATCCCATGTAGCTCGGTCAGGCTCTTCTCCATGCTATTCATATGAAAATTCATAATGAATAGCTCAAAGCTCTGAGGCAGAGACTGGAGAATTACGTCTGTAGCCAGACCAATGCTAAGGTGAAACTCAAGCTTTTCCAATCTCCCAATGTAGCCAATCATCTCGATTACATGTGGGTCGACCGATTGCCTTCACCGACTTACAAGCAAGCAGAAGCTTTGAGATACCATACCTCTCGGCCCTTGCTTGATTCTCAAACATGCCCTTCAAGCCCACAATCATATTGTAAGCATCCTGGTCCTCATATTGCTTTTGCGACTCGAGTCCATCGTGACAAGCATGAGACAAATTGACCTCACAGAGGCATTAACATGTTTTTCATAGTCAGCCTTCAAATTCCGAGGAGCATTTTCGGCTGGTTCATCAGGAATCGGACTCTCTCGAACATATTCTTTCTTTTCATGTTTGAGAACAATTCTCAAGTTGCGATACCAATCCACAAAATTTCTTCCATTTAGTTTTTCTCTTTCCAAAACCGATCTCAAAGCAAAACCAGGTGCAGTAGTAGGAGCAGCAGGAGGTGCCATTGAACTACAACAAAAACATGCAAAGTTTCTAAGCACTATGTTTCTGTAATACTTTTATTAAACATTTTAACAAAAGAAACTCCTATCATTTGCCCCCTTTATGGACACATGGTGAATATTCAAGATCCATATTCATCAAACACTAGTGAGCTTTAGCATCACTGCTAGAAATCTAATGACATAGGTAAGCAACATCTTTGCTAATTACATCTTATGTAACTTGTCGGGACCCGAATTTGCAAATCCGGACCCTCTGTGTATTCAGCACTAGTCCAGGAACACGCTAGTGCACACAGTCTTAACATCGGTAAAAATCACAATCATACCACTCGATACTAATAAAGTACTTTAATTAAATAGTCAAACTGGTTGCTCGACCTTATGGTCAAGTTATAAATATACGCCACGCAGGGCAAAACTTATTAAGAGAGAAATAATAGCAGCGGATAATAAGATAACTTCGTGGCGCCATCCAAAGATACCACTGCAACTGACTGGGCTCGCTCCCTAAGTAGACGGTTCCTCTGGAAGCTCCTCCTCCAAAGCTGGTGTAGATTCTTCTTCAACTGGTGTTGTATTGCGGCAAGGGTGAGTACTTGGTACTCAGCAAGTCATGCACAGAATGCAAGCTAATATACTATATGCATGGCTTATACAAAGGAATAGCTCAAGGTATATTTGCAGTAAACAGCATTTGACAAGTAGCATAAGTAGATTCGAAAGCAGTAGAAATAAGTATAACATCAATAACTTTTCAAGGAGTTTAGTAAACATCTTTCCCATCCTAATCCACATTTCTATCAACATCATTATTAATCCAACCCAACCTTTCAAGTCCAAGTTATTTTTGAGAAAGTCTAACCCTTGACTGTAATTCCCGAGCGATGTCCAATACCGCGGACACGGCTATTCGAATAGATTTTACACTCTGCAGAGGTTATGCACTTTACCCACAAGATACAGTCAAACACCACAAAGGCGAAGTTCCCGTGAATAAAGTCTTTCGGAAACTTCTAACAGCACAAGTGGTCCTCCCCGGTTGTTGCACACTAACCCTTCCCTTAGCTAAGGCGAAGTTTAGGCCAACCAACCGTTAGATGGGTACCTGGCCGCAGCCCCGGTACGCTCCCCCGTACAACTTACACAAAGGGTGTAGTTGACCTCCAGTGGTCCCACAGGTAAGTTATTATCAACTTAATCAACTAGGTCCGTCCCATTACGGACATGTGGTTGCATGTTTGACCCAGTTCAAAGGCTTGCAAGGTGAAGTCCTTAGGGTGACCAGGGCAAGACTACCTGAAGAACCAAAACAACATTCCCAATGCCACAACTGGCCCACCTGATCATTCTTGCCACATGCCCCGGTCAAAAGCTATTTATCAAACCCCAGTTGGTTACCATGCACCACGTGCCATCAACATCACATGATACCTTTCCAAAACAGGTTCAATATGTCATTAAGTCAACATTAACGTTTGAGTGTCCAAAATCATGTCATGAGCACGTAGCAGGTCTAAGCCATATACTACAACGATCTACAAACCCATGTTGGCAATTTAGTAATGTCCAACTAATAATCCACAACTAGGGTGACAAGGGGTCATGGCACATATATAATTAACCAAGGTGTCATATAGCAATTAGGCATTTATCTAATTACCCATAATTAAGTAAAGCATTTTCTAATTTAAACTAGCATGCAATAATTTGAACCAAAATAGGTTTCAAAATGGGATCAACATGGTCGAAGCATAACTTGCCTTCGAAAAGTACTTGTTCTTGGTCCTGAGCTGGCTCCTGGGTCAACACTTCTCCTTCGAATCCTTCCGGCACTTCAATGTCTACTCGTAAAGCGTGCAAATAGCAATACACGAATAAACACTAGGCAAAAAGTGTCCAAACATCCAAATAAAATCCATAAATATAGATAACATAATTTTATGAATTTTTAGGAACTGGAATCGCTCAAATCGGAGTTAAAACACAAAAGTTATGATTATTTAAAGTTTAAATAATCAATTAAATAATTTTACAGAGAAAAACTTTAGTCCAAAAATTAAATAAAATTCATATTTGAGTAGATCTGAATTTTATGAATTTTTAGAAATTTTAATCATTCAAATCGAAGTTGAAACGCAAAAGTTATAAGCGTTTGAAGTTTTGAAATTCAAATCAATTATTAAACCGAATTATTAAATCATTTTCTTTTTCGGAAATTATTTATTGCGTCAGCAGTGACACGTGACAGCCTCTGATTGGGCGGCTGACGTCAGCCGGCTCATGGGCTCAGCCCAAGGCTTGGCTTGGTCCACCGTGGACTCAGTCCACGGCTTACGTGTGCGGCCCGGCGGTGGCCCCCTCGGGTAGCGTCATTCTTGGCGTCGGCGAGGCTCGACCACCGATCTTGATGGGTGGGACCCACTGGTGACGTCATTGCTGACGTCACTACACGGCTGGGGTGGCCGCTGACGTGCGGGCCCGCCATGACGTCATCGTGACGTCATGGTGTGGTTTGGTCGCGTCGCTGACACGCGGGCCCGGCGTGTCAGCGTCACACGCACGGGTGCGCTGACCGCGGCGGTCAAGCTCCCCGTCACGTGGCGCAATCTCGGCCGTTGATTTGAAAATCAACGGCCCAGATTAGATCTGGACTCACGCGTTTGGGTTAACGCGTTTGATCTGGACCGTTGGATCTAGATCCAACGGTCGAGATTGGATCTGGGATTTTGGAACGAGATCTCACCGACGGTGACGTGGCGCAATCTGGACCGCTTGATGAAGATCCGACAGCTGGCAGAGCTCGAAGTCCGGCGATGGCGAGCGGCGGCTGGTCACGCCGGCAAGACGGGACGACGACCTAGCCGACGGCATTTCGGGCGTGCTCCGGCGAGGTGAGTTGGACTCCCGGACGCGTCTTGACCTCCCGGTCCCGGATCTGGGGTCAACGGTGACGGAGGACGGCGGACAGCGGTGGAATTCGACGAAAACCGCGGCGGCTCCTTCTCCTTACTCCGGCGAGCTCTAGCGGCGCAACCACGGCGGCTCAGGCGAGGTGAGTTAGGGCTACGGGTGCGCAATGAAGTGGCGGTCCCGACACGGGTGGCGGCGCAATAAATAGGGCCCTCGGCGTGGTAAACGCGACGGAAACCGAGGCTCACTCCGCTGGCGGCGTGAGTCCGGCGGCGACTTCGGATTGGGTGGCGTGGCTCAACCCACGGCCGTTGGATCAAGATCCAGCGGTCGCGGGGGGTTTGGGCTCAGTGCAGCTTTCGGCGGTGGTGGCTCGGTCGGGCTCGGGCTCAGTGGCGTGGCTCAATCGTGGCCGTTGGATCTGAATCCAGCGATCGCAGCGGATTAGGGCTTTCGGCCGAGTGGGTTCGGTCGAGTCCGCGTGGCTGGTCGGACTCGAGTCAGGCTTCGGGTTAAACTTCGATCGGATGAAACGATTACTTGACCCGACTCGATTTTCCGATTTAATATTTAAAATAATTTCCAGTAATTCATTTAATTCAAGAAAAATAGCAAAATACTCAGAAAAATTCTGGAAAATATTTTAGGGCATTTGGGACTCAAATAAAATATTTCCAACAAAACTTTATTTGAAAATTTAATTTCTTTAATTATTTCAATATGGAATAAATTCAAATTAAATCCAAATAAATTCCAGAAAATTCCAAAAATTCACAAATGTGCAAAATAATATTTAATTTCATGAAAAGCAAAAATTGGGGTGTTACAAACCTCCCCCCTTAATAGAATCTCGTCCCCGAGATTTAAGGCTAACTAAGGAATAGGTTCGGAAACTCTTTCCTCAAATCCTCTTCGCGTTCCCAAGTCGCTTCGCTTTCTTCATGGTTGCTCCACTGAACTCTACAGAAATGGGTTGACTTATTTCTAGTCTCTCGGTCCATAGTATCCAAAATCTTCACGGGATGCTCCTTATAAGTCAGATCCTCTTGCAGTTCAATCGACTCCAAGGGCGTTTGCTCATCTGGCAGTCGAAGACACTTCTTTAGCTGGGACACATGGAACACGTCATGTACTCCTGCTAACGGCTCGCAACTCGGTGGTAAGCAACCGCCTCTGCGGCTCAAAATCTTAAATGGTCCAACATAACGGGATGCAAGTTTCCCTTTGGCATGGAACCTCTTAACTCCCCTGAGAGGCGTAACTCTGAGGTATACAAAGTCTTCTGGTTCAAAACTCAAATCCCGGCGACGATTGTCAGCATAACTCTTATGTCATGATTGGGCTATCTTCAACCTTTCCCTAATCATGGCAATCTGCTCTTCAGCTTCTTGAAGAATATCAGGCCCGAAGACACGGCGCTCGCCGGTCTCATTCTAGTTTAATGGCGTCCGGCAGGGTCGACCATACAGTGCCTCAAAAGGTGACATCTGTAAACTAACCTGGTAACTATTATTGTAACTGAACTCGGCATACGACAAACTCTTATCCCAAGAGGTAGCATAAGCCAATGCACACGCTCTTAGCATATCTTCCAGAATCTGATTGACTCTTTCGGTCTGTCCATCCGTCTGTGGATGATAGGCTGTACTGAAGTTCAAACGGGTTCCCATGGCTTCGTGCAACTTATTCCAAAACCTTGAGGTAAATTGGGTACCTCTGTCCGAAACAATACTCTTTGGCACTCCGTGCAAACAGACGATCCTGATCATATACAACTCTGCTAACTTATCCCCCGAGTAAGTGGTCTTTACGGGGATAAAGTGGGCTACTTTGGTCAAGCGATCCACTATAACCCATATGGAGTCATAACCCCCTTGAGTCTTGGGTAAACCGGTGATGAAATCCATTCCGATTTCCTCCCACTTCCACTCAGGTATCTTCAGCGGCTGCAACAATCCTGCTGGTCTCTGATGCATTGCCTTGACTCTCTGGCATACGTCGCACAATGCAACATGCTCGGCAACTTCACGCTTCATGCTCGGCCACCAGAATCTCTCCTCCAAGTCTTGATACATCTTGGCACTTCCAGGATGAATCGAGTACTTGGAGTCATGGGCTTCTTCTAGAATCAATCGCTTGATTCCTTCTGTTCGGCACACAAATGCGATCCCTCATCCATAACGTGCCCTGCTCATCTAGCTTGAAGTCCTTTGCCTTGCCTTCCTCCATTTTGGACTTAATCCTGCGGATCTTGTCAGCATCCTTCTGTCCTTCCCGAATCTGATCTTCTAGGGTAGGCTTTACCTCTAGTGCAGCCAAGAATCCACTAGGTACCACCTCAATCTTCATTCTCTAAAATTCCTGGCATAGCTCATCCTGATTCGTGGCTATCAACATATTCACGGTATGGCTTTTCCGACTCAAGGCATCGGCCACCACATTAGCCTTTCTGGGATGATAATGGATTCCGACATTGTAATCCTTAATCAACTCTAACCATCTCCTTTGCCTCATATTCAGATCCGACTGGGTGAATATGTACTTAAGGCTCTTCTGATCAGTGTACACTTCACATCTGTTCCCGATCAGATAGTGACGCCATATCTTCAAGGCATGCACTACGGCAGCTAACTCTAGGTCATGTGTCGGGTAATTCTCCTCATGCGGCCTCAACTGCCTTGATGCATAGGCAACAACCTTTCCATTCTGCATCAACACACATCCAAGTCCTTGGCGCAATGCATCACAATAGATATCAAAGCTTTGATTGACGTCCAGCAGAACCAACACTGGTGCTGATGTCAATCTCGTCTTCAGTTCTTGGAATCCTTTCTCACACTCTGGCGTCCATGTAAACTTCTTCTCCTTTTTCAGCAATTGCATAAGAGGTCTCGCAATTGTTGAAAAGCCTTCAATGAAGCGGCGGTAGTAACCTGCCATTCCAAGGAAACTCCGGATTTGGGTCACAGTCTTCGTCTGCTCCCAATGTAACACAGCTTCTACTTTACTTGGATCAACGGCGACTCCTTCTGCGGTCATTACATGTCCGAGGAACTCCACCTTGTCCTTCCAAAAATCACATTTACTGAATTTGGCGAAGAGCTGCTGTTCCCTCAGCTTTTCCAAAACTCGCTTCAAGTGCTCTACATGTTCATCCTCTGTCTTGGAGTAGATTAGAATATCATCTATGAACACAACAACAAACTTGTCCAAATACTCCATGAACACCTTATTCATCATATTCATGAAATATGCTGGCGCATTCGTCAGACCAAAGGACCTAACAGTAAACTCATAGTGTCCGTATCTTGACGAGAATGCAGTTTTCGGAATATCTTCTGATCGGATCTTCAACTGATGGTATCCCGATCTCAGATCAATCTTGGAGAAAACTCCGGCTCCTCTTAGCTGATCAAACAGATCATCGATCCTGGGTAGCGGGTACTTATTCTTCACGGTGACTTCATTGAGTGCACGGTAGTCAATGCACATCCTGAAACTCCCGTCCTTCTTCTTGACGAACAAAACTGGTGCTCCCCACGGCGACGAACTCGGTCTGATAAATCCTTTCTCCATTAACTCTTCAAGTTGCTTCTTCATCTCTACCAATTCTTCGGTGGACATCCGATAAGGTCTCTTTGCTATCGGTGCTGTACCAGGTACAAGCTCTATCACAAACTCTATGTCCCTGTCTGGCGGCATACCAGGTAGATCTTCAGGAAAAACATCTGGGTACTCATTCACTACTGAGACATCTTCTATGCTGATTGCCTTGGTGCTGTTAACCATCAACTGTCCATCTCTAACGGTGGTAGCTTGAAATTCCACTTTCTTTCCACTCGGGCTCTCAACTGAGATAGTCCTCCGTCCACAATCCAATACGGCCTTGTGCTTGGATAACCAATCCATTCCCAAAATGACATCCAAGGTCTGGGTCTCCAAAATAATAAGGTTCGCTAGGAACTCTATCCCATCTATTAGTATTCTCACCCCAGAACATCCTACTTTCGTTCGGAGTTCGGAACCAGGGGTTTGAACTAAAAGCATGCATTTAAGTCTTGCAATCTCCAAATCATTTTTAGCAGCAAAGCCTTGTGAAACAAACGAATGCGAAGCTCCAGAATCAAACAAAACTGTTGCAGGTACTGAGTTAACATGTAACTTACCCAGTACGACGTCCGTGGCATTCTGCAGTGCATCTGCGGTGACATGATTGACTCGGCCTCTCACCACGGTCTGGGGTGCTGCTCCTGGTGCTGGCGTCCTAGCTGGTGTGGATCCCAGATTGAAGCGAACAGGGGTCACTCCTGCTGTCTTCTTAGGACAACTGTTGGCAAAGTGTCCTGGCTCGTTGCAATTGGAGCAGCGTCTCACTGTCCCCCGTTGACTGCCTGAAGCGGCGTTTCTGGCTGGTGTTGGGGTCTGATAGTTCTGATTGACGGGTCTTGGTGCTGGTGACGGTGTCCTTGTTGTATTCTGCGGCTGGAATCTGAAAAACTGATTTGGTGCAACTCTCAAACGTTGCTGCTCTCCCTGACGCGATCCCTGATGCTGCATCCTGCGCTTCCTGTTCTCATCCAGTTCCTTGCGCTTGTCCTCAAGAATAAGCGCCTTATTCACCAACTCTAGGAAATCTGGAAAGGTGTGGGTGATCAATCCCACCTGCAGTCCTGAGTTAAGTCCCTTCATGAAATGAGACTGTCTGGCTTTATCTGTCGCTACATCCTCAGGTGCGTAGCGAGCAAGCTGTGTGAACTTGTTCAGGTATTCGGCCACAGGCTGATTACCTTGCTTCAGTGCTATGAACTCCTCCTTCTTGAGATCCATGATTCCTTTAGGCACGTGATACTGACGAAACGCAGCTGTGAACTCCTCCCAAGTGATGTCCTGAGGGTTCTCTTGCGTGGCACAGAAGTTCTCCCACCATTCGTAATTGTTCCTTCCAAGCGATGAGAAGCGTAGAGTACCTTCTCATTTCCTATGCATTGAGCAATGTGTAGCTTCCTCTCAATTGACCTTAACTACCATCGGCCTCCAACGGATTGGCATTCCCGAGAAAAAGTGGGTGGATGAGTCCTCATGAACTCGGCAGTCTTGTATTACGGCGTTGTCCTGATTAACTTGATTAGCGATGGCCTGGCGATGGACGTGTTGCATCTGTTGCATCATGGCATGCATCAATCGAGTCTGAGCAAAAAAAAGCTCAAATTCTGCATATCAATGGCGGTCTTTGGTGCTCCATCATTGGGGTTTTCTGCTGGGCGAGAACCACTTCCATTGCCTCCAAGGTTTCCACGAGTGTTCACCATCTGTGGTTTGCTCTAGGTTTTAGAGATGAGAGGGAAACAAGAATAGACAAGTAATATGGAACTTATGCGGGGCGAAAGGTGTAATTTTAAAGTCCAACTTTATTATTTTAATCATTAGTAACTTGGTATGGTTGCTTACAATGCCTAGGGGCCTTGCAACACATACTGCACACTCAGCAAGCAATGAAAATCCAAATCGAACTAACACTGGAGTCTAACGCCTAAAGGGTGACTCTTTATTCTATGACGCGACTCGGCGAAGGAGTCTCACTATAGAACCTACGCTCACTCATCGAGAAAACCTCCACGGCCTGGATACGGACGCTGCGGCATAGGCGCGAAACGATCGCCATGTCCAGCAACTGTGTCATCTGTGGTAGTCGAAGAAGCAGTGTCCTCCTCAAGCTCCGGCTCCTCCGGGTCTGGCTCGTGCAGCTCGAGCATTGGCTCCGGCTCTGGTGCGTACAATGCCGTCTCTAACTCTCCAATCCTTTGCAGAAGGTGTGACACATACTCTTGAGCTTCCCGCCATCTGTTCTTCTCTGTCGTGATCTCCTTGCGGGCCTTCTGTAGCTCCTTGCTTGTATCATCGAGTACATCTTCCTGGGCGACAACAAGTCGTGCCAACTGTGTAACCATGGCATTCTCATCCTGAATCGCCTTTGGGTCAAGAAGGTTATTGCTGCGCGGATGATATCGGAACACCGTGCTCTCCAATTCTCTGGCGTAGATACGGGTAATGTGCCGCATTGCTCGTCGTGACGCCTCTTGGATACCCATCTGCATTGTAGACCTCCTGGCAGTGCAGTGTATCGGGCGATTGCCTGGACCCTTCTTCCTAGCAGGTACCACAATCTTCACGTCACAAGCTTTGATCAATCCTGCTTGTCTGATCACGTCCACTTGGTATTGCGGCTTCTCAAAATCTCCGAGAGTCTGTAGCATACGCCAAAGTTCCGCGGCGTGACCAACCTCCAGATCTACGTAGTTGAACTCTCCCTCCATCTGTCACAAGAGTGCTTACGTAAGAACTCGAAATTTTTAAATCGTGACAAGGTAAGGAAAAATTCAGCAAGAGACAAGAAAAGAGAGAAGGGAATAAGTAGAGATGTCATTTCTTATCTTGACGAAATTGCAAATCCGGACCCTCTGTGTATTCAGCACTAGTCCAGGAACACGCTAGTGCACACAGTCTTAACATCGATAAATATCACAATCATACCACTCGATACTAATAAAATACTTTAATTAAATAGTCAAACTGGTTGCTCGACCTTATGGTCAAGTTACAAATATACGCCACGCAGGGCGAAACTTATTAAGAGAGAAATAATAGCAGCGGATAATAAGATAACTTCGTGGCGCCATCCAGTATACCACAGGCAACTGACTGGGCTCGCTCCCTAAGTAGACGGTTCCTCTGGAAGCTCCTCCTCCAAAGCTGGTGTAGATTCTTCTTCAACTGGTGTTGTATTGCGGCAAGGGTGAGTACTTGGTACTCAGCAAGTCATGCACAGAATGCAAGCTAATATACTATATGCATGGCTTGATACAAAGGAATAGCTCAAGGTATATTTGCAGTAAACAGCATTTGACAAGTAGCATAAGTAGATTCGAAAGCAGTAGAAACAAGTATAACATCAATAACTTTTCAAGGAGTTTAGTAAACATCTTTCCCATCCTAATCCACATTTCTATCAACATCATTATTAATCCAACCCAACCTTTCAAGTCCAAGTTATTTTTGAGAAAGTCTAACCCTTGACTGTAATTAGGCGATGTCCAATACCGCGGACACGGCTATTCGAATAGATTTTACACTCTGCAGAGGTTATGCACTTTACCCACAAGATACAGTCAAACACCACAAAGGCGAGTTCCGTAACAAAGTCTTTGAAAACTTCTAACAAAGACAAGTGGTCCTCCTCGGTTGTTGCACACTAACCCTTCCCTTAGCTAAGGCGAAGTTTAGGCCAACCAACCGTTAGATGGGTACCTGGCCGCAGCCCCGGTACGCTCCCCCGTACAACTTACACAAAGGGTGTAGTTGACCTCCTGAGGTCCCACAGGTACGTTATTAGCAACTTAATCAACTAGGTCCGTCCCATTACGGACATGTGGTTGCATGTTTGACCCAGTTCAAAGGCTTGCAAGGTGAAGTCCTTAGGGTGACCAGGGCAAGACTACCCGAAGAACCAAAACAACATTCCCAATGCCACAACTGGCCCACCTGATCATTCTTGCCACATGCCCCGGTCAAAAGCTATTTATCAAACCCCAGTTGGTTACCATGCACCACGTGCCATCAACATCACATGATACCTTTCCAAAACAGGTTCAATATGTCATTAAGTCAACATTAACGTTTGAGTGTCCAAAATCATGTCATGAGCACGTAGCAGGTCTAAGCCATATACTACAACGATCTACAAACCCATGTTGGCAATTTAATAATGTCCAACTAATAATCCACAACTAGGGTGACAAGGGATCATGGCACATATATAATTAACCAAGGTGTCATATAGCAATTAGGCATTTATCTAATTACCCATAATTAAGTAAAGCATTTTCTAATTTAAACTAGCATGCAATAATTTGAACCAAAATAGGTTTCAAAATGGGATCAACATGGTCAAAGCATAACTTGCCTTCAAAAAGTACTTGTTTTGGTCTGGTGGCTCTGGGTCAACACTTCTCCTTCGAATCCTTCCGGCACTTCAACGTCTACTCGTAAAGCGTGCAAATAGCAATACACGAATAAACACTAGGCAAAAAGTGTCCAAACATCCAAATAAAATCCATAAACAGAGAGAACATAATTTTATGAATTTTTAGGAACTGGAATCGCTCAAATCGGAGTTAAAACACAAAAGTTATGATTATTTAAAGTTTAAATAATCAATTAAATAATTTTACAGAGAAAAACTTTAGTCCAAAAATTAAATAAAATTCATATTTGAGTAGATCTGAATTTTATGAATTTTTAGAAATGTGAATCGTTCAAATCGGAGTTGAAACGCAAAAATTATAAGCGTTTGAAGTCTTGAAATTCAAATCAATTATTAAACCGAATTATTAAATCATTTTCTTTTTTGGAAATTATTTATTGCGTCAAGATGACACGTGGCGACCTACGATTGGGCGGTGGCGTCACCGGCTCATGGGCTCGGCCACGGCAGCAGTCCACCGTGGACTCGGTCCCACGGCCACGTGTGCGATCGGGTGGCCCCTCGGGTGACGTCATTCTTGGCGTCGTGGGCTCGACCACGGTCGGCGGGTGGGACCCGCGGTGGCGTCGTCATTGGCGTCACTACGCGGCTGGGGTGGCGCGTGGCGTGCGGGCCCGCCATGGCGTCATCGTGGCGTAATGGTGTGGTTTGGTCGGCGTCGACCGACGCGGGCGGCGTGTCGGCGTCACGCGACGGTGCGGCCGATCATGGCGGTCAAGCTCCCGTCACGTGGCGCAATCTCGGGCGTTGATTTGAAAATCAACGGCCCGATTAGATCTGGACTCACGCGTTTGGGTTAACGCGTTTGATCTCGACCGTTGGATCTAGATCCAGCGGCCGAGATTGAATCTCGGGATTTTGAACGAGATCTCACCGACGGTGGCGTGGCGCAATCTGGACCGCTTGATGAAGATCCGGCACCGGCGAGCTCGAAGTCCGGCGATGGCGAAGCGGCGGCGCTGGTCACCGGCGCAGGGGACGACGACCTAGCCGACGACGTTTCGGGCGCGCTCTGGCGAGGTGAGTTGGACTCCCGGACGCGTCTTGACCTCCCGGTCCCGGATCTGGGGTCAACGGCGACGGAGGACGGCGGACGACGGCGGAATTCGACGAAAACCGCAGCGGCTCCTCCTTACTCCGGCGAGCTCTAGCGGCGCAACCACGGCGGCTCAGGCGAGGTGAGTTAGGGCTACGGGTGCGCAATGAAGTGGCGGTCCCGACACGGGTGGCGGCGCAATAAATAGGGCCCTCGGCGTCCGTGAAACGCACGGAAACCGAGGCCCACTCCGTTGCGGCGGCGGAGTCCGGCGGCGACTCGGATTGGGTGACGTGGCTCAACCACAGCCGTTGGATCAAGATCCAACGGTGCGGGGGTTTGGGCTCGGGTCTGGCTCGGGTCTGGCTCGGGCGAGCTGGCTGGCTCGGTCGGGCTCGGGCTCGGGTGACGTGGCTCAATCGTGGCCGTTGGATCTGAATCCAACGGTCACGCTTGTGATTAGGCTCTCGGCCGAGTGGGTTCGGTCGAGTCACGTGGCTCGGTCGGATTCGAGTCCGACTTCGGGTTCGACTTCGATCGGATGAACGATGCTTGACCCGACTCGATTTTCCAGCGATTTAATATTTAAAATAATTTCCAGTAATTCATTTAATTCAAGAAAAATAGCAAAATACTCAGAAAAATTCTGGAAAATATTTTAGGGCATTTGGGACTCAAATAAAATATGTCCAACAAAACTTTATTTGAAAATTTAATTTCTTTAATTATTTCAATATGGAATAAATTCAAATTAAATCAAAATAAATCCAAATAAATTCCAGAAAATTCCAAAAATTCACAAATGTGCAAAATAATATTTAATTTAATGAAAAGCAAAAATTGGGGTGTTACATAACTCTTGTTGGTTGGGCATGAAAACAAGTAATGAATGCCTTCGTCAACTTGAGTCATGGCCAGGTCAACTCGCCCCTAGGGCTCATATGAGGGAGGGAGCACTTCCCGTTTCTGGGTGCCAATTAAGAAACCTAGCCTCATGTGTGTTTTCCTAGACACCAATCGTCTTGTATCCGTTCCTTCATTACTGAAATCATATTCCAACCACTTATGCCCCTAATTTTTAGACCATTTTTCCTAATTTTTCTCTAGGGCGAATCATTTACGTAATACTCGGCCAACTGGAGCTCGCCATGTGTCGCTGCTACAGTGTCGTCTCCTTCCTCTAGCCATGAAGAACAGAGAAGCTCCAAGTGGGTTCCAATAGCTAGGGTTCCATTCAAATCCTCATAACTCCCTCATTTCAACTCCAAATCGCGAAGCGCCAGTTCTGTTGAATCCGTATTGACGCCCTCTTGCTATTCCCCACCTTGATGAGCCGCTAATCTCACCGAAAACCACCGCATTAAAGAAAAACCGAAATGTAATTAAAAGCTCATAACTCGGCCGTTTCAACTCCGTTCCGTGTGATTCCGCCTCCATTCTCTCCGTATAAGAATCCCCGTCCCGGTGGTGTGAGCCTCCTTTAGCCTCTTCCACTCTTGTGCCCGTGAGATCGAGAACACCGACGCCGAGTCGCCGTTTTCGGAGTTCGTTGAGTTCATCCTCATAGATCTCTCCACGGTGGGTTATTCTTCTTGTTTCTTGGTTCCTTGTGACCGTGATTGAGTCTAGAGTCTAACCCAACAATCAATTTTAGGACCCCTCATGATTTGGAGACGAATTTCGCATTTTGGTCATTTCGGCCGGAGCTCCGTTCGTCGCCGAATTCATCGCCTCCGGTGAGAATCAACTCAATTCCTTCCTCCTATGTGTTCCTAAGGATGTTATCTAGAGATCTCATACTTTTATTTGGGTCAAATCCATGCGAAATTGAGTGAAAAATCCGGGTTTTTGGAATTTGGCGTGCTCTCTGTTTTTGGAGAGCACTGGGCTCCTGCATGCGTGGGCTTGCGCCCGCCGGCCCGCCGGCCAGCCAGTGCCGTCGGCAGCGCCGCCGGCGCCGCACCACCGCCAAGGCCGCGCGCCTGCTTTCGAGCCAGCGCGTCTTGTGCCGCCGCCGGCCGCCGCCACCGAAACCAGTCTGCAGAGAATTGCTTAGGATCTTTATCGATGAAAACAACCTGTGGGTGGGATTACTCAAAATTTATGATTTCAAGTATGATTTGGAAATTATTATTATGATTATGGTACTGTTTTTCTAAAATAAAAGAAAAGGAAAAATGGTTTGGACTTGGACGGATTGGATTGTCGGGTGGGTGCGGATGGAGCACTAGTTGTCTTGTGAAAGTACCGCCCCAAGTCATTTAAGGACCGACGCTTGTGATTGTCCATTCTAAGCATAATCGTACTACCACATGTCTATAATGGTACGACCTGGCTAACTAATTTGTAGAAACCTAATTTAGACTCACCACTCGGTTGAATGTGAGTGCTGGATAGAGGCGATGTCGTTTTTATCACACGACGCAAGAGGGGGCTTCTATACTGGGCGGATGGAACCGTAACAGTGGTGAAACCTCAGCGGGTGGGTCGAATTAGGTGGATACATTGTAACGGCCTTGTCATGATCTCTCTGCCGGCACACCAAAGAAAGTGTGTTAATTGCATGGCATCAAGAGACGATCATGTCTTGTGGGTAAAGTTGTACACCTCTGCAGAGTTAAAACTATTCGAATAGCCGTGCCTATGGTCAAAGGCAAAGCGAAGAATGCTTTCATATTGGTAGACTTTGATTTTGGGTTTTAAAAACTGAAAAGTGTTTCATTTTGGGATTCGGGAGTGGTTAGAACTCTCGGATGTTGTTTGACGGATAGAGCCAACCAGGTGGAAAGAACCTGTTTTATACTTGACGGATGGAGTCACATGATTAACCTTGATCTTTTAAAAATTGGCGGATAGAGCCTTTATATTTGATGTAACACTGGGTGTCCCGATCTTTCGATGAGAATGATAACTTTCGATTTGGGTGGAGATGACTTTGACGATCCGACTACAACGTACAACGACGATGCGCCTTAGCAATCGCTAAACCAACTCCAGATGGTTATTGACCTTGCCGTTGGCACGATCAACCTGATCACGAAGATCAATTCCTGCAAGCAATCGAAGAACAAGCAAGAACAAGGCAAAAGCAATCTAAAATTTCAAATATAGATGAAGTATTGAAAAGTTGGGGTTTGGATACAAGGAGCTTGTTAGGCGGCCGTTGAGGACGTCTAAAAGACTCAAATAGTAGCAAAAGGCTAAACTATCAAATAACCAAAACCCAAGTTATTTTGGGGGACTACCTAGCTATATATAGGAGAAATAGGAGGCCAAAATAGTGCTAGGGGCGTCCAAAACACATCCATGGCCGAGTAGGACTCCTATTCCTAGTTTACTCGGATTTGGAAAGATGACCGAACTTGTTTTGCAGATTCCCGTTGACTCGTAAGGAATTTGGACATGGGGCCGGATCCGTTTGAAAGAGGACGACGAAACCTTTCAAACCAGTACTCATAGACCCCAAACACACTTGTGGATCAAAAGTTATGGTCATTTTAAGTTGGTGCTGTCCTGGAGGCCGAATCCGAGTTGAACTTGTGCACCGGAAGAATTGGCTTCATGCTTGATGTTTGGGAGTCCTTCTCCTTGGTTCCTAAGGACAATAAAATCATCACAAGTATTAAATAGCATTCCATTCATTAAATTATTTGTATGCAACCCAAGGAACGCATTCACCTGGCAATTGAATTGACGTGCGCGAGCTTGAGTAATTGGCCCTTGTATTACATTGTTGATTTCAATTGGGTTTGTAGACATGGCCGTATCCATGGTAGTGATGTCCTCATCATCCTCCCCTTCTTGCATTTGAGTCGTCCTCGACTCAAGTTCATCATCTTCTCCCAAGTATGGCTTTAGATCTGATAATTGAGTTGACGAGCTCGAGCTCGAGTCAATGCTCCTTGAACCGACGAAGATGTAGAAGGATGGCCAAGGTGGGGGTCGATAAAGCCATGCAGATGGAGCCATCGTAGTAGATGTATACGAAGTAGAGGATGCCGTGAAGTGTCGCCAACTTAATGGTCCTGGCCAAGGTGGGGGTCGATGAAACCATGCGGTTGATATAATTGCAGCAACACTTGGTGATGACCATATGTATGCAGTGTTAGTTCTGTCCATGATGAGCATGGTCTCATCAATATTAGTGATGGTGGATAGAACCTCACTACAATATTAAATAATTCAATTGTTAAAAAGAATTGTTAAAAGATGCTTTGTGAAACTTATTACTTAAGTATGGTTTAGTAAAATTTGGCTTTATGCAAATGAACCCTATTAAGCTTCCTTTGGAAAGCCCCCCCCATAATCATACTTTCCCCGACTTGCTGAGTACTTTTGTACTCACGTGCTACATCAACTTGTCATCATCAGAGAATTACCAAGACGCGGCTGAAGATGGTGAGTTCTACCCCGAGGAGTTCAAGGAGGATTGCCAGGATAACTAGTTGCATTTCTAGTCGTCGCCTGTGGCGTTTGGTGTTCGCTTGTTTTTGTGTTTCATTTTCCGCTGCTTTGTCTCCGGTCTTTGGACCGAGTATTGTAATAAGTGGCCATGTGGCCCATACTTGAATATTTATGTTACAATTTTCGTTATGTTCGGCAATGAAGTATCACTGTGACTGTGTGTACTAGCTACTGATCTGGGACTAGTACGGAAATACACAGGAGATTTCGGATAGCTGATCCGGGGTCTCACAGAAGAGGAGATTGTCACCTACATTCTCTCCGGTCTTGGTCATGACTATGACTCTCTTGTTATGTCGATCACGACAAGGCCAAACACAATCTCCCTTAGCAATCTCTGTGCTCACCTTATCAGCTATGAGATGCGCAAGGAACTCAATGACTCAACTATGGAGTTTTCTGGATCCTCTACCAATTATGTGTTGTGGGACAAGACCTCACATAGCAATGGTAAAGAGGGTCATGGTGGCCGTGGCAGGGGCACTCTAGCTCCATGCAACAACCAAGGTGATGGTGGCGACTTGTCGGGACCCGAATTTGCAAATCCGGACCCTCTGTGTATTCAGCACTAGTCCAGGATCACGCTAGTGCACACAGTCTCAACATAGATGAATATCACAATCATACACAGCGGAATAGTAAAAATAACTCAATAATAGAATATAAACTATTGAGCGACCTTAAGGTCAACCTTACATTTGCGAAGCCTTGACGGCTTCAACTCCAAATAAGCAGCAGCGGAACGAAGAACATCGGTGAATCCAATCAATACGCCACGTAAATCGCGAGTTCGACTCCCAGATAATGTCGCCTTTCTCACGGAACTTCTTCTTCTTCGACGATGTAGACTTTTGCTCACTTTGGTGATTGTTTGTTTGCAAGGGTGAGTACATAAAGCACTCAAGTGTCATGCAATGAATGCAAGTCTAATAGCTATATGCATGGCTTGGTACAAAGGAATAGCTCAAGGTATATTTGCGATGCATGACTTTTGAAAAGTAATATAAGTAGATTCGAGCGAGAAACAAGTAAAACATAAATAACTTTTCAAAAGTTTAATAAACATTTTCCCCATCCTAAACCACATTTCCATCATTTCCATTAAACCAACCCAACTTCCAAATCCAAGTTATTTTTGGAGAAAATCTAACCCTTATTTGTAATCCCGAGCATTGTCCAAGATCTGTGGACTCGGCTATTCAAATAGATTCTACACTCACAGAGGTTATGCACTTTACCCACAAGATACAATCCACTCACCACGTCGTGAATCGCCATACAAAAGTATGCGAATGAGCGATCATAACAAAGCCTTCGAAGCCTCAAACAACATGTGGTCCTCTCCGGTTCGTGCTCTACACCATCCCTTCCTTAGCCAAGGCGAAGTATGGGACCAACACACCGTTAGATGGGTACTGGCCCACACCACGATACGCTCGCATACAATCACACAAACGGTGTAATGGCCGACACCTGAGGCTCCACAAGTGAGTCATGCGACTTAGTCAACTAGGGCCGTCCCATTCAAACCATGTGGTTGCAAGTATGACCAGTTCAAAGGCTTGCAAGGTTAAGTCCTTAGAGTGACCAGGGCAAGACTACCTAAAAACCAAATCATCATCGATTGCCACACGCCCACGATTACTCTTGCCACATGCCCCTGGCCGAAAGCTTTTATCAAACCCGCTTGATTACCATGCACCACGTGCCATCAACATCACATGATACTTTTCCAAAACAGGTTCAATATATCATTAAGTCAATATTAGCATTTGATTATCCAAAATCATGTCATGAGCACGTAGCAGTCTAAGCAAAGATACTACAACGGTCTAAAACCCATGTTGGCAATGTGTTTATGTCCAACTAGTAAACCACAACTAGGGTGACAAGGGATCATGGCACATACTTAGATAATCAAGGTGTCGTACAGCAAATTGGTATTTATCTAAGCCCAAGTTTAAACAAAGTATTTTCTACTTGAACTAGCAGCATGCAATAGTTTAAATCAAAATAGATTTTGAAATAGGATCAACATGGTCAAAGCACAACACTGGCCCTTGCAAACTTCTGTCTTTTACTCTTTATCCTTGATCCTTGGTCCCCACCTTCAACTTCCACTTTCGATCCTCATTTCGTGCTCGAACGATTTCAGGACGACACGTCCTAACGATTAAAGAAGAAGCAAATACAAACCAATTCAAAAGACAAATCAAGTAAACTCCAAATTAAGAACGAACAAAAGACATTGGGCACAATGGCTTGGGAGAGATTTGGGAACTCAAACGGATTAGATGAAGAGTTTGACAAAAGAGAACGGGACTTCGGCAGAAACAGAAAAAGGAAAGACTAATAAGCGAGAAAGAAAGAATAATATTCAAGAATATTTCTTCGAGATTATTATCTTGATTGACAGATAGCGACATATGGGCTCGATCTATAGATCGGGTCCATACGGATATGTTAGTTAGCGATGAACTAAATCGATTCTAGAAGTTGACTTTGTTGACGAGCGGACACGATCCAAACAAAAGAGAGCGGATAGATCGACGCATTGTGGGTATGACCAGATGGCCAATGGTCTATCGACCAAGTCCACGAAGAATTCTCGACATCGCGATTAGGTCTTGAGGATAAGACAAGACAAGTGTCTTACCAATGCGGTTGAAACAACGGGAAAAGATTGCAAAAGATAACAACGCGCTCACGATAAACTTAGTTCATCAAACCGGTCTCGGTTAGGGTTTTGATTCGCTTGAAGATGATATGACGATGAGACTAGGGCTCACGCCATGATGATAGAACAGGTGAAGGCATCGCACTAGGGTTTTATGCAAGAATACACACATGCGACAACAGGCGGGGCGAGCGTTAACGATGAAACGTTAACGTGAAACGTTAACGGTGGAACGTTAACGATGCAGCGCATGCGGCAAACGCTAACGGAGGAACGTGCGAAACGCTAACGACGGGCGTTAACGGAGAAACATTAGCGAGGAGCGCGTTTTACGGCGAGCGTTAACAGCGAAACGTTAATGAAGCGAACATTAACGGAGCGTTAATGACAAAACGTTAACGGCAAGACGTTATTAACGGAGCGTTAACGCAGTAGTGTTAACGGTGAAACATTGACGGCAAAACGTTAGCGGAGGAACGTTAACGGAACGTTAACGGAAGAACGTTAACGGGGAAACGTTAACGGCGAACGTTAACGGTGGAGGTCAACAATGATAGGAGACTTCATGAAGCGAAGTAGCGACCGTCGGTGCAACGACATGGCCGCGGTAGAACGCTACTGGATGGTTAACGTGCACGAACCGGTACGCAGGCTAGGTTGAAAGACGCACGGGTTTAGGGCCGAATCGGGCCGGCCACGGCAAAGCGGAGACCAAAAGAACTCTAAAGATGGACCAAAACAGTACAAGATGATCTCGGACGCAACAACACGGCGGAGTGAACCAAAATAACGGAGTCAAAGCGTGCCAGCGATTTACGCAAGCGGTGGCCTAAATATATAAAAAATTCCGGAGGATGGGATGGCAAAGGGGAGAATGTCTACTGCGTAGAACGCGCGCGAGACGATCTCAACGGTATAGGCGGATTTTGCGGCGCCCTTCCGGATTAATCACAACCAAGCGATTAACGGGTTTGGATCAAAACTTTGGACGGCCATAACTTCTAGAATAATGATCGGAACTTCACAAAATTTGACCGAGCTAGATGGGACCAAGAGGCACACCGTGACGCAGGTGGCTCGAAGAAATACCTTCTGGAACAGCGGGGGCGCGAGGAAGTTTGCCGCTATCCGAACGCAGTCCGAACGGAGAAATTAATTTACTGCGCCAAATCCAGAGGGCAAAACCTTGGGGCAAGATGTGCATCCTGTAGAGGACATCCCCAGGAGTCTACACAAAAATTTCACCGTCAAACTGAAAAATTGAGGGAGTTATGGCCTCGGCAAGATTCGAGATTGAAACGGCCCGTAACTTTTGATCCCGTGGACCAAATTGGCTGAATTTTGGACAGAAAGTAGATGGTACCTTGTGGCACACCTACGGAGAAGACGGATCTCGAAAAAGTCGATGAGTTGCCCGGGACGCGGCTCCAAAGTTCGCCGACAAGCGTTGACGTTCGGGCGACATTGGATGGATCTCGGAGTTTTGGAGATGATCCGGAGGTTGTATATCCGTGGGAGAGGTCTAGGGCACTTATATAGGTTTGGGGAAGAGGCTAGATCAAGAAAAATCAAGTTTGGGCGCGTTTGGAGGTGTTTGGGTCGGTTGGGCATTTTATCGGCAGGTGTTCGAGCATGAATCGGATTGGAGTTGATCTGGCAAGATCTGGGCCATCCGATCTGCGATCAACGGCTGGGGAGGAGGGGCGACGTGGCCCATCGGGACTGCGCGTGGCGTATGCCCAGGCGGGGCGCGGGGCTCGTGGAAATCGCCGGCCCTGGGAGCAAGTGCGGAGTGGGCGGCTGGCTGACTTTGGCGGGGAGGCTGGGCCGGCTGGTGGGAGGAGAGAGAGGGATGAGGCCCAAATCAATTTTCGAAATTTTGCAGCATTTTTCCAATAAAAACAATTCCCGAAATTCAATTAAATCATTTGAGGCAATAAAAATATCAGAAAAATTCTAGAAAAATTCCAGAAAATATTTTGAGACATTTCCAACTCAAATAAAATATTTTCAACAAAAATTTATATAAACTTTTCCAAATAATTAATTAATTTCAATAAAAGGGCTTAATACAAATCGATTCCGAATAAATCCAATAAATAGCAAACGAGCTCCGAAAAATCTCAAAAATTACAGGAAAACTTCTTGAAGCACAAGGAATCCAAATAAAATAAAATAAATTTTATTTGAGGTTTAGAATAACCAAATTAAATTATTTTAGCTTTTAGAAAATTCAAATCAAGTTTTATAAACGCGAGAAAATCAACGAAAATTCTTGGGAAGCTAAACTAAACCAAAATTTTTGAAAACCCAAAATTTGGGATGTTACACGACTCAACCAACAAGACCATGGACAAGCCTATTTGTCAAGTGTGTGGGAAAATGGGGCATGTGGCATTGAAATGCTACCATCGCTTTGATCATTCCTACCAATCTGAAGACACCCATGTGGTAGCCTTGTTCGCATCCTCTCCGTCCTATACAGTGGAGCCAAATTGGTACAACCATAATGGTGCTACCGTTCATATCACAACGAACCTTGACAAGGTGACAACCCGGGAGAAGTACCACGGCAAGGAGCACATTCAAACTGCAAATGGGACAGGTTTGTCTATACTCCATCGTGGTCAATCTCTCATTAAAACTCTGTCTAGGTCTCTCAAACTCAATAATTACTCAATGTGTCGCATGCATCTAGAACTTCATTTTTGTTCATCATCTTGCCGCTAACAATAATGCATTCCTTGAATTCCATCCCACTCATTTCTTTGTGAAGGCTCTGGTCACGAAGAAGGTTTTTCTTCGAGGCACATATGAGGGAGGATTATATCCAATACCAACAAGCAATAAACATGCCCTATCCACTGTCAAGCTTTCCAATGAAGATTGACATCGTCGATTAGGGCATTTTGCATCTTTGGTCATTCAGCATATTCTTCGCTCCAATAATCTTGGTTTTTATGTTAGGGAACCCATTAGTTCAGTTTGCAATGCATTTCAAGAAGGGAAAAGTCATCAGCTTTAGGTTCCTAGCTCTAGTAGTGTCTTAACTACTCCTTTGCAACTTGTTTTTTCAGATGCTTGGGGTCCTGCTCAAACCTCAACAGGAGGGTATAAGTATTATGATTCTTCTATCAATGATTTTAAAAAATTCAGATGGCTATACCTTCTCAAACATAAATCTAATGTGTTCCAAACCTTTATTCAGTTCCAAAACAATCCTAAATGACTTCTGAAAAACATTTGCTCACAAACTGACTAGGGAGGTGAATATCAGTGTTTGAATTGTTTCTTTAAACATGTTGGCATTCAACACCATGTGTATCCTTATACCCGTCAACAAAATGGTTCCGCTGGACACAAGCATAGGCACATTGTTGAAATAATAGGGCTTACAATTCTTTCTCAGTCTTCCATGCTAATTTATGTTTGGGATGAGGCATTCCTCATAGGCTTATAGCATGCTATCTCATTAATCATCTTCCCAGGAAAGTTATTCACAATACAAGTCCCCTAGAGAAGCTCCTAGGGGTCAAAACTGACTATGCTTTCCTCCATACTTTTGGATGTGCCTGGGGGCCGCATTTGTGCCCATATAACAATCACAAACTTGAATTTCGTTCTAAACAATGTGTGTTCTTAGGCTATAGCAATACGCACAAAGGATACAAATGCCTCCATGTTCCCAATACTCGGGTTTATATCTCTCGGGATGTTGTGTTTGATGAACATAATTTTCCTTTCTCTCAAGACACTTCCCCATCGCAGCCACAGTTCTCTACCGAGTTCTCCATTCTTCTACCACAACTCTTATTTTGACCACTTTGGAGATAGCAATATGTTGTGTGAGCATGATGATGTGTTTTTTGCAGGTACCGTGCAGCAGGTGCGGCAGGAGAACATATTTGCATCACTTGGTGGCAGTCCAGTCACAAGCGATGCCACTTCGCCTACTACGGTAGCATCACAGCCTGCTGCACCTACTGCGACAACATCACAAGACGGGCATGTGATGTTTACATCATCGAATCACTCCAACTCCACAATGAATTCTTCCTCTACTAGTTTGCCACCATAGCGATAACATGCCATGCATACTTGCCTACAGGAGAATGTCAAGAAACCCAAACAACTTACAGATGGGACTATATATTATGATCATAGTCGAATAGCTTTTCTATGTACTACAGAACCAACTGATATATGTGGAAGAACTTCAGCAACCTAACTGGTAAGATGCTATGGATCTTGAATATGTTGCATTGCTTGGCACATGGCATCTTGTTCCCCCTCGACCAGGTGTCCATGTCATAGATTGCAAATGGGCCTTCAAGGTCAAACGTAAGGTGGATGGATCAATAGATCGATACAAAGCAGTAATTTTTGTGAAGAGGTATAAGCATGGACATGGACTACTATGAGGACACATTCAGGTCCTATTTGTTTTCTCTTTTGATTTTGGATTCTAATCCCAAAAGTGAATAAAAAAATAAATAGCCTGATTCTAGAACCCAATTCTCACTATCCAACCCATCTATATACACTAGAATTCACAATCCACTTCATATGCGCTTTTGGATTTCAGCTTTTGGAGAATCAGCTTCTCTATAACCACAATCCAGAATCAGCTTTTAGAGAATCTAAAGCAAAAAAAAAAATAGGCCCTTAGCCATGTAGTTAATCCTGTCACAGTTTAGCTCATTCTCTCTAATGTAATGTCCAAGGGGTCTACATGAGGCAGCCCCCTGGCTATGTAAGTTCAAGTCAACCTGAGTACCTTTGTAAACTTTACAAAGCTCTACATAGTTTAAAGTAAGCACCTCGGACATGGTACTCTCGACTAAGCTCAAAGTTGCAAGAGCTTGGCTTTGTACTGTCTATAGCTAACACCACTCTATTCATCTATCGACATGGAGAAAATTTTGTCTACAGGTTTATCTATGTAGATGAAATAATAGTTACAAGTTTCTCCAGTCAGGTCACTAATTAGCTACTAGGATAGTTGCAAAAGAGATTTTGTGTCGGGACCCGAATGTGCAAATCCTGACCCTCGGTGTTTTTGACACTAGTCCAGGATCACGCTAGTGCACACCGTCTCAACACAGATGTGTATCACAATCATACACAGCGGAATAATAAATAAAGTCTTTATTATAACAAAAAGCGGTTGAGTCAACCTTATGGTTAACTTACAAAGATACACCTCGCAGGGCAAAGTGTTAAGTAAATAAACTTGCAGCGAAAAACAAATAGAACTCATGGTGTCCAATCAATGTGCCACAGGCAACTGACTAGGCTTGCTCCCTAGGTCGTCGGCTCCTCCTGGAACACCTGCTCCAGTGCTGGCATTGATTCTTCCTCAACTGATGTTTGTGTTGTTGCAAGGGGTGAGTACTTAAAGCACTCAACAAGTTGTGCACATAATGCAATCTAATAACTACATGCATGGCTTAATACAAGACATGTTGCATGGCTATTTTACAGTAAAGCAGCATTCACAAATATTCATAATAGATTGAAAATCAGTAAACAATGATAACAATAGTAAATTGCACAGTAAATTTCCAAGTAAAGCATTTATCATCCTTAGTCAATTTCACCATTTGCATACCAAGTACCCAACATTCCAAGCTCCTTTTTAAGAAAATCTAACCCTTGACTGTAATCCCCTAGTGATGTCCAATACCGTGGACTCGGCTATTCGAATAGGTTGTACACTCTGCAGAGGTTATACATTTTACCCACAAGATACAACCGCTCACCACACAGGCGATTAACCATAACAAAGCCTTTCAAAAATTTCTAACTTAACAAGTGAACCTCTTCGGTATTGCCTTCACTATCACTCCCCTCACACAGAGCCAAACTATAGGATCGACATATACCGTTGGATGGGTACCAAACCGCAGCACAGGTACGCTCCCCCGTACAGCTACACCCCTGTGTAACTATCACCCCGAGGTACCACAAGCAAGATATCAGTGACCTACTCAACTAGGTCTGTCTCATTCTAGACATGTGGCTGTATGTTAGACTCAGTTCAAAAGCTTGCAAGGTTAAGTCCTTAACTGACAAAGGCAAGACTTCCTTCTCTCAACATTTGGCACACAGTCCTCACATCTCTCAACAACCCATTTGCCACACAGGCCCAGCTGGCACAAAGCCTCTTGCCACTTGCCCCAGTCTAAATCATTTCCCACCCTAGTTGATTATTGTGCAACACATGCCAACAATAACTCAACGTCCATGTAGACCCACACAGGCTTCTACATTTCACATCATCATGTGGCATTCTCACACTATCTTAAAAACATTCCATAGTCAATTAATCAATATTAAGGTTGCATCCAAACATTATGTCAATGGCACAAAACATGGCTAAGCAACTAATGTCGGTCTAAATAGCCCATGTTGGCAAAGTATTAATGTCCAACTATTACTTCACAATCTAGGGTGACAAATGAATTAGGGTATACAATAATTAACAAGTGGCATAATTCAAATGGGTGTGTAGCTAATCCCAAATTTAATTGAAAGCGGTTTAATTTAAACTAGCATACAGTAATTTAAAACAACATACATTTCAAAAGTTGGATCAATATGGTCAAAGCACAACTTGCAATCTAACGGTCACGATTGCACCGAGATCGTAGCGGTCCGAACTCTACTCTAGATCCTAGCCGTTCAAACTAAATCCAATGGTTACGATTTCACTGAGATCGAAGCGGTCCGAACTCAACGCTAAATCCTACCTGTTCAAACTAAATCCAACCGCTGGTACTAGATCTAACCTGAACTACTTGATCCCGTCTAGACCTTACGATCTAAATCCTACGGTTCAAGCTTGATCCAATCTACAGCACTGGTTTGTGTCTACGTGGCATCATCTAGATCGTCGATCTAAATCCAACGACCTAGATCTAAACTAATGAAATCAACAGGATGGTTGCGTGGACGAACCTGGGCTGCTCGATGAAGATCCGATGGCTGAAGGAGTTCGCGAATCCGGTGATGGTGCGGTGGGGCTCGACAGCTGGAGGTGGAAAAGACGACACGGCCAACGGCGTTTCGATGGGTTTCTGGCGAGGTGAGGTAACGCGTCCGAAGTGTCTCGTCACGAGGGTCTCAGATCTAGGCACCAAAGCGGTGGAAATGACTTCAACGGCGACCAAGCTTAGAAAAACCAAAATAGTGCTGGTGCAACTATGGCGAGAAATCGACGACGACTGGCGGTGGCTTGGGCGCTGGGAGCTAGGGCAAACGATGCGTAAGCAAACGACGAACCTAGGAAGTCGATCCACGCATTAAATAGCATTGGCATCCGCGCACAAATCGGAACCCTAGGTCCACACGGCAGCGACGCGGCGGCGCTCTCTGACTCGGAAATGAAGATGATGTGGCACAATCACGAACGTCCATCCTGCACTGATCCAATGGCTCGGATGAATGAGCAATGTGGCACACTTGCAGACATTGGATCAAGATCCAACGGTTCGCGCTATTAGGGTTAGGGTTCAGGTCGGCAGCGCGGGTCGGGTTTAACGGGTCTAATAGGTCTAGTCCACAAGGCTCGACCCGTTAGGGTTTTTCCTGAATTCTCTTTTGTTTTTATTCTTTAAAAATACTTCTGGTAATTCAAATAAAACAAGAAAAATAGCAAAAATACCAGAAAAATTCTAGAAAATACTTTGAGACATTTTGGACTTAATAAAATATTTCCAACAAAACTTTATTTGAAATTTTCAATTATTTAAATAATTCAAGAAAGGACTTAATTCAAATTTGTAGGACCGAGTAGGCAACTAGAGGGGGGGGGTGAATAGATGCCGAATAAAATTCAACTATTTCTTTTGGAAAATTAAAGACCCCTAAATAGCGGAAGAATATTTAATATCGTAGAGATCAAAACCCTAGATTAATTAGCGAGACAAGTCGAACATAAATCAAAACTAGTTCTATCAAAAATCAAACAATCCTTCTAATCAAGAATCATAGCAAAAGAGTATGTAAAGAATTGTATAACCTTTTCTTTATTCCAAAGCCACTCCTTCCGGGAGGACACCAAAATATCTAATCTCACAAGATTAGAAAACCACCAAAATCTCTAATCTCACAAGATTAGAAAACCTTAAACAAACTAAAGAAAACACAAAATCTCTTCTTTGTTGTAGGCACCTCTTGCTTCTTGCCCTTTGCCTTGGATGAATTCTAAGCCCCTAGAACTCTCTATTTAAAGGACAAGAGGTGCACCAAAATCTGTCCACCAAGCCGATTGGGATTCAACTCCAACCCAAACCGAAACCGTTTCCGTTTCCTTTTCTTTCAAAACACGTGCGCTTTCCGTTTCCTTTTCCTTTTTTTTCAGATGTTGAATCGGTTTGCTTCTTCTTTCCATACGCAGCAAAACACACGCAACACAACGCACGCACGCCACACACACGCCCGCAACATGCACACACACGACACATGCATGCAGACATACACTCACGATGCACACACATGCAGCACGTACACACACATTAAATGCACACACACATGCATGCAGCACGCACGCCATGCACACACACACTCGCACATGCACACACTCACGCCATGCACACACACATGCATTAAATGCATTCACACACACACATGCACATGCATGCAAACACACACACACTCCATGCATGCACACACACATGCATTAAATGCATTCACACACACACACTCAATGCATGCATGCATATTCACACATAATGCAAGTATCAAAAATCCGTATACACGCGTACGGCCTCCTGCCACTACGCTGCAACGATCTCGATCTCACGCGCACCGTTCTCTAGTCCGAACGTCTCGCATGACACCCTCGACCCTCACGACCTCAGTTCCTCCCTTGAACCTAGTCTCGGTCCTGTCACCGACCACATTCGACCTCAAGCAACACCTGCACATGAACAAAAACACACAAACAATTTCCGAGCCTAAGTCCACGACTTGACTCACATTAATCCATACAACCACTAAATAATCAAACCACTTTCAAATCTTATCAAATAATCAAATCAATTTCAACTCTTTTCAAATACTCATCATCAAAAACAATTGGATCAAAAACAATGATTCTTCAAAATTAAATCCAAATAAATTCCAGAAAATTCCAAAATTTCAAATGACTCAATAAATTCAATAAAAGCAAAATTTTGGGATGTTACAAACCTCCCCCCTTAACGGAATCTCGACCTCAAGTTTTAGGGCTGACTAAGGAATAGGCCGGGAAACTCTTTTCTCAGATCTTCTTCGCGCTCCCAAGTCGCTTCGCTTTCGGAGTGGTTGCTCCACTGGACTCTGCAGAAGCGGGTTGATTTATTCCTCATTTCTCGGTCCATTGTATTCAAAATCTTCATTGGATGCTCTTTATAAGTCAGATCTTCTCACAGCTCAATTGACTCCAAAGTTGTTCGCTTATCTAGCACTCGAAGACACTTCTTCAGTTGCGACATGTGAAACACGTCATGCACCCCTGCCAATGACTACGGCAATTCCAACTGATATGCAAGTTCACCTCTGCGACTCACTCATGCAAATCCTCCAAAAACACAGCAAGCCTAAATGCTAACCCCTAAGACTCCTTTTATAGCGCCTCTCACAAAAACTAGCCATTGGGGGCAAATCAGGCAATAACTCAACATTTTCGATACTACCGCCCTTCTAGGGTCAGTAGTACCGGTCTCTAGGCCAACGACTACAAAACTAGCTATTGCATATAAAACCCAGTACTACCACCCTTCTGGGCGCGGTAGTATTGCTTGAGCGATCATATCGACCCTCACTGGTGGTACTACCGGACTCAACGCAACTCAAAAACACACTTATCTGAAAAATATCTACCGACTACTATGGATCGATACTACCGCACCTCCGGTAGTACCACCCTTGAGCCCCGGTAGTACCGACATTTGAACACAGAGAAAAACGTGCTCTCTGGAATAAAGCTACCGACCTCATGTGCGGTACTCCCAAACAGAGGTACTCTCGGCCCAACGGTAGCACCGGCTTTACACTTGTGGTACTGCCGAATTTCCAGAGAAAATAATATTTTACATAAAAATCTTTTCTTTTCAAATTAATCACCAATAAGGAATGATTCTTTTGGTCATGTGATGATCAACACATGATCAAATCAATTTGCAAAGCACATTTGCAAATCCTATTCACATGCTCCAAAGAATCACATTTCAAACTCCAAATTATTTGCAAATAAACCAAGAACCTATGATATCAATCCTCTTAGCCATGTGATGATTAACACGAGATCAGTCAACTTGCAAACCACGATTGCAAGCCCTATTCACATGCTCTAGCATCGAATCCCACAACCTCCCGCTTATTTGTAGATAACAAATCAATCCAACATTTTGCAAAAACACATTTAGTAAAACACAAAGCATAAATCTTTCTTAGCCTTTTGATGATCAACACATGATCTAATCACAAGCTAAGACTCTAATGCATGAGCTCTCTATTTGCAACACATTCTAATCTTAGCTCCATGCAAACAATAACCATAAAATCAAATGCATGAGCTCTCTCTTTATTTGCAACACATGCAAATACTTCACTCCATGCATAAACCAACTAAACTAAATGTATGAGCTTTCTCCTCTTTGCAACACATGCAAATCCAAAGCTCCATGCAAAATCCACTCAAACCAAATTGCATAAGCTATTTCCTTTTTGCAACACATGCAAATCCAAAGCTCCATGCAAATACCAATTCAACTATGAAGCAATATAAGAAGCAAGCATGAGCTCCCTTATTTGCAACGCATGCAAATACTTTCCTCATGCAAAATCACCAACTCGAAAGAGAGTGAGCTAGAGTAATCTGGATTAAGTTCATCAACACATGATGAAGCTCAAGCTATAAGACTCAACCCCTCTTAATAGTACGGCAACCCGGTCTCTCATCCAAACATCGAGACCGGTAAAAGACTAGGAACACATTTTTAACCCTAACTAGTTATACCTTTTGCTGCGCACTAATCCTCTTGAAACATTTATGATTTGCAATCATCTTTTCTTCAAGTAGCATCTTCTTCTTCTTGTTCATCAATATATGATGAACCTTCTCTAGCTATTCTCTTTGCTTCGGGATTTCCTCTTGATGCCCATCAACACTTGACAGCATCTTTATCCCGTTTCTTTATCATCTCGTTGGACTCAACCTACTTCACAACTCAATGAAAATATTAGTCCAACAAATATGGTTGTCTCAATTATCAATTGCACTCCTTTAACGCATAATGAATGCCCCAAAATCGATTGACCACAATTCAAATCAATTTGAATGATTTAAATATGTCTTGAGTACTCTGATGCAACAATGTTTCATAATACTCAAGAACTTGTTCGTTTGTCCTTAATCAACAAAGAAACACCATCAACACATGACGGAGTGTTCTTTGATTGGTTAAAAGACAACTAAACTCAGTTTAAACTTCATTTAAATTGATATGATTATATATTAACTACACACGTTTTATATACTCATTTTGATGGAAAATAATGATCCAATAATATGAGGAATATATGAAAAGGGATCAATACTCTTAGACCATCAAACATAGAATAAACTCCACCTAGAAATGTGCATACATATAATTGGATTGGAAACAATATGCACATATTCAATTTCAATTGCATTGGAGTTTATCCTATATTACCATGACTATACTACAACTACACAATTTACACATACACACACACACACATACTCAAAGAATTGTTTCAAAATAGTGATCATTAATATATGGCAAGATAAATTGGATCAATACTATTGAAATCTCAAGTTAAATTATGAACTCCCCTTAGATGTGTGCATTTATGTAATATATGGATTTGGAAACAATGAACATTTTGAGGTGTAAGGAATAGAGGAGTTCATTCTTTAACTTGAATTCTAAGTATGCAAAAGGATATAAAATGAATACAAGTGCATACCTGTTCGCGCCAAAAACGTGAAGGGGGTTTTAGGCCTCGAACACACAAGACAAACACCGGGTTTGCAGAGCGTGCCAGTCGATTTGACCTGAAATCGACAAGGTAGAATTTGTAATTTGATCGAAGCCGATAAACAAAGATCTATCGGCTTTTCGCTAGTCGGCAAGAACCGATTAGGAGATAACTAGATCAAGCTGTTACGCTGATCCGGATACAAGGTAAAAATCGGAAGCCGGGAAGGCGATGCGCAACAAAGCGAAGCAAATCAAACCTGGGTGAAATCGGCTAAAATCAACAATCGGCGATGCGCAACTATGTTGATTCCGTCGACTTGCAGAGAGATCTATGAGGCTAAAACAATGTAAAAGAAAAACTTGTAAAGGTAGATGTGTTGTTGGATTTGATTGTCCCTCCTTGCTTTGAGTCTACCCCTTTATAACACGCTGGCCGATCCGAGTCGCACATGGATACGGTGTATTTACCCGTGTCGGTCTCTTATCCAATTTCCTTTCCTTTTTAGAAACGGATTCCTTTTTCCAAACTGATTCCTTTCTGTAAATACTTTTCTATCTTTAGACCGATTTTAATTCATGCCGAATTTTGGTGCAAACATATGCCCCCCATTTTGAAAGGTAACTTGTTATCTTTCAAAAATCCCTTCATCTTTTCCGTGATCGGGCTTGTCGCTTAGGATTCACTCACTTCCCATTAATGGCGCCGCAATGCTCTCGTGCGTTTTAATGCGCAAGCCCATTTCCCGCCTTTTCACCTTTTTCACCGAGGTATAAATATGAGGCCCTGTAGTCATTTTCACCCTGGCGTGCTCTCGTCAATCTGAAATCGGCTTTCCTCCGCTTCAACCCTTCTTCTCATAGCATCGGCTGAAATGGGCGCATCTCGGTACTTGTTCCGATCCCGAGATAGCGATCATCGCTTTCCTAGGTCCTATAGGAACCATAGAACCCGATCTTGTCATCGGAGATGAAATCCTAGACTCCCTTTATCGGCTCTGGTTATAACATCAACGAGTGGTCAAAAAGTTTTAGGAGCTTGGCCGACTCCTCAAGGGCCGGAGGTCCTGGTACATTAGAGTATCGGCCCAAAAGAGAGCAGAGTGGGAAGGTATGGGCATTCTTTGAGTGTATCCCCATGTCCTTAGTTGCTCCGAGCCTGAATCCTTTAGTAGCCGCTGTCACGCTATTTACAGTAGGACTCTTTTAACGCCTTCTTTCCCTAAATCGGTCCCATCGGCCCAACCCTTTAGACATGGTGAATTATGTCAGTTTTAGGCCTTCGATGGAGAACAAATATCGGCTTTTAGTGGGAAACCTCGGTACAAATTGACGAGAAAAAAGGAGAAGGTTGGTCCAAATACATCCAAAATAACAACAAAATGCCTGTATCGGATGAAGAACATGTAGCCTTTATCAACTTATGGCTAGACCGATTCCTCTTACGTAGGCGCTTCCCTAGGACCAACCTGGTCTATCAATTTATGTCGGAGCAACTAGTTATGGGTCATCGGCTAGCTTTAGGAAATCTTGCTGGCGCCAGATATACCACATGATGCATATCATCGAGAGTCGGCTTTTCAGCGTAATGGTTCCTATGTCGGTAATGTTGGCGGCCCTCTTTGGTTTATCCAGATTTGGCTTTATCGCGTTTTGGCGCCTCATTATCCCACGACCCTTCGAAGAATCGGCTTTCCCAACGTAAGACTTTCCGAGGGTGCCGCCCTCACGTATTCCAACCTAGCCGATCCCCGGGTGAAAAATTTATCATGTGTTCATCTCGATGAACAAAAATCTCTCTATAGGCTTTCATAAATACTTATCCTTTTCTTGCATCTTAACCAAGCCTCTTTCAACCGTAGAGATTTCTTTTAAATCGCATGACCAATTAGCCGATCTCCGTGGCCTTCTTTTCTTCGCTTTAAACTCCAATAGCTCTCTAATGCCCCAATCCACTCTGGACCTGCTTCCCCGCTGATTTCTCCTTGCATCCTTCACGTCGGCTTAAGTACTCGAAACAGAACATTTCACCGACCTATGAATTCTATCATCCTTCGGTTTATGCACGCCACTGGTTTCGGACAAACCATTCACGCTTTCCTTTGCTTAGTATGATCAAACCACGTAAACAAAGTAACTAACTCTATCAAGCTGGAGCTTATTATCGAGCTAGCCGATGAACTCCATGTGGTAGACTTGCCATTTCTCGTGTTAAACACACGTCGATCGGGCCAATTTACCACATGGTGGGCTTCTATAATGAGGCACTCTGCAGAGGCGTACTATTCCCGAGGTCCTATCTTCTTTCCTTCCGGCTTTCGAGAGCCGATGCAGACTGTCATTGGGTCTAGCTCGAGTTCGAGCGATGCTAACTTCGCCTAGAGAGGTATTTTCATTTTGATGTTTTATTGGGACAAGATTTTCATCGGCTTAACCATATCTTTTCCCTTTTCGGGCTAGCAAAGAGATCAACCCGGCACAAGACGCATCGGCCGACGATCGCTCCAAGCGGCCAAGGTCATCGGCCCCTCTTGGCTTTATCTTACGCACGTTGGGGGTCAATAGCCCATCACTATCTGATCTTGCCGCCCAGCGCCCCAAAAGTACGTCCAATTGTTGAGACTCCTTTGTAGGCGAAGTCTTCATGCTTGTCGGCTAACCCCTTGTTTATAATTTTCAGAAGAAGAGCCGTAAAGTCGTTATTAAGCGATCCCAAAACACTGCCGTCGTTTGCAAAGATCATCTCCAACCGGATCAAGCATCTGCGGTTAGCTTCAACCCTCGTTCTTGATTTAAATTTGTCTTCCTTGATCTTACCGTGAAAATATTTTTCAGAAACCCCTCCGTTCAATTGCTAGAAGCCGGCGCGCAGAAAACTCAAACCAGCGTGCTTATCTTGCCCGTTGTGGCTCCTCGCTCCGCCATCCGCTTCGTCACCTCCAAAACACTCGGCTCGGCTCGACTCAATGGACTTAGCCGACCTTAGGCTTTTCCTTGGAGCGAGCTTGACGACCGGAGATTGTGGCCAGCGGCGACTACCGGTGACATTCAACGTATAATAGCGCCTCTGCTCCAGCATGATTCTGTTGTGCTTATCGCTTGCGCCGGTATGCACGGGAAGCGACTTTAATCGTCTTACGGGCGAGGTGATGCAACCGTAAGCGGCTTCATCGCTAACACGCAACCAGCGAGGATGCCATGGCAGCCATGCAAGCCGATCTCCTTCGCCGCAATGAATGCCTTTGCTTGAGGTCTCACTTGGGCGCCGTCGGCTAGGCGTGGAGTCAGCCAAAGCAAGAATTGAGCAGAGGAAGGCCCGCCAGTCGACGAGATTCTCGGACCAACTACAGCGTAGATGCTAAATCTCGAAGAGTGCTTTTGACCAGGGTCTTCTTTGTCTGAAATCGGCCAAGACTAAGGCCCAAGAGCTGGAGTCGACCAAGAAAAAACTTGAAGACGGTGGCCTTGGTTACAAAAAGAACTTGCAGATTGCCAAATCGGTATTACAGATGCGGCATCTTCACTATCGGTTCAGAGGCGACAAATCGCTAAGTTTTTGCCAAGGTTAAGAGCCAATCACCAAGATAATCCCGGCCTGTGCAATGTCGATGAGCGACTAATAGATAGCGTTCAAGCTACTATTGGTAGAGCAGCAGCAGCATTGTCGGCTTTGGGAGCCCATCCGCTGCTGGCTGGGCTTCATTGAAAACAACACTACGGTGTATTATCTACCGTGGCCGGAATATTTTGTAAACTCTTTAATCAGTATGATGAATATTTGTCCACGACTGGTCGATCATATGACCGTTTTTATATGCGCGTGTTTTGTAATCGCCCGATGTTTTTCCTGTAATTAGGTCCCGACCCATATGGGGTAATACGCTTTAAGTACTTTCCGTTGATTGCCTTAGGTAGTATGAACCCATCTAAGGACTCAAGTATATACGAATTTCCATCAATCGGCCGATTTATCTTATAAGGACCTTCCCACGTTGGGGACCACTTGCGAATCGATTATCCTTAGGGCCCGATTGGCAACCACGGTTTTCCATACTAAATCGGGCTTGATTGAGCGATTTTAAAATCACTTTTATTGTATGACTTGGCAACCCTCTCTTTATTCCTTTTAAGCCCGATCTAGAGTGATCGACTTAGTTGACTAAATCATCTAGATTGTCAAGCATCGCTGTTTGTATTCATCGGTGATATCTTATCTTGCTCATATAGCCTTCTTGAGCCGATGTTGATTTCTACGGCAAACGGCTTCTTGTCCGTATACCAACTGAAAAGGTGACAACTTAGTTGATCCGTGATGAGATAGTCGATAAGCCCATAAAGCTTAAGCGGCGTTGAATGCCATTTCCTTGGTTCTTCCTCAATTCTTCTTTTATCGGCTTTATCAATGTTTTGTTTGACGACTCGCTGCCCATTGGCCTGAGCGTAGTAAGGGGAAGAGTTGAGTAATTTTATCCCAAGACTTCCATAAAAACCTTTGAATTCGTTGGACATGAACACGACTGATCGTCGTGATTGTCTGTGGAATCCCAAACCGATGGACGATGTGTTCATTTACAAAGTCGATCTGACTCTTTACTAGTAACCTTCTTGAGTGGTACAGCCTCAACCCATTTTGAGAAATAATCTGCGGGCGCAAGGATGAATTTATGTCCTTTGTTTGGATGAGCGAAAATATCTCGCCGATTATATCTATACCCCATCCTCTAAATGGCCAAGGCTTGATGATCGGATGTAAAGCGATGCCGGTGCCGTTGTATGTTACCAAATTTTTGGCACGTTTGGCACCCTTTATAGTATTTGAAACAATCTTCCAACATCGGCCAAAAATATCCTGTTCGCCTCAAGAACCATTTCATCTTATGGGCCGATTGATGTGATCCACAAATGCCTTCATGAACTTCTCCCATTGCTACTTTGGCTTCTCGGTTCCTAGACATCTTAACAACAAACCTTCCATAGTCCGAAAGTACAATACCTCTTCTAGTAGAACATATTTGAGTGCTTTGCTGACCTTTGCCTTTCGGTCGGCTTGGCTGGTCCGACAAATAATCCTTTATCTACTTCTCCACGGGGTGAACACATAAAATCGCCAAACGTCACGGCTCGATTGGTCCCTGTCGATTTTCAATCTTGTACCCTGATGCACACTTGTGCCAATCGGTTGGCTTTTTACTATTAGCTTCTCTGGGGATATGTTCTATGGAAAATGTAGTGAACATCTCGATGATCTCGGAGGCATTGATGCATGTCTTTGGGTTAGTGTATCATCATTGCATCGGTACTCCCTTTGACTTGTTGTACAATTAACATCGACTTCCAAAAGCTTGGCGTCCCTTCACTCCGATGCTATCTAACAGCTTGTAGACCCTTTAATAACGCTTCATACTCGCTTGATTATTTGAACATCGGCTACTTAGCCGATACATGAAGCCATACTCTTCTTTCCTAGGTGAAACTAATATTACACCGACGCCTTCGCCTTCTTGGCAAATCAGACCCATCAAAATACAAATGCCAAGGAGTTACACTAGTTGTTCCTACTAATGTTCCTACTAATGTTTCACTCACAGGATAAAATCGGCCCATGACTTGTCCTTTTCACAGATTTAGCTGATTCATAGGATAACTCAAACTACGTTAGGGCGTATGCCCATTTACAAAGCCGACCTCAGGATGGGTGCCGATAATATGTATTTAACTACATCGGTTTGCATATTATAACGCATTTGGGCGCCAAAGATATAATGTCTTAACTTGGTGCAAGCAAAGTATAATGACAAGCATAATTTTTCTACTAAGGGATACCTGGTTTCTGCATCTAGAAGACGTCGGCTTAAGTAATATATTGCTCGTTCCTTCCTATCGGCTTGTTGTGTTAAAACTGCTCCAATCGAATCACCTTCAGCCGATATATATAGTCTAAAAGGTATACCGTGTTTTGGTGCGGTCAATACTGGTGGACTTGTCAGATAACCTTTTATGTCGTCGAAAGCCTTTTGCTGATCGGCTTCCCACTTAAACTCTTGGTTATCTTTAATCTTCAGCAGCGGTGTGAAGGCCCGAATACGTCCTGACAAGTTTGAGATAAAACGTCGCAAGTAATTGATTTTCCCAATCAACACCTGCAACTCCTTTTACATGCCGGTGGTTTAGTATCGGCTATGGCTTTCACTTTGGTTGGGTTTACTTCAATCCCTCCTTCATGCACCGTAAACCCAAGAAATTGTCAGTAGATACTCGAAAGCACATTTGAGAGGGTTCATTTTTAACCCATGTAACCTTGTGCTTTTGAACATTTTTTCTCAGATCGGGCTAAATGTTGCCATCTTCTTTGGATTTTACCACTACGTCGTCAATGTATATTTCCACGGTATTGCCGATCAAATCATGGAAGATATGGTTCATATGCACGTTGATAAGTAGCACCGGCATTTTTAAACCGAAGGTCATAACTTTCCACTCATATAGCCCTAAAGCCCCCGGACATCTGAAAGCCGTTTTGGGTATATCGGCTTCGGCCATGAATATCCGATTGTATCCGGCGTTCCCGTCCAAAAAACTTATGATTTTATTCCCAGATGCAGCATCGATAAGCATATCTACTATGGGCATCGGTACTGCCTTCTGGCGTAGCTTGTTTAAATCTCTAAAATCGACACATACCCTAAGTTTGCCGTTTTTCTTCTTCACAGGACGATGTTTGAGACCCACTCAGTGTATCGGCAAGGCCGGATAAATTCGCCTCTAGCAATCGTCCTACTTCTTCCTTTATAGCGTCATATAACGGGAGGTTAAACCGCCTAAGTGCTTGTTTGAGCCGATATCCGGGTTTTATAGGTAGCCAGATGTTCAACTAGTCGGCTTAAACCTGGCATTTCATAATACTCCCATGCAAAGCAATCCTTATATTCCTTGAGTATTTCGACCAACTTTGCTTTATAACCGGGTTCTAATTTAGCACTTACAAACGCGTTGGTCTTTGCTATCCCCTTCCCAATATCGATCTCTTCAAGCAAATCGGCGAAGTAAATCCTAACCCCTTTCTTTCTTCTTCAAAATCTTCATGACTTCTTCGTATTCCTCCTGGCCGATAGCTCCTTGCTTTTTCCTGCAGGTTTTGCTATTGTCTTGCGCTCCATCTTCTTATCACTTCGGTCGTCCGATCAAACGTATTGGGTTTAACGCTGATCGGCTTGAATCACGATTTCTCAACACGGATAAAATCGCAATTGTCTAAGGCTTTTCACGATATGCATTGACCTCTTCGTGTGGCTAATTGGTGTCGAGGGCTAGCCATGGCGATATGAGCCGATGTGTCGGGTACGACTTCTCTTGTATCATCGTTCCCTTTGCACCACTTACCGGTGCATAGTTGATGGTATACAACGATTAGCATGGATCCGATCCGCCAAGGAGTGCTGTAATTGCCTTTAGCTTCAATCACAAAAACGCGATCGGCAAAGTTTTATTACCGGCCGTCGGTTCGACACCATTACGCCTTTAGCCTCAGTTGGGTCTCCTGGTGAAGTCATTTAGCACCATGTTGGTCTTGATTAAGTCTTCGCTGGCTTTTCCCCAACTTTTCGAAAGTACTTAACGGCATCAGTTGACCGTTGCCCGCCATGTCGACCAACATACGGGATATTGGTCGGCCATTAATGTATCCTTTCAGATACAATGGTTTCAAATGCCGATGCATGTCCTGTGGTTTTTCAAACACATTGCCTGGTGCTCGAGGCACAATCTGGCGAACACTTCTTCAGATTCTTCGGTTCTCGAACTCGGCCGAGGTAAAGTGAATACCATGTTTATATCCATTGGTGGCGTATCATCTCGGATCATTGAGAACCGGATTGAACCGATTGATCGAATCACTATCGATCTGTTCCTTCTTTCTCCACTCCTTTTCAAAATCGGTACCGGTCTTAATTTATTAAACGTCCGATCCTCTCACTCTCCTTTTCGGCTTCCTTTCTTCTTGTGTTTTTACTCGCTGAAGCCTTCGCGTTGCGACTTCTGCCGAGACCCGAAGGGCACCATCTAGGCTTGGGTTCTATCGGCTTTCTTATCTTTCGGCTAAATTGCCTATTTCATTGTCGATTCCATTCTTCTTGCGTTAGCGATAACTCCTGACTTTGGGAGGATTAGCCTTTGTTCACGATGTTGACAACCTTTCATAGATCGCCTTATGCTCCTTACTTCTGGACGATCGTGTATGTCTGGACAACTGTCTTTACAGATTAGTTTGGCCCGACATGTAAACGAGTGTTGCATAGGACAAGATACAAGCTTGGTAAGGTCATCCCTCTTTCCCCAAAGAAACTGCCAAAAAGGACATTGCCGATGTTTCTCTTCCTCTGTAATCGGCCCGATGTGGCACATCCGGCCGCCCAACGTTGGGTCTCCTCCTTTGTCTGATCGATGAAAACCCTGGTGGTGTTGAGGGTTATACCTTCGACTTATCCTTTCATATTTCGTGGAGTTGTGAGAAAGTCGGCTTTGGTTTGAAATCGGCTCTTCTTGGAGCCTTCATTTCGACATACCATTTACCGACCTCTAAGTCCCCTCTTGGTTTCACCGTTCTTGAGTTTTGTCCATTTTTATCGGCTTCTATTTGTATAGAACCGATGGATACTGCCTCGCCTCGTGATACAATTCCCTTAGTCGGCTTATCCTCTTCCGCAGCCTCTTTTTTTTTTCGTGAACATTGAACCATGTTGACCTGAAAAGGGCCCATATCTATCTGCATAGCCGACTCTTCGCAAACTTTAACCTGCCATCAGCGATGGCCGATTGAATCTGTTGTGAAAAATATTGCAATCGTTAGTGTTATGAGAGAACGAATGATGCCATTTGCAATACCTTCGCTTTTTAATTTCTTGGCCGATGGTATGATATGCCCTTCAGTAACCTTATGAGTTTTTCTTGTAGTAATAAATCAAATATTTTGTCACATTTGAAACATCATATGAATACTTGACTTCCGCTTTATTCTTTGTCGGCCTAAGCGAGAGCCAGGTAGTGGTTTTTTGGAACCTTTGGCCCACTTTCGGCTATATTTATACGCTTCGTGTCGGAGGTGTCGCCGAATCGTAATCTACCATGTTTACTTTGGCCTTTTCATTGCCGCTTGTCCTAAACCTATCTTTAAACCCTTTGCTCTGCATATCGGCTTTCATGTGTCGATCAGCGATGGAGTAGGTGGCCTAAGTCGGGGAACTCCTGGCACGACAACTTCTCTTTTAATGGAGGGATTAACCCTTGGAATGCTAGGTCGGCCAATTGATCGTCGGGCAATGTTACATCAGAGCACCTATTCGCAGAAATCTCTTGATATAATCGAGAGACCGATTCGGTCCATTATCCGGACTGAACTAAGATCAGAAATCCTGAGCTCCATAGTTCCCGAAAAGAAGTACTCATGGACTCGGCTTTCTAAATCATTCCATATATGAACTGAATTAGGTGGTAGATTCGTGACCCAAGTGAATGCGATGCCAGATAACGACACAAAGGAAACAACCTAATTTTTAACCCATCGACTGTGGCGCCTCCTACACCGAGCCATGAACTCCAGATATGCTCAATCGTGGTAATAGAATCATCCCCGAGAATTTAGCAAAGTGCCGTATCCTAAAGTTGTGGGGTACGGCATTCGGTCTATGTAATCGAGTGCGGCTTCTGTAGCGTCACTCTCCCTCTCGGGTTGTAGACCGAATCTGTTCTCTTAAAACATTGGCAATTTGTTCTGCCCAATTAACATTGTCGGCTTGTGGTGCAGCCGACATGGCCAATTCTCATTGTTTATGCGCTCTGCCCCCGAGTGCACACTCGGGTCTTTATCCAACTCGCACCTCAGAGGTCTTGGTGCTGCGTCATAATTGTGATTAAAACCTAATGCATCGGGTATGGGCGCGAAAGGTTCGATGTATGGCACCACCCTATATGGTGCTTGTTTCATGGTTGTGGCCCCTCGTATTGATCAGGAACTGTCCAATTTCAATCGGCTGATAAGCCGATAACCCGATGTTGGAGGGCGCACTTGATTGATTTGATGCGCCTATCTTGGCTCCATCCGTGTGCCCATGGTAGTGTGTGAACCCATCTTTACGCATGCTTGGTTTCAAAACAAGAGAGGTTGAGCCAGGCATCATGATAGGTGCTTGAGCCACATGTTTCTTGTGTTGTTGGGTGCTATGGAATATACCGGGTACGAGGGATGGTTTGTGGTGGGTCTAGCCAGGCTTCCAGCAGCTAATTCTTGCGCAATTGTTTTCACACTATTTTCTATCATCGGCTTTAAAGTAGATACTAGAGCCGATGATTGGTTAATCAATGCGTGATGGAATGATTGCTCGATCATACTTGATAAATCAGCTTGAGCGGTGCGCGTGTCGGCTTACCGACTCGGATGTTGACTCTCCGATAGGATTGATGCTTGGGAGTGCAATCTTTCCGAGTAACGCCACGGCGTGTTTTCTGAAGCATCGTAGCATCATTTCCTCCGCAGCTGCCTTTCGATCTTCGATTTCTTTCCTGCTCGTGGGTTAAATCGGCCATCCGAGGCGCGATTATGGCATCGGTGTTGATGTCGGCGGTATTGCGGGCTTGTCGGTTGACGACATTCTTTTGTGTCCCACCGGCGTGTTGCCCAAAATATGTTCGCGCCAAAACGCGTGAAGGGGTTTAGGCCTCGAACACACAAGACAAACACCGGGTTTGCGAGGCGTGCCGGTCGATTTGACCAAAATCGACAAGGTAGAATTTGTAATTTGATCGGGATAAACAAAGATCTATCGGCTTTTCGGCTAGTCGGCAAGAACCGATTAGGAGATAACTAGATCAATCGTTACAGTTGATCGGATACAAGGTAAAAATCGGCTTCGGAAGGCGATGCAACAAAACGAAGCAAATCAAACCTGGGTGAAATCGCTAAAATCAACAATCGGCGATCGAAACTATGTTGATTCCGGCTGACCTGAGAGATCTATGAGGCTAAAACAATGTAAAAGAAAAACTTGTAAAGGTAGATGTGTGTTGTTGGATTTGATTGTCCCTCCTTTGCTTTGAGTCTACCCCCTTTTATAACACGCCTGGCCGATCCGAGTCGCACATGGATACGGTGTGTATTTACCAGTCGGTCTCTTATCCAATTTCCTTTCCTTTTTAGAAACGGATTCCTTTTCCAAGCCGTTTACCGATTCCTTTCTGTACGAATACTTTTCTATCTTTAGACCGATTTTAATTCATGCCGAATTTTGGTGCAAACAATACCTTGGGTTTTTCATTTTTCATCCAAATTTGAGACTTATAGTAATAGAGCCGAATGAACATGTTAGTCTCATAATGATTATATTTGTCATTAAACAATGATTAAGCATTAAATTAAAACCAATTACCAAAACCAATAAAACTTGAACTTACAACAAGCTATATGACAACAGTGAAAAGGATTTTACAATATCTCAAGTAAATATTTAAGCTTGGTTTGGAGATTCGGAAGTCCAAGTCATCGCTGGTCAGTGTACAAGGCCTTTGCCAATGCAACCGTAGAAACAGTATGGATGCAATCCTTACTTGGTGAGTTAGGAATTTTTTAGCATCGGCCATAAAATACTAATTTTATGTGATAATTTGGGTGCAACATATTTGTCAGCCGTCTTTCATGCTAGAACTAGACATATTGAAGTGGACTTTCACTTTGTACATGATGAGAAGGTCGCACAAAAAGCATTGAAAGTGAGATTATATCGTCACAAGACCAGACTATAGATATCTTGATGGAAGCCTGCCAATATCTTCTTTCTCTGCGTTGTGTCGCAATCTCAACATGACATTTCCTGGTTGAGTTTGAGGGAGGGTGTTTAGATATCTATAGATATCCTGTGATTGATATGATTGTACATGATATGATAGGATTGGTTGTATACATAGAATCAAACCCAATCAAATATCTGTTGTGATAAGATCTTTTATTCATAAATAGAACTATTGCAATTATAAAGTATTGCCTGTTTTATACTCTCATGTATGTGTAATCTCTACCTCTATTTGGTTAAAAACAACTTCCTAATCAGGAGAAATCAATTAACAACTTCATTTATGGAATATGCTTTCACCTGTGTAACATCAGTTAATATACAAGCAGTAGAGAGTATATACTCCCGGTAATACGTTTTTTATTTTCCTTTTCGTATGTATACACACGAATGGTTCCATATCCCTGAGAGTACGTACTCTCAATTTCAATATAACACTTAAATAATTAATGTTGTTATATATTATACCCGCTGTATCTGAGACGGTGTTCATCCCTATCCTTTCTTCTTATATTCTTTCACACCGACCCAAATCGGCACGTAAAGTTGGGTTCTCGAGAGCCGTCCGTCAGCCCAGTCTGAACTGGGCAGCGTACACTCGGCTCTACAGCTCGGTTCTACAGCCATTGCCAAGCCCAGCGATGCTTGACACTGATAGGCTAAGATCTGGCCGAACTCAGGCTCTGGCAAGCGCCAAGCAGAGCCGGTTTTCGCTCGCTACAGCTATGGAGGTGGTTGTCCACAATAATGGGCCGCCGGCCTTCGCTCCGTGAACAGATTAAAGCACTTGCAGGACGTACCATGGAGAATCCTCGGCGAACCGATCTCCCCTCGCCCGAAAGGAAGATCGACGTAGACGGATGCGGCGGTGTCGAGGCCGACCGGGGAAGAAACCAAGGTGCAGGTGCAGCTACTTGCCGGCCGGAATAACATCGGCGGCGTCGAGCTTCGCGGTTTGTAGCAAGCAAGCGCGCATGCAGGTGCTTTTGGTTCGCAGCTGCATGCGTTGGTGTGCTCCTAATCCGGCTACGCTGCCTGACAAGGCCTGTAATTCAATTGCCTCGTTGCTGTTTGGAGGCAAGGTGATGAACAGCAACTTGGGCAAGGCGAGTTGTATTCACCTGTGCTCGTATCCTACACTGCTGTAAGCCATCCTGACGCGACTGGGAGGATGATATTCAAACGCCTAAGGGCTCTTGCCCATTCCGTTTCATCGCCTAGCTAGCTAAGCTAGCTTCTGGATTCTGCCGATGTCTACTTTCTCCGAGCATACAGAAATTTTTACTAAATATAAAACAGGCGGTGTTCACATCCTAAGGAAATTATAATGATTCATTAAAATTTTATATGATGATTATGTATTTGTATTTTTTTAAAAAAATTCTGATAGTGCTTCATCGCCTAGCTAAGCTAGCTTCTGGATTCTGCCGCTGTCTACTTACTCCAAGCGTACAGAAATTTTGACTAAATATAAAACAGGCGGTGTCCACGTCCTAAGGAAATTATAATGATTCTGTTCGCGCGAAAAACATGAAGGAGGTTTTAGGCCTCGAACACACAAGACAAACACCGGGTTTGCAGAGCGTGCCAGTCGATTTGACCTGAAATCGACAAGGTAAAATTTGTAATTCGATCAAAGCCGATAAACAAAGATCTATCGGCTTTTCGCTAGTCGGCAAAAACCGATTAGGAGATAACTAGATCAACCAGTTACAGTTGATCCGGATATAAGGTAGAATCGGCTTCGGGAAGGCGATGCGCAACAAAACGAAGCAAATCAAACCTGGGTAAAATCGGCTAAAATCAACAATCGGCGATGCGCAGCTATGTTGATTCCGTCGACTTGCAAAGAAATCTATGAAGCTAAAGCAATGTAAAAGAAAAGGCTGTAAAAAGTAGGTTTTGTTGGAATTGATTGATTCTCTTTGCTTGGCGTCCACCCCTTTTATAACACGCCTGGCCGATCCGAGTCGCATATGGATACGGTGTGTTTACCCGTATCGGCCTCTTATCCGATTTCCTTTCCTTTTATAGAAACGGATTCCTTTTCCGAGTCGTTTACCGATTCTTTTCTGTACGGATACTTTTCTATTTTCAGACCGATTTCAATACATGCCGAATTTTGGTGCAAACATATGCCCCCCATTTTTGAAAGGTAACTTGTTATCTTTCAAAAATCCCTTCGTCTTTTCTGTGATCGGCTTGTCGTTTAGGATTCACCTCGGTAACTTCCCCATTAATGGCGCCGCAATGCTCTCGGTGCGTTTTCAATGCAGCAACTGTTCCCGCCTTTTCACCTTTTCACCGAGGTATAAATATGAGGCTCCCCCCTGCAGTCATTTTCACCCTGGCGTGCTCTCGTTAATCCTGAAATCGGCTTTCCTCCGCTTCAACCCTTCTTCTCATAGCATCGGCTGAAATGGACGCATCTCAGGTACTTGTTCCGATCCCAGATAGCGATCATCAGTACTTCCTAGGTCCTATAGGAACCATAGAACCCGATACTGTCATTGGAGATGAAATCCCTAGACTCCCTTTATCGGCTCCTGGTTACAACATCAACGAGTGGTCCAAAAGTTTTAGGGCTTGGCCGACAGCTCTCAAGGGCTGGAGGTCCTGGTACATTAGAGTATCGGCCCAAAAGAAAGCAGAGTGGGAAGGTATGGGCATTGCTGAGTGTATCCCCCTGTCCTTAGCTGCCCCGGAGCCCAACGAATCTTTAGTAGCTGCTGCCTGCTATTTTTGGTCGGACTCTTTTAACGCCTTCTTTTTCCCAACCGGTCCCATCGGCCCAACCCTTTTAGATATGGCTGAATTATCTTTGTCTTAGGCACGATGGAGAACAAATATCGGCTTTTAGTGGGAAACCTCGGTACAAATTGACCAGAAAAAAGGAGAAGGTTGGTCGGATACATCCAAAATAACAACAAAGTAACCGGCCCTGTATCGGATGAAGAACACGTAGCCTTTATCAACTTATGGTTAGACCGATTCCTCTTCTGTGGCGCTTCCCTAGGACCAACCCAGGTCTATCAATTTATGTCAGAGCAACTAGTTATGGGTCATCGGCTAGCTTTAGGGAAGTCTTTGCTGGGCGCCGTATACCATATGATGCATATCATCAGGAGTCGGCTTTTCACTGGCAATGGTTCCTATGTCGTTGGTAATGTTGGCGGCCCTCTTTGGTTTATTCAGATTTGGCTTTACTGCGTTTTTGGCCGCCTCATTATCCCGGACCCTTCAGAAGAATCGGCTTTCCCAACGGAAGATTTTCCTGAGGGTGCCGTCCCTGTATTCCAACCTAGCCGATCCCCAGGGGAAAAATTCACCATGTGTTCATCCGATGAACAAAAAATCTCTCCTGCCGGCTTCCATAAATACTTGTCCTTTTTCCTGCATCTTAACCAAGCCTCTTTCAACCGTAGAGATTTCTTTTCGTATAGCCAATTAGCCGATCTCCCGTGGCCTTCTTTTCTTCGTTTAAACTCCGATAGCTCCCTAATGCCCCAATCCACTCTCGATCTGCTTCCCCTGTTGATATCTCCTTGCATCCTTCACGTCGGCTTAAGTACTCGAAACAGAACATTTCAGCCGACCTATGAATTCTATCATCCTTCAGTTTATGCACGCCGGTGGGTTTTCGGACAAACCATTCCTTGCTTTCCTTTGCTTAGGATGATTAAACCACGAAACAAAGTAACTAACTCTACTGCGGCGGATCTTATTATTGAGCTAGCCGATGAACTCCATGTGGTAGACTTGCCCTTCCTTGTGTTAAACACGCGTCGATCGGGCCAATTTACCACATGGTGGGCTTCTATAGCTGAGGCACTCTTGCGGAGGCGCACTATTCCCGAGGTCCTGTCCTCTTTTCTTCCTGGTTTTCGAGCCGACGGAGACCGTTCTTTGGAGTCTAGCTCGAGTTCGAGCGACGCTAACTCATCTTTAGAGGTATTTTCATTTTGTTGTTTTATTGGAATAAGATTTTCATCGGCTTAACCATATCTTCTACCCTTTTCAGACTAGCAAAAGATCAACCCCAGCGCAAGCCGCATCGGCCGACGATCGCTCCAAACGGCCAAGGTCATCGACCCCTCTTGCCGGTTTATCCTGCACGCGTTGGGGGTCAATAGCCCATCACTGTCTGATCTTGCCGTCCAGCGCACCAGAAGTACGCCCAGTTCCATTTTCCACCAAATGAAGTTTCATGCTTGCTGTCGGCTAAACCCATGTTCGTTTTTTCAGAGAAGAAAAGCCGTAGAGTTGTCATTAAGCGATCCCCAAAGCCTGCAGGCCGTGATGCAGCAGCATCTCCAACCGGATCGGCTACTGCGGTTAACCGACCCGCGTTCTTGACTTAAATTTGTCTTCCTTGATCTTATCGTGAAAATATTTTTCAGGAAACCCCCTCCGTTCAATTGCTAGAAGCCGATGCAGAGAAGACTCAAACCGACGTGCTTATCTTGCCGGCTGTGGCTCCTGCTCCGCCATCTGCTTCGTCACCTCCAAAACCTGCTCCTGGCCTGACTCCGTCGATGGACTTAGCCGACCTTTTAGGCTTTTCCTTGACGAGCTTGACGACCGGAGATTGTGGCCATCGACGACTACCGGTGACATCCAACGTATAATAGCGGCCTCGCTTCCAAAGATCGGCCGCTCTTTATTCTTCTGCGCCGGGTATGCAGGAGCGACTTAATCGTCTTCTGGACGAGGTGATGCAACCAGAATCGGCTCTACTGGCTAACACGCAACCACTGAGGGATGCCATGGCAGCCATGCAAGCCGATCTCCCTTCTGCCGCAATGAATGCACTGCTTGAGGTCTGCCACTTGGACGCTCGTCGGCTAGATGTGGAGTCAGCCAAGCAAAGAGTTGAACAGAGGAAGGCCCAACAAACCGACCAAGAGATCTTGGACAAGCTCATAGCTGATGCCAAATCCCGAAAGAGCACATTTGACCAAGGCACAGCTACACTTAAAATGACTAAGAGCAAGGCTCAAGAGCTGGAGTCGACCAAGGCCAAACTTGAAGAACAGCTGGCTCTTGTTACAAAAGAACTTGCGGAATGTCAGCTTAGCATCACCAACTCCACGTCTTCACTAGCCGTCCAGAGGCGGCAAATCGGCGAGGTTTTTGCCCAAGTCAAGAACGATCGGCCAAGATAGTTCGATCCGGGTGATGCAAAGGACCAACAATTGATAGACAGCATTCAAGCTACCATTGGTAGGGCGGCAGCGGCACTATCGGCTTTGGGAGCCCATTTGCCCGGGTCGGGACTACACTAGATTTTGATTTATGGCCGATCCTTGTAATATTGCTTTAAACCTGGTCTTTTGAACTCTTGCTTAATCGGCTGTGCGTCCGATTTTGTAAACTTTGATGTGGATGGGTTTAAACTGGCTCGGTCGGCTGTATGACCGATTTTATGCATATGTGCTTGTCATTGATCCTGATGTCTCTCCCCGTAGTTAGGACCCGACCCATATGCTTGGGTGATATGCCTTCAGATATTTTCCATTGATCGCTTTAGGTAGGACGAACCCTTCTAAGGATTCCAGTATATATGAATTCCCGTCAACCGGCCGATTGATCTTATAAGGTCCCTCCCACGTTGGAGACCATTTGCCGAATCGATTATCTTTAGACCCAATCGGCAATATGGTTTTCCATACTAAATCGGCTTGATTGAATGATTTTAAAATTACTTTTTTATTGTACGACCTGGCAACCATCTCTTTATTCTTTTTAAGCCGATCTAGCGTGATCAGCCTTAGTTCACCAAATCATCTAGATTGTCCAAAGATCGCCTGTTTGTATTCATCGGTGATATCTTATCTTGCTCGTGTAGCCTTATTGAGCCGATGTTGATTTCAGCGGGCAAAGCGGCTTCTTGTCCATATACCAATTGAAAGGGTGACAATTTAGTTGATCCGTGATGAGATAGCCGATAAGCCCATAAAGCCTCCGATAGCGTTGAATGCCATCTCCTTGGTTCCTCCTCAATTTTTCTTTTTATCAGCTTTATCAATGTCTTGTTTGACGACTCGGCCTGACCGTTGGCCTGAGCGTAGTAAGGGGAAGAGTTGAGTAATTTTATCCCACGACTTTCCGCAAAACCTTTGAAATCGTTGGACATGAACACAGTACCCTGATCAGTAGTGATTGTTTGTGGAATCCCAAACCGATGGACGATGTGTTCATTTACAAAGTCGATTAGCTCTTTACTAGTAACCTTCTTGAGTGGTACAGCCTCAACCCATTTTGAGAAATAATCCGTGGCTGCAAGGATGAATTTATGTCCTTTGCTAGATAACGGAAATATTTGTCCGATTATGTCTATACCCCATCCTCTAAATGGCCATGGTTTGACGATCGGATGCAAAGCCGATGCTGGTGCTGACTGTATGTTACCAAATTTTTGGCACGTTTGGCATCCTTTATAATATTTGAAGCAGTCTTCTAACATCGTCGGCCAAAAATACCCTGTTCGCCTTAGTATCCATTTCATCTTATGGGCCGATTGATGTGATCCACAAATGCCTTCATGGACTTCACCCATCGCCACTTTGGCTTCTTCGGTTCCCAGACATCTTAACAACAGACCTTCCATAGTCCGAAAGTACAATACATCTTCTAGTAGAACATATTTGAGTGCTTTGCGCCTGACCTTTTGCTCGGTCGGCTTGGCTGGATCTGACAAATAATCCCTTATCTCTGTTCTCCAGTCGACAGGGTGAACACATAAAATCGGCCAAACGTTTAGCTCGATTGGTCCCTGTCGGCTTTCAATCTTGTACCCTGATGCACATTGTGCCAATCGGTTTGCTTTATCATTAGCTTCTTTGGGGATATGTTCTATGGAAAATGTAGTGAACATATCGATGATCTGGAGGCATTGATGCAAGTACTGGGTTAGTGCATCATCATTGCATCGGTATTCTCTTCTGACTTGCTGTACAATTAACATCGAATCTCCAAAAGCTTCGACGTCTCTCACTCCGATGCTATCTAATGATTTGTAGACCCCTTAGTAATGCTTCGTATTCTGCTTGATTATTTGAACATCGGCTATTTAGCCGATACATGAAGCCATACTCTTGTTTCCTAGGTGAAATTAATATCACACCGATGCCTTCGCCTTCTTGGCACACAGATCCATCAAAATACAGCTGCCAAGGAGTTACACTAGTTGTCCCCACTAATGTTTCACTTCCTGTGATAAAATCGGCCACAGCTTGTCCTTTCACAGATTTAGCCGACTCATAGGATAACTCGAACTCTGTTAAGGCATATGCCCACTTACCAAGCCGACCCCGCAGGATTGGCGCTGATAATATGTATTTAACTACATCGGTTTTGCATATTATGACGCATTTGGAAGCTAGCATATAATGTCTTAACTTGGTGCAAGCAAAATACAATGATAAGCATACTTTTTCTACTAGGGGATACCTGGTTTTACGCATCGTAAGACGTCGGCTTAAGTAAAATATTGCTCGTTCCTTCCTATCGGCTTCTTGTGTTAAAAGCTGCTCCAATCGAATCACCTTCACCGATATATATAGTCTAAAAGGTATACCGTGTTTTGGCGTGGTCAATCTTCGTGGACTCATCGAGATAACCTTTTATGTCGTCGAAGGCTCTTTGCTGATCGGCTCCCCATTTGAACTCTAGGTTGTCTTTAATTTTCAGCGGCGGTGTGAAAGCACGAATACATACGACAAGTTTGAGATGAAACGTCGCAAGTAGTTGATTTTTCCAATCAATACCTGCAACTCCTTTTTGCTTGTTGGCGGTTTAGTATCGGCTATGGCTTTTACTTTGGCTTCGTTTACTTCAATTCCTCCTTCATGCACCGTAAACCCAAGAAATTGCCCAGCCGATACCCCGAAAGCACATTTGAGAGGGTTCATTTTTAACCCATGCACCCTTGTGCTTTCGAACATCTTTTCCAAATCGGCTAAATGTTGCCAGTCTTCTTTGGACTTTACTACTACATCGTCAATGTATATTTCCACAGTATTGCCGATCAAATCATGGAAAATATGGTTCATAGCACGTTGATAAGTAGCACCGGCATTTTTTAAACCGAAGGTCATAACTTTCCATTCATATAGCCCTAAAGCTCCTGGACATCTGAAAGCCGTCTTGGATATATCGGCTTCGGCCATAAATATCTGATTGTATCCGGCGTTCCCGTCCAAAAAGCTTATGATTTTATTCCCAGATGCAGCATCGATAAGCATATCGGCTATAGGCATCGGGTACTCGTCTTTTGGTGTAGCTTTGTTTAAATCTCTAAAATCGACACATACCCTAAGTTTGCCATTTTTCTTCTTTACAGGGACGATGTTTGAGACCCACTCAGCATATCGGCAAGGCCGGATAAACTTTGCCTCCAGCAATCGTCCTACTTCTTCCTTTATAGCGTCATACAACGTAGGATTAAACCGCCTAAGTCTTGTTTGAACGGCCGATATCCAGGCTTTATAGGCACCGATGTTCGACTAGTCGTCGGCTTAAACCGGCATTTCATAATACTCCCATGCAAAGCAATCCTTATACTTCTTGAGTATTTCGACCAACTTTGCTTTATAACTAGGTTCTAGTTTAGCACTTACAAACGTTGGTCTTTTGCTATCACCTTCCCCAATATCAACCTCTTCGAGCAAATCGGCAGAAGTAAATCCTAACCCTTTTCTTTCTTTTTCAAAATCCTCAACGACTTCTTCAGATTACTGTTTGCCGATAGCTCCGCCCTTTTCTCGTAGCTTTGCTAGTGTCTTGTACTCCATCTTCTTACTACTTCTGTCCGATCAAGCGTGTTGGGTTTGACGATCGGCTTGAATCACGACTTCTCACGCAGATAAAATCGCAATTGTCCAAGGCTTTTCTGATATACACTCGGCTTCTTCGTGTGGCCAATTGGTATCGAGGGCTAGCCATGGCGATGTGAGCCGATGTGTCGGCGATGCGACTTCTCTTGTATCATCGTTCCACCGCACCAATTTTTGGTGCATAGTTGATGGTATACGGACAATTGGCATGGATCGATCCGCCCAAGGAGCACTGTAATTGCCTTTGGCTTCAATCACAAAAAATGCGATCGGCAAAGTTTTATTACCGATCGCCGCTTCTGACACCATCACGCCTTTAGCTTCGGTTGGATCTCCCGTGAAGTCATTTAGCACCATATTGGTCTTGATCAAGTCTTCATCGGCTTTACCCAACTTTCTGAAAGTACTTAACGGCATCAGATTGACTGTCGCCCCGCCATCGACCAACATACGAGATATCGGTCGGCCATTAATATACCCTTTTAGATATAATGGTTTCAGATGCCGATGCATGTCTTGTGGCTTTTCGAACACAGCGTCTGGTGCTCCGAGACATAACTGGGCGAACACTTCCTCAGCCGATTCCTCGGTTTTGAACTCGGCAGGTAGAGCGAATACCATGTTTATGTCCATCGGTGGTGTATCATCCCGGATCATCGGAGAACCGGATTCAATCGATTGGTCTGAATCACTATCGATTTGTTCCTTTTTTCTCCACTCCTTTTTCAAAATTGGTACCGGTCTTAATTTGTTGAACATCCGATCCCTCTCGCTCTCCTTTTCGGCCTCCCTTTCTTCTTGTGTTTTCAATCGCTGAAGCCTTCTGCGTTGTGATTTGCTAAGACCCGGAGGGCACCACCTAGGTTTAGGTTCTATCGGCCGTATCTTTCCGGCTAAATTGCTCATCTCATTGCCGGATTCCATTCTACCCGTGTTAGCCGATAGTTCTTGATTTTGGGAGGACTCGCCTTGCTCGATGTTGACAACCTTCTATGGATCGGCCCCTCTTTGCTCATATCTGGATGATCAGTATATCGGTCTAGACAACCTATCTTCTGCACCGGTTTGGCCGATATGCAGCTGAGTGTTGCATAGGACAAGACACTACTGTTGGTAAGGTCATCCCTTTCTCCCAGCAAAACTGCCAAAAGGGACATTGTCGATGTTTCTCTTCCTCAGTAGCTGGCCGATATGACGTATCTGGCCACCAACGCTCGCCCCTCTTTTGCCTTATTTGATGCAAGTCCTGGTGGCGTTGAGGGTCACACCTTCGACTTACCCTTTCATACTTCCCCAGGAGTTGTGAGAAGGTCGGCTTTGGTTTGAAATCGGTTTTCCTTGGAGCCCTCTCAGCCCGATACCATTTACCGACCTCCAAGTCCCCTCTTGGTTTTACCGTTCTCGAGTTCTGTCCATTCCTATCGGCTTCTATTTGTATAGAACCGATAGTGATCTGCACTGTCTCGTCTCGCGATACAACTCCCTTAACCGGCTTATCTTCTTCCGCAGGCCTCTCTTTTCGTGAACATTGAACCATGTTGACTTGAAAAGGGCTCATATCTATCTGCATAGCCGATTCTTCCGCAAATTTTAGCCTACCATCGGCGATGGCCGATTGAATCTGTTGTCGAAAAATATTGCAATCGTTAGTGTTATGGGAGAATGAATGATGCCATTTGCAATACCTTCGCTTTTTAATCTCCTCGGCCGATGGTATGATGTGCCCTTCTGGTAACCTTATGAGTTTTTCTTGTAGTAATAAATCAAATATCTTGTCACACTTTGACACATCATACGAGTACTTGACTTAGCCTTATTCTTTGTCGGCTTAAGTAGAGAGCATACGAGTGGCTTTAGAACCTTTGGCCCACTCGGCTATGTTCACCTCTGCTTAGATCCTCAGAGGTATCGCTCGAATGTATTCTATCATGTTTATTTTGGCCTTTCGTTCTTTGTTTGGTTTAAATCTATCTTTAAACCCTTTGATTTCTGCATACCGGCTCTCATGTGCCGATCCGCGATGGAGTAGGTGGCCGAGGTCGGGGAACTCTTGGCCTGACACCTTTTCTTTTCATGGAGGGTTTAACCCTTGGAACGCTAGGTCGGCCAATTGATCGTCGGGTAATGTTACACTGTAGCACCTATTCCAGACGCCAGAAATCTCTTGATATAATCGAGAGACCGATTCGCCAGTATACAATCGGACTGAACTAAGATCGTAAATCCTAAGCTCCATAGTTCAGAAAAGAAGTACTCATGGAATCGGCTTTCTAAATCGTTCCATATATGAACTGAATTAGGTGGTAGATTTGTGAACCAAGTGAATGCAGTGCCAGATAATGATAAAGGAAACAATCTAATTTTTAACCCATCGGACTGTGCCGCCTCCCCACATTGAGCCATGAACCGTCCGACATGCTCAATTGTGGTATGAATCATCACCTGAGAATTTAGCAAAGTCTGGTATCCTAAAGTTGGGGGGTATGGCATTCGGTCTATGTAATCGGGATACGGCTTCCTATAGCCGATTACCCTTCCTCTGGGCTGTAAGCCAAACTGTTCTCTCAAAACATTGGCGATTTGTTCTGCCCAATTAACATTGTCGGCTTGTGGTGCAGCCGGACATTGCCAATTCTCATTCGTGCCCTGCCCCCCGAGTGCAAACTCGGGTCTTTGTCCGAATCGCACCTCAGGAGGTCTTGGCACTGTGTCATAATCACGATTAAAACCTAATGCATCGGGTATGGGTGCGTATGGCACTACTCTATATGGCGCTTGTTTCATGGTTGTGGCTCCCCGTGACAGCGGAACCTGTCCTGTTTCGATCGGCTGATAGGCCGATATCCCGATGCTATTGGAGGGTCCATCTGATCGATTTGATGCGCTTATTTTGGCCCCATCCGTGTGCCCATGGTAGTGTGTGAATCCATCTCTCTGTATGCTTGGTTTCAAAACAGTAGGTTGAGTCGGCATCATAATAGGTGCATGAGCCGACACGTTTACTGTGTTGGTGTTGGGCGTTATGGAATATACTGGGTACGTAGGGATGGTTTGTGGTGGATCTAGCAGGTTTCCAGGCCAGCGGCTAATTCACGAGCAATTGTTTTCACACTATTTTCTATCATTGGCTTTAATGTGGATACTAGAGCAGATGACTGGTTAATCAATGCGTGATGGACGGATGCTCGATCATACTTGATAAATCGGCTTGAGCGGGGTGCGTATCGGCTTACCGATTCAGATGATGAATCTCCGATAGGATTGATGCTTGGGAGTGCAATCTTTTGAGTAACGCCACGGCGTTTTACGGAAGCATCGTAGCATCATTTCCTCGAGCCGCCTTCGGTCTTCGATTTCTTTCCGTTGTTCAGGGGTTAAATCGGCCATCTGAGGCGCGATTATAGCATCAGTGTTGATATCGGCGGTGACCGCGGGCTTGTCGGTTGACGACATTCTTTTTGTTGGTCCCACCGGGCGTGCCAAAATATGTTCGCGCGAAAAACGTGAAGGGGGTTTTAGGCCTCGAACACACAAAACAAACACCGGGTTTGCAGAGCGTGCCAGTCGATTTGACCTGAAATCGACAAGGTAAAATTTGTAATTCGATCAAAGCCGATAAACAAAGATCTATCGGCTTTTCGCTAGTCGGCAAAAACCGATTAGGAGATAACTAGATCAACCAGTTACAGTTGATCCGGATATAAGGTAGAATCGGCTTCGGGAAGGCGATGCGCAACAAAACAAAGCAAATCAAACCTGGGTAAAATCGGCTAAAATCAACAATCGGCGATGCGCAGCTATGTTGATTCCGTCGACTTGCAAAGAAATCTATGAAGCTAAAGCAATGTAAAAGAAAAGGCTGTAAAAAGTAGGTTTTGTTGGAATTGATTGATTCTCTTTGCTTGGCGTCCACCCCTTTTATAACACGCCTGGCCGATCCGAGTCGCATATGGATACGGTGTGTTTACCCGTATCGGCCTCTTATCCGATTTCCTTTCCTTTTATAGAAACGGATTCCTTTTCCGAGTCGTTTACCGATTCTTTTCTGTACGGATACTTTTCTATTTTCAGACCGATTTCAATACATGCCGAATTTTGGTGCAAACAGATTCTTTAAAAAATTTATATGATGATTATACATTTGTATTTTTTAAAAATTCTGATAGTGCTACTATCAGAATACATGCTCTTTTGTTTTTTATTTTATAGGGGTAGTAAATGAAGTCTAATATTTCTAAAAAGTTTACTATATGATCATTGGTCACTAGTTATAATTGTACTAAAATTTTAGAGCATGATCAACCATGTAAGGTTTTATAAAAATCTAACAGTGTCTCTTTTCTTTTTCATTAATTAATGTTTTTGATTTTTTAGAAGCACTAAATAAATTAATTTTTTGAAATTTCTCTAAGTTGTTTTATTTATTAATTTTTATTTACTCAGATTTTTTCCAATTTTAATTGATTTGTTTTAATTTTTCTTGTGTCTACCAAAAATAATAACACTCGGAAATCAAAAATCGCTCGAAAATCGATCAATTTTTGATTTGTTTTTTAGACGAAGTTTGATCGCAGATTTAAAAAACTTTGACTTCAAACCTATTCAATTTCTACCAATTTTTGAAAATTAATTTTCAAACGATTTTTGTTAAAACAATATTTGAAATCGTGCCCATAGTTTTAGCAACTAGCTAGAGCGGGAAGAATTCAGAGCCACCTAGTATGGTTAAAGCCTTTTTTGTGATTAGTTCAAAGCCTCTTTAGAACATCTAAAAATATGAAATTCAAACGGATACAACACGCGAAGGCTCCGCTAATAATTCACTAAAATATACCACATCTAGAAGAACATTTACTCTGCAATTTGGATAGAAATTACTGGAGTTGTTAGCTTAGAATCCTGGGTACAAATTGGTGATGTTTTAGCAGGTAAATTAACGCCTTAGATAGCGAGTGAATTGTCATATATCGGGAAGCTGGATTTGGTATTCTCAGTTCATCTATCTATTCAACAAATAAATAAAAGCTCTATCTATTAATATCTATGATCTTAGACCGTCAATAATGATTTTTCCTTAGAATTTGGATACCTCGAGAATTTCACATTGATCGATTTTGTAGTAAAATGTTATAATTTTTCGTTATGGAAAAAAGTTAGGAACCCTTATTATAAAAACTCCACGTATTCCCAACCGGCAAGAAAAACCCTGGCACTCCCCTACATGCACAATGACGATCACCATGCCCAAACATATTCCTTGATCTGGCTAAAAACAGGTCTTCACCGTTGATTCGATCTATTTTCAGAAATCCTGCCTGCTATATATTGACCTAAATATTTGGCTTCTTCCAAACCCCTGTCATCAATCACTACTATAGATATGATCATTACAGATGATTCAAAACCATCATCACAAACGGTTTTCTGAACCATCTGTAAGCATATATCAGTGATAATAATGGTGCATCACAGATGGTTGTAAGATGATTTTACAACCATCTATGAAAAACCTATCAAAGACGATTCTTGATGCAAATTGTCTGTGATTAACTTTATCACAGATGATTTGTATAAAGAACCGTCTGTGATAGCCATATGTACCTCCAAGCATCTGTGAGAATAAATGTTCATGGATTCAAAGGCAAATTCCAATTCCATCCACAGTTCATCCTAAAGTTGGCATCCTCTGATTTATTTTCCATTTCATCTCCATCCTCAAATGAGAATACCATAAGCAGCCCATTTATGGTATTGTGCAGGAATATGATTATTTTGATGATTTTTTATTCCGTCTAATATGGAGTTGATTAAGCCATTGGCTATACGATGACTTAATCAACCCTATATTCATGAAATAGAGAACCATCAAAATAATCATGTTTCTACATAAAACCAGAGTGAAAGTAGGTTGACTATGGTATTTTCATTTAGAGATGAGGATGGAGTGAAAAGATAAATCAGAACATGACAACTCTCAGGATGAACTGTGGATGACATTGGATTTTTCCTTAAAATCCATCAACATTTATTCTCACAAATGCGAGGAAGTACTTAGCTATATTCACTTTTCATATTAACACCAAAGATGCGTGAGAAAGGGTCTAAAGGAAAGAGATCTATATAGGCCATAAGCTTAGAGGGAGGGAGTACATAGAACCATATCGAGAGAATTTTATGCAAGTCAATTTTTTAGACCTATTATGCAAGTTAATTTGGATTGTGAACTTTATATATCTGTTTAAGCAATAAGGTAAGCAAGATTTGTATACATGTTTGAGTATATCTGTTTAAGCAATAAGGTAAGCAAGATATATATATATATATATATATATATATATAAATGGCAAACATATTATCACTTAAGCCACCAGAAACATAGAAACTCAAGCACACGATACCAATAAAGTAGAGACAATTCCATCCAACATTGTGCATTCAACATTTATATTGCATCACAGTTCTCAAGTATAACTATTCAAATTTTCTCTACTACTAATAAGGGCATGGAAGTGTGACATTATACCTGCAAAACCTCGCTACTAGAGATGCTAACAAAACAGAAGTTTGTTTCAAAAATGCAAAATGACTCCCACAAAATTGTAGCAGTTAGAGTAGTTAGAACTTAGAGGTACATACCAATGTGCTTTATTAAGTGCTGTTTGTCTGTTCATCTGATGCATTTCATTAGCACTTTCTCTGTGCACTTCTGTATAAAATTTGTTAGAACTAAGATATCACATTAACATTCTAAGATTGTTACACAACAATAATAGCTAGAATTAAGACTAGTGCAACAGTGAATTTATGTATCTTGCGTATTGTTTTGCAAGATAAGTACATAGAAGATAGAACATGCTAACCCACTAAATAACATCTACTTCAAATATTCTAGCATTCCAAGCCATGACAGCATCAATGGCACACGACTAGCCCCTTGAGTGTGGCTAGCATCAATCGCACACGAGTACTTCAAACATCCGCGCGTTTGAAGCCATGATAGCATCAATCCTACACATAGCAAATCACGGAATCACCTTGAGCATGAGGATGAGGACAATGAACATGTGCGTCACCAGATTCGCAAGGAGCACGAAGGTCCCCTCCCGCACCATCCCTGTCAAGTGGGGCGTTGAGGAGGGACGCCGCCCACCACTTCACCGCCATGCGTGGCGCATTGGCATCAGAGCAAATCCAAACCCTAGGCATCCTCCTTGCGTGCATGTGGGGGAATTGATCAAAGCTTGCTTTAGGCTCAGGGTCTCTGGCTTTATTCGCGTAGGGGAGAGGAGATGACTAGACGAAAGGGGAGTGAGGCTGAGATGGGAGGATGGCGAGGAAGCCGAGAGGTCGAGGGAGTAGCCGAGAGGACGAGGGCACTGGGAAAACAGAAACTACTTATAGCCAAAGGGAAGATATTACAGACGGTTCGTGGGTAAAACTGTCTACGATAAGCTAATATCACATATGATTCATTGATAGACCCACCTATGAAGTATCACATATAGTTTTACCTATGAACCATCTGTGATATGAACTTATCACAGATGGTTGTTATTATTTTTAGTAACTTAGACGATCGCGTTTGTAATAGACGGTTTTTAAAAATCGTCTGTGATGAAACATTTAATATAGGTCTTTTGTAATCGTGAATGACGAGTATTATTAGTCCTTATTAACCATTTAAAGCGAGGGAATGCATGCAAACTCGCGACTAATCCAGGGGGGCTTATATACCGGATATGCCACCGTATACAACGATGTGCAACTTAAATTAGACTTTGCATTGCTTGTGTTTCAGAAGCATTTTGCTCTCCTGTTCCTTCACTAGTGTAGGTGGTGCACTGAATTTTATGCAGAAAAAAAAAAGCAAATAGGGAGAATACATTTCCTCAATTAAGTATGAGGACACTGCATGCATTAGGCTTTCACTAAGCTGGCATAAGATTAACCATTAATCGCACACCAGGGAAAGCGTAACTTTGTGGGCGTATATAGTGGGTGTAATGGACTCTGATCTCACCATTTTATTGGAGAATGATTGCATTTTGCCTGTGTAATTAACAATTTACATAGATCACAATCCACAAGTACTAAAGATGTGCACTTGTTGGCTGCCCTATCAAGATAAAGATCGTTGTGTACTTCGTCAGCTCAAGGCCTAAAAGACCTGAGCATAATTAACCACCAGCCCCAGCATATTCTCTTTGGATAGGACAAAATTTCACCTTGATACCAAAGCACCCTCACCAATCACCGGTTCACCACCCTACTGAACCTTCTCAGCTGTTGCGATGCATACATTACTTATTTGCTTCTCTCAATGTGCATAATGTCGTACTCTTTTCTAGAACAGTCAATTGAGAATATGTAATAGAATGAGGACCAGATCGATCCCCAAAACAATAAATACTGGCAGACCAAAAAACAATAAATATCTAACTTGAATCCTATTCCTAATACGACTCTGAGTCGCACACCAGCACACCAGAGTTTCACTTATCGTTTTGACGAAAATCATGCGAAAATCGTTTTTCGAAAATCGGCAAAATCGAGCCAAAAATCGGTCGAAAATCGTATAGTTTCAAAAATCAAAAATTTTGAATTTTTTTTAAACATCGATGATTTTCATGGAAAATCAACATACTAGTTGAATTTTTTTGGCAGTCGATTTTTGAAGCGAGTTTCATCGATTTTTGACGAAAATCGAGCGATTTCCACAGATTTTGACGGTTTACGTCACGTAATTTTTTTGAATTTTGAATTGGAATGATTTATCGAGCGGTTTTAAAAGCCGAGGCGCATTGATACGGGCAAAAATCGCAAAAATCAAACGATTTTTATGGATTTTTTTGAACCTTGTCGCACACGACTCGAACTTTTATTAATATTTAATACTAATGCTTCAACAAAAGATACGCTCTCTAAGTTGCCCAACCATAGCATAGTTTTATTATATTGGGCATTCAGAAATCATCACAAAAGGAATTGAGATTTTTACCCGTTTGCCACATTTTCCCTAAGTTGGAACCAAATACTGTAATTACAATCCATGCTTGCATCATGGATTCATGATTAAGTAAGTAACTCTACTCCCTGTCCCAGTCAATGCATTCCTTTAAGATGGAAGATGGTTCACTAACTTGTACTTACTATTGTTTGGTAGTACGTGATTTCAAATATCTGAAACGAAAGTTGATTAAACAAGTGTATGTTAATTGACGCCTTGACGGTGACAGTCTATTGTCTTGTTATATATACGGTGTCCAAAATGTTAGGTCAACATAGTGCTGATGTGCTTTAATCGTAGTTCGGCTGCAGTAATTTTCTCCAAATTAACCACGAAATGGCCGATGAATCACCTAACTTCTGAACATACCTATGTGCTCTGATAGCTAAGCCATGTTCAATATTCTTTTTTGCTTGTCGGTTATGTTTGCTGTCTATTGCAAGTGAAGTCCCTACTAACACATTGGCAATTTCTTGGTTACTCTTTTTTTTTCCCGGTTGCAAGAGTTCTCATCACTCTTACTCGGATACCTATATTTAAAAAAATTACCGAATCGAAGACATTGAATCTGAGTCGGACTCCAACACCCATATCCGATTCCAAATAGTATTTCACGTGTCCAAAACATCTTCACCGAATCGGACATCCGAATCCGAGTCAGATTCCGACTCCTGCGTCCATATCTATATCCAGATTCCAGATAACACTGGTTCTAACACCGAGTGCCTTGTTCTCTAGTGATCAGGTCAAAAACCGCACAATAGATAACTCACTGCCTCAGATGGTTAAGCTGCACCTGCAGAGTCTTTATCGATGTAAACATCCAGATCAAACCGGTTGGTCGCAAAATTAATGGTATATTGAATGAAGACAGCGGTGGCTGTTGTTCTCATGTGCTGTGTGATAAGCCCTGCATTAAGGCCCTGTTTGGCAGAGCTCTAGATCCTAGCTCCATCTCAAAGCTGAAACTTGTAGACTGAAATAAAGTGACTTAAGTTTATAATTTTGTTCTAAAATGTAAATAAGATGGTCCACCTAAACACTCTTAATGTATCTACAACTCCAGCTCCACGAATTTGATGAAGCTAAGAATACCCAGCTCCACCAACTCCAAGAATTTGGTGGAGCTGAAGCTCTGCCAAACACCCCCTAAGCTTATTAATTAACAGGGATGGTGCCCAGCATATGCTGGGAACTGGTAATCCTTCAGGAGTCAGGACCCTTTCGAAGTGAATCTAACGCCTGTGCGCGTGGCATTCATCCGTGTGACCCGTGCTGATTCGAGATGAGCAGGTAGTTAAAATATACATAATTTTTTACCGTGTATTATGCAGATAGTATATAATAGGTAGTATAAATCAGATCTAACTGTTAATTTGTTAAAAGTATTTCTACTACTCTACTACCAGATAAAGTATAAATAAATTATAGTTAATCTGATCTCTTAGATCGAAAAGAATGGATAGTTCTTATTGAATTTAGTGCACTATAAAAAAGCTCAAAATATATATGGCAATTTCCCACTTATCTTTATATCCTATTGGATGGGTCACTGACATGCGAGTCCGAGCTCTCCGGGGATGATCGCACTTGCAATTGTGTGATTTATATTACAATAAAGTCGGGATTTTCGGTTCAATTGGTGTACCTCAAAGATCAAACTGCACGAATGTACTACTCTTTCCACTAACCGTATATATCATAAACGTTCGAGAGGGTTGGTAGATAGCCATGGTAGATTAATTAAGGGTGTGTTTGGTTAATGGGACGAGGATCAATGGACGGGATGAGTCTGTATTTTATTTTTTTAGCTGAATAGAATGGTTCAGCATCTATATAAAATATTCCTTAAATTTGTATCACTTGATCTAAGATGGAAGGGTTCTACTCCAACAACCAAACATATAAAAAAACTTTTAAAATTATTTTATGCATATACTACTAGATACAAGCAACCAAACACACACTAAATTTTTGCATCCTTAGTCACACCGCACCCTTCGAAGAAAGAGACACCTGGACGGACGATGTATCATTAGAGCACTTGCGTAGGTACGAACATAATCCTTGCGACGTGTTGACGATCAACGGTGCAAAATCCCCGTGTGGTTTTGTACTAGTTATTAAGACCCAACGGTGGGTGGGCCCGGGCCAGCACAGCTACGTGAAAATCCCAGAAGCCACCTGTCAGCCATCGGCCCACCTTTATACGTGTAGCATCTCCGGGGCGGTCAATCAGGCTGCGGCCGTCCATCTTTTCGGGGAATATGCTGCTCTTTTCAAAGCTGCAAGGATTCCAGCTCCTCCCGGCGCCACAATGCCACATCAGCAAATTCGCGAGGAGGATCTCTAGGAATTTGGAAATTACGTCCAGGTCTTTCTGTTGTTTCTTTGTAAAAAAGACGTTATGGTTATGCGAATTCGCACCTGAGTTTGGACCGACCCTTTTGCAAAGAAATCCTCACGTTTCCAGAAAATTGTGCTGGGCCCAAGCATACCCTTTTTGCAAAAAAAAAAAAGAGAGAGACTTCGTGGTACTAGAAATTGCATCGCACGGGTTCTAAAGTGATGATAGTTTTGGTTTTCCTTGTATTTCTTATGTTTTGCCAAACGAAAAAACGACATCCACCGTAAAAGTTGTTCTTGCTATCTGAGCACACCATCAAAATTTATCCGGTGTAGTGTAACACACGGGCCTATTTAGTTTGTTCTTATTCTCCATAAGAGGGGAACAAGATGCCAGCATATCTATATAAATAAAAACAACCGGTGATATGTAAGTCACCTCATTTGTTTTAAGAGCTAGGAAATCTTGAAATAATCCTAAAAAGAAAATTCTCAAAATTCTCAAAAAAAAAGGATCCCCATGATTTATTTCGGTGGGACTAAATTATAATTGTGCAGATTAATTATATATAAATATTATTTATATAACAAACAAATTATATTTCAATTATCAAAAGTATAGCTGCATATCAAAGACAGTTGTATCATAATCCCTCTGTTCCAGAATATATGTCATTCAAGGTTTCAAATTTGTTTTTAAATACATGTCATTATACAATTTCATTTTAACTATTTACCATATCATTTAATAAAAAAAGTTATTTTTCCAATATCATTTAATAACATGGATTAGAGTAAGACATAACATCCAAAGATATAATAAAAAAAATAGTCTTTTGTAGATATGTCTTAATGGAAGTGCAAAAATCTAGAATGATATCTATTCAAAAACAAAAAAGCTAATATTTAATCGTGCAATTGCGCGAATAAATAAGCTAGTTAGCAAATGATAGATGGAAGCTGCTCGTTCCACATGGGCATCCAATTAACCACGTACATTGTTCTTGACGTCCGTGTCACACCATGAAGTCACGCCTCTCACGACCCCAAGTTAATCCATAATTTATTTTTTGATAAAGAGAGTCCTTTTTTGTTCGAAATCACAAAAATAGTTCCTTAGCAAGCTTAAAAGGCGTAGTTGATCATATTAAGAGAGCTCAAAAAATGGACGACACCGCAACAGTCCAACTAAACGCAAAAGGAAACACCAGAGGAGACAGACTGCCGCAGTAAGGCAGTGCTACATGAATATGTCTTACCGAGCACGTTAGGGTCAGTAGCTCCTTCTGAGCTCTACGAGCACGGCAGCAACTTGGGTTCTATCACCTACCACGGTCGGTTGATCTACTATACATTTCATTTTCTCGCGAGCTATCCAATGATCCAATCACGATAGATGCTGAGTATTCTGCTCTCCAATAGTGACCAAAAAAAAAAAAAAAAGTGACACGAACTAAAAAAAAATAGTGACACGAAGCCCACTTTTGCCCTTGCCCATCCAATAACACTAGGAAAAGCTAGCACACAAAAAGAAACGCAAGCACCATATATACATAGCAATATAGGCAACATAGACAACATGAAACACTACAGCCAGAAGAGCAAACTTAAAGACTCCATACGATCTAGTAGTAACTTAATGACTCGATACGATCTAGTAGTAGTTGCAATACATGGTGGCGTCGAGCAGCGGAGGGTGGGGCACAACGCCGCCGACGCCGGCGAAGGGGTTGGAGGCGGCGGCGAAAGCGGCGGTCGCTTCCATTCGCTGGATCAGGTCGGTGAGGGCCCGCAGGCGCGCGCCGAGCTCGAGCGTCCGAGCCCGCAGTAGCTCGTTCTCGGCCTGGACGACGGCGCACCGCCGCGCGGCGTCGTGTGCGGCCGCTGCCATGGCGCCTTTCCGGGCGCGCAGCGCGGCCACCTGCGCCGTGAGCTCGTCCAGCTGCTGCTGCTTGCGCCCGCGCGACCGCTGCGCGGACAGGCGGTTCGATTCCTTGCGCTTCCGCTTCCTCTCCTCCAGCACCGCCACCGCCCGCTGCGCCTCCCCGGCCGACGCCGTCGTCATAGCAGAGACCACGGCGGGAGAGGGCATTTTTCTTGTATAGCTAGTACTGTCCCAAAGCTTAATCACTTAATTACTTACTTGATTTCTTTCTCAACCAGCAATTCTTAACAACAATAAGCGCGCGAAGATTCTTGCGTTGATTAGAGTCGGTTAATTATGAGAAGACATAGAACCAGTAGAGGAAGACGACGGAGAAGGACTGGACGAGGACGGTGGATGTTATCATAAACACGGAGAACGGAATAGCCGGAGCATATACGCAGAGATCTGGTTGCGCAAGATTTCGGCGGAGTTTCCCCTGAATAATCGAGGATGTCTACTGGGAATTCGGACAGAGTTCCGCCCTGGCCAGGCAAGAACCCTTGGTGAAAATTTCGGCAGAGCGTCGCCCTGGACGGCAGGGTTTTTGGACCGGAAATTTCGGCAGTGTGTCGCCCTGACACAGCAAGGTTTCCCGGTAAAAATTCCGGCAGAGTGTTGCCCCGACCAGCAAGGTTCCTTGGCAAAATTCCGGCAGAGTTTTGCATGGAAAAGACCAGCTTGAGCTTCTACGATGCGAAACTTTCGAGACGGAATCTCCAAAGCACAGGGAACTAATCAAGACAAGGTGTAGTCTAGGTAAGGCTACGACAGGCAGCAAGGTGGAGTTCAAAGATGCAGCAGTGGCAGGGTAGGTGAGGTCAGCGGCAGCAGGGCGGCGCTGTGCTGGTTGCTGTGCTGCAACAAGCTGGAACCAAGCCGAAGCAGCCCAGCGAGCAAGCTACGAAACTTAGAGAGGGGAGAGGGGAGAGGGGGAAAAGGGAATTGGGGCTTGGACGAGGTGCGCAATTTATAGCCAAGGAGGAGGCGGCTTTTGCTTAGGAGCTAATTAAGTGGGCTGGGGAAAGGAATTAAAAAAAAAGAGCTCTTCTACGGTACACTAAATTGAATATGAACCGTGTATTTTTTTTCGATCCAATAGATCAGATTAATTAAAGTTTACTTATACTTCATATGGTACTAGGGTAGTAGAAACACTCTTAACAAATCAACGATTAGATATAATTTATACTACATATTATATACTACCAGTATAATTCACCGTAAAATTTGTCAGAGAGAAAAAACTAAGCTAAAGGCGAGCGGAGAAAGGGATGGGAAAGGAGGAGGCTGAGGGAGAAGAAAGCGAGAGGAAGAGGGAGAAGGCGAGGGTCGTCGGAGTCTCGCGTTAGGTGTCCGCTGGGGATTCCAGAGTGGAAGGAAGGAACGATGCAAGGGTAGGTCACGCTTTGTTGGCTGTTGCATTGCCTTGGGTCAAGTGAGGCTAGCTCAGGGATGGTGGTGACGGCTGACAGTGCATACGGTGAAATTATTGCGTGGGTGTCGCTAGTCTGATGTCACACTCACTAAATTATTTGGTGATGACACACTCAGAGGCACATGGCGTCTCTCGGTTACCTTCCCTTTCCTTGTTGGATTATTTGGGCCAAGCCCATTTGATTGAGACAATAAATCCTAGAAAATCTCAAAGGCCCACCTCATGAGGAGCGTATGCACTAAAGAATAGCATTCATAGCCTAAAGTGGTGAGCACTAGTTTAAATAGTGGAGTGTGCTACACCATGGTAGAACCATGTGGAGAAAAGGGAGAAAAGAATACACACGCCTGCTCGCCTCGCAAGTAGGCTCGGGCGGGGCGCGGGCGTCGCGGCACTGCGTGAATGGTCCGCCGAATTCGGTCCAGGGCTTTGCGTGGCGCAGCCTCCTTTTGCAGATTACTCTTTTGCTACTCGGAATCGCGGTTGTAGTATGAGATAAGGACACCGTAATGCATCCCGTAATGGACTTGATTACGGTATTACTGTGGCTCCTTTATATACTGCGTCGCCGTCATCTGGGTAAAATAGAGTTTTCTGCACACGAACACGTTTTGCCAGTTTCCCTCGCTGCGCCGCCATCAAGTCTGCCCCGTCCCGTACGCCGGCGTGCACCAAATGAACGGAAAGGTGTCTCCGAAACCGCCCGCCTCGCGTTCTTGCACCGGGAGAGGACGAATCAGGTTTTAGGAAGCGCTCGGCGCGATCGCTTCACGCCACCGTCCACGGCTCGTCTTCCTCGACGTTCAGGAGCCCCGCTAGGCATCGCGCTCGATGCGGCGCGCTGGCTCCTCACCTTTGTGCAGACGCTACAACGCTTCATCGCTTCCATCTCGCACACGAGCGATGCGTTACAATGTGTCTACTGTTTATTTTCAATCTATTGATTGTGAGCACATTAGATGGATATATGTGTAGTCTTCTAGCATATGCATCTATAGTATGCTCCTCGTTATTAAATTCTTGATAGTCAATCACATGTTGTTCATGATTTACTTTTGGATTAAATTAAACCTAGATGTGCCTTTAATTCTAACAATCCAAAAACGATTATAGGCGCTTAGGTTTATCAATGGTCGGCTTTGCCGAGGCACCGAGGCCGAAAAATTCACGGTGTGCACTTCAAAAGATGGCGGACAAGGGTCACCTTGTGGCTTACAGCTATGAACGTGTTACGGGTGTCGAACGGCAAACCAGAGGATATGGATCCAACTCACGAAAAGGAGAAGGCATATCGGGATGCCAACACACTCTTTGTGGGAGCCGTTCTTAGTGTTCTTGCCGATCGTCTGCATGCGATGTGTATATGCACATTAAAGACGCCGAAGGAACTATGGGATGCTCAATGCTAAGTTCGGTGCTTCCGATCTTTGTGATGGCTGTATATCATGGAGCAATATCATGACTACAAGATGGTGGATAACCGCTCAGTAGTTGAGCAGGCTCATGAGATACGTGTTCTCGCTAGGGAACTCGAACTTCTCAAAATCCAGTTACCTGACAGGTTTGTGGTCGGGGCATTATTGCCAAATTACCTCCTTCATGGAGGAATTTTGCCACATCTTCAAAACATAAGAGACAAGAGATTTCTGTTGAGAATCGATTGCGTCTCTAGATGTTGAGGAGAAAGCTCGAGCTAAGGATGCACCTGTGAAAGGAACTGAGGGGCGCCTAGCGCCAATGTGGTGCAACTTGATTCTCACATGGCAAGAACAAAGGGAAAAATAAAGCCAAACAAACCACTAATTTCAAGAAGAAGAAGTCAATGAACAAAGATGAGAAGCCTCGCTTTGTTTGCGGTGAGATTGGACACCGGGCCAAACAGTGTCCAAATCGCAAGGGCGAGAAGGGTGAGCAAGCGCGAACTCAAAGTCATCAACGTGACCATTGGCAATACCGGAGGAGGAACTTCCGGGTATGGTAACGCACCTATTGTTCTTTCAAGAAATCAGGACCACCGATTGGTGGATTGATCTGGAGCTAATGTTCATGTGTGTGCTGATCTCTCTTTGTTCTCTTCTTACCAGGCCGTGCGGGATTGCTCCGTGTTGATGGGAAACAGCTCGAATGCTTCGTTCTTGGTGTTGGCACGGTAGATCTGAAGTTTACTTCGGGAAAGATCGTGCAGCTAAAGAACGTGCAGCATGTCCCCTCAATAAATAAAAACCTGGTCACGGCTCCCTTCTATGTAGAGAAGGGTTCAAAGTGGTGTTTGAGTCTAATAAAGTAGTCGTGTCTAAGCATGGACTTTTATTGGTAAAGGCTATGAATGCGGAGGCTTGTTCCGCTTTTCCTTTCGATTTTTGCAATAAAGTTGTGAACCATATTTGTGATATTTCCAATGGAGGTGAAGCCGATGTTTGGCACTCACGGTTATGTCATTTAAATTTTGGTTGTATGACTCGGCTCGCTAGTATGAATTTAATTCCAAAAATTCCTACCGCCAAAGGTTCTAAGTGCCAAAGTTGTGTGCAATCAAAGCAACCTCGCAAACCTCACAAGGCGGAGGAGAGAAACTTGGCACCATTAGAACTCATACATTCAGATCTTTGTGAGATGAATGGTGTGTTGACTAAAGGAGGAAAAAGATATTTCATGACTCGATTGATGATGCATCTAGATACTGCTATGTTTATCTCGTTGAAAACTAAAGATGAGGCTTTAGACTACTTCAAAGTCTATAAGGCTGAAGTTGAAAATCAATTAGAAAGAAAAATCAAAAGGCTTAGGTCGATCGTGGCGGTGAGTACTTCTCTTGAGTTCGACTTATTCTGTAAGGAACATGGAATTATTCATGAGAGGACACCTCCTATTCGCCTGGGCCTAATGGGGTTGCCGAAAGAAAGAACCGCACTCTAACCGATTTGGTAAATGCCATGTTGGACATCATGCGGTCTATCTAAGGAATGGTGGGGGAGGCCTGTTGACTTCTTGTCACGCTTTGAATAAAGTTCCTTCTAAGAATAAGGAGAAAACCTCATATGAAGAATGGGAAGGAGAAAACCATCACTTTCATACTTGCGCACGTGGGGTTGCTTGGCGAAAGTCAATGTGCCCATAACTAAAAAGCGCAAACTTGGACCTAAGACAGTGGATTGTGTCTTTCCTCGGGATACGCCATCTGAGCATTGCCTATAGATTTTTAGTAGTAAAGTCTCGAGGTATCTCGACATGATCGTCGGTACAATCATGGAATCCAGAGATGCCACCTTCTTTGAGGGCATATTTCCCATGAAAGATTTGCATAGCGTTTCTAGTCAAAATCTGAGATAATTCCGAACCTATTGCACAAACCGAGGATTACGAACAGATACCCGAGCAAAATCCCGAGGAGGATGATGGTGAGGCTCCTAGGAGGAGCAAGAGACAAAGGATGGTTAAATCCTTTGGTAATGATTTCACTGTGTACCTTGTGGATGATACTCCCACCTCTATTTCGAAGCTTATGCATCTTCCGATGCAGACTCATTGGAAGGAGGCACCGTGAGTGAGATGGATTCTATTCTGCCTAACGGAACTTGGGAGCTCACAGAATCGCCTTATGGTTGCAAACCTGTGGGCTGTAAGTGGGTGTTCAAAAGAAACTAAGGCCCGATGGTACTATTGAAAAGTACAAGGCTAGACTTGTGGCTAAGGGTTATACGCAAAAGGAAGGAGAGGATTATTTTGATACTTATTCACCTGTTGCTAGGATCACAACCATCCGGTACTTTTATCCTTGGCTGCCTCTCATGGTCTCATTGTCCATCAAATGGACGTGAAGACAGCTTTTCTTAATGGAGAGCTAGATGAGGAGATCTACATGGATCACCAGATGGATTTGTGCTACCCTGACATGAGAGCAAGGTGTGTAAGTTATCAAATCTCTTTATGGCCTTAAACAAGCACCTAAACAATGGCATGAGAAGTTCGATAGAACATTGACACAAGTTGGCTTCATGTAAACGGCCGACAAGTGTGTGTATTATCGCCATGGTGGGGGTGAGGGAGTTATTCTGTGCCTATATGTGGATGACATTTTGATCTTTGGAACAAACCTTGATGTGATCAATGAGGTCAAGTCTTTCCTGTCTGGAAATTTTGATATGAAAGATCTCGGAGAGGCCGACGTGATCTTGAACATCAAGTTAGTCAAAAGTGAGGATGGGATTAGTCTTTCTCAATCCCATTATGTGGAAAAGGTTTTGAGTCGGTTTGGCTATTCGGATAGCAAGCCTTCTCCAACACCTTATGATCCAAGTGTGATTCTTCGGAAAAACAAGAGAATTGCTAGAGATCAAATGAAATACTCTCGAGATCATTGGATCTCTCATGTACTTGGCTAGCGCTACAAGGCTCGATATCTCATTTGCTTGTAAGCAAATTGAGCCGATTTACTTCTAACAGGAGATGATCATTGGCGTGCACTCGAAAGAGTTATGCGTTACTTGGTGGGTACAAGAAATTATGGAATACACTATACCGGTACCCTTCGGTACTAGAGGGTTATAGTGATTCAAATTGGATCTCGATGCTTGATGAGATTAAGGCCACCAAAGGTGGATATGTGTTTACACTTGGTGGGGCGCTGTGTCGTGGAGGTCTTGCAAGCAGACTATTTTGACACGGTCAACTATGGAGGCAGAATTGATTGCATTGGATACGACCAACTGTTGAGGCAGAATGGCTACGTGAACTCTTGATGGATCTTAGGTGGTTGAAAAACCAATACCGGCCATTCTTATGAACTGTGACAATCAAACAGCTTATTGTTAAAGTGAAACGATTCTAAAGATAACTTGAAATCCTCAAGACATGTGAAAAGACGTTTGAAGTCCGTCAGAAATTGAAAAACTCCGGAGTGATAGCATTGGATTATATCCAGGCGGCTAAAAACCTGGCAGATCCCTTCACTAAAGGGCTATCACGGAATGTGATAGATAACGCATCAAAGGAACTAGGCATGAGACCCATGTGAGTTATACCATAGCGGTAACCCAACCTATGTGATCGGAGATCCCGTGAATTAGGTCTGGGAAAAACAAGCTCTTGGTTAACCTGGAGGAGAGTAATTTTCTAACTAGTTCCAAGTGAAGATGCAATACTCTCAAATCTGTATGGCAGGTTGGCTTTTGCCTTAATGTGTTCTCGTTGGCTTTATTTAGCGAAGATGTCATCCTACAGAGCATCTTGAAAGAACACACCTATATGAGTATTGTTGAAAGTCATGATCTATGAGACTTGGGTAATCTCTAGTAAGCTCATGAAGAGACCATGGAGTACGACTTATATGCTCCACCCGAGGAAGCCTATTGGCAGCCTAGTATCACTAAGGCTTTAAATGAAACTCGATCGCACAAAACTTGCAATTCAAGGCTTAGTCCATTGTTCAAGTTGTGGTGAGTGTAATTTGGAGTCCTAGGTGCAATTCAAGGCATAGTCCATTGTCACTTTGAAATCTGGTATATTAACGACTTTGGGAGCAGGCAAGACTCGGTGGGACTTTGAGATCTGGTGGGGATTGTTGGATTATTTGGGCCAAGCCCATTTGATTGAGACAATAAATCCTAGAAAATCTCAAAGGCCCACCTCATGAGGAGCATGTGCACTAGCAATAGTACCACATTGCTAGCCTAAAGTGGTGAGCACTAGTTTAAATAGTGGAGTGTGCTACACCATGGTAGAACCATGTGGAGAAAGGGAGAAAGAATACACAGCGCTCGCCTCGCCTCGCCGGGCCGAGGCCGGGCTCGGGCTCGCACGCAGGCGGGCTCGGGCTCGAGCTCGGGCGGGGGCGGCGGCGAAGCGCGGGCGTGCGGCACCTGCGTGAATGGTCCGCCGAATTCCGGTCCAGGGCTTTGCGTAGGCGCAGCCTCCTTTTGCAGATTACTCTTTTGCTACTCGGAATCGCGGTTGTAGTATGAGATAAGGACACCGTAACAGATCCCGTAATGGACTCCGATCGTGGGACGTTGTAACATCCCAAAATTTTGCTTTTCTTAAATTCATGTGTGATTTGGCACTTTGGTGAATTTTTGGAATCTTCTGGAATTTATTTGGATTTATTTGGAATTTATTTGAATTTATTCCATTTTGAAATAATTAAAGAATTTAATTTTGCAAATAAAATTTTGTTGGAAATATTTTATTTGAGTCCAAAATGATCCAAAATATTTTCCAGAATTTTTCCGAATTTTTCTCGAGTCTTTTGCTATTTTTAATGAATTAAATGAATTATCGGGAATTATTTTAAATATTAATTACTGGAAAAGGACCGACCGGGTCATCGCTCATCCGATCGAGCCCGAGTCGGACTCGAAGTTCGAGTCCGACCGAGCCACGTGACTCGACCGAACCCACTCCCAACCCTAATCAATCCCAACCGTTGGATCAAGATCCAACGGCTGAGATCAGCCCGTACCGGTTCGAGCCATATCCGGCCCGGATCCGATCGCGCCCGGCGATCGTGGCCGTCCGATCGTGCCGCGTGGGCGGCCACGATTCGTCGTCTTCGCCGAGTCAGCCGGACTCGCCGCGCCCGCCGCCGTAACGAACTAGGTTTCCGTCTAGGGCACGAACGCCGAGGCTATTTAAAGCGTGAGACGTCCCCCGAGGTTGCCCTCATCCTTGCGCACCCGTTTCCCCGAGCCATCTCGCCTGAGCCGCCGCCGTTGAGCCGCAATCGCTCGCCGGAGTTGTCTCTTCCCTCCGCTGCGGTTTGCGCCGTTTTCCGCCGTCGTCCGTCGTCTTCCGCCGAGAAGGAGCCCAGATCCGGAGTCCCCGCGACGAGACGCACCCGAAGGGAGGTTTCATCTCGCCGGAGAAGCCCCGTGGCGCCGTAGCCGTGGTCATCGTCTCCAGCTCCGTCAAGCCCGCCGCGTGAAACCATCGCCGTCGCGAGCTCGGAGGACCGTCGAGATCCAGATCGAGCGGTTGAGGTGAGATCACGTGTTCCAAACCCGATTAGATTCGGGACCGTTGGATCAAGATCCAACGGTTCACAATCGCCACGTCTTGTAGCAAAGGCGATTATAGGATTAGATCTGGACCGTCCGATCTAGATCGAACGGCCCATGATCATCGAGTAGTTTCAACGCGTTAACCCTGGATCCAATCCGCGCCGTTGATTTTCAAACCAACGGCCGAGATTGCGCCACGTGTCGGGAAGTTGGACCGACGCGGTCGGGCAAATCCCACGCACGCGTGCGTGTGACGCTGACACGCGGGGCCCGCGTGTCAGAGGGCCCGCATGTCAGTGGCTAACCCAGCCAAGCGCTGACGTCACCCATGACGTCACAGTGGACCCCACCTGTCAGCACCATGGGCTGAGCCCCGCTGACGTCAGCGATGACGTCACCCGAGTGGTCCCACATGTCAGTCTCACGTGGAGTCGTGGACCGAGTCCACGGTAGACCCGAGCCGAGCGTGGACCGAGCCCATGGACCGGCTGACGTCAGCAGGCCAATCAGAGGCTGCCACGTGTCCATGCTGACGCAATAATTAATTTCCGAAAAAGAAAATGATTTATTAATTCGAAATAATGATTTCAGATTTTGTTTCAAACTTCAAACGCTTATAACTTTTGCGTTTCAACTCCGATTTGAGTGATTCAAATTTCTAAATTTGTATAAAATTGAGATCTACTCAAATATGAATTTTATTTAATTTTTGGACTAAAGTTTTTCTCTGTAATATTATTTAATTGATTATTTAAACTTTAATAAATCATAACTTTTGCATTTTAACTCCAAAATTGACGATTCCAGTTTCTAAAAATCCAGAAAATTATGTTCTCTCTGTTTATGGATTTTATTTGGAGTTTTGGGATGTTTTTGCCTAGTGTTTATTTGTGTATTTGCTATTTGCACGCTTTACGAGTAGACGTTGAAGTGCCGGAAGGATTCGAAGGAGAAGTGTTGACTCAGGATCCAACTCAAGACCAAGAGCAAGTGCTTTTTGAAGGCAAGTTGTGCTTTGACCATGTTGATCCTATTTCGAAATCTATTTTGATTTAAACTATTGCATGCTAGTTCAATTAGAAAGATACTTTGTTTAAACATGGGGGTTAGATAAATACCAATTTGTTATATGACACCTTGATTATCTAAGTATGTGCCATGATCCCTTGTCACCCTAGTTGAGGTTTACTAGTTGGACATTATTAAATTGCCAACACGGGTTTAGATCGTTGTAGTATACTGCTTAGACCTGCTACGTGCTCATGACATGATTTTGGATAATCAAATGATAATATTGACTTAATGATATATTGAACCTGTTTTGGAAAAGTATCATGTGATGTTGATGGCACGTGGTGCATGGTAATCAACTGGGGTTTGATAAACGCTGATTTTATGGGGCATGTGGCAAGAGTAATCAGGTGGGCGGTGTGGCATTGGGAGTGTTGATTTGGTTTTGGGTAGTCTTGCCCTGGTCACTCTAAGGACTTAACCTTGCTAGACTTTGAACTGGGTCATACTTGCAACAACATTGCTTGAATTGGACGGCCCTTGTTGACTAAGTCGCTAATGACTCACTTTTTGAGCCTCAGGGTGTCGATTACACCGTTTGTGTGATTGTGCGGGGAGCGTATCGTGGTCGTGGCCAGGTACCCATCTAACGGTGTGTTGGTCCCATACTTCGCCTTAGCTAAGGGAAGGGATGGTGTAGAGCACGAACCGGAGAGGACCACCTGTGTTGTTTGAGGCTTCCGAAAGGCTTTGTTACGGGAACTCGCCTTTGTGGTGTTTGACTGTATCTTGTGGGTAAAGTGCATAACCTCTGCAGAGTGTAGAATCTATTTGAATAGCCGAGTCCACTGATCGGACAATGCTCGGGAATTACTGATCAAGGGTTAGATTTTCTGAAAATAACTTGGATTTGAAAAGTTGGGTTGGTTTAACAATGAAGATGATGGAAATGTGGTTTAGGATGGGAAAAATGTTTGTTAAACTTCTTGAAAAGTTATTTATGCTTTACTTCTTTCTACTGCTTTCGAATCTACTTATATTACTTGTCAAAAGTCATTTCTGCAAATATACCACTGAGCTACTCCTTTGTACTAAGCCATGCATATAGTATATTAGCTTGCATTCATGCATGACTTGCCGAGTACCAAGTACTCACCCTTGCCTCAACACAATACAGTTGAAGAGGAGATTACGCCCGACTTTGGAGGAGGAACTCCAAGAGGACCCGACTACTTAGGGGATGCGAGCCGATCGGTTGCTGTGGTATCTTGGATGGCGCCACTAAGTTTATTTGATTTTCATTGCTATTATTTTTCTCTGAATAAGTTTAGCCTTGAGGCATACATTTTGTAACTTGGCCATAAGGTCGAGTAACCAGTTTAGTTATTTAAATAAAGTACTTTGATAATATCGATTGGTATGATTGTGATATTTACCGATGTTAAGACTGTGTGCACTAGCGGCGTTCTGGACTAGTGCTTGAATACACAGAGGGTCGGATTTGCAAATTCGGGGTCTGACAGAGGTGGTATCGAGCCATACTTATTTGTAGGCTCAACCCTAGCTAGAATGGTCGTAGTGAGGATAAAACCTATTTTCTAAAGCTAAAAAGTTGTCAAGACAAGAAATGACATCTCGACTTATCCCTTCTCTCTTTTCTTGTCTCTTGCTGAAATTTTCCCTTACCTTGTCACAATTTAAAAAATTCCGAGTTCTTAAGTAAAGCACTCTTGTGACAGATGGAGGAAGAGTTCAACTACGTTGATCCGGGAGTTGGTCACGCCGCAGAACTTTGGCACATGCTACAAACTCGGAGATTTTGAGAAGCCCCAATATCAAGTGGAAGTGATCGGACAAGCGGGATTGATCAAGGCTTGTGACGTGAGGATTGAGGTACTGCTAGGAAAAGGGCCAGTGCAATCGCTGATACACTGACCGCCAGGAGATCTACAATGCAGATGGGTATCCAAGAAGTATCACGACGAGCAATGCGGCACATTACCCGTATCTACGCCAGAGAATTTGAGAGTACGGTGTTCCGTTACCATCCGCAAGAGCGATAACCTTCTTGACCGAAGGAGATTCAGGATGAGGATGCCACGGTTACACGCTTGGCACGATTTGTCGTCGCCAGGAGGATGTACTAGATAATACAAGCGAGGAGCTGAAGGCCCGCAAAGGAGATCACGGCGAGAGAAGAACAGATGGCGGAAGCTCAAGAGTATGTGGCACATCTTCTGCGAAGGATTGGCGAGTTGGAGATGACTTTATGCGGACCAGGCCCGTAACCCGATTACTCGAGCTACGAGCGGATCGGAGGAGTCAGATCACGATGAGTACACTGCTCTTCGACTAACATAGAGGACACAGTTGCTTGACAAGGCAATCGTTTCTCGCCAAAGCAACAGCACCCGTAACCAGGCCGGGCAGGTTTTCTCGATCAGTGAGCATAGGTTCTTTCGTGAGACTCCTTAGCCGAGTCGAGTCATAGTATTAAGAGTCACCATTTTGTAGTTTGACGGCTGAGTTAATTCGATTTTGATTTGCTTTGTTTGCTGAGTGTGCATTATGTGTTGCTAGTCCCTTAGGCATTGTACGCATCCATACCAATTTATTAATAATTATGTTGGACCTTAATTTTACGCCTTTCGCCCCGCTTATGTTCGATACTACTTGTCTATTCTTGTGTCCCTCTCATCTCTAAACCTAGAGCAAATCGGCGGATGGTGAACACCGTGGAAACCTTGGAAGCAATGGGAGTGGATCTCGCCAGAAAACCCCAATGATGGAGCACCGGCCGCATGGCTGGATATGCAGAATTTGGAACGTTTCTTGCTGCCCGGACTCGATTGATGCATGCTATGATGCAACAAATGCAGCACGTCCTTTGCTCAGGCCATCGCTAATCAAGTTAATCGGGGACCACGCTTGAATACAAGGTCGCCGGAGTTCATGAGAACTCACCCACCCACTTTCTCTGGGAATGCCAATCCATTGGAGGCCGATGATTGGTTAAGATCAATCGAGAGGAAGTTACACATAGCTCAATGCATAGGAAATGAGAAGGTACTCTACGCTTCTCATCAGCTGGAAGGAACAGCCGCCGAATGGTGGGAGAACTTCTGTGCCACGCAGGAGAACCCTCAAGATATCACTTGGGAAGAGTTCACGGTGCATTCCGACAAAGATCACGTGCCTGAAGGAATCATGGACCTTAAGAAGGAGGAGTTGAGCACTGAAGCAAGGTAATCGGCCCGGTGGCCGACTACGAACAAGTTCACTCAGTTAGCACGCCACGCACTTTTTGAGGATGTAGCGACAGATAAATCCAGGCAGTCGTTTTATGAAGGGACTTAACTCGGGATTGCAAGTAGGGTTGATCACCCACACCTTTCCAGATTTCCAAGAGTTGGTGAATAAGGCACTTATTCTTGAGGACAAGCGCAAGGAACCGGATGAGAACAGAAGCGCAGGATGCAACGACAAGGATCACGCCGAGAACGCATAGCGCTTGAGAGTTGCACCAAATCAATTCTTGATTCCAACCACGAGAATGCAACAAGGACACCATCCCGGCACCAAGACACGCGATCGAACTACTGCACCCCACTTCGCTAGAAACGCTACCCAGGCAAAAGAAGGAACAGTGAGACGCCTGTTACAATCAAGAACGAGCCAGACACTTTGCCATGATTGTCCAAAGAAGACAGCGAGGCGACCCGATTCGCTTCAATCTAGGAATCACCTCAATGAGGACGCCAAAGACTGAGAGCCACACCCCAGACCGTGGTGAGAGGCCGAGTCAACCATGTCACCGCAGATGCCTTTGCGAGAATGCTACTGACGTCGTCTTGGGTAAGTTACTTGTTAACTTCGATACACCTTGATTTTGTTTGACTCTGGAGCTTCGCATTCGTTTGCTTCGCAAGGCTTTGCTACGAAATGATTTAAGGATTGCAAGACTTAGGTGCATGCTTTTAGTTCAAACCCACGGTTCCGAACTCCGAGCGGAAGTAGGATGTTCCGGTGAGAATACTAATAGATGGAATAGAGTTCCTGGCAAACCTTATAATTTTGGAGACCGGACCTTAGACGTCATATTGGGAATGGATTGGTTATCCAAGCACAAGGGTGTATTGGATTGTGGACGAAGGACTATCTCGATCGAGAGCAGTGTGGGAAGAAAGTGGAATTTCAAGCCACTGCGATTAGAGATGGACAGTTGATGGTTAACAGTACCAAGGCAATCGGCATAGAGGATGTCCCAAAGAGGTGAATGAGTACCCAGATGTTTTTCCCGAGGATCTACCTGGTATGCCGCGAGGCGAGGACATAGAGTTTGTGATAGAGCTTGTACTGCACAAAGACCGATAGCAAAGAGACCCTATCGGATGTCCACCGAGGAGTTGGTAGAAATGAAGAAACAACTAGAGGAGTTAATGGAGAAAGGATTTATCGAGACCAAGTTAGTCGCCGTAGGGAGCACGATTTTGTTTGTCAAGAAGAAGGGCGGGAGTTTCGGGATGTGCATTGACTACAGTGCACTCAATGAAGTCACCGTGAAGAATAAGTATCCGCTACCAGTGATTGATGATTTGTTTGATCGATTAAGAGGAGCCGGAGTTTTCTCCAAGATTGATACGAGATCGGGATACCATCGATTGAAGATCCGATCGGAGGATATTAGAAGATCGCATTCTCGTCAAGATATGGACATTACGAGTTCTGATTATGTCCTTTGGGTCAACGAATGCACCGGCTTATTTCATGAATATGATGAATAAGGTGTTCATGGAATATTTGGACAAGTTTGTCGTCGTGTTCATAGACGATATCCTAATCTACTCCAAGGCAGGAGGATGAACATGCCGAACACTTAAGGCGAGTTTTGGAAAAGTGAGGAACGACAACTTTTCGCCAAGTTCAAGCAAGTGTGATTTTTGGAAGGACAAGGTGGAGTTTCTTGGACATGTAATGACCGCGGAAGAGTCGCCGTGGATCCAAGCAAAGTAGAAGGCGTGTTACATTGGGAGCGGTAGAAGGCGTGACCCAGTTCGGAGTTTCCTTGGAATGGCAGGATACTATCGCCCGTTTCATCGAAGGCTTTTCGACAATTGCGAAACCTCTTACGCAGCTGAAGAAGGAAAAGAAGTTTGCATGGGCGCTTGAGAATGTGAGAAAGGATTTGAGAGTGAAGAAGCGATTGACATCGGCACGGTGTTAGTTCTCTGGGATGTTGCTCAAAGCTTCGATATTTATTGTGACGCATCGCGCCAAGGACTTGGATGTGTCTTGTCTGAGAATGGAAAGGTCGTCGCTTATGCATCAAGGCGATTGAGGCCGCATGAGGAAAATTATCCGACACATGACCTAGAGTTAGGCTGCCGTAGTGCATGCTTTGAAGTTATGGCGTCACTATCGATTGGAAACAGATGTGAAGTATATACGGATCATAAGAGCCTTAAGTACATATTCACCCAGTCGGATCTGAATATGAGGCGAGAGGAGATGGTTAGAGTTGATCAAGGACTATAATGTTGGAATCCATTACCATCCGGGAAGGCCAACGTAGTAGCCGATGCTCGAGTCGGAAAAGCCATACCGTGAGTACGTTGCTAGCCACAAGTCGGGATGAGTTATGTGAGGATTTCCGGGAAAATGAAGATTGAGGTTGTACCTAGCGGATTCTTGGCCGCATTGGAAGTAAAGCCTACTTTAGAGGACCAGATCCGAGAAGGGCGGAAGGATGATGACGGGATCCGCGAGGATTAAGTCCAAAAGGAGGAAGGCAAGGCGAGAGGACTTCAAATTGGATGAGCGAGGCACGTTGTGGATGAAGGATCGCATCTGTGTGCCTAACAAAAAGGAGTTAAAGCAAGCGATTACGGAAGAAGCCCATGACTCAAGTACTCAATTCATCCTGAAGCGCCAAGATGTATCGGGATCTGAAGGAGAGATGCAGTGGCCGAGTATGAAACGAGAAGTTGAGAGCATGTTGCATTGTGCGACGTATGCCGGAGAGTCAAGGCAATGCATCGAGACCAAAGCAGGATTGCTACAAATACCGGGAATACGAGTGGAAGTGGGAGGAAATCGGAATGGATTTCATTACGGTTTTGTCGAAGACTCAAGGAGGTTATGACTCCATATGGGTTATAGTGGATCGCTTGACTAAAGTAGCCCATTTTATCCCGTGAAGACCATTTACTCGGGAGATAAGTTAGCGAGTTGTACATGATCGAGGATTGTTTGTTTGCACGGAGTGCCAAAGAGGATTGTATCGGACGAGGTACCCAATTTACCTCAAGGTTACGGAATAAGTTGCATGAAGCCATGGGAACCCGTTTAAACTTGATCTGCCTTATCATCCACAGGCGGATGGAATGAGGCAGAAAGAGTCAACCCGGTCTGGAAGATATGTTGAGAGCTTGTGCATTGGCTTATGCTACCTCTTGGGATAAGAGTTTGCCGTCTGTAGAGTTTAGTTACAACAATAGTTATCGAGGCTAGTTTCTGAGATGTCACCTTTTGAGGCCTTTGTATGGTCGACTGTCGGACGCCATTGAATTGGAATGAGACCGTGCGCCGTGTCTTTGGACCTGATATTCTTCAAGAGGTGAAGAGCAGATCGCCATGATTAGGGAAAGGTTGAAGATAGCCCAATCTCGACAGAAGAGTTATCTTGACAATCGTCGCGAGATTTGAGTTTTGAACCGAAGACTTTGTATACCTCGAGTTACGCCTCTCGGGGAGTTAAGAGGTTCCATGCCAAAGGGAAACTTGCACCCGTTATGTTGGACCATTTAAGATTTTGAGCCACAGAGGCGAAGTTGCTTATCGGCTAGAGTTGCCACAATCGTTGGCAGGAGTACATGATGTATTCCATGTGTCCCGATTGAAGAAGTGTCTCCGAGTTCTGAGGAGCAGAACCATTGAGTCAATTGAGTTGCAAGAGGATTTGACTTATAAGGAGTATCCCGTGGGGATTCTAGACACAATGGATCGAGAAACTAGAAACAAGTCAACCCGTTTCAGTAGAGTTCGATGGAGCAACCATGCAGAGAGCGAAGCGACTTGGGAGCCTTGAAGAGGATTTGAAGAAAGAATTTCCAAACCTATTCCTTTAGTAAGCCACGAATCTCGGGACGAGATTCTATTAAGAGGGGAGGTTTGTAACATCCCAAAATTTTGCTTTTCTTAAATTCATGTGTGATTTGGCACTTTGGTGAATTTTGGAATCTTCTGGAATTTATTTGGATTTATTTGGAATTTATTTGAATTTATTCCATTTTGAAATAATTAAAGAATTTAATTTTGCAAATAAAATTTTGTTGGAAATATTTTATTTGAGTCCAAAATGATCCAAAATATTTTCCGAATTTTTCTGAATTTTTACGAGTCTTTTGCTATTTTTAATGAATTAAATGAATTCGGGAATTATTTTAAATATTAATTATTTGGAAAAGGACCGGCAAGGTCGATTCTTTCATTCATCCGATCGAGCCCGAGTCGGACTCGAAGTTCGAGTCCGACCGAGCCACGTGACTCGGCCAACCCACTCCTAACCCTAATCAATCCCAACCGTTGGATCAAGATCCAACGGTGAGATCGGCCCGTCTGGGTTCGAGCCGTATCGGCCGGATCCGATCGCGCCGTCGCGATCGTGGCCGTCGATCGTGCCACGTGGGCGGCCCGCGATTTCGTCGTCTTCGCCGAGTCGAGCCGGACTCCGCCGCGCCCGCCGCCAGTAACGAACTAGGTTTCCGTCTAGGCACGAACGCAGAGGCTATTTAAAGCGTGAGGCGTCCCCGAGGTTGCCCTCATCCTTGCGCACCCGTTTCCCGAGCCATCTACTTTGAGCCGCCGCCGTTGAGCCGCAATCGCTCGCCGGAGTTGTCTCTTCCCTCCGCTGCGGTTTGCGCCGTTTTCCGCCGACGTCCGTCGTCTTCCGCCGAGAAGGAGCCCAGATCCGGAGTCCCCGCGACGAGACGCACCCGAAGGGAGGTTTCATCTCGCCGGAGAAGCCCCGTGGCGCCGTAGCCGTGGTCAGCGTCTCCAGCTCCGAATCAAGCGGTAGCCGCGTGAAACCATCGCCGTCCGCGAGCTCGGAGGACCGTCAGATCGAGATCGAGCGGTTGAGGTGAGATCACGTGTTCCAAACCCGATTAGATACGACCGTTGGATCAAGATCCAGCGGTTCACAATCGCCACGCGTCGTAGCGATGCGATTATAGGATTAGATTCGGACCGTCCGATCTAGATCGAGCGGCCCATGATCATCGAGTAGTTTCAACGCGTTAACCCCTGGATTCAATCCGCGCCGTTGATTTTCAAACCAACGGCCGAGATTGCGCCACGTGTCGGGAAGTTGGGCCGACGCGATCGGCGGCGAATCACGCACGCAGCGTCGTGTGGACGCCGACACGCGAGGCCCGCGTGTCGGAAGGGCCCGCATGTCGATGGCTAACCCAGCCAGCGGCGTCACCCATGGCGTCACGATGGACCCCACACTGTCGACACCATGGGCTGAGCCCGTGACGTCGGCGATAGCGTCACCCGAAAGTGGTCCCACATGTCAGTCTCACGTGGAGTCGTGGACCGAGTCCACGGTAGACCCGAGCCGGCGTGGACCGAGCCCATGGATCACCGACGCCGCAGGCCAATCAGAGGCTGCCACGTGTCCATGCTGACGCAATAATTAATTTCCGAAAAAGAAAATGATTTATTAATTCGAAATAATGATTTCAGATTTTGTTTCAAACTTCAAACGCTTATAACTTTTGCGTTTCAACTCCGATTTGAGTGATTCAAATTTCTAAATTTGTATAAAATTGAGATCTACTCAAATATGAATTTTATTTAATTTTTGGACTAAAGTTTTTCTCTGTAATATTATTTAATTGATTATTTAAACTTTAATAAATCATAACTTTTGCATTTTAACTCCAAAATTGACGATTCCAGTTTCTAAAAATCCAGAAAATTATGTTCTCTCTGTTTATGGATTTTATTTGGAGTTTTGGGATGTTTTTGCCTAGTGTTTATTTGTGTATTTGCTATTTGCACGCTTTACGAGTAGACGTTGAAGTGCCGGAAGGATTCGAAGGAGAAGTGTTGACTCAGGATCCAACTCAAGACCAAGAGCAAGTGCTTTTTGAAGGCAAGTTGTGCTTTGACCATGTTGATCCTATTTCGAAATCTATTTTGATTTAAACTATTGCATGCTAGTTCAATTAGAAAGATACTTTGTTTAAACATGGGGGTTAGATAAATACCAATTTGTTATATGACACCTTGATTATCTAAGTATGTGCCATGATCCCTTGTCACCCTAGTTGAGGTTTACTAGTTGGACATTATTAAATTGCCAACACGGGTTTAGATCGTTGTAGTATACTGCTTAGACCTGCTACGTGCTCATGACATGATTTTGGATAATCAAATGATAATATTGACTTAATGATATATTGAACCTGTTTTGGAAAAGTATCATGTGATGTTGATGGCACGTGGTGCATGGTAATCAAGCGGGTTTGATAAACGATTTTATCGGGGCATGTGGCAAAATGTCAGGTGGGCAGTGTGGCATTGGGAGTGTTGATTTGGTTTTAGGGTAGTCTTGCCCTGGTCACTCTAAGGACTTAACCTTGCAAGCCTTTGAACTGGGTCATACTTGCAACCACATGGGCTGGAATGGGACGGCCCTAGTTGACTAAGTCGCTAAGGACTCACTTGTGGAGCCTCAGGTGTCGATTACACCGTTTGTGTGATTATGCGGGGGAAGCGTATCGTGGCTGTGGCAGTACCCATCTAACGGTGTGTTGGTCCCATACTTCGCCTTAGCTAAGGGAAGGGATGGTGTGAAACCTGAACAGGAGAGGACCACTGTGTTGTTTGAGGCTTAGAAAGGCTTTATTACTGAGAACTCGCCTTTGTGGTGTTTATTTGTATCTTGTGGGTAAAGTGCATAACCTCTGCAGAGTGTAGAATCTATTTGAATAGCCAGGAGTCCACAGTCTTGGACAATGCTCGGGAATTACAGTCAAGGGTTAGATTTTAAGAAAATAACTTGGATTTGAAAAGTTGGGTTGGTTTAACAATGAAGATGATGGAAATGTGGTTTAGGATGGGAAAAATGTTTGTTAAACTTCTTGAAAAGTTATTTATGCTTTACTTCTTTCTCTTGCTGAATCTACTTATATTACTTGTCAAAAGTCATTTCTTTGCAAATATACCTGAGCTACTCCTTTGTACTAAGCCATGCATATAGTATATTAGCTTGCATTGTGCATGACTTGCGAGTACCAAGTACTCACCCTTGCCTCAACACAATACCAGTTGAAGAGGAGATTACGCCCGGCTTTGGAGGAGGAACTCCAAGAGGACCCGACTACTTAGGGATCTGAGCCGATCGGTTGCACGTGGTATCTTTGGATGGCGCCACAGTTTATTTGATTTTCATTGCTATTATTTTTCTCTGAATAAGTTTCGCCTTGCAGGCATACATTTTGTAACTTGGCCATAAGGTCGAGTAACTTGATTTAGTTATTTAAATAAAGTACTTTGATAATATCGATTGGTATGATTGTGATATTTACCGATGTTAAGACTGTGTGCACTAGCGCGTTCCTGGACTAGTGCTGAATACACAGAGGGTCCGGATTTGCAAATTCGGGGTCCCGACAGACGTCCTCGAGTCGTGTTCGGTTACGGACTGTTACCAGGGCTCCTTTATATACTGCGTCGCCGTCATCTGGGTAAAATAGAGTTTTCTGCACACGAACACGTTTTGCGGTTTCTCGCTTTGCGCGCCATCAAATCTGCCCGTCCGTCTGGCGTGCAGTAACGGAAAGCGAGTCTCGAAACCGTCCGTCCTCGCGTTCTTGCACCGGAGAGGGCGAATCAGGTTTTGGGAAGCGCTCGGCGCGGATCGCTTCCACGTCACCGTCACGGCTCGTCTTCCTCGGCGTTCGAGAGCGGTGCTAGGCATCGCGCTCATGGCGGCGCTTAGTCCTCGCTGCATCAGACGCTACAACGTCATCGCTCCATCTGCACCACGAGCGATGCGTTACAATGTGTCTCTTTGTTTATTTTCAATCTATTGATTGTGAGCACATTAGATGGATATATGTGTAGTCTTCTAGCATATGCATCTATAGTATGCTCCTGTTATTCGTTACTGATAGTCAATCACATGTTGTTCATGATTTACTTTTGGATTAAATTAAACCTAGATGTGCCTTTAATTCTAACATTCCTCACAATCAGATAAATTTACTCGAAAATTATCGGTTCAAAAAATTTTAATTAAAAAAAATTCGGCTCAAAATTCTTTCGGATCAAAAGTTTCGACGAAAAAAGCTTTCGGTTTGAAAACGTTTGAAAAAACTTTCAAAAATGATTCAAAATACTTTCTATTAAAAAAACTTAGGGAAAATTTGAGAGAAAAAAAATTAGTTTAAGGTGAAAGGAAACAAAGGAAGAAAGAGGGATGACGCCAGGTGTGGCGACGAGAGACTTTTAGCAATTCTGGAAATGAATTGATTTCTGTGATAGACTGTCGAAACGTAGAATGAACTGGCTGCTGGGCCATCCCTGCTGGACCTAGCCTAGCCCTACAATGGCCTAGCAAGGCTGGCCCAGTTAAGGTACCATTTAAGTTTTTTTTCTAACAAATTCTTAATTTATATCAAGTACCTGTGCTAACGCACGAATTTCAAATAAAACTATTTAATTCATGCATGAATCAGGGAAAGTTCCTGCGTTTCAAACGAATCTAAAGTTGAATGCCAAAGATTTGATCTACGCTAATGTTGAGTGCAAAAGATGGTGGTAGAGAGCTCCACATCAGCACATCACATCTCAACCGTCTGATTTCATATCTAACGGCCACAAATGCATGTAAAATAGATACCCTCAATATAATATTCAATCTAGAGCCACCTACAACTTTATATATATTCGTAAGGAATACTACTTATATTAAACTTGTCAAGTTTTCGGGTCGCTCGGTGTGTCCATGTCGGTTTCGGGTCGCCCGCGTGCATCCTTTGCCTTTTTTTGCGCACGACGTGTGGCACACCACATGGCGCAATGAGAGCAGGCCATCGCCTTTGCCGGCCGTATCTTGAAAGAGGCCCCGAAAAATGTATAAATTATGAATTCCTTCGGCTCCTTTATGAAAAGAACCCCAAAAAAAATATATTTAGGTCCTTTTTCCGCGAAAATACCCCCAAAAAATTAGATTCTGCCGATTTCTTTCCGAAAAGGACCTAGAAGCCCCGAAAATTGCATAAATTTTGAATTTCACTGGTTTCTTTTGGGAAAGCCTTTAGAAATTCTAAAAATTACATCTAGGTCCCTTTTTACGAAAAACCCCCTAAAAATCCCGAATTCCTCTTACTTTTTTTTTTCTAAAAAGGTGGAAAAAATCAGCGAATCTAAAATTTTGAATTTCATCGTTTCCTTTTGGGAAAGCCTTCAAGAATTCTAGAAATTACATCTAGACATAATTTCCCGAAAAGATCCCCAAAAATTCTGAATTCCGCTTAAACTTTTAGGGGAAAAGGTAAAATAACAGAAAATCCAAACTTTGCATGTGCCTTTGGGAAAAGGGCCCCAAAATTCCTAATAATTACATAGATTCTGGATTTCGCCGGTTCCTTTTAGGAAAGCCTTCAAAAATTCAAAAGAACACACATGTAGGTTCCCGAGAATTTTAAAAATTATATATAGATCTAAAAAAAATCTTCAAAAATTATTTTATTACCGCGTGGACGCGACGCGGTGTGCCGCACGCTCTTGTATTATTAAAATTAAACAAGCAAATAGAAGGGTCATGAATTCTCGATTTCTGTAATATCCCGAGTATTTCTATACTCGAGTCACTGTACATTTGTACTCAAACACTGTTCAATAATACACTGTTCTTGTGTGTTTCTGTATCTTGAGCGATTGTACTCGTTCGGGATCTAAAAGAACCATTCAACTTATTTAGCGTCACTCAAAATCAATTTCCCATTTGATCGCCGACAAGTGTTTTCGGTGATTGAATTCAGTTTTCGAGCTCTTGCGAAAGTATCTTGTACGTCGACTTAAATGTTCTCTTCTCTCGTCATACGAAGTACAAGTTGCCTAGTTTAGTGGGAACTTAAAAATCTTCAAAAGGAGTTAAGGATCCGTTTAATCGGAGCTTGTAAACTTTGATCGCGGTCACATTTAAACTACCCGACTCAATTAATTTCACTCTCATGAGTAATTGCAAATTGAGTTGAATAAGTGTCAAAGTTACCCTAATAGCTTCCAAAATCCTTTGGAATAATTAGTAATCAACTTTGGAAGCTTTAACCTTCAAGGTTTGTCACTTGACCAAAATACCCCTTGTAAGTGCATAGTGTTTTAAGCATGTGCTCAAGCAAACCAACAGCCAACACTCATTTCCTCCATCCCTCATGTCCCAAGCAAGGGAGAAGGAGAAAGAGAAGAAGAAGGCCACCCAAATCCGCGGATTAAGGCGATTCAACCGAAGCGAAAATCGAATCGGAGGCTGGATTTGGCGTCCTCATCGCGTTCCCCATCTTCTCAACCCCTTCAAGTGAGTATTCCATCGAGATTCATCGATGTCTCTTGGAGTTCCCGTGGTGCTTTTACAATCGACTGATTTCTTGACTCCGGGTCGATCCTCTTGCCGTAGCTACGACTCTTTTCTCCTGTAGCAACCGCATTTCATCAAGTTTTCCCAAACCCTAGCCTAGGCCATGTCTAGGTACCATGTGTTCAACGCATCGCATAGCAATTACGCTTTAAAATCTAGACTCAGTCGTCGTTAGGTCCGTTTAACTCTATAGTCGACACGGCTTTTAGCCATCTTCAAAATCGAGCATGCTCTCGCTAGGTCTTCGGTTTGTCGGAGTTCTAGTGAGGTAGAGCATGTATAGATTTTTCCCATAGCACTACGGTAGCTAGAGCCGCTATCGGAAGAATCGAATTCAATTACGATAAGCGGATTTTATTTTATTTAATTAGGTGTTAAGTGTTTTCACAAAATACTAGGAGTCAGTAGCTTGAATCGGCGATTCTATTAGCTCTTCGATAGCCGTAGTCGCGATCAGAAGAGTCAGAATTCAATTTGTCGCATCCTACACAAAGTTGTCAGCTCTAGGTCACTCTATTTGCGAAAAATCGTAGAGGTCCGATGACCAAATGGATAGCCCCTATAGCTTTCTAGCTAGTAGAAAGCCAGATAAAAAAATACGGAGTTTAGTTTTGACCATTTTGCAAAGCATACTTTCTTGCTCTAGAGTCTCAATTGGTTGAATAAAATCCTAGAGCTCCGGAGCACGAATCGACTTCACCATTAGTCTTCTTAGAGGCTAAAACAGTGGCTAAAAATGCTAGATTTGCATTTTAGCACTTCGCATTTTATTTTAATAATTAGAGGGCCCAAAGCCGTTCTTGGCTTTTAAGCTTGATTCGCCTCGTTTAAGGTCCCTAAGGTTGAAAGCATGCTTCTCGTGTGGTTTAGATCCCATTTTGGCCCTTTTCGGACTTTTGTCGTGCCGGGTAAATCTGGGAGTTACGCGGACGTTTGATCAAAAGTCCGAGTAGGTTAAGTCAATTTTGGCGGTGATTGGCTCCGATAAGTCATTATTACCTCCAAGTGTCTAGCTGCGGGTCGAGCGAAGTTTCACGACATTCTTGATCAAAGCGACCTTTTGGCGGTTTTGGTCGTTTTGGTCGATTAGCAGTCGTTTTGATTGTTTTGGCCGTTTTGCGAATTCGATGCAAATTGCTAATCTACCGAGCGTTTTAGTTAGGTGTTGAGTGTTCGAACCGTATCGGGAACCCACACGCGGATTCGATCGGCGTTTGGACTCAATACGGACTCAAAAGCGGTTTTGTCGGAAATTACTCGCGGTTTTCATTTTGATTCAATTTTGGTCAATTTCATTAGGAATTGCTTTGCAACCGATCCAACTAAGTCCTAAATATCTTGCTTTAGCTTGTTGCGTTGTCGGAAACCTGTTTTGCGCAAAAATCCGCCAAAATTGGCCGTTTAACGGATTTAGACAAAGCGATCGTTTTCTGCCGTTTCGGCAAATTTGTCGCTTTTAGGGCGAAAGGTTTTTCTTCGATCTTTCGAGCGCTTTAGCACCTAGTTATGTACCTGAGGCCATATTGAGGCTCCACATGCAAATTTAATTGCATTTGTCTTCAATTTACGTATTTTTATTCACGTAAGTAAAGAATACGCCTTTTTTCGTTTTAGCTCGGTTGATCATTTCAACTTCAAACAAGTTCAATAAGTCCCATTAGGTATGTTATACCTATTTTTAGGTATTTCACTAAGTTTAGTTGGGTTTTACTTCATTTTGCACGTTTTAATCCATTTTGGCACTTGTTCGGCCGAAATGGACATAATAGGTCATAGTTTCACATTTTCTTCGTTTTCTTCATTTCTTTCTCCTTTAAATATTTAAGTGGGTCTTATTTGATGTTTAGTTGGCATTTGTGCATTTAAATCTTGCTTTTGCTAAGTTGTATTTCTTTTGTCGTTTTGTTGCTTTGGCCAGATTAGAGGCTAGCGAGTGGGCTTCGCCTCGAACGACCGAACATCATCCGGACATCACCGAAGTGCAACAACAAGGCAAGCACCTCCTTTGACCATCTTGAAACCTATATTTCCACGATGTTTACTTTGATTTCTCAAACTATATGCATTGTTTATATTCAAAAGAAAGTGCTAGTTTGTGGGAATGGTAGATATACCACGATTTGGTGGTTTTTCCTCAATTAAATTCCCAGAGTTCATTGATAGCCTTAGTAGGGTTGGACAATTAATAAAATGTCACTTGGCTATAAACGACTTAGTAAATGCATATGCTTAGACACTGCAATAGAGATGAGCAAAGTCAGTCATTTACCAAATGCTCAAAACTTATGATAATTATGCTTGGTTTTGGAAATGTGACTTGTAAAGGTAATTTGATAAAAATGTGCAGTGTCTAGTTGGTAATTAGACTTGGCGGGAGGTATAATATGTGCTAGTTAAACATGGTGGCGAATGGTTGGCGAGTTAAGTGGAGTTCCCCGCTTGAGTCACTAGGCAAAAATATAAGGACCCGAACTTGTGACGGTTTTGAATGAACACCGTGCAACGGCGCAATCTTGGGATGGGGCAGCCTTTGTTTTAGTACCTGAAGTGTGAGGGGATAGCCATGCCTGTTGATAGGCGAAGTGTGGACCTTTTCCGTGTTGAGCGATCGGCGCGGTGTGTGTCCTCCACGACCCGCCCGTATGCACCTTCGTGAGTGCGCTTGTACTTATGCGGCGAGGAATCGCTCCGATTCATGTTTGATTGATACAACGGTGTACGCCTTGCTATGGGATAATGCGCGGCAAAACTTCGCCGTCGTCACGATGGATATTCCGTGGCGCCTGAGTGGTGGTTGGCCTCTTATCGCCATAGTAGTCGGTTTATCGTCGCCGGTCTTTGGGGTGTGGCTATAGCCTCAGCGATGGGAAAGAATAGATCATTCTTGTATATCGGATACCTCGTGTATCGCGTGTACCACTGGATGACGAGGATGCAAGTCCGAGTTGTGTTTGGGTAAAGTGCGCAAACTCTGCAGAGTATCAAATAATTCTAATCGATTAGCCGTGCTCACGGTTTATGAGCAAATCTTCTTTAATCATATCAAGTATAGAAATTTGGTTTGGTTTTGAAAATGAAAAATTATCTCGAGTCGATATAAAGTATGTGGTTGAATCACGGTACTTGATGGATTTGTGGATATGTGGATATGATACTTGGAGGATTTATGAATATGTATGGATGTCGATTCAGATCCCAGTGCGACCATGGATGGTGGCATTTGTGGAGCTCGATTGTTATTTATCTTTGTAAATATGTTTTATTCAAGCTGCTGTCTTTCAAATTATGTATTACATTTCGATGAAGCTGCTTCAAATCTGCTTTTACGCAATAGACTTAGTGTAGTAGCCATTTCAATCGTATCATTTGCATATTAATTATAATTGCATACACTAAAGTCTTGCGAGTACATACGTGTACTCACCGTTCTCGCTAACCCTTTTTCCACGAGAGGAAGGTAATGATGATGTCGGATGATGGCGAGCCCCTTTTATGCGAGTGTTGCGGCCGTAGGTCTTCCCTCGATCGATAGCTTTGTGGGGTGGTCGGGCCAGTGCTTGGTTGTCTTTCTTTTGTTTCATTGTCCATTTGTACTTCTTTTGGTTTCGTAATGCACTTGTTCAAGATTTATACCTAGTTATGTAAATTAAATTAGTTTATCTTTTCGTGCATTGATACTCGGGTTGTGGAGTGCGCGATCTTTGAGCTCTTGATCCAGGGATCGATGTCCAGATGCGTCTGCACCGGTCGAAGCTAAGTGTTCGATCCGTCGATCGAATTTTAGATTCGGATTTTCGATGTCGAGGCTTCCTGTTGCTATACGGTGCTATACGCTCTGATGAAGCGGCGTCTGATGCGGTATAGGAAGAGGGTGCTCACGGCGTTGGTATCGAGCCAATGACTGCAGGAAGACTTAGTTAGCACAGTCGTTAGACTTAGGAGCAGATTTTCCTCTCAAAATTTATTTTAAAGTTACAAATCTTAATTGGAAAATGTAGAATGCTATTCTTGTCCATTCTATAGCTTTTCTCTTATCTACTTTTCAAAATGAATCGATCTTAATCCAAATTTCAAAATTTGTTTCTTTCTTCTATCTTGTTCAAAAGAATTAGAAGGAACACGGGTTTAGCTCGAGAATGGAGTTAAGGTTAGATGTCTGTGATTGTAATTAGGGATTATTTTATCGTTTCCCTGAGTTGGTTTTTGAATTGGTTCTTATGCTTCTTTGAATGAATGCTTTTAGTATGTTTTTGTTTATGAGTGCATCCTTTGGAATCAATCATTACGCACCTGATAGCCTTGGGTGTCATTGGCGATCTTAATTTGGTTGAAGAGTTTGAAGCTCAATCTAGAAGTGGTTGAGTATGGTTACATTTCGCTTTAGCCGTACAACCCACTCTAGAGTCTCGCATTCGAGCAGCTCAACTCCAGGATGATCTTGTGATTGAGATTAGACGCCCGATTGGTGAAGATGGCGCATCTCTAGGTTTCTCTGAGAGGTCCGATGGGCTGATCATGCATGGGCAGCGGATGTATGTCCCAGATGATATAGAGATCAAGGAGTTGATCTGTCGAAGCCCATGATACCCCTCTCTCTGCTCATCCTGGCGGCACTCAAGATGTACGGGACCTTCGTGAGCAATTCGGTGGCGAGGTATGAAGAAGGAGATCGCGGCTCATGTGGCACATTGTGATGTGTGCCGGCGTGTCAAGGCTGAACATCAAAGGCCGGCGGATTACTTCAGCCATTGCAGATCCCTCGAGTGGAAGTGGGAAGAGATTGGGATGGATTTCATTACCGGCCTACCGAGGTCCTCACTTGATCCACGACTCTATTTGGGTGATCATTGACCGTCCTGGACCAAGGTAGCTCATTTCATCGATTCGTACCACCTAATGCAGAGCCAAGCTAGCGGAACTCTATTTGCATAATATTGTTCGGCTCCATGGAGTTCCAAAAGTCAGAGTCTCTGTCCGTGGTTCACAGTTCACCTCCAGATTTTGGGAGAGTTTGCAGTCCATTCTTGGCACTAAGCTATCCATCAAGATCGCTTACCATCCCCAAGCGACGAATGACGGAAAGGGCAAACCAAATCCTTGAAGACATGCTAAGGGCTTGTGTCTTTGTGCTCTGACAAGTCGTGGGAGAAATGCTTGCCATTTGCTTTGAGTTCTCCTACAACAACGATCATCAAGTCAGTCTTGAGATGTCGCCTTCGAGGCTCTTTATGGCAAGAAGTGCGAACGCCACTGCTTTTGGTGCGAGGTTGGTGAGAGGCAATTCTTGGGCCACCATGATTGAAGAGGCTGAAAGGCAAGTCGGCTTGATTCGGGACCGGTGAGAGAAGCTCAGTCTCGTCGGAAGAGCTATCTTGATCGTCGGCGCGCCGCGAGTTGAGCTTTGTGGTGGGTGACTTTGTCTACCTCAAGGTCTCACCACTCCGCGGTACTCGCATGATTCCAAGTCCGCGGGAAGCTAGCCCCGCGATACATCGGTCCGTTCGGATTCTTGAGAAGGTTGGTGTTGTGGCTTATCGGCGAGCTACCGCCACATCTTTCGGACGTTCACGATGTGTTCCACGTGTCCCAATTGAAGAAGAGTCTTGGGTTCCATCGAGAGTTACCCAATTGGACCATCTTGATTTGCGGCCGATCTTCGTATCGAGAGTATCGATCCGTATTCTCGTGACGGTGGCGTCACACTCATGATTAGGTTATCAAGATGCTCAAGGTCGGTGGAGCAACCATTGAGAAGATGAAGCCACGTGGAGCGTGAAGACCATATTCAGGCGAGAATACCCGACTTTCTTCGAGAGGATTAGCAATCTCGAGGACGAGATTTTTGTAAGAGGGTAGATGTAATATCCCGAGTATTTCTATACTCGAGTCATCATACATTTGTACTCAAACACTTTGTTCAATAATACCTTTGTTCTTGTGTGTTTACGTATCTTGAGCGATTGTACTCGTTCGGGATCTAAAAGAACCCTTCAACTTATTTAGCGTCACTCAAAATCAATTTCCCATTTGATCGCCGACAAGTGTTTTCGGTGATTGAATTCAGTTTTCGAGCTCTTGCGAAAGTATCTTGTCACGTCGACTTAAATGTTCTCTTCTCTGTCCTACGAAGTACAAGTTGCCTAGTTTAGTGGGGAACTTAAAAATCTTCAAAAGGAGTTAAGGATCCGTTTAATCGGAGCTTGTAAACTTTGATCGCGGTCACATTTAAACTACCCGACTCAATTAATTTCACTCTCATGAGTAATTGCAAATTGAGTTGAATAAGTGTCAAAGTTACCTAATAGCTTCCAAACTACTTTGGAATAATTAGTAATCAACTTTGGAAGCTTTAACCTTCAAGGTTTGTCACTTGACCAAAATACCCCTTGTAAGTGCATAGTGTTTTAAGCATGTGCTCAAGCAAACCAACAGCCAACACTCATTTCCTCCATCCCTCATGTCCCAAGCAAGGGAGAAGGAGAAAGAGAAGAAGAAGGCCACCCAAATCCAGCGGATTAAGGCGATTCAATAAGCGAAAAATCGAATCGGAGAATTTGGATTTGGCGCCTCATCGCGTTCCCCATCTTCTCAACCCCTTCAAGTGAGTATTCCATCGAGATTCATCGATGTCTCTTGGAGTTCCCGTGGTGCTTTTACAATCTGACCTGATTTCTTGACTCCGGGTCGATCCTCTTGCAGTAGCTACGACTCTTTTCTCCTGTAGCTCGCATTTCATCAAGTTTTCCCAAACCCTAGCCTAGGCCATGTCTAGGTACCATGTGTTCAGCATCGCATAGCAATTCTGCTTTAAAATCTAGACTCGGTCGTCGTTAGGTCCGTTTAACTCTATAGTCGACACGGCTTTTAGCCATCTTCAAAATCGAGCATGCTCTCGCTAGAGTCTTCGGTTTGTCGGAGTTCTAGTGAGGTAGAGCATGTATAGATTTTTCCATAACATACGGTAGCTAGAGCCGCTATCGGAAGAATCGGAATTCAATTCGATGGCGGATTTTATTTTATTTAATTAGGTGTTAAGTGTTTTCACAAAATACTAGGAGTCCGTAGCTTGAATCGGCGATTCTATTAGCTCTTCGATAGCGTAGTCGCGATCGGAAGAGTCGAATTCAATTTGTCGCATCCTACACAAAGTTGTCGGCTCTAGGTCACTCTATTTGCGAAAAATCGTAGAGGTCCGATGACCAAATGGATAGCCCCTATAGCTTTCTAGCTAGTAGAAACCAGATAAAAAAATACGGAGTTTAGTTTTGACCATTTTGCGGCATACTTTGCTGCTCTAGGTCTCAATTGGTTGAATAAAATCCTAGAGCTCGAGCACGAATCGACTTCACCATTAGTCTTCTTAGAGGCTAAAGCGGTGGCTAAAAATGCTAGATTTGCATTTTAGCACTTCGCATTTTATTTTAATAATTAGAGGGCCCAAAGCCGTTCTTGGCTTTTCGCTTGATTCGCCTCGTTTAAGGTCCTAAGGTTGAAAGCATGCTTCACGTGTGCTTTAGATCCCATTTTGGCCCTTTTCGGACTTTTGTCGTGCCGGGTAAATACTGGGAGTTCTGCGGACGTTTGATCAAAAGTCCGAGTAGAGTTAAGTCAATTTTGGCGGTGATTGGCTCCGATAAGTCATTATTACCTCCAAGTGTCTAGCTGCGGGTCGAGCGAAGTTTCACGACATTCTTGATCAAAAGCGACCTTTTGGCGGTTTTGGTCGTTTTGATCGTTAACGGTCGTTTTGATTGTTTTGGCCGTTTTGCGAATTCGATGCAAATTGCTAATCTACGGCGTTTTAGTTAGGTGTTGAGTGTTCGAACCGTGATCGGGGAACCCACACGCGGATTCGATCGGCGTTTGGACTCAATACGGACTCAAAGCGGTTTTGTCGGAAATTACTCGCGGTTTTCATTTTGATTCAATTTTGGTCAATTTCATTAGGAATTGCTTGCAACCGATCCAACTAAGTCCTAAATATCTTGCTTTAGCTTGTTGCGTTGTCGGAAACCTGTTTTGCGCAAAAATCCGCAAAATTGGCCGTTTAACGGATTTCCGACAAAACGATCGTTTTAAGTTCGGCAAATTTGTCGCTTTTAGGGCCGAAAGGTTTTTCTTCGATCTTTCGGCGTTTTAGCACCTAGTTATGTACCTGAGGCCATATTGAGGCTCCACATGCAAATTTAATTGCATTTGTCTTCAATTTACGTATTTTTATTCACGTAAGTAAAGAATACGCCTTTTCGTCGTTTTAGCTCGGTTGATCATTTCAACTTCAAACAAGTTCAATAAGTCCCATTAGGTATGTTATACCTATTTTTAGGTATTTCACTAAGTTTAGTTGGGTTTTACTTCATTTTGCACGTTTTAATCCATTTTGGCACTTGTTCGGCGAAATGGACATAATAGGTCATAGTTTCACATTTTCTTCGTTTTCTTCATTTCTTTCTCCTTTAAATATTTAAGTGGGTCTTATTTGATGTTTAGTTGGCATTTGTGCATTTAAATCTTGCTTTTGCTAAGTTGTATTTCTTTTGTCGTTTTGTTGCTTTGACCAGATTAGAGGCTAAGCGAGTCGGGCTTAGCCTCGAGCGACCGAACATCATCCGGACATCACCGAAGTGCAACAACAAGGCAAGCACCTCCTTTGACCATCTTGAAACCTATATTTCACGATGTTTACTTTGATTTCTCAAACTATATGCATTGTTTATATTCGATAAAGTGCTAGTTTGTGGGAATGGTAGATATACCCTGATTTGGTGGTTTTTCCTCAATTAAATTCCCAGAGTTCATTGATAGCCTTAGTAGGGTTGGACAATTAATAAAATGTCACTTGGCTATAAGCGACTTAGTAAATGCATATGCTTAGACAACGCAATAGAGATGAGCAAAGTCAGTCATTTACCAAATGCTCAAAACTTATGATAATTATAGCTGGTTTTGGAAATGTGACTTGTAAAGGTAATTTGATAAAAATGTGCAGTGTCTAGTTGGTAATTAGACTTGGCGGGAGGTATAATATGTGCTAGTTAAACATGGTGGCGAATGGTTGGCGAGTTAAGTGGAGTTCCCGCTTGAGTCACTAGGCAAAAATATAAGGACCGAACTTGTGACGGTTTTTGAATGAACACCGTGCAACCGCGCAATCTTGGGATGGGGCGACTGTTTTAGTACTGAAGTGTGAGGGGATAGCCATGCACTGTTGGTAGGCGAAGTGTGGACCTTTTCCCGTGTTGAAGCTTGATCGGCGCGGTGTGTGTGTCCTCACGACCCGCCGTATGCACCTTCGTGAGTGCGCTTGTACTTATGCGGCGAGGAATCGCTCCAGTTCATGTTTGATTGATACAGCGGTGTACGCCTTGCTATGGGATAATGCGCGGCAAAAACTTCGCCGTCGTCACGATGGATATTCCGTGGCGCCTGAGTGGTGGTTGGCCTCTTATCGCCATAGTAGTGGGTTTATCGTCGCCGGTCTTTGAGGTGTGGCTATAGCCTCAGCGATGGGAAAGAATAGATCATTCTTGTATATCGGATACCTCGTGTATCGCGTGTACCCTGGATAGCGAGGGATGCAAGTCCGAGTTGTGTTTGGGTAAAGTGCGCAAACTCTGCAGAGTATCAAATAATTCTAATCGATTAGCCGTGCTCACGGTTATGAGCAAATCTTCTTTAATCATATCAAGTATAGAAATTTGGTTTGGTTTTGAAAATGAAAAATTATCTCGGAGTCGATATAAAGTATGTGGTTGAATACGGTACTTGATGGATTTGTGGATATGTGGATATGATACTTGGAGGATTTATGAATATGTATGGATGTCGATTAAGTATCCCGGTGCGACCATGGATGGTGGCAGCTGTGGAGCTCAGTTGTTATTTATACTGTAAATATGTTTTATTCAAACTGCTGTCTTTCAAATTATGTATTACATTTCGATGAACTGCTTCAAATCCTGCTTTTCGCAATAGACTTAGTGTAGTAGCCATTTCAATCGTATCAGCCTGCATATTAATTATAATTGCATACACTAAAGTCTTGCGAGTACATACGTGTACTCACCGTTGCTGCTAACCCTTTTTCCACAGAGGAAGGTAATGATGATGTCCCGGATGATGGCGAGCCCCTTTTCTGCGAGTGTTGCGGCTTCGTAGGTCTTCCCTCGATCGATGCTTTGTGGGGTGGTCGGGCACCATGTTGGTTGTCTTTCTTTTGTTTCATTGTCATTTGTACTTCTTTTGGTTTCTGTAATGCACTTGTTCAAGATTTATACCTAGTTATGTAAATTAAATTAGTTTATCTTTTCGTGCATTGATACTCGGGTTGTGGAGTGCAGCGATCTTGGAGCTCTTGATCCAGGATCGATGCTCGGATGCGTCTGAGGCACCGGGTCGAAGCTAAGTGTTCGATCCGTCGATCGAATTTTTAGATTCGGATTTTGATGTCGAGGCTTCTGTTGCTATCACGGTGCTATACGCTCTGATGAGCGGCGTCTGATGACGGTATAGGAAGAGGGGGTGCTCACAATTTCCATGCTTAAAAACTTTCGTACTCCCTCCGGTCTGGTAATATCTGTCGTTTTGGACATCGACACGGTCTTCAAAACACAACTTTGATCGCTAATTTTTATTATAATATATTTATAAAACCTAATAAAATTATAATATTATGAAAGTATTTCTCGAGACAAGTCTACACATATAATTTTTATGTATCAAATTTAAATATTTAAAAATATATTATTAATCAAAGTTTTGAAAGTTTGACTATTACTATGTCCAAAACGACAGGTATTACCAAACCGGAGGGAGTATCGTAGTACATGAGGAACCCTTGGTTTTCAACATTTGATAATACCGAAACTCACTCCTATGTGCTGTCAAACTGACACGAGCTTCACATAGCCCGTTAGTACTTAGTAGCCATTAGCCAGTACCATCACTTTCCTTCCCTGCTAGGTGTAGCTACTTCTAGCTGGTTCCTCTCTTTTTCTCAAAAGGAAGTCACCGGTTCAATTCACTCCATGCTTCCATGGCGTCGTTTTAGAAGACACTCGAGGCATATTTTGTCGTTGCACATCCAATAAGACCTTTTATCATCCGTGAGATATACTAAACATTATCTACCGAGTTAACATCAAGAGGTATCAAAATTTTAATTGGTGGATGCCATCCACCAAGATCTTAAGGCCTAAGTACATGTCAAGCAGTGGCGAAGCCAGGACTAAATTAGAGGGGGACTAAGCTAAACATTTCAACTACTAATAAAAGCTAAATTCATACATAAATAACCATTTAACAAGTGAAACAAAGTAAAAGTTTATAAGATACTCACATAAATGAAGTTGCTAGGCACACTAGGTACGAGTTGGATTTGGAGGCAACAGGCAAGCACATTCTACGGGTTTTCATCCTTTGAAAGCAGTCCATAATTGCTTCATCATCAATAGATTTGAATATTGTTTTCTCGATGTAGCACACCATTAAGTCATTGAGCCAATCATCGGAGACTTTGTTGCGCAAATCAGTCTTGATAACCTTCATTGCCGAAAAAATCCAACTTTGCAAGTTCTCTTTCACATTCATAATTAGGCCCATGGCATGAATAATATCTAGATCATTTCTTTAAAATTCATTTGACATGGCATTAGTGATGCCCAACAAATCTAACATCAAATGCAAGATGAACAATATCTAGATCCTTTCTTCAAAATTCATTTGACATTGCATTAGTGATGATCTATCTTTTTTGGGCTAATCTAATCGTGCTTGTTTCAGTCTGACATGAAGGATGAGCGTGATATCTTTGAATTTCTTGTGAGCGTGATATGTCATCCTTTCTGTCACCGTGTTGGAGCAGGGGCGGTAGTGGCTACGCCTCTGATGTCAAGGACGGTAAAATTAAACTCTCGTATCGCGAATGGAGGTTGTAAGATTAGCAAGAGGCTGTGTGCGCCTGAAGTCGTCGTTTTCTGAACTTCATACGGCGTAAATTGTAGGATTAGGGCCGTGTCCCCAGGTCCTAGGGTGGGGGAGAGTAGCTGGAGTAGAGGAAGAAAGGCCAACAGAAGAGCCAAGGACAAATGTTCAGCTGTATGGGGTGACTCAGGGATAATGATCTCACCTCAGACGGGCGCGCATGCAAATTGTATATACCAAGAAATTGGAGATTCAACACCGTGAAAAAAAAGCTGCAGATGGTAGGATCAGAGTAACTAACTTTGATTAATATAGAGTTTAAGACCTTCTTATGCCATGTTTGGCAGAGCTCCAGCTTCACCAGATTTATAGATCTGATGAAGCTAGGTATTATTAGTTCCACCAGATCCGTGAAGCTAGAGTTATAGATATATTAATAGTATTTAGGTTGGTCATCTTGTTTATATTTTAGAATAAAAATATAAACTTAATTCATTTTATTTTAGTCTACAAGTTTTAGATCTGAGGTGGAGTTAATTAAGACCTGGAATTCTGGCAAACAAGATCTTAAGCCTACCTTTTCAATTTGCCTTCAAGATTTCACATACAGAGATTATTTATAGAGTGTCTCACAATTGATAATAATCGTTCCAGAGGGAAAAGAATGTCAAGACATGCAAGGTTGTCTCGTGTCATGCATTGGAGTGCTTTGCTTGCTCAGCCGCACTATACTCTTTTGGAAGAACTCCATCAACCGCCAATGGGACACATGACACGTATTTGCTCACCCTCATCTCATTTAGAACGAGAGAGAGCCAACGAGAGCCCTTAATTCGATCATCCTGCCAGTGCGCTACTGCCACGTGAAATATAAATAAACTCTACTATAAGATGAAGTATAAGTAAACTCTAGTTAATCTGATTCATTAGATTGAAATAAATGAACGGTTTATATTCAATTTAGTGTACTATAAAAAAGTTTTTTTTCTCTCCCTTAAAAGAAGCTCTGCCGATGGATTAAGAAGATTTGAATATCAACAATACAACTGCGTAAAGCTCTGGAGACAACAATTACAACGCTGAAAAAAGAAGACTACCAGGAGAATAAAATCACCTAAAACCTAGATCCCAGCCTAAAACGAGCCACCTAAACAAGGCCGATATAGCTTTTACTAAAGTGAAAGTGTAATCATCAACGAGTAGTTCCCAGAGTTCGCCGCCCTTGGCCGCGATTTGGACACACTGGTTCACGTGGGTCCCACGTGTATTGTTAGGATATGTGAAGGTCTTATGTGCACAAGTTGGGCTGCTTTTACTACAATTTCTACCCTCATTTTGGTACTCAAGCTTCACACTTTTTTTTCTTTTTCAGTAGCTGAAATAAATAAAGTGACATATATAGATTGCAAGTTTGATCGATGGACCTGCCAAGTCAAAATTTAAGGACCGAAGTAACATTCCACTGCAAATTACTCTAGTTCATTTTGCGCATTGAGTATGTTAATCTTATGTGGTAATTTGATGTTAAAATAAAGATACATTGTACCATCCTTAGAAGGTACCAAAAATTAACTTGAGATAGTACCAAAAGGCCGGTACAAATTTTTTTTTAAGGTGGTACTATCTCAATGTAAATTTTAGTACCTCTCCTCTAAAATAAATATCCAGACATGTCATAAAATTTATAAGCCAGGGATGCAGCTGAGAGGTGAGACAGCTCCATTAACTAGTTACTTCTGTGCAATTAAGGAGCCTTTGCTCGATTAGAAACAAAATTTACTAGTCCAGGGTGATCAACAAAATGCATATGAAATTGTGCAAGCACCACTTTACTGCTCACCCTCAGCTGACTGATAGTACAGCATATGAAATTGTGCAGGCTAGCCCATTCTCCAATTCAGGTCCATGTACATACCACTTTCGACCGTATGCATCTGTCTACGGAGATCTGAAGGTAGAAAAAAGACTAGTTCCTCAAGCATTCCCTCGCCAAAGTCATGGATCCGCCACCGGACATACCACCGTACGTACAGCGCCGCGGACAACAAGCTCAGTGTACGTACGAGGGGTGCAACTCGATGGATGGATCGATGCATGCAGTGTAAGGGGTAGCCAATGGCGAGTCATTTCCCAGCTGTTAAGTACCAGCATATATATAAATCAATCACGGTAGTATTCGTATCCAGCTATCCATTCAGGCGTGCCGGCGCCGGATTTGCTCGGCAGCTGAATTCGCACGGGGTGTGGATCGAAGCTGGCCCTTCGCTGGGCAGACGCAGTGATCGCCATGAAGCAGCGAAAGCCGGGCGGTAAAAAGCTTTGGTCGGTGCATGGGGCAAGTTCAAGCTTTTGATGTGGAGCTGCACGCCCAACGTACGTACATCGATACAAACGTCGCGCTGTTTCTCTAGATCTCTGCCAGTGCTAGTTTCAACGAAGAAATCTTCCTACTGTTTGCCTCGCTGGATTATAGAGTACTGTTGTCTTTCTTCCTTTCTTCAGGAGAAGATCAAGAGGACGACGAGTAGTTTCAGACGAAGAAAACTTTCTACTGTTTGCCTCGCTGGATTATAGAGCACTGTTTAATTCTTTCTTTTCTTTTCTTTTTTTCGAGAGGAGGAGGAGGAGGAGAATGATGCATGATGGCGATGATAACGATGCTTTGCATTGTTGCCTCTGGATTCTTGGAACACTACTGCATGCGGCCCTGCCCACGGCCTGGCCTTTCTATCCTGAACAGAAATAAGGTACTACAGTATACACATCGACTCTGTCCTCCGATTTTGAAAAAAGAGGCCGTGCATTGGTCTGAAAGCAAATTCAATAGCTAAGAATTTGGATGATGGTTGCTAAAGAAAACATTCGGATGAAACTTATCAAAACCCTTTGAAAAATTACTCTAACATCTTGTTTGTTTAACAGGTTGGAGTATTTTTAATGTGCTAATCGCTCCGTAACTGTGTGCTGATTGTGTACGTTGTTTAACAGGTTGGAGTATTTGTCCACGGACCATAGATCGAGCTACATTCCACTCTTTCTAGGACCAAAAGGAAAAGGCCTCATTTGTTCATCGCAAGGTTTGCAATTAGGCGAAGTTGTGGTTCTAACTACTAGGTACAATCCCATGATTCTCTTTCGCAAAGCAAAGACATAGGCTATCTAGGAATATTTTTAAAATAATCCAGATTTTAAATAATTTTGCAGAAATAATACACCAAAAGAAAATTACAACAATATACTTCTGCAACTGTTTCAAATGGCAACACAGTCTCTGTCACCATTCCAAATAGCGACAGAGGCTCTGTCACCAATAAATCTGATGAAATGCTAATATGGTGTCCAGCGAGGATCTATGTCACCATTTCTTTGTTTGATTTATTTATAGATAAAAAAATTAACGAATTAGCCCAATGGTGATAGAAAAAAACAACGAAATAAGCCATGCGCTGAAGTAGAGTAATATTTTCCTTTAGGAAAGGATTACACAATTGGCCCCTTTTGTCATGTAACCGATCGAGGAGTTTGTTATATGCGTGTAAGGAGGTCTAGTGATGTTTTTTGTTCAAACAAACCAGATGAAGCCTAACATAGCATTTCTTAAGAAAGGTACGAATTACATGGTTCGTAGAGTTGGTTTCGGTGCATATATTCGTCTTGCTACTCCTACAATATAAATGGCGACATGCACGAACCATCAACACAAACTACATGTAAGATACATATGCTCCTTTTGGAATTGAAAATACTCAGGGGAGGAAAAGTAGTCAGGCTTGCGATCATAGATCCTATGTGCATCAAGATCCATCGGTGCCTTTCCACTAGATTTCGTATCGGTGGTGACCTTGGATTTCTCCCAATCACTCGCGTACACATCCATCCAAAGCTAGTGTTCTGGCTCTACATTAGGGTTGTCCTTGCCTCCAACTAAAGCATCGAGGTCCATCGCCCCCTTTCGTTTGGATTTCTTGTAGCTATAGGTCTTAGATTTTTTCCTATGACTCTTGTGCATATCCACCAAATACTGATCTTTCGGGTCCACCTTATATGTGTCTTAGACTACAGATACAACATCGTGGACCATCAGCTCTTTTTGTTTGGCAAAAAACTAATTGACGGAGTCTAGAACCACGACGATCTACTATGGACCGCCGGTGCATTTCCTTTGTCTTCCTTGCTCTGAGGTGATGGTTTCCAACGAGTGAAGACCTCGAGCACTTTAGGGTAGTGTATCCAAATATTTCACTCGATGAACGCCCTATCGTACTTATCTAGCCCATCGATCCATTAGAAGAAGAGGCACTGCTCAGACTCCTAGGAATATGTATGGATAAAGTTAGCAATAGGAAAAATGATACATGATGTGGGAAATGTTCATACGTGACATTTACTTAAGCGATAGTCCGCGCACGTGTAAAAAGCTCGACCGGCGGTGTCTGGATGTATGGATTGCATGATCTATGCCAGAGAACCGTAGTCGTAGTTTGGGCGTGGAAATTGTGGATTTGTGGTGGCATGGGTGCATACTTGCAAGAGAAATCTGGGTAGGTTTTGGCCTTCTTGGTAGCCCACTTTCGCTTCTGAGCATCATTGTGTATTAAAACATACTGAACCCCGGCGGTGTGGTGGAGTGGTTTGTCTGGTGATGCCTCAGGTGGAATATTGGCCATGGTGGTGGAGGTGGTTGTTGTGTTGGAGTGTGCCCCGTTTTTATATATGATTCATGCTTAGTGGTACATCATAAATTATATAAAATTATGGTATGAGAAATTGACGCACAGAAAAAAAAGGTAATGTGTGTTGTCAAGTCAATGATAACAACCACTAAGCAAAGCTGGTGAGAGTAATCAAGTCACTGAGCAAAGTTGTTGGGAGTTGTAAAGTCATTGATAAAAGCTTGTGGGGGTTGTTAAGTCAATAATAAAATTTGTGCGAGTTGTCAAGTGACTGATAAAAAGCCTATCGGTGTTCTATGTGAGTTATCAAGACACTATTTGAAGCTAGTGCGAATTGATAGTAAGTAGGGAAGGAAATACAGTGGCAATAAGCGTTGGATTCATTGAAGTACAAATTTTGCCAGCTACACCTACGGTACAAATGGTAAGGCACACAACCGAACGAACCATGTACATAAAATGAAAACATGGTTGGTGTACACAGATTCGGCGTGGTGAGCATAGTCCCCTAAGGCTCAAATGGAAGATCGTACAACACCCACAAGGAGTGCTAATCATCAGGACATCATGGATGTGGGTGGTTGTCATGATAGTGGTAGGCACAATTGTAGCTCGGAATGACACAACAACATAAGGGTAGTAGTCGTAGTCGAGGTGGACCACATCCTAATTGTTCCTCTCCCTAATCCTCTGCCTCCGGAGCTCATAGTTGTTGATCTTGTCTATCTTGAGCTCCTCTCACAATTCGTCTAGTCATGCTAGGGGTGTGTGCATGTAAACTGAGAGGAGCCGCCCAGACCGTCCTCGGGTTACTTGAAGACTCGGTCAACCCCATCGGATTTGGGGGCTAACAACGGACCGCCGAGGGCGCTCGCAGTGTTAGCACCCAAGCCAACTGAGGCGATAGTGAGACTCATTGAATAACTCGATAACAATCCCGGTATTCCCCCGGTATGCGACCCGAAACACGCCCAGGATCCCCGCATACCGGTTTACAACCTTGTATCACATCAGTTTGCATAAAGGGGGAAACGAACTCGGAACCCCACAACCAAACACTCGCGGAAGCAAGACCAACCAAACAAAACCAAACCCGGCACGAAGAAGGAAACCCACGACCACAACCCACAACCAACAACAACAAGGCACGGAGGCCGGCGAAAGACAGGGGTAGAACAATAAGATAAAGTGGGCAAAGACATACAACAGAAGTCAATCTACCACGAACCAAATATTTCAACAAAAGAGAACATAGCTCAAACTAATTATACAACAAAAGTACACAGCTATTAGACTAGACCCAAAAGTAAAACATCTCCGGAAGTGTTCTGCCTCCAAACACTCCCGGGCACGTAAGACGACGGTAGCCTCTACTCAGAGCCCCGCCCGGTCACCAATAGGCAGTAGGGGCATAACTCACACCCCGCTGGATCCTCACCTGCAAAACCACAACAGCAGAAGCCTGAGTACGGAAGGTACTCGCAAGTCTTACCCGTGGTCCATATACGACCTACCAAGGTTTCAAATCTCGTTTTGAGTCAAATCTCGGAGGTTCCCGAAATCCGAAATTTCGGCGAGATTCGGAAATTTCGGACAAAATCCGGACGAATTGCAAAAACCAAATTTTAAATCCGTTTTTTTTTCTACCGAGAAATCCGAGATCTCGGCCGAGATCACCGAGATCTCGGCAAAATTAAACCGGCCAAAAATTGGTCCAAAACACGTCAAAAAATTTTGAAATTTTTTTTGGATGGTCCTGACACATCACTAATGTTTCCATAAAAAATTGAGATGATGATCAATCACAAGGAATTTTTTTAAAATCTAATAGTGGTAAAGTCATCATAAAAACCGTATGTAAAGTCAGTTTTTGATTTTTCAAATGTAACAAATGAACTTCTAGTCATTTAAAAAGTTTTATATATGTTCCTATTATCCTATGTATTATAGAGAAATTTATACATGCGTATACGGTATATACTACTCACAAGTCTATACATAATGTGATTTGCTGGAAGAGTAGTATACGGTAGGTTCTACAGAAAATAGTAACCTGCAAGCAAACTAAGATTCATGCATGGAGGAGTATTATTGATAACAATTGTCCATAGCGTATTGTACATGCTTGCCATGCACTAGCAAAATTTATTACCGTCACTCCACAAGAGGAACGCACTTATCTCTCGTTGTCTCAGAGACTTTGCTACATCATAGTAAAATTGAGGAGTTAGTTCAATTGAGGAGTACCCAAATCATAGTAAAATTGAGTTAGTTAAATTTGCTACATTCAACCCATAGTAAAATTGAGATTTCATAGTGTTCAAACCATAGTAAAGTTTTTCTTTGGAAATGATTTAGTGTTTGGCACCTTAATTTTATGTGTGTTCAACCTTTTCTTTGGAAATGAAAAATAGTTCAAACCACTTTAGAAAATTTTGAAATTTTTTGTGAATGGTCCTAACACATCCATAATATTTCCATAAAATTTTCAGATGATGATCAATCTTGGAAAATTTTAAAAAATTCGGACATTACAAATCGACTAATTGAACCGACCAAAAAATGGTCAAAAACACATCAAAAATTTTTGAAATTTTTTTGGATGATCTTGACCCTAAATACAATCAAATATAGTGCACAAAAATCAAAATCTGGTAAAAAAACCCGAGATCTCGCCCGAGATTCCCGAGATCTCACCGAGAAATTCGAAATTTGAATTTTTTTTGAATTTTCCAGGATTTTGAATCTCGGAGGGGTCCGAAATCCGAAATCTCGGCCGAGATTTCGGAATTCGGTCCGAAATTTCAACCCCTGCGACCGACTCGAAAGGAGTATGCATTTGGAAGTAGCAAGGAGAATCAGCTGAAGTTACAAGTGCGGAAAGCTTAACTTTGTTGATTATTTAGTATCGCTATTCAATTCACAATTTTAAGCAGTTGTAACGGCACCTACTTCTAGAATGAAGTTCAACATTTAATGATAACCAAGCAAGTGATCTCATAACATTTTCGAGCTCAAGCCCAAAGGCGAACTTCAGTTCAAGTTATTACTACGTGTAGTAATAAATAACCAAGCGTGCTCATATCCGAGAGCGCAGCAATTCGAATCGCTTAATTAACCCTGCAGGGAAGAATTGATCGCATGACATGTGCCACGAAGGAACCTCATGTCAACCATCCTCCCATCCATACCAATTCGTTGGGGACATCTTCATGCGGTCCGAGCACCTAGCACCCCCTCGAGCGGCCCAAGCTCGGCTTGGCCCTCGAGAGTCGGCCTAAGCCTCGCCCTCAACCACGTCCAACCACATGAGATGTATGCCCCATCGAACGGCATGCGATGAAAGAATAGCTTTACCGTCCCATACCGGCATGCGATCAACCCATTTGTGCTCGGCCACAGTTAAACATCGGATCGGTCCTTAGCTGACTCAGGCGGGACTACCACAGTTGAGTCTCCTTACCCCACTGTCCATCTCTCCCGCCCGGTCTCCAATTACACCCTTTTTCCACAACACAACCACAACCGAACCATTCCACAGGACGTAAGGTGACAGACCTCAAGCAGTGGAACCATCCACCACTTGGCCCAAACCCGACCTCTAAGCATACTAAGCACGACACAATTAATGCCCATGATCTAGCTCCAACGGAGGTGTTCAACAAGTAACAAGAATGGTACATGCAGCAAATAGGATCTAGCCTATCCCACATTTCAATTCCTAATGCAACACTTAATCACCCAATAAGCAGTTAATTCACAAAAGTAAATTACACATATGGTTCAAGATGCTTAGGTGCTTGCCTTGTACTTCTGCTGGCGGATCGACGACAAGCTGCTCGTCGGCAATCCCCTCAACCACGGTCACGTCAGTCACCGCGGTCTCGTTCTCTACACGGATATAATGCATGAATAAGATGCATGCAATGCAATTGAAATAAAACACAAATGCAACGCAACGGATCACACAAATTTCCCCCATCGAACAGAATAGGTAAACCCGGACAGTCCGGGTTTAATATCCGGACAGTCCGGCTAACCTGGACATTCCGGACCGTTTGTCCGGACATTCCGAACCTGGCCCGTTTCATCCTACGACTCAACGGATCGAGGTGCCGCCAAGTCCTACAACACCGCGGGGACCCGATCTACGACTTTCCTACACATGGCCGAGCCGGAGAAGCTCTGAGCTAGCTCAAACCATGATGAACGGGCTCACTTCTACAAACTCAACCACAACTAAATCTAACCCTAGGAATGACATCATCTACCCCCGATCTCTAACCCTAGCATCCAACATTGCCTAATCCAACCCCCAAATCCAACCACCCACCAAAACCCTAACATTCCCCCAAAGTTACCCCAACCCCAAATCTACAAACCTAACCCCAAATCTACTCCTATGGAAGCCCTAGAATCCAAGAACCTCGAATGGACTTCAAGAAGAGGTCTCACCTTCAATGGGGATGAAGGAGAGAGAGGGGAAGCCGGGTTGAACGAAGAGGACGCCGGCTTGGAGAGGATCTTGAGGTCACCGGGGTGAGGAAGTCGCTGGGGAGGAGCACAGGAGGTCGCCGGGGTGGAGGGTCGCCGGAGACGAGCTCGGGTGGAGGAGATGCACGGGAGAGGTGGAGAGCAAGTGGAGAGGAGGAGAGATGAGTGAAAGCCACGAAATGGGACTTTTATACAAAACCCCCGCACAGTCCGGACTCTCCGGACGTTTAACCCGGAGACTCCGGTTGGGGCCTTCGGTAGAGTAAATTCCGGACACCCCGGACACTCCGGACAATTTGGTCTGGATACTCCGGGTTAGGGTGCTCGGGCGAGCTAATCCGGATACTCTGGACATTTTATCCGAACATTCCGGGTTACATCCGGATATTCTGGGGATTTAATCCGGACATTCCGGATCTCCCAAAATTTTTGAAAGCGGGGCTTTGACATAAACTTAGGTAGGTATGCGATACGGTGGGTCCACCCATGTCGGGACCCGAATCTGCAAATCCGGACCCTCTGTGTATTCAGCACTAGGCCAGGAACGCGCTAGTGCACACAGTCTTAACATCGGTAAATATCACAATCATACCACTCGATACTAATAAAGTACTTTAATTAAATAGTCAAACTGGTTGCTCGACCTTATGGTCAAGTTACAAATATCATGCACGCAGCGAAACTTATTAAAAGAGAAATAATAGCAGCGGAAAAATAAGATAACATCGTGGCGCCATCCAGTATACCACAGGCAACTGACTGGGACTCGATTCCTAGTTAGACGGTTCCTTTGGAAGCTCCTCCTCCAAAGCTGGTGTAGACTCTTCTTCAACTGGTGTTGTATTGCGGCAAGGGTGAGTACTTGGTACTCGACAAGTCATGCCTGTAATGCAAGCTAATATACTATATGCATGGCTTTATACAAAGGAATAGCTCAAGGTATGTTTGCGATGCTTGACATTTGACAAGTAACATAAGTAGATTCGAAAGCAATAGAAACAAGTATAAGGTCAATAACTTTTCCAGGAGTTTAATCAACATCTTTCCCATTCCTAAACCACATTTCCATCAACATCATTATTTAAACCAAACCCAACCTTTCAAGTCCAAGTTATTTTCAAGAAAGTCTAACCCTTGACTGTAATTCCCGAGCGATGTCCAATACCGCGGACACGGCTATTCGAATAGATTTTACACTCTGCAGAGGTTATGCACTTTACCCACAAGATACAGTCAAACACCACAAAGGCGAGTTTCCATAACAAAGTCTTTCGGAAACTTCTAACAGCACAAGTGGTCCTCTCTGGTGTTGCACACTAACCCTTTCCTTAGCAAAGGCGAAGTTTAGGTCAAGCCACCGTTAGATGGGTACCTGGCCTCAGCCCCGGTACGCTCCCCCGTACAACTACACAAACGGTGTAGTTGACACCCAGAGGTTCCACAGGTACGTTATTAGCAACTTAATCAACTAGGTCCGTCCCATTACGGACAAGTGGTTGCACGCTTGACTCAGTTCAAAGGCTTGCAAGGTTAAGTCCTTAGGGTGACCAGGGCAAGACTACCCGAAGAACCAAACCAACATTCCCAATGCCACAACTGGCCCACCTGATCATTCTTGCCACATGCCCCGGTCAAAAGCTATTTATCAAACCCCAGTTGATTACCATGCACCACGTGCCATCAACATCACATGATACCTTCCCAAAACAGGTTCAATATATCATTAAGTCAATATTAACATTTGATTGTCCAAAAGCATGTCATGAGCACGTAGCAGGTCTAAGCATTATGCTACAACGGTCTAAAAACCCATGTTGGTAATTTAATAATGTCCAACTAATAATCCACAACTAGGGTGACAAGGGGTCATGGCACATATTTAAGTAATCAAGGTGTCATACAGCACATTGGCATTTATCTAATTTCCCATATTTAAATAAAGTATTTTCTAATTGAACTAGCATGCAATAAATTAAATCAAAATAGGTTTCAAAATAGGATCAATATGGTCAAAGCAAAACTTGCCTTCAAAAAGTACTTGCTCTTGGTCCTGAGCTGGCTCCTGGGTCAATACTTCTCCTTCGAATCCTTCTGGCACTTCAACGTCTACTCGTAACGCGTGCAAATAGCAACAAATGAATAAAATAGTAGACAAAAAGTGTCCAAACATCCAAATAAAGTTCACAAACAGAGAGAGCATAATTTTATGAATTTTTAGAAACTGGAATCGTCAAATTCGGAGTTTAAACGCGAAAGTTATAGCATTTTGAAGTTTAAATAATCAATTAAATAATACTACAGAGAACAACTTTAGTCCAAAAATTAAATAAAATTCATCATTAGGTAGATCTCAATTTTATACAAATTTAGAAATTTGAATCACTCAAATCGGAGTTAAAACGCAAAAGTTATAAGCGTTTGAAGTTTGAATCAAATCCTGAAATCAATATTCGAATTAATAAATCATTTTCTTTTTCGGAAATTAATTTATTGCGTCAGCAGGGACACGTGTCAGCCTCTGATTGGGCGGCTGACGTCAGCCGGTTCACGGGCTCAGCCCACGGCTCGGCTCGGGTCCACCGTGGACCCGGTCCACGGCTCACGTGTCTCGGCGGTGGGACTCCAGGGGTAGCGTCATTCTTGGCGTCGGCGAGGACTCACCGTTCGCGGCAGGTGGGACCCGCGGTAGCGTCATTCTTTGGGCGTCACCGCGACTACCGGGTGGCGGCCGACAGGTGGGCCCCATGACGCCGGCGTGACGTCATGGTGCGGTTTGGCGGCGTCGGCCGACACGCAGCGGGCGGCGTGTCGGCGTCACGCGACGCAGCGTCTGGCCGACGCGCGGTCCAACTTCCTCCCACGTGGCGCCAATCTACGCCGTTGATTTGAAAATCAACGGCGCGGATTAGATCTGAAGTTTACGCGTTTGGAATAACGCGGTGAATTTGGGCCGTACGATCTAAATCGGACGGTCGAGATCGGATCTAGTGCGGTGCAACGCGTGCTACAAGATTGGATCTAAGCCGTTGGATCTTGATCCGATGGTCCAGATCTAATCTGGAGGGTGAGGGTTTTGGGAACACGTGGCTTACCGTGGCCGTTCGATCTTGATCCGACGGTGCACGGAGCTCGCGGGCGGTGATGACGTTGCGGCGGAGCTGGGTGGCCGGAGGCGGTGACGAAGACAAGCCCGACGGCGCTCGGGGGCGTCTCCGGCGAAGTGAGGTACCACGGTGCGCCTTTGGCTTGAGGACTCGGGCCCAGGCTCCAACGCGGCGGAAGACGGCGGACGGCGGCGGGACGAGGCAAGAACCGTGGCGGAGGCTTCTCCAACTACGGTGAGCAATAGCGAGTCGACGGCGGCGGCTAGGGCTAGGGCGCTTGGGGCAAACGACGCACGAGGCAAAGGCGAACCTCGGGCGCGGGTCCGGGTATTAAATCAAAACGCAGACGCCGAGATCCCGCGGAATCATGGCGAAAACTAATCTGGCGGCGGAGTCCGTCCCGGACACGACGAGGCGACGTGGCTTGATCTCAGCCGTCCACGTGGCGCGACGGACGGCTGGGATCGCCCGGGTGCGGCCGTGATCTCGCGCGGGTTGTTCCTGACCGTTGGATCGGTTAGGATCCGGGTTGGGTTCGGTTGAGTCAACTGGCTCGGGCCGGACTCGAGTCCGACTCGGGTTCCGACTCGGTCGGATGAACAGTACTCGACCCGGTTGATTTTTCCAGCGATTTAATAATTCGATTAATTCCCAGAAATTCATTTAATTCATTAAATATAGTAAAGTACTCAGAAAAATTCCAGAAAAATTCTGGAAAATATTTTGGAACATTTTGGACTCAAATAAAATATTTCCAACAAATTTTTATTTGCAAAGTTTAATTCTTTAATTATTTCAAAATGGAATAAATTCAAATAAATTCCAAATAAATCCAAATAAATTCCAGAAAATTCCAAAAATTCACCAAAGTGCCAAATCACACATGAATTTAAGAAAAGAAAATTTTTGGGGTGTTACAACCCACTCTGCGAACATGCAATCCACGGTCTACAAGGAAGTGTGTGTGTTAAGAAGCGATGAAATGATAAATATGTGTCTCCGGTGGCCAGCGGTCAACAAGAGCTGTGAGTAGGCTCCTATCGTAGGGGAACCTTCGGGAGGCACCATGCCTATCTTGGGCATCAGCGACTATGGCCTCCACCATCCTAGCTAGAGGGAGCAATCCAGAGGCCCTCAACCTGCGTTAACAAATTTAGAAAATGTTAGTACAAAATAAGCATACATTGGAATCACATAACTTAAATGAGACCACATACCTGGGAATCTAACACTCATCGATCATACATGCCCTCATCTGGTGTGCAGCTGCAGTGAGCCAAGCTCGATGGGCACCGCCGTGGCTACCACCATCCATGGAGCTCGCAGCAAACCCATGCACATTGCCCTTTTCTCCTTTGTGGTAGCCTCTCAGACCAACATAATATTTGAAAGTGTGCCTCATCTCCTTGCAAATGGATTGTTTTTTTCAAATGACATCCTTATTCATCTGGTTTGGTGGCGACCAAGTACCTTCAGCCTTTTAAGGTTGGGAATCCACCGTGTCTGTTCCCATCTCGGATGATCGGTGAATGATACAACCACATTGAAACCATGGAGATGTCTACTTTAAGTTGTTATCACAGCTTCCTTCATGAAATATTCCAATAGGAATATGTCGGTATCCTATCGAACTATCAAGTAGGCAAACATCAAATGTCGCACTATGTAACAGATGGGGCTTGTTGCATGTGCAGGAACAATCGCGCCTCACAAGTGTGCACTCATGAATAAGTATTTGATGGTTCATCCCATGATCGCCTTTGTCCCTACACGATACATCGAAACAAAGGTCCCTTGTGCCCATTTTGAATGCTCTATGCATCTTCTCCTTCTTGTTTTTTTCTTCCATGCACTTACTAATCATATCGGAGTACTTTAGTTGAGAATCAATCATGCACACCAACACCACAACATGATGATCAACAAAGTATTTCATAATACTATGTAGAACTCCCTCCACAATATCTACTAGAGGAAGAGGCCTCAGACCCTACATAACCCAGTTGTACACCTCGACCAAGTTGGTCGTCATCACCCCATACCTGGCACCATCAGTGTTATAAAGCAATGCCCACTTCTCCTTAGGCTCATACTCCATCCACTATGAGAAGCATTTCATGTGCCTTTCATTCCTCCTAACCAACTGGGCCTAGTTCGTAGGTATGTTTTCCAGCGCAACAGTGAGCACTTATGCGCTAGTGGCGGGATTCTTCGCAACCTCTCTTGTATGCTTCAACGTGAGTTTGTCCAACTTCTTCCATATTACATAAAACTTTCTTTACTGACTCTAGTCACACAACCTCTTGAAAAACTTCATGAGATCCTTGTTCCTAAATTGTTTGTAGAAGTTCGCACTCATGTGCCTCTTGCACCACCTACTCTACAAATTAGGACATGGATAGGGCTCATCTTGCGTTTATTGCATCTACACAATCGCATTCAATCACCCAGGATGTTGATCATCTATAATATAAACTCAGGGCCGCTTGCCGACAACATTAGCTTTCACGTTTCTCAGAAACCATAGGCAACTATCATTGTTCTCACTCTCCACAAATGCAAGTGAAACTAGAAAAACCTGTTTGTTGTCATCCACTCTAATGGCAGTCAATATCTGGCCCTTATACTTCCCATTTAGATAGGTGCCGTCAACGCAAAGCAACGGACGGTAATGTTTGAACATGTTGATGCACGCACCAAAGGCAATGAATGTTCTCCTAAGTACATTTTCCCAAGGGAGCGTTATGAGGCCTGTTCGAAAATATCGATAAATATCCCATCATTCCTTAATTTGTTGTATGACTTGAAGCATACTGGGCAAATTGTGATACGAGTCTTCATATGTATTGTACCTTGCTTTGAACACCTTCTGCTTTGCCCTCTAGGCCTTCGCATAGCTTATTGTGTACTCAAACCTCTACTCTATTACAAGTATAATGGAACACGGCTCCAAATCCAGGTTGCCCACATTATCTTCGTACATTGCATTTGCAACAAAGCTTGAAGACATGTTTCTATGGGATTGTAGGACTTCGTCACCATCCATGTGTGCGAAACGACTATTCAGCACTTCCAAAGGGTGTTGTGCTTAGGCTGGTATGCATGGATGCACCATAGGCAACCCTCTATTTCACATTTCACATCATACACACACTACACGGACTTTACTACCTTAAATGTGCTCCATGTTGAACTGCCCATGATTTGACTGCTTCCTGGACCTCCCCCTTACTTTTGTACATCGCTCTGTCACCATGCATGTGTGCGAAAAGACTATTAAGCACTTCCAAAGGGTGTCATGCTTAGGTTGGTACGCATGGACGCGCCATAGGCAACCCTTTATTTCACATTTCACATCATACACACACTACACTGACTTTACTACCTTAAATGTGTTCCATGTTGAACTGCCCATGATTTGACTGCTTCCTGGACCTCCCCCTTACTTTTGTACATCGCTCCTTATCAGACCTCATTCCACTAATAATCCCTTGCAACACCTTCACCCTCATTGGCTACTAGCTTGTCAAACTGGTACTCGCTCCACTACGCAAGAATACCCTCCTCGCATCCTACATGCCCATCACTGCAACCTTCATCATCTGATAATGCCTCATAGTCGCGGTCTTCGACCTCTGTTCGTTCCACCAAGGTTTCAATCTATTCCCCTTCGTTTGCAATGTCCATAGGTTCCTGCACTTTGGCATGACAAGACCTATAGCCTCGGCTTTCACTGAGTCGTCACCACTTCCCACATCTTGGCTCATTAGGGATGGGTGACTACAGCTCGACTCTCCAACTTCTTCATCTTCATAACCAAGGGCCTCCTGGTGCATCGCATGGGCCGAAGCAACTTTCTCAAATGCTTGGGCCAGCAGCACTAGAGGATATCATCGCTCCTTCACAAATCGTATGTACAAACTCCACGACTTTGGCCCCTTCAATTCTACTAACTCCCAGTATGTGCATTGCTGTGCATAACTACCAACACCATGCAACTTCATATCATGCAATGCATGGTCCAACGAGAAAAGGTGGTATAACCATCTCATAACGCTGTCCTAGGGACACTGCTCTGCACGTGATAGGCTAGCCATCACACTCAAAAAATGACCCAATTCAACCACTTTTAGACCCATCTCTGGAACCCCTTCTCTATAGTGTATTTTAAAATATACTTGCTCATCCATACATGTCGAGCAATTCATCAGAAGTTATTATGTAGAGAACATAATTTCATTCCATTAACCAAATACTTGATAAACTTAATGATTTTAAGTGTAATGCCTATCTATCATAAAACACTACTCTACATGTAGGCTCGAATACCGACCGATAATGCATATGCTATTTTTTCATATTCCACATTATGCATACTAAGATCTAATAAAGTCGTATAATATCAAATAAATATATGGATATAATACGAATCGAATACTATCACGACCATTCCTCGGAAAATGAAAACCTTTTAAATTGTAAGCACTAAACTAATAAAAACATATCTACTTTTTTAAAACCCAACATTCATGAAGAACATGTCATGGTCCAACATTATCATTCTCTATTCATTTATGTTTAAAATAATATTTTTAACATTTCTAAGTTTTTTTTGCATTTTATGCTACTTATTTCAAATTTTTTTCTTATTTTAAATACATTAGGGTTTTAACTTTTCACATAAATTAAATGCTGCAAAAGTCTTGAATTTTTTAATTCTACACTATGTCAACAACGTCCCAAAAAGTTTTAGAATTTTTTGAGCTATATTGTCAATTTTCAAAATTGAAAGTTCATTTCTATGTTCATACAGTACAAAATTGGTTTTCAAAATTGTTTGGGTTTTTTGTACCCAACAAAATCCATTTTATAAATTGGTCTGAATCTATTCGATCCATTCTCACCCCTCTCTATAGTACTACATTTCTACAACATAATACATCTACATTTCAACACAACTACAGATCTACACAACCACATATCTATACAACTACGTATCTAAACAATTATAGATCTAATTGTTTTGGTTGCTAACCTACCGTGGTTAAAAAAATTGATCTCTTATCTTATCTTCTCTTCCTTCGCTCTTCTCCTTTTCCTTCCATCTCCTCTTGTCTTCTCTCCTCTTCCTCTCCTCTCTTCTCCTTTTCTTCCCTCTCCTCTCTTATTTTCTCTTTCTGTCTGTTGGTTCGCACACACCAATTGCGCTAAATTAAAGGTGTTCTTCTATCACCATTTCAAATAGCGATAGAAAGGTTAGGGTGTATGTCGCTATTTCAATTAACGATGTGTTCCTTCTGTCGCTAATTGAAATGGTGACTGCTGACGTGGGTACTCGGGTGGCACTCTGTCACCATTCCACTTGCCGATAGAGTCTCTGTCGCTAGTTCAATTAGCAACACAGTCTCTGTTGTCAAGTAGAATAGCGACAAAGGCTCTATCACCAATTGAAATGGCTATAGAGATATATTTTTGTAATTTTTTATATATTATTTCTATAAATTATTTAAATTTTAGATTATTTAAAAAATCGGCTATCTAGTCTAGTCTACGTACACCATGACTTGCCTTGTGAGACTTTTGAGTATACTTGCAGCTCTTTTCACTAGGTGGACCGCTTTGGTAAAGTATTCAGATGCCATGCTCCTTTCTTTACCACCGATCGTGTCAAACACCATTATGCTCTTAGAATATCTTTACCGATATATAAATATGGGTTGGTGTTGATCGTTCATCATCCCTCTTCTCTGTTATAAGAAAAATAATACATCAACATATAGACCACTAGATAAAAAAAACCAACCATATTTCTCTCTTTCCATCCACACCCGCTCCCTAGCAGAGCCATTACCAACTTCTCTCTCTCTCTATGACAACTCAAGAGTGTATTTTTTTTGTAAATATATGATATGATTTAATTATTTAGTTAAAAAATATGTTTCTCTTGCAACGCCAACAAATACAAACACTCTTGCTACTTTAAACCACATCCTCTCCTAACCACCATCCCATTGTTAGTTGTGCTAAATAGCTAGATGCTTGGATGCAAGGGATCCATGGTTTTGATAAACCCAGTGCTGTTATCATTGCCTTTACAAACCAAAGCTAACCCCTTCTGCTGATCCCAGACAAATGATCCATGACACAAGAGAGAGGCACAAAAGCAACATCTCTTATGATACTGCAACACGGCACCTAACTTCGTACGAAAGGCCGTGATTAGCTTATGTAACATACAAAATTTTGGCTTTTATTGAATTTATATGGCCATTTATGCATTTGATATTTTTGGAATTTTATGGAATTTATTTGAATTTTAATTAATGCTTTAAATTAAACCTCATTTCAAATGTTATAAAAACTTGTGTAAAGTTTATAAAAACTTTTATTGGAAATATTTTGTTTGAGTCCAAAATATCTCAAAATATTTCTTAGATTTTTTTTCTAGATTTTTTTGCTATTTTTGCTATTTTATTTAACTTTGTTTAGTTTATAGAATTAATTTAATTAAGAAAAGTCTAGAAAATGTTTTTATTCGTTTTGGGCCGAAACCCAATTGGAGTAGATTAGGATATCATCTATGAACACAACAACAAACTTGTCCAAATATTCCATGAACACCTTATTCATCATATTCATGAAATATGCTGGCGCATTCGTCAGACCAAAGGACATAACTGTAAACTCGTAATGTCCATATCTTGACGAGAATGCGGTCTTTGGGATATCTTCTGATCGGATCTTCAACTGATGGTATCCCGATCTTAGATCAATCTTGGAGAAAACTCCGGCTCCTCTCAGCTGATCAAACAAATCATCGATCCTGGGTAGCGGGTATTTGTTCTTCACAGTAACTTCATTGAGTGCACGGTAATCAAATGCACATCCTGAAACTCCCGTCCTTCTTCTTGACGAACAAAACTGGTGCTCCCCACGGCGACGAACTCGGTCTGATAAATCCTTTCTCCATTAACTCTTCAAATTGCTTTTTCATCTCTACCAATTCTTCGGTGGACATCCGATAAGGTCTCTTTGCTATCGGTGCTGTACCAGGTACAAGCTCTATCACAAACTCTATGTTCCTGTCCGGCGGCATACCAGGTAGATCTTCCGGAAAAATATCTGGGTACTCATTCACTACCGAGACATTTTGGATGAAGCGGAACGCCGAACTCGAAGCCGGGTGATCAAGTTTTGCAAGGTTCAGTGGAGCAATCATTCAGAGAAAGAAGCAACCTGGGAGCGAGAAGAAGATCTTCGAGCAGAGTTTCCAGACCTTTTTCTTTCTTCTCCGGAATCTCGGGGACGAGATTCTCTCTAAGGGGGGTAGGTTTGTAACATCCCAAAATTTGCTTTTAATATATTTAGTGTGTTTTTGGGATTATTTGTATTTTCCGAATTCACTTGGAAGCCTCACGAGTAATTCGGGGTCAAGTTTATGGAAATAATCGCGTTAAATAAAGATCATGCATTTTCGGATAGGCGTAAAATCTAAAATTTTGTTGATAATTAAGATAGTTGGTAGACGAGAGTGTTCGCTTCAAATATTTTCGAAAAATATGTTAGATAACCTAAGTCGTTGATTTTACAAAAATCGGTACAGGTGTCTGAGTCACGAAAAGAATTTCTACGGAAAATCTATACTTCGAAAAATCACGAAACCAACTTCGTTAAGTCCTAAATAGTTCCTAGTATTTTAGGGAAATTTTTCGGATTTTAGAACCCCTGTGCTATTTTTTTTTCCTAAACATATTGGAACGTATATGTATATATATATAAAAAAAACAACGTGCATGAAGAGCAATACTAGTAACAGCCAAGGTAGTAATTGCCTTGAAGCATGCACCACGTTCCTACCAGCCGTTACTACTTCATAGCATGGTGAATACCACTAGTAACTAGTAACCTTTCCCATTTACTAGCCATGCAATTTTGCAACGCATGCACCCTCTAGCCCATTTTCCATTACCAGCAATATAGGAAAGTGGATGTCGTGGACGTCCTTCATTCCCCAGTAGCGCATGCAGCCTCGACGAGTAACCTTCCAGCCGTTCCAAGTCGTTCCAGCTACTGCCTTCATGACTTTAATTTTCCTGCCGTTCTCCATCCTGAACGCAAGCAGTCACTGGTACCTAGATACCCCTTCCTCCACCTCTATACTGCTACCTCTATTTCTCCAGATTGTGGCTATTCCCTCCTCCCATCTCCACGTTTCTCTGTTTTCCTTTCCTGGTTTGGCTGCGCCATCGTTCTGGTCGCTGGTCGCTGCCGCCGTTGACGTCTCGTCGCCGCCGCCGCCGTCGTCGTCATCGCTGCCGCCGTGGACGTCACCACGATCGTCCCTCGGCCTCGCCTTCCCTGCGTTATTGCCGTCGCCGTCGCCGTTTACCTCGCCGTCAACGCACTCTCTGATCTCGCATCCCCTGCGCCGAACGGTATCCCTGTTTTTCTTTTCCTTCGTGCGCGCGCTCTATCTTTATCAATCGGATGATCTTGTCACGTGTATTATGCATGTATAGGCTTATTAGCGTTATATATGCTAGTGTGTGTATACGTATATGTTAGACAGTGGCTTGCATGTATACAAAAATATACTCGACTGTACACGTGAATACATGTTTAAGTTGATTGTATAATGCGCCTGCTTGTTTGTATAACGGCCGTAGTAGCAAATTTTCGAGCCCAGCCGATCAAGTGATTATGCGTACACAGTAGGAGCAGTGACATGCGAAGGAAACTAGAAATGAGTATACGTGCATATATGTTTGAATATAAATATCTTCATATGTATTAAGCCCAAGCAGTACATGCGTGAATCTAGCCCACGCCAAACAGTACCATGCAAGGCTAGTAAAGGTTGAGTTAGATGTGCTCATTTCGAGAAATTGTGAGATTTGTCTTTCGTTACAAATTCATTTTAAGTCCGAATAGCATGCGAGTAATTTTATTAATTAGTAAATATTGAAACCTAGCTACGCTAATTTTACTGAAATTATATAATCAAATCTATATTGTTAAATTATTCGCGGAAAGTATAAACTTGTGAGTTTTGTAGCTCTTAGACTATACGCTCGAAAATTCCAAATAAATTTTATAAATCGTATAAAATGCTAAACTAATTATTCGGAAGTTTTCATGTGGTTGAGAATTTATTTGTTTCTTCGTATTTTCCGAATGGTTGTTTATTCGCTATTTTTCGTTTAATAGAAACGCTAGACGTCGACTCCGTCGCAGAACCGCAGGAAGACAACCCTCTCCTCACCGACCAAGGTAAGTCCCTTGACGCATTTTGATCCCATTTTATGAAATGCTTTTTATCTGTTTATAAAGTTGCATGGCTACTTTTAAATAAAATATGTCAAATATAAGTGATAGTTAATCCGAATTTGGTGATTCCTCCTTGACATTGTTAATCATATCCGTTGTAACCCTAGAACATTGATTATACCATGTTTATGCTTATATGGTATCCGTTGTAACCTAGTGCAATAGAATTGCTTAGGACCTTTTCCGATAAAAGAAACCCATGGGTGGGGTTATTCAGAAATGATGATTTCAAATGTGATTTGAAAGCTATTATTATGATTATGGTACTATTTTCTAAAATGAAAGAAAAGGAAAAATGATTTCGACTTGGCGGCATGGAAAGTCGGGTGGGAGCGGATCAAGTCTTGATCCTTTTGTGCAAGTACCGCCCCAAGTCATATAAGGACCGACGCTTATGATTGCCATTTTAAGCATAACCGTACTACCACATGTCTATAATGGTACGACCTGGCCAACTAATTTGTAGAAGCCTAGCTTAGACTCACCACTCGGTTGAATGTGAATGCCGGACGGAGGCAATTGTTGTTTTTCTCACACGGCGCAAGAGGGCTTCAGATCTTGGGCGGATGGAACCCTAACGGCGGTGAAACCTCGGAGGTGGGTCTAGTTAGGTAGATACATTGTAACGGCCTTGTCATGATCTCTCTGTCGGCACACCAAAGGAAGTGTGCTAATAGCTTGGCATTAAGAGATGATCGTGTCTTGTGGGTAAAGTTGTACACCTCTGCAGAGTAAAACTATTCGAATAGCCGTGCCTACGGTCAAAGGCAAAGCAAGGAATGCTTTCATATTGGTAGATTTTGATTTTGGTTTCGAAAACTGAAAAGTGTTTTGTTTTGGGGTTCGGGAGTGGTTAGAACTCTCGGATGTTATTTGGCGGATAGAGCCAACCAGGTGGAAAGAACCTGTGTTTGTATTTGACGGATGGAGTCACATGATTAACCCTGATTCTTTAAAATCTGGCGGATAGAGCCTTTTATATCGGTGATGGTGGATAGAACCTCACTACGATATTACATAATTCAATGATTAAAAAGAATTGTGAAAAGTTGCTTTGTGAAATGCTATTACCTAAGTATGGTTTAATAAAATTTGGCTTTATGCAAATAAACCCTACTAAGCTTCCTTTGGAAAGCCCACATAAGCATACTTTCCCAGACTTCTTGAAATGCGTTTGTACTCACGGGCTACATCAATGTTGTCATCATCGAGAGGTTTATCAAGGCAGCGAGAGGAGGGCGAGTTCTCTGCGGAGGAGTACGAGGAGGGCTGCCAGGAGGACTAGTCGCGTTTCTAGTAAATGCTTTGTGGCGTTTTGGCGTCTGCCTGTTTCGCTTTTGTTTCCGCTGTTTTGGTTCCGGTCTTTAGACCGAGTATTGTAATAAGTGGCCATGTGGCCCGTACTTGAATATTTATATTGCAAGTTTCGTTTTGTCTGGCAATGATGTATCACTGTGACTGTGTGTACTAGCTACTGATCTGGGACTAGTACGGAAATGCACAGGAGATTTCGGATAGCCGATCCGGGGTCTCACAGCGGTGGTATCAGAGCCTGGACGACTGTAGGACGTGACCTAGCTAGAATGGCAAAGCCTTAAGGACTTATATTGTTATAAAAATGTATTTCCAAAAAGTTAAGTTCCTTTGCTTCTATCTCTCCTGTCTTAGTGTCTTACTCTTGTCTTGTCCTTGTTAAAAATTTGTTACTAATCCCACCTTGTTTTCAAAATTTGTAGATGCCGGTTACCACCACCTTTGCCGCTCAGACTGGAGGCTTGCGAGGAGTCGGCGATCTTTGCGAGAGTTGGGGTTTCCCCATCGTCCTGAGTATCGGTACGATTTATTACTGGTCTTAGCCAGGACTTGTGGCAGGTCCGCCTGCTGGTCTTCACGAGGAGCCGGGTTCGCTTGGAGGACACCCCGTACCGCTTGTTTCCCGTTTCGATTCGGGGATGTACGGCTTTCCGAAGTGGATCGGAGGCTGACCCGACTGTGGTGCACCAGGGGTCACTCCTCCGGGCTCTGGACGACGCTTACGTGCGATTGACCGACGAGATGCAGAGGCAGCGTCGGGATCTGACGGCCGCGAGGGAGAGGATCCGTCAGCTCGAGGAGGAGAGGCAGACGCCCGCCACCGCCACCGGCCCGGTTCAGTACCCGCCGATCCGCGACATACCGATGGATGCTCCGCCCGCCAAGCGTCATTAGGGTGCGAGGCCCGATGCGAGCGCGCAAGTCGATCCGCCCTCGATCGCCGTTGGGGTTCTTGACCGCTTAGGAGGAGCAGGACCTTCGGCGGCGGCTACACCTTCCCGGCGGGAGGCGAGGAGGAGGAGGAGGATCCGTCCCCGCGTGGCGCTGCGAGTGATTAGTCAGCTAGACTGGAGGACCTTTATCTTGTTTTGTGTCGCTTAGAACGATGAATAATTGCGTGTTGGATTGTATCGTGCCCTTGGGCATTTGTGATATGACCACCTCCAAACTATTTTGTTTTAATGGAAGTTCAGTTGGTTTTCCCTCTGGTGTGTGCTTTTGTGGTTGTTCCTTTTGTTGAGGATGTGGGTTAGTTCCCCTGTTTCTTACCTGTGCTGTTCCCTCTTTCCTTTCTCTTGACCGCCTTATTGCAGATGGAGAACGTTGGACGTGGTCGTGGTCGTGGAAGGCCCGCAGGCCGTGGTAGAGGCCGTGGACGTGCCCGTGGACCGGTGCACTTTCATGAGGAAGAGTTCGTGGAGCCCCCGCAGCAGCAAGGACAGGAGCAGGTTCAACACCCCGCAGCTCAGCATGATCCGCCGCCGCCCCCACCACCAGCTCAGCCGCCGAATATGGAGCAAATGATGGCGATGCAGTTTCAAATTCTTCAGGCGTTAGCTCAGAACGTCCTGAACCAACCTCAAGCCGCGGCAGCACCGGCTCCAGTTCAACCGCCCCCATCGAAGTTTGGGGAGTTCATGAGGACGCGACCCCCCACTTTTGCTGGGTCTGGGGACCCGCTAGAGGCGGACGACTGGCTCAAGGAGATTGAGCGCAAGCTTCACTTGGCTCAGTGCGACGACATTGAGAGCGTGCACTTTGCATCCTATCAGCTGAAAGGCACTGCAGCCAATTGGTGGGAGAACAATTGTGCAGCTCACGCAGACCCCCAGAACATTCCCTGGAATGAGTTCGTCAAGAACTTCAGAGCTACCCATATTCCAAGAGGTGTTATGGAAATGAAGTGCCGGGAGTTTCACAGGCTTCAACAAGGGAATTTGTCTGTCTCGGAGTACCTCAATCGGTTCACGCAGTTATCCCGTTATGCGGCCGCCGACGTCGCGACGGACGAGGCCAAGATCTGGCGCTTCATGGAGGGTATGGACCCCAACTTGAAGGTGCAGCTGGTTTCAAGCGACTACCCGCTGTTCCAAAGATATGATTAATAAGGCGCTGATTCAGGAAGACGCCCAGCGCCAGCTGTTCGAGACCCGGAAGAGAAAGATGATGTTCCAAAATCAACGCGGTGCCAGCAGCTCCAGGCCCCGCACCTTCCAGCCGCAGCAGCCCAGCAGGCCAGCAGCGTCCAACACCCCCAGGACCCCAATGTCCACCCCACGCCCAACTGGACAAGCCCCTGCCGGTAACGCAGGAGCTCAAGCTCAGAAGAGCGGGACAGCGATGGCAGGAGTGCAGTGCTTCAACTGCAGGGAGATGGGGCACTACGCCAACAACTGCCCTCACAAGCGTCAGCCCGTCACCCCAGTGAGGTTCAACCTGGGATCGACGCGGCCGTGCTCGGCGCCCGGCTCAAGGAAAAGGAACCTCTGAGACCCAGCGCCGCGTCGAGGACAATTTGGAAGAGGTCGCGTGAACCACATCACGGCGGAAGAGGCTCAAGATGCGCCAGACGTGGTTTACGGTACGTTCGCTGTCAACTCCGTACCTGCTTCAGTTTTGTTCGACTCGGGCGCCACTCATTCGTTTATATCGGGATACTTGGTTAAAAAGCATAACTGGAACACTATACAGTTAAGAAACCCGTTGTTAGTGCAATCCCCTGGGAAAGAATTAAGAACAACTGCTATTTGTCCGAAAATGGATATAGTAATAAAAGGAGTAAAGTTCCTAGCGAACTTAATATTATTGGATACTAAGGGTATAGAAGTAATCCTTGGAATGGATTGGCTAACCAAGTACAAGGGTCAGATAGACTGTACCAGTAGAGCTATCTCTCTTACCAGCCCTGAGGGGATTAGAGTGGAGTTCTTATCTAATCTCGCCTCTAAGGGGGGTAGTACCCTGAACCGTCTAAAAGGTACTTCCTTGGAGAAAGTGCCGATAGTCAAGGAGTACCCAGATGTCTTTCCGGATGAGTTGCACGGAATCCCGCCAGATCGAGAGGTGGAGTTCGTGATTGAGTTGGTGCAGATGCGGCTCAATCTCAAAGAGACCTTACCGGTTACCTTCCAATGAGTTGGTCGAGATGAAGAAGCAGATTGAAGAAGCGCAAGAGAAAGGATTCATCAGGCCCAGTTCGTCGCCTTGGGGATCGCCGGTAATATTCGTGTCGAAGAAAGATGGTAGTCTGAGGATGTGCATAGACTACAGGTCTTTGAATGAGGTCACGATCAAGAACAAGTATCCGTTGCCTCGGATTGATGACCTGTTTGATCAGTTGAAGGGAGCTCAAGTTTTCTCCAAGATAGATCTGCGGTCGGGATATCACCAGCTGAAGATAAGAAAGGAAGATATTCCGCAAATGACCTTCACCACGGATATGGGTGTATGAGTTCACAGTCATGTCTTTTGGATTAACCAATGCTCCTTCTTATTTCATGAATCTGATGAATAAGGTCTTTATGGAGTATTTAGACAAGTTCGTCGTAGTCTTCATCGACGACATTCTTGTCTATTCCAAGAGCAGACAAGAGCATGAAGATCATCTGCGAATAGTCTTGGAAACGCTAAGAGAGCATCAGCTGTATGCCAAGTTCAGCAAGTGTGACTTTTGGTTAAAGGAAGTGTCTTTCCTGGGTCATATCATTTCTGCTGCAGGAGTAGCAGTGGATCCCGCCAAAGTGAGAGATGTTTTGGATTGGCAACAGCCGAAGTCAGTCCCAGAGATCCGAAGTTTTCTTGGATTAGCTGGTTATTATCGAAGATTCATTGAAGGTTTCTCGAAGATAGCGGACCTCTTACTCGGCACGAAGAAGGAAAAGAAGTTTGAATGGACTAAAGCTTGCGGCGAGTTTTCGAGGAGTTGAAAAGAGATTAACCTCGGCCCGGTGCTTGTGTTGCGGATATTCACAAGGACTTTGAGGTGTATTGTGATGCGTCAAAACAAGGGCTTGGATGTGTTTTGATGCAAGAAGGAAAGGTAATAGCCTATGCTTCCACGACAAGCTGCGACCTCATGAAGAAAACTATCCTATTCATGACTTGGAGTTAGCTTGATTGTGCATGCGCTCAAGATATGGAGGCATTATTTGATCGGCAACAGATGTGAGATCTATACGGATCATAAAAGCTTGAAATATATCTTCACTCGGCTGATCTCAACCTCGAGACAGAGAAGATGGTTGAGCCGGTGAAGGATTATAATGTGGGAATTCACTACCACCCTGGAAAGGCGAATGTTGTTGCGGATGCCTTGAGCAGGAAAGCTCACTGCAACAATGTTATGGGTCAGGAAAGTCAGCCAGCGCTTCACGAGGAATTCGGCGCCTTAACACGGAGTTGGTAAAAGAAGGGTGCATTTATAATTTGGAGGTCAAATCAACCTTAGAAGATCAGATTCGGGAGGCTCAAAAGGATGATAAGGGTATTGCCGACCTAAAGGAGGGCTGAAGAAAGGAAAACACCCTGGATTTCTTGTAGATGACCAAGGGACGGTTTGGTTCGGGAAAAGAATAGTGGTCCCTAACCAAGAAGAAATCAAGAATGTGGTCTTGAAGGAAGCTCATGATTCGGTATACTCCATTCACCACTGGAGGTACCAAAATGTATCTTGATTTGAAAGAGAAGTATTGGTGGTCCAATATGAAGAAAGAAGTCGCTGATTTTGTGGCACGTTGTGATGTGTGCGGTTGGTTAAAGCGGAGCATCAGAGACCAGCCGGTCTATTGCAGCCTTTGCAAGTGCCTGTATGGAAATGGGAAGAAATTGGAATGGATTTTATAACTGGATTACCCAAAACTAAATCCGGTTATGACTCCATCTCAGTTATTGTGGATCGATTGACTAAAGTGGCTCACTTTATCCCGGTAAAGACGACTTATTCTGGAGATAAGCTTGCGGAGTTGTATATGGCAAAAATTGTATGCTTGCACGGGGTGCCGAAGAAGATCGTATCCGATCGAGGATCACAGTTCACCTCAAGATTTTGGCAGAAGTTGCATGAAGTGTTGGGCACCAACCTGAATTTCAGTACCGCGTATCATCCTCAGACGGATGGCCAGACGGAAAGAATTAATCAGATCCTAGAAGACATGTTGAGAGCCTGCGCTTTAACATACAAAGGTTCGTGGGATCAGAATTTGCCGTATGCGGAGTTTTCCTATAACAACAGCTATCAGGCCAGTTTGAAGATGGCACCTTTTGAAGCTCTTTACGGAAGGAAATGCCGGACACCTTTATATTGGAAAGAGGCCGAAGGAGGACAAATAGTCGGGCCTGATATTCTGAAAGAAGCCGAAGAGCAAGTCCGACAGATTCGTGCAAATTTGAAAACAGCTCAGTCAAGGCAGAAGAGCTATGCGGACAATCGCCGACGGGACTTAAGTTTTCTACCTGGTGATCATGTGTATTTGAAGGTATCCCCGTTGAAAGGAATGAAGCGCTTTCGTGTCAGTGGGAAGTTAGCGCCTCGCTATATCGGACCGTTCAAGGTGATGGCCCGAAAAGGAGAAGTGGCGTATAAGTTGGAACTACCGTCTCAGTTGTCAGGAGTACATGATGTTTTTCATGTATCGCAGTTGAAGAAGTGTCTCAGAGTTCCCGAGCATCAGCTGCCAATTGAAGAGTTGGAATTGAAGGAAGATCTGTCTTATCGAGTTTCTGTTAGAATTTTGGATGAAGCGGAACGCCGAACTCGGCCGGGTGATCAAGTTTTGCAAGGTTCGGTGGAGCAATCATTCGAGAGAAAGAAGCAACTGGGAGCGAGAAGAAGATCTTGACGAGTTTCAGACCTTTTTCTTTCTTCTCCGGAATCTCGGGGACGAGATTCTCTCTAAGGGGTAGGTTTGTAACATCCCAAAATTTGCTTTTAATATATTTAGTGTGTTTTTGGGATTATTTGTATTTTCCGAATTCACTTGGAAGCCTCACGAGTAATTCGGGGTCAAGTTTATGGAAATAATCGCGTTAAATAAAGATCATGCATTTTCGGATAGGCGTAAAATCTAAAATTTTGTTGATAATTAAGATAGTTGGTAGACGAGTGTTCGCTTCAAATATTTTGAAAAATATGTTAGATAACCTAAGTCGTTGATTTTACAAAAATCGATGCAGTGTTTGAGTCACGAAAAGAATTTCTACGGAAAATCTATACTTGAAAAATCACGAAACCAACCGTTAAGTCCTAAATAGTTCCTAGTATTTTAGGGAAATTTTTCGGATTTTAGAACCCTGTGCTATTTTTTTCCTAAACATATTGGAGCGTATATGTATATATATATAAAAAAACAACGTGCATGAAGAGCAATACTAGTAACGACCAAGGTAGTAATTGCCTTGAAGCATGCACCACGTTCCTACCGGCCGTTACTACTTCATAGCATGGTGAATACCACTAGTAACTAGTAACCTTTCCCATTTACTAGCCATGCAATTTTGCAACGCATGCACCCTCTAGCCCATTTTCCATTACGACAATATAGGAAAGTGGATGTCGTGGGCGTCCTTCATTCCCGATGGCGCATGCAGCCTCGACGAGTAACCTTCCGGCCGTTCCAAGTCGTTCCGACTCGCCTTCATGACTTTAATTTTCTGCCGTTCTCCATCACGAGCATGGCGATCCATCAGTACCTAGATACCCCTTCCTCCACCTCTATACTGCTACCTCTATTTCTCCAGTTGTGGCTATTCCCTCCTCCCATCTCCACGTTTCTCTGTTTTCCTTTCTGGTTTGGTGCGCCATCGTTCGTCGGCCAGTGTTTGCCGCCGTTGACGTCTCGTCGCGCCGCCGCCCGTCGTCGTCATCGCCGCCGTGGGCGTCGCCACCGGTACATCCTCGGCCTCGCCTTCCCTGCGTTGTTGCCGTCGCCCGTCGCCGTTTACCTCGCCGTCAACGCACTCTCGATCTCGCATCCCTGCGCGAGCGGTATCCACTGTTTTTCTTTTCCTTCGTGCGCGCTCTATCTTTATCAATCGGATGATCTTGTCACATGTATTATGCATGTATAGGCTTATTAGCGTTATATATGCTAGTGTGTGTATACGTATATGTTAGACAGTGGCTTGCATGTATACAAAAATATACTCGACTGTACACGTGAATACATGTTTAAGTTGATTGTATAATGCGCTGCTTGTTTGTATAACGGCGGCCGTAGCAAATTTTCGAGCCCGGTAGATCAAGTGATTATGCGTACACACGGTAGGAACAGTGACATGCGAAGGAAACTAGAAATGAGTATACGTGCATATATGTTTGAATATAAATATCTTCATATGTATTAAGCCCAAGCGATACATCGTGAATCCTAGCCCACGCCAAACAGTACCATGCAAGGCTAGTAAAGGTTGAGTTAGATGTGCTCATTTCGAGAAATTGTGAGATTTGTCTTTTCATTACAAATTCATTTTAAGTCCGAATAGCATGCGAGTAATTTTATTAATTAGTAAATATTGAAACCTAGCTACGCTAATTTTACTGAAATTATATAATCAAATCTATATTGTTAAATTATTCGCGGAAAGTATAAACTTGTGAGTTTTGTAGCTCTTAGACTATACGCTCGAAAATTCCAAATAAATTTTATAAATCGTATAAAATGCTAAACTAATTATTCGGAAGTTTTCATGTGGTTGAGAATTTATTTGTTTCTTCGTATTTTCCGAATGGTTCTTTATTATTTGTTTTTAGTTTAATAGAAGCGCTAGACGTCGACTCGTCGCAGAACCGCGAGGAAGACAACCCTCTCCTCACCGACCAAGGCAAGTCCCTTGACGCATTTTGATCCCATTTTATGAAATGCTTTTTATCTGTTTATAAAGTTGCATGGCTACTTTTAAATAAAATATGTCAAATATAAGTGATAGTTAATCCGAATTTGGTGATTCCTCCTTGACATTGTTAATCATATCCGTTGTAACCCTAGAACATTGATTATACCATGTTTATGCTTATATGGTATCCGTTGTAACCTAGTGCAATAGAATTGCTTAGGACCTTTTCCGATAAAAGAAACCCATGGGTGGGGTTATTCAGAAATGATGATTTCAAATGTGATTTGAAAGCTATTATTATGATTATGGTACTATTTTCTAAAATGAAAGAAAAGGAAAAATGATTTCGACTTGGGCGGCATGGAAAGTCGGGTGGGAGCGGATCAAGTCTTGATCCTTTTGTGCAAGTACCACCCCAAGTCATATAAGGACCGACGCTTATGATTGCCATTTTAAGCATAACCGTACTACCACATGTCTATAATGGTACGACCTGGCCAACTAATTTGTAGAAGCCTAGCTTAGACTCACCACTCGGTTGAATGTGAATGCCGGACGGAGGCAATTGTTGTTTTTCTCACACGGCGCAAGAGGGGCTTCAGATCTTGGCGGATGGAACCCTAACGGCGGTGAAACCTCGGCCGGGTGGGTCTAGTTAGGTAGATACATTGTAACGGCCTTGTCATGATCTCTCTGCCGGCACACCAAAGGAAGTGTGCTAATAGCTTGGCATTAAGAGATGATCGTGTCTTGTGGGTAAAGTTGTACACCTCTGCAGAGTAAAACTATTCGAATAGCCGTGCCTACGGTCAAAGGCAAAGCAAGGAATGCTTTCATATTGGTAGATTTTGATTTTGGTTTCGAAAACTGAAAAGTGTTTTGTTTTGGGGTTCGGGAGTGGTTAGAACTCTCGGATGTTATTTGGCGGATAGAGCCAACCAGGTGGAAAGAACCTGTGTTTGTATTTGACGGATGGAGTCACATGATTAACCCTGATTCTTTAAAATCTGGCGGATAGAGCCTTTTATATCGGTGATGGTGGATAGAACCTCACTACGATATTACATAATTCAATGATTAAAAAGAATTGTGAAAAGTTGCTTTGTGAAATGCTATTACCTAAGTATGGTTTAATAAAATTTGGCTTTATGCAAATAAACCCTACTAAGCTTCCTTTGGAAAGCCCACATAAGCATACTTTCCCAGACTTCTTTGATGCGTTTGTACTCACGGGCTACATCAATGTTGTCATCATCAGAGGTTTATCAAGACGCGGCAGAGGAGGGCGAGTTCTACGCGGAGGAGTACGAGGAGGGCTGCCAGGAGGACTAGTCGCGTTTCTAGTAAATGCGCTTTGTGGTGTTTTGGCGTCTGCCTGTTTCGCTTTTGTTTCCGCTGTTTTGGTTCCGGTCTTTAGACCGAGTATTGTAATAAGTGGCCATGTGGCCCGTACTTGAATATTTATATTGCAAGTTTCGTTTTGTCTGGCAATGATGTATCACTGTGACTGTGTGTACTAGCTACTGATCTGGGACTAGTACGGAAATGCACAGGAGATTTCGGATAGCCGATCCGGGGTCTCACACATTCTGTGGCTGGAATCTGAAAAATTGATTTGGTGCAACTCTCAGACGCTGTTGCGTTCCCTGACGCGATCCCTAATGCTGCATCCTGCGCTTCCTGTTCTCATCCAGTTCCTTGCGCTTGTCCTCAAGAATAAGCGCCTTATTCACCAGTTCCTGGAAATCTGGAAAGGTGTGGGTGATCAATCCCACCTGCAATCCTGAGTTAAGTCCCTTCATGAAACGAGGTATGCGGCTTTATCTGTCGCTACATCCTCAGTGCGTAGCGAGCAAGGCTGTGTGAACTTATTCGGTATTCGGCCCTTTGGTGATTACCTTGCCTCGATGCTCTGAACTCCTCCTTCTTGAGATCCATGATTCCTTCAGGCACGTGATCTTGTGAAGCCTTGTTGTGAACTCCTCCCAAGTGATATCTTGAGGGTTCTCTTGCGTGTACAGAAGTTCTCCCACCATTCAATTGTTCCTTCCAAGCGATGAGAAGCGTAGAGTACCTTCTCATTTCCCATGCATTGAGCAATGTGTAGCTTCCTCTCAATTGACCTTAACCAATCATCGGCCTCCAATGGATTGGCATTCCCGGAAGAAAGTGGGTGGATGAGTCCTCATGAACTCGGCAGTCTTGTATTACGGCGTTGTCCCCGATTGACTTGGTTAGCTGTGGCCTGGCAAAGGACGTGTTGCATCTGTTGCATCATAGCATGCATCAATCGAGTCTGAGCGACAAGAAATGCTCCAAAATTCAGTATGTCGATGGCGGTCTTTGGTGCTCCATCATTGGGGTTTTACATTGGCGAGAACCACTCCCATTGCCTCCAAGGTTTCCGCGGGTGTTCACCATCTGTGGTTTGCTCTAGGTTTTAGAGATGAGAGGGAAACAAGAATAGGCAAGTAATATGGAACTTATGCGGGGCGAAAGGTGTAACTTAAAGTCCAACTTTATTATTTTAATCAATAGTAACTTGGTATGGTTGCTTACAATGCCTAGGGGCCTTGCAACACATACTGCACACTCAGCAAGCAATGAAAATCCAAATCGAACTAATACTGGAGTCTAACGCCTAAAGGGTGACTCTTTATTCTATGACGCGACTCGGCGAAGGAGTCTCACTATAGAACCTACGCTCACTCATCGAGAAAACCTCCACGGCCTGGGTACGGATCTTTGCGGCATAGGCGCGAAACGATTGCCATGTCCAAAGAATCGTGTTATCTGGTGGTAGTCGAAGAAGGAGTGTCCTCCTCAAGCTCCGGCTCCTCCGGTCTGCTCGTGCAGCTCGAGCATTGGCTCGCTCGTGCGTATAATGCCGTCTCTAACTCTCCAATCCTTTGCAGAAGGTGTGACACATACTCTTGAGCTTCCCGCCATCTCGTTCTTCTCTGTCGTGATCTCCTTGCGGGCCTTCAGAGCTCCTTGCTTGTATCATCGAGTACATCCTCCTGGCGACAACAAATCGTGCCAAGCTGTGTAACCATGGCATTCTCATCCTGAATCGCCTTTGGGTCAAGAAGGTTATTGCTGCGCGGATGATATCGAACACCGTGCTCTCAATTCTCTGGCGTAGATACGGGTAATGTGCCGCATTGCTCGTCGCGACACCTCCTGGATACCCATCTGCATTGTAGACCTCCTGGCGGTCACGGTGTATCGAGCGATTGCACAGGCCCTTCTTCCTAGCAGGTACCACAATCTTCACGTCACAAGCCTTGATCAATCCTCGCTTGTGTGATCACTTCCACTTGGTATTGTGGCTTCTCAAAATCTCCGAGAGTGCAGAGCATACGCCAAAGTTCCGTGACCAACCTCCAGATCGACGTAGTTGAACTCTCCCTCCATCTGTCACAAGAGTGCTCACGTAAGAACTTGAAATTTTTAAATCGTGACAAGGTAAGGAAAAATTCAGCAAGAGACAAGAAAAGAAAGAATGGGATGAGTCGAGATGTCATTTCTTGTCTTGACAAATTTTTAGCTTTAGAAAATAGGTTTTATCCTCTCTACGACCTCTCTAGCTAGGGTTGAGCCTACGGTTAGTATGGCTCTGATACCACCTCTGTCGGGACCCGAATCTGCAAATCCGGACCCTCTATGTATTCAGCACTAGTCCAGGAACGCGCTAGTGCACACAGTCTTAACATCGGTAAATATCACAATCATACCACTCGATACTTAATAAAGTACTTTAACTAAATAGTCAAACTGGTTGCTCGACCTTATGGTCAAGTTACAATATACGCCTCGCAGGGCGAAACTCATTTAAGAGAGAAATAGTAGCAGCGGAAAATAAGATAACTTCGTGGCGCCATCCAGTATACCACAGCAGGCCCAGTGGGCTCGCTCCCTAAGTAGAGCGGTTCCTCTTGGAGCTCCTCCTCCAAAGCTGGTGTAGTCTCCTCTTCAACTGGTGTTGTATTGTGGCAAGGGTGAGTACTTGGTACTCAGCAAGTCATGCACAGAATGCAAGCTAATATACTACATGCATGGCTTAATACAAAGGAGTGGCTCAAGGTATTTTTGCGAGAAATGACATTTAACAAGTATCATAAGTAGATTCGAAAGCAGTAGCAACAAGTAAAGCATAACTAACTTTTCAAGGAGTTTAATAAACATCTTTCCCATCCTAATCCACATTTCCATCAACATCATTATTTAACCAAACCCAATCTTTCAAGTCCAAGTTATTTTCAAGAAAGTTTAACCCTTGACTGTAATTCCCGAGCGATGTCCAATACCGCGGACACGGCTATTCGAATAGATTGTACACTCTGCAGAGGTTATGCACTTTACCCACAAGATACAGTCAAACACCACAAAGGCGAGTTCCCGTAACAAAGTCTTTCGGAAACTTCTAACAATACAAGTGAGCCTCCCCGGTTATTGCACACTAACCCTTCCCTTAGCTAAGGCGAAGTTTAGGCCAATCAACCGTTAGATGGGTACCTGGCCTCAGCCCCGGAACGCTCCCCCGTACAACTTACACAAAGGGTGTAGTTGACCTCTTGAGGTCCCACAGGTACGTTATTAGCAACTTAATCAACTAGGTCCGTCCCATTACAGACATGTGGTTGCAAGATTGACTCAGTTCAAAGGCTTGCAAGGTGAAGTCCTTAGGGTGACCAAGGCAAGACTACCTAAAGAACCAAAACAACATTCCCAGTGCCACAACTGGCCCACCTGATCATTCTTGCCACATGCCCCAGTCAAAGACTATTTACCAAACCCCAGTTGATTACCATGCACCACGTGCCATCAACATCACATGATACCTTTCCAAACAGGTTCAATATATCATTAAGTCACTATTAACATTTGATTGTCCAAAATCATGTCATGAGCACGCAGCAGGTCTAAGCAGTATACTACAACGATCTAATTTCCCATGTTGGCAATTTAATAATGTCCAACTAGTAAACCACAACTAGGGTGACAAGGGTCATGGCACATACTTAAGTAATCAAGGTGTCATACAGCAATTTGGTATTTATCTAATTCCCCATATTTAAATAAAGTATTTTCTAATTGAACTAGCATGCAATAGGTTAAATCAAAATAGATTTCGAAATAGGATCAACATGGTCAAAGCACAACTTGCCTTCAAAAAGTACTTGTCCTTGGTCTTGAGTTGGATCCTGAGTCAATACTTCTCCTTCGAATCCTTCCGGCACTTCAACGTCTACTCGTAAAGCGTGCAAATAGCAATACACGAATAAACAATAGGCAAAAAGTGTCCAAACATCCAAATAAAATCCATAAACAGAGAGAACATAATTTTATGAATTTTTAGGAACTGGAATCGTCAAATTCGGAGTTAAAATGCAAAAGTTATAGCATTTTGAAGTTTAAATAATCAATTAAATAATATTACAGAGGAAAACTTTAGTCCAAAAATTAAATAAAATTCATAATTAGGTAGATCTCAATTTTATACAAATTTAGAAATTTGAATCACTCAAATCGGAGTTGAAACGCATAAAAGTTATAAGCGTTTGAAGTTTTGAATCAAAATCAAATCATTATTTCGAATTAATAAATCATTTTCTTTTCGAAAATTAATTATTGCGTCAACGAGGACACGTGGCAGCCTCGATTGGGCCGGTGGCGTCGGTGGTCCATGGACTCGCCCACGCTTGGCTCGGGTCTACCATGGACTCGGTCCCACGGCCACGTATCGGCCAGCGGGTGGGACCACTCGGGTGACGCCTTTGTTGGCGTCGTGAGGCTCGACCACGGTCTTCGACAGTGGGTCCCATTGTGGCGTCATGTGTGACGTCGGTAGCGGCTCTGGGACGGCCGGCCCGTGACATCTTGAGCGCCATGGCGTCGGCGCCGCGTCATGGTGCGATGTGGTGGGCGGCCGACATGCGGGCCCCGCGTGTCAGCGTCACACGCACGCTGCGTGGGCCAGCGCGACGCGGCCGGTCGATCTCTCGACACACGTGGCTAGATCTCGGCCGTTGATTTGAAAATCAACGGCCCAGATTGGATCTGGACTCACGCGTTTGGGGTGAACGCGTTTGATCTGGACCGTTGGATCTAGATCGGACGGTTGAGATTGGATCTTGGAGTTTTGGATTGGGATCTCACCGACGGTGACGTGGCGTGATCTGGGACGTTGGATCTGGATCGGACGGTTGAGCGAGCTCGAGGTCCGGCGATGGCTTGCGGCGGCGCTGGCTTGCCGGGGTTGGGGACGACGACCACGGCAATGGCGCTTCGGGCGTGCTCCGGCGATGTGAGTGGTCTCCTCCGACGCGGCTTGACCTCCCAGTTCTGGATCTGACCTCATCGGCGGCGGAGGGCAGCGAGGCAGCGGCAATCGGCGAAAAACCACGGCCGCACCTTCTCCTAACTCCGGCGAGCTCTAGCGGCGCAACCCACAGCGGCTCGGGCGAGGTGAGTTAGGGCTACGGTGCGCAATGAAGCGGCGACCCGACACGGGTGGCGGCGCAATAAATAGGGCCCCTCGGCGTCAGTAACGCTTCGGAATCCGAGGTCCTCTCCGTTCTTGGCCCGAGTCCGCGGCGTCTCGGATTAGGTGGCGTGGCACGCGCGCGGCCGTTGGATCGAGATCCAGCGGTGCGTGGGTTTGGATTCGGTCGGACTCGGGCGGTGGCTGGCTCGGTCGGGCTCGGGTCGGCGACGTGGCTCAATCGTGGCGTTGGATCCGAATCCATGATCCGCGCGATTAAACTCTGTAAAGTGGGTTGATCGAGTCACGCGTGACTCGGGTCGGACTCGAACTCGAGTCCGACTCGGGCTCGATCGGATGAGCGATGTAGGCTTCGGTTTGATTTTCCAGCGATTTAATATTTAAAATAATTCCCAGTAATTCATTTAATTCAAGAAAAATAGCAAAATACTCAGAAAAATTCCAGAAAAATTATGGAAAATATTTTAGGGTATTTGGGACTCAAATAAAATATTGTCAACAAAATTTTATTTGCAAAGTTAAATTCTTTAATTATTTCAAAATGGAATAAATTCAAATAAATTCCAAATAAATCCCAGAAAATTCCAAAAATTCACAAATGTGCAAAACAATATTTTTATTTCATGAAAGGCAAAAATTGGGGTGTTACACGTGTCTCTGCTGACGTTAGGCTCGCTGGTCAAAGCGTCATGCGCCGAGTCCACAGTAGACCGCCTCACTGTTCCGTGGATCAAGTCTATCGACCAGGGCCCACCTGCCAGCGAGATAGAGTATTTTAGATTTATTTTTTTTATTTTCGGTAAATAGATTTGCTGACGTCAGCATGACGTCATAAATAGGATTTCCCTTAGAAATTTAATTCAGCCAAAAAGTAAATAGTTGATGACATCGGCAATGATGTCATTAATCCAATTTCTAGTAGAAAAATAATTAGTAAAATTAGGATTTTTTTCTTTTTTTTTTCTTTTATTGCAAACTTTCATGAGCTCGTTCTCCCTCATACGAGCTCTGATTGAGGTGATTCAAGTTTCTAACAATTTGTAAAATTAAGCTCTATTTAATGGTAGATTTTATTTGATCTTTAGAGTGCATTTGCTCTCTTTTTTGGTATTTATTTGGTGTTCTCTTTTTGACTCACATAGACAATGAAGCATTGGGAGTGTATAAGAGTGAAGCGTTAATTCAAGACTGAGATCCAGAGTAAGAGCAAGGGATTTTCCAAGGTAAGTTGTGCTTTAACCATGTTGAATCCAGTTTACAAAAGTTATGTTGTTTTAAATTATTGCATGTTTACTTTTATGCAATGTACTTTAATTCGGTCTTAAGGCTTATTAAATTCCAAATTTGTTATGACCTCTTTGGCATTAATCATTTTGTATCCTTGTCTCCCCAGATGATATTATCTAATTATTTAGTGATAATTAGCATGGTAGTATAATGCGATAGAATTGCTTAGTCTTGCTTAAAACGCTTAGGTATTATGTCATTATTGGGTATTACTTCAAAACCTGATTTAAACTCATTTGTGAAGTTATGGCAACATATATTGCTGCTATTTATAAAATATAAAAATGGTTTTAGACCGGGGAGAATGGTAAGTCAGGCGGGTGCAGGGTGCACGAGACCTTGTAAAGTGAATGTTTCGCCTTAGTTAATTAAGAACCGAAGCGTGTGTTATCTTGGATCGAGCACTACCGTACAACCATAAGTCTATATGGGTACGACCTGGCTAATTAATTTGTACGTCTTATTATTAGCTTTGCCGGTTGGTGGAATGTGGGTGTCGGATGGAGACACTCGCAAGACACAAGAGGGGGCTTCTGACTGGGCGGATGGAACCCTTCGGCGGTGAAACATTATCGGACGAGGTTAATAGTGGAGTTGTACATTACAAAGGCATTATCATGATCTCTCTACCGCACACCAAAGTTAGTGTGTTAATTGCACATGGCAACAAGAGATGATCATGTCTTGTAGATAAAGTTGTACACACTTTGCAAAGTTAAAAATAATCGATTAGTCGTACCCATGGTCAAGAGCGGGTAAGATGCGCTTTCAAATTGTAGATCTTCTAATTTTGTTTTAAATAAAAATAATGGTTTGGGAATCCGTGAGTAGATGGAACTCTCGGGTCATTAGTTAGCAGTAGAATCCGTTAGTGGATGGAACTCTCGGGTTGGGTTGACAGTTAGAGCTAGACAGATGGTTGGAACTTGTGCTAGAAATCTCATTAATTTCAATTATTGCAACTATATTTGGTCAAATGATGCTAGTGAAATTACTAGTTGTATTTAAAGTTAAAATACTGCTTTATGCAAAATAGCTATATCGGCCATTCATTTGGAATAAACCTTATATGTAGTATAATAGACTTGCATTCTATGCATAGCTTGTTGAGTGTTTTATGTGCTCACCCTTGCCGCAACAAATCCATAAGTTAATGATGAGTCTATACCTGTTTTGAAGGAGGAGCTATACGAGGAGACGAGTGTTTAGGAGTCGAACCTTGTCATATGATTGTATCATGTTGATGAGATTCACCGACGTTCTTTGTTTCGCTGCTGCTTATTTGCTTTGATTTGGAGCCATTGGGGTCTGACAAGTGTAAGATTAACCTTAAGGTCTTTCAGTATTCGTTTATTCATTATATGAAGACTTTTATTATGATTTCACTGCATATGATTGTAATATTTTACCTATGTTTTAACTGTGTACACTAGTATAATTCTAGATTAATGTAGAATACACAGAAGGTCCGAATTTATATATTCAAATCCCGCCAGCTGATAAACACCAAGCAACAGGAAGCTAGGTGGCAACCGGCAATCATTGTGTAACCTCATTGGCCGTAGCGCGCAATTGCGGAAACCGTCCCACACAGGTGGCGTTTGTTTTGCAGAATCCTAAAATATTACTAGCTAGCAATCGTCATGTAATCTTGCAGGATTAGGTCGTCCAGTAAAATAACAGGTAATTTTATTTGATAATCTAATATTCTCTTTTTCTTTCCCCCAGAATACGCCTAAGAACTGCGCGTCTTTCATAAAATAAGACAGAATAGGTTCAAATACAGCGTAAGCTACATGTTTAGAGGTCAGTTTGATTACCACCAATGTAAGGCTTTCAGCCGTGGCCACTGGCCAATCAGCATTTTAATTTGTTTTCCTAGGACGATAATTGTGGTTGGAATGACCTAATTCCCGAAACGCATTGCTATTCATGTCTCACTGAGCCGCCTTGCTATACGCTCAAGATTTGTGAACCTAGCCTTGTTACGCTGAAGATCTCTAGATCCCAGCAGTAATTAACCAATTGGTCTCTGGATGATACCCATTCCCAGGCACATCTGGAACGAGAAAACCACTCTGATTCTCTGATTATTCCTTGTCCAAGAAGAGGACACAGTGACACAAAACATGCTTCAGGGAAATGGAAATGCAAGAAGAACGAGCTGGGTGAAAAAGACCACTGGAAATCGGCAGTGCACACTGCCCCCACCATGTTAGCTGAGGCCTGGGGTTTATGTCAGCTCCAGGATTTAGGGCCTTGTGTCTCCCTACTCTTTCTCCCAAAGCACCGTCGTGTTTGGGAAATTCAACAGTGGTAAAGGCAAGAAGAAAGGTGCATCTGTCTTGCCTTTTTCTCCATTTCTGTTGCCCCCAACCCCAAATAACCATGATTCCTAGCGTGTGAGGCAGCAACATGCGTCTAGCTTAGAGGGAAAGGAAAGTATGTTGGAAGTTCCTTCTTCGAAGCCAGAACAAACCGTGTCATCCCAAGATCGCAATTGCAAGTGTATTAGTATTAGCCATGCGAGAAGGCAAATATGGTTTTGCTTGATACATCACCAGCAATCAGGTCGGTAAGAAACTAAGAATTCAGCATCCTGACATGACATCAGCACACTTCAGGGATAGCTTGTGCCACACAGAAGATATGACGCTTAATTATATCTGCATCATGTTTGTGGCCACATTCTTTGAAAGGAGAAGTTTCTGCCCATGGATGTGATAGCCCAAAGCTCGGATGCAAATCATAACATGACTGCTTCCCAGTTCTAACCAAGCGAACCATAGATGCGAAATAAACATAGATTGTTCGTAATTGCGGAGTGCAATTTCCTCAGTTTGACAGTAGGAAATGGAAGCAAACATATCACCGTGTCACAGAAACAGCACAAGGTCCCATTCTGTGAGGTGCAAAAGGCCTTCTTTTGTGTTCGGTAAAGTTCAGCTACTAGTGCAGAAAGCCTCAACAAGAAGGGGGGAAAAAAAAAAGGTACTGACAGCAGAAAGAGATCTTTATATACAAAAGTAACAGGGCTCACAAACAGAACGAGACATCCATCCATACTATGCTAATTTGCAGTATGAAGTTCCACTATAGCTTACTTTAATCCCCTCCCTCCTCAATTATCTTTTCACAAGAGGTAAAGTATTTCAAGTCATTAAATTGTACCATACTGTTGCAAGACATATTTCCAAAATCAATATAAAAGAATCTGAAGGGCCATAGTAGTGCCTAAAACAAGTGACAGTTACAAAGGCACCATGACTTAATATAATACAAGCAATAGCAAGTACCTTAGTATTGCCTCAAGCAAGTTACATGACAGTGCATCACCCTATCAATACAAGTTACACAAATTTTGAAGCAAACGAAGTGGTAAGTAATCACCATCAGTGTTCCCCTAGGCGGCGTCTAGGCGCTAGGTGCAACCTCACTGCTGCGATTTGGTGCTAATCAGTGGAATAAGCGTTGGACCAGCCTAGGCGGTCAACGGCAGTTCAAGGCAGATCCAGGTGGCAACTAGCAAGATCAAGGTGATCCAAATCGGCATCACGAATCACTCTATCCACTAATAGACGTCGTCGGTGGCCGAATCGACGCCGTGACCGCCAGATTTAGCTTCCCCACCACCGATATCGACCTTGCAGATCTGCTACTCGACGCAACCTACACCGGCGATAGGATGTAAAACAAGAGAGGAGAGGATACCGAGAGGGAACAGGGCAGTAGATGGAGGTAGAGATCGGGATGGGAGTCGATTCAGTCGAATTTGACGGCTTGAGGCGGCAGCAATGCAGTGCATGAGGAAACCCTTGCCTCCTCACAGGCATGGCAGCAATGGTGCTGGGCCTGATGGGATGAACCGGGTTGAGATAAGTTGCACTTTTCTTTTCTTTTTTTCTTTTCCTTTTCCTTTTCTCTTCTCTTTTTCCCCTCCTTATCTTGCTATCTCGATTAGGGGTGGCAATGGGGACCCGTTTCCCGATCCCTGACGGGGAATTCCTCTATTAGGGGACGGGTATGGGAAGAAATCATCCCCCCGCGGGGATGGAAACGGGGAAAATGATTCCCCCATCGGGGATTGCGGGGACGGGGACGGGGAATTTTTTTCCCTGCGGGGACCCGAATTTAGTTTAGTCCAATTTAATTGTTAGATTGCAAACATATTCTCTAGCCCATCATAATCACATTTTCATAAACGTGACAACATAATCTTTAATGAATACATGCATTCTTTTTTTTCTTGCCTGTTGATATAATTTTAGAGTTAAAATGGCTATAAGAGCTCTTCTCTTGTGTGAAATTTTTGCGGGGATGGGTCCCCGACGGGGCCCCGATACCCGAACGGGGATGGGGATGGGGGGATTTTCTCCCCCGAGACGGGGAACGGAGACGGGGACGGGGAAAATTTCATGTCGCGGGGACGGGGATGGGGAGGCACTCCCCGGCGGGGAATGCCCCCGTTGCCACCCCTAATCTCGATGCTTCACGCTGTCTGCTAGTGATTGCTATTCTATTCACACGCCCACCCAGCATCTAACGCCTAGGATAACCATGATCACCATCTATCTTTGTCGGGACCCCGAATTTGCAAATCCGGACCCTCTGTGTATTCAGCACTAGTCCAGGAACGCGCTAGTGCACACAGTCTTAACATTGGTAAATATCACAATCATACCACTCGATATTATCAAAGTACTTTATTTAAATAACCAAACTGGTTACTTGACCTTATGGTCAAGTTACAAATATATGCCTCGCAAGGCGAAACTTATTAAAAGAGAAATAATAGCAGCGGAAAATCAAATAAACTTCGTGGCGCCATCCGGTATACCACAGACAGGCCCATTGGGCTCGCTTCCTAAGTAGACGGATCCTCTTGGAGTTCCTCGCCAAAAGTGGTCTGATCTCTTCTTCAAGCCCGATATTGTGTTGAGGCAAGGTGAGTACTTGGTACTCGACCAAGTCATGCCTGAGAATGCAAGCTAATATACTATATGCATGGCTTGGTACAAAGGAATAGCTCAAGGTATATTTGCGATGCTTGACATTTGAAAAGTGATATAAGTAGATTCGAAAGCAGTAAAAATAAGTAAAGCATAAATAACTTTTCAAGAAGTTTAATAAACATTTTCCCCATCCTAACCACATTTCCATCATCTTCATTATTAAACCAAACCAACTTCCAAATCCAAGTTATTTTCAGAAAGTCTAACCCTTATTTGTAATTCCCGAGCATTGTCGATCTAGTGGACACGGCTATTTAAATAGATTCTAAACTCTGCGGAGGTTATGCACTTTACCCACAAGATACTGAGTCCAAACACCACAAAGGCGAGTTCAGTAACAAAGCCTTTCGGAAGCCTCAAACAACACAGGTGGTCCTCTCAGGTTCGTGCTCTACACCATCCCTTCCCTTAGCCAAGGCGAAGTATGGGACCAACACAGATTAGATGGGTATCGGCCACAGCCACGATACGCTCCGTCACAATCACAAGCGGTGTAGCGACACCCTGAGGCTCCACAAGTGAGTCCTTAGCGACTTAGTCAGCTAGGGCCGTCCCATTCCGGCCATGTGGTTGCAAGTATGACCGAGTTCAAAGGCTTGCAAGGTTAAGTCCTTAGGTGACCGAGGGCAAGACTACCAGAAGAACCAAATCATCATCCCGATGCCACAAGTAGCCCACGATTGCTCTTGCCACATGCCCCGGTCAGCGTTTATCAAAACCCCAGTTGATTACCATGCACCACGTGCCATCAACATCACATGATACCTTTCCAAAACAGGTTCACTATATCATTAAGTCAATATTAACATTTGATTGTCCAAAATCATGTCATGAGCACGTAGCAGGTCTAAGCAGTATACTACAGCGGTCTAAACCCATGTTGGCGATTTAATAATGTCCAACTAATAATCCACAACTAGGGTGACAAAGGGTCATGGCACATACTTAAGTAATCAAGGTGTCATACTGACAAATTGGTATTTATCTAACTTGAGTTTAAACAAAGTATCTTTCTAATTGAACTAGCATGCAATAGTTTAAATCAAAATAGATTTGAAATAGGATCAACATGGTCAAGCACAACTTGCCTTCAAAAAGTACTTGCTCTTGGTCTTGAGTTGAATCTGGTCACTGTCTCCTTGAATCATAGGCACTTCAACGTCACTCGTAAAAGCGTGCAAATAGCAAAACACAAATAAACAATAGGCAAAAACATCCCAAAACTCCAAATAAAATCCATAAACAGAGAGAACATAATTTTCTGGATTTTTAGAAACTGAATCGTTCAAATCGGAGTTAAAATGCAAAAGTTATGATTTATTAAAGTTTAAATAATCAATTAAATAATATTTACAGAGAAAAACTTTTAGTCCAAATTAAATAAAATTCATATTTAGGTAGATCTCAATTTTATACAAATTTAGAAATTTGAATCACTCAAATCGGAGTTGAAGCGCCAAAAGTTATAAGCGTTTGAAGTTTGAATCTAAATTTGAATCAATATTTCGAATTAATAAATCATTTTCTTTTGAAACTAATTGTGCGTCAGCATAGACACGTGTCGACTCCTGATTGGTGGCGGCGTCCAACCGGCTCATGGGCTGTACTGGCGGTTTAGTCCGCAGTGGACAGGTCCCGGCTTCGGAGGTGGTGGCGGTGGGACCCGCTGTCGGTCTTGGTCTCATAGCGGTGGCGTGTGGGCCCTCGACATCTTGAGGCCAGCGTGTCGAGGCTGCCGCCTACCAGCGTCTGGCCAATGACGCGTCGGTCCACCTTCCCAACACGTGGGCGCAATCTCGTAGTTGGTTTGAAAATCAGCGCGCGGATTGGATCGAGGGTTAACACGTTAAAACTACTCCGATGCTGCGTGGGCGTTCGATCTGAATCGGACGGTCGTCCAGATCTAATCCTATAATAGCTACGGCTCACGACGTAACAGTGTGAACCGTTGGATCTTGATCCAACGGTCAGTCTAATCGGGTTTAGAACCGTGAACTACGCCTCAGCCGTCCGATCCGGATCGGCGGTCCACGAGCTTCGCGGTCCGGCTGATGGCGCTGGCGAGCTTGGGCACGAGAGCGGGGGCGATGACCAGAGCGCGGCTGCTGGGCTCCACTCGGCCCGGCGTCGTGGTCACGTTCAAATCGCCTGACTTCGGGGATCCCGATTTTGACCTCCTTCTCCGAGCGGCGGACGGCGGAAGGTGAAAAACCACCACAATACCCTAAGCTACTCGGCGAGCAATCGAGCAGCGGCGGCTGCTAGGGTTTAGCAAGCTAAGGCAAAAAGTAGCGCCGCAGTCACGGCGGTCCTCGAAGTGCGATCAGGGCATTAAATAGCCCGGGGAGCGTGCTCGAAGCGAGCCACTAATCCCGATCCTGCAGCGCTCGGCGAGTCGGCTCGGACTCGGCGGGGGAAGGCAACGGCGGAAGCGTCCACGTGTCGAGATCGGCCCGATCGGGCCGTAGCGAGCGAGGTTTGGGTCGGACCGCGGCTCAGCCGTGCAGGCGGATCTCGGCCGTTGGATCTTGATCCAGCGGTTGGATTGATTAGAGTTTAGGAGTAGGTTGGTCAGTCCGCGTGGCTCGAGTCGGACTTCGAACTTCGAGTCGACTCGGGCTCGATCGGATGAGCGATAAGGCTCGGTTGATTTTCAGGCGATTTAATATTTAAAATAATTCCCGATAATTCATTTAATTCATTAAAAATAGCAAAAGACTGGAAAAATTCGGAGAAAAAATTCTGGAAAATATTTTGGATCATTTTGGACTCAAATAAAATATTTCCAACAAAATTTTATTTGCAAAATTAAATCCTTTAATTATTTCAAAATGGGATAAATTCAAATAAATTCCAAATAAATCCAAATAAATTCCAGAAAATTCCAAAAATTCACCAAAGTGCCAAATCACACATGAATTTAAGAAAAGCAAAATTTTGGGGTGTTACAATCTTTCATTCATACTTTAATATTTGTGCGATATTTAAATAGTGATGTATAGAATCAACACCCTAATAACTGTTCATACTTGATAGGACAGATGTTTGAGCTAAACCTGAATAGGTAGCATCGAAGTTCACAGAGAAAGGGTAACTTAGCTGCTGCTTTCATATTAAATCAAGGTGTACACGTAAATTAGAGCTTTTGTTTTCACATGATAGATGAACAGAACTGCTTACTCAAGGATGACTGCTTTACTTGGTGTAAAGTACTGCTCTTATGCGTGATGCTTGGACTCCTTGTGATACTATGAATGTCAACTTAGCAACACAGAAAGAGACTAATATGATATTATGTGTCTGACATTCACCCTCAGATAGCAACCTACAGTAAAGCAGTTTAGGTGGGTGCAGTAGTATTAAGCATTAAATGGTTACCGCGACAGGAATGAATGTTCCGTAGACAAGCATTAAAAAGAAGCAAGATGGAGCACTAGTTGGTATATTAATTCCAGATTAGCCAAATAGGTATTGTAGCCATAACAAACAAAAGTTCTGAACTAATCAAAACCACATTTCTTCAGGTGTCACAATTTGATAAGAACAAATGGAAACAGCAACTTGTTCACATGTCAATGTCAACGATGACAGCAATGACAAAGTGTATTCATTTCCCTGGAACAGTGGAACAATGATTTCAGTCTTTACTGTAAAATATAGCAACACTCATAGAAGCACTCCTTGATAAGACAATCCTATATGAATTAAATAATCACAATCAGGCCCAAAACTTTCCTAACAGTGAGAGATGAGCAAACTACTATTCTTTAATAGCAAGTAATATTTGTGAGTGAAGTCTGATGGCCTACAGATGCCACCAAATTTTGTTTGTCTAGATTAATCACCATTTGTACTCCAATCAAGGTGGCTTTAGAGCTTTGAAGTCAAATAGTCCAGCCATTTCACTTAATTGTATTAGTATAATTCTAGAACTTTATCACTCTAGGTATCTAAACATACCTCCCTATTGACAAACCTCACAGGACTCAATCTGCGTCATATTCTTCAGGCTTACACACTTCTTATGGGGGAGGCCAGAACACTGGCCTATGCCTGGAAAAAGCATCATCAATCTCAGTAATCTTCAGGAGTATGCTTCTGCTCAGGAGGGTGTTGAAGTCGCGAGACCTCTGAAAGAAGCATCGTCAATCTCAATATCTTATCAATGTTTATCCGTTTATCAAACTGCACTTCTTTTATCAGACACCTTCTAACGGGTGGGGAAATAGGAACCCTATGTGGTACAGGGGTTTGCCCAATCTTCACGTCGTAGAATATTGATACTCACATGCTCTCTTGATGAATGCTAGTTGATCCCCCGCTACCACATGTAATGGGCTTGCAACTCTTTGATTCACCAAAATCTTGTATGTGTCCGCGTAACCATGGATGCCGTGGCTGAAGGGAACAGCAATGCATTGTAGCAGTTATGACAGCAGCCCAGCCATTGTGGACAATCTCCCAAATGAGGCTACTCTTGTTTGGCATTCGGGTGATTGAAGACTGCACGATACTTCTGCAGTGAGTTATAGGGGAGCATCAACAGGCAATGTAGGATCGAAGTATACGAATATAGCAATCAGAGGGGGGGTGAATGATTGTGCGGAAGCTAAAACCAAATTCTTGATCTACTAAAAGTTCACCCCAAAACAGAACCAAATAATTGCCTCGTTTTCGACAAAAACAGAATGACAGAGGTTCGGTAAAACGAGAATTCCCAGAGATCCAACCGTTAGATTGATCTGAAATTTGGACACGAGAAACTAGATTCCAATACGAATCGAACCCAAAAAGAATCAGCTCGATCGGACTTACGGATCAAAAGTTATGAGCTTCGCAAGCTTGATGATCCAGAACTTGACGAGAATCAATCTAATCAAAACTTCAAGATTAAACAAGAACGACAAAAGATTGATCAACTAGACTTTGAGAAACACTAGATCAATACCCTAGAGAGGTTTTTGATGGATCAAATCAAGATAAAACTTAAAGAACAAAAACCAATCTAGAACTAGAACAAGCATGCAATCAAGAACCAAAAAGAGAACGTTGAAGTAATGCGGGAACTAGAAGAATTGATCTTTATTTCTTTTGTCTAAAGTACTCCCATCAAAAGAGTACAAACCCTAAACTTTGAGCCCAAGGCTCTATGCGCCTAGCTCTCCTCAATTCGATGCTCTTCAACAGGAGACAACCCCTCCTATTTAAAGCACCAACCCACAAGGAGTTACGAATACGATTCCTATTCCTAGAAGGAATCAGTATTCAACACAACTCTACTTGGCCCAACCTGGCCGAGTACAACTCTTACTGCGCGTATGGCAACCCTACCATACTCACGTGACTAACACTTTGCACGCGTATGGCCACCTGCCATACTCACGTGACTAACACTTTGCACGCGAATGACCTCCTGCCATTCTCACGTGACTAACCATTCTTCATGTGCACCATTCCCTTAGCCCGAACGTCCCGCATGACATCCTTGACCACCAAGACCTCAGTTCCTCCCTGAACCTAGTCCCGAACCTCAGTTCCTCCATGAACCTAGTTCCGGTCCCGTCATCGACCACGTTCGTCTTCGAGCAATACCTACACATGAACAAACCACAAAACGATTCCGAGCACAAGTCCGCGACTTGACTCAACATTAGTCCATGCAAATACTCACACGAGCATTGCATAAAGTCCGCTTGAAAACAACCATCATGAAATTCTCACAAATTTCATAATCTCAAATTCAAACTAGAATTCAATTTCAAAATGGCTCAAAACCCTAATCGAGCAAAAATCATTCACTGGGATCAAAAATCCGGTCCCGTATAAGCGTGAAAACAGCCGTCAAAAATCCACCTTGCTTGTGGAGGGGAGAGTCCGTCGTACATGCGAAACTTACTGGTTTTGGAAGTTTCAGTCCAGCTCAAAAACGTTTGAAAACACGTTCACGGCGGACCAAAGAAAAGCGGTCCGGCGTACAAGGGAAACTTACTGTTTCTTGAAAGTTTGGTCCGGCACAAAAGAGAACTTCACTATTTCTTGTCAAATTGTCGAACTCATGCACAAAACATATTTTTCAAGTTCAAATCTTAGCCAATTTTTCAGCACATGATTTCACACAAATGTTAAGCAACCAACTGCCAGAACTATGTCTTTAGTACAATGCATAGTTCTTGATATTGCTGAAGTGGAATGTAGAGTCCGATACTAATGAGGCAGGAAATGAAGAAGTCTCAAACAAGCAGGAAATGAAGAAGTCTTGGACGAAGAATTATATTTGGCCGTTGCAAAGTCTAGAATGATTATAAATGACGGTGTCTTTTAGTATTTGAGTTCAATGACATCCGCTGCATTGGAATCCAACCCTACCATCCACAATAAGTCTCCTAGAAGCCTTCTATTCTAGAACTAATGGGAACATGGAATCCCAACAAATTAGCAAGTTCTCCAATTCCCTAAGATTCAAGTGTCCCTAGACAGACTTTATCCTTGAAATCCACTGTTCCATCAGATGGATGGCCAGATTGGAGCCTAGAAGCAAGACTAGAAGCTCGGTTAATACCGCTAAGGTCCAAAGCTTCATTTTGGGAACTGAAATCAGTTCCTAGTTCCCTGAGAGCAAGTACAATAGTAAAGCCCACTGCAGGCTAATAGTAAGCTAAAAGCCAGCTTATACAATAATTGTCTCTAAAAGTTGTCTCTAGATGTTGTGCAATAACTACCTCTTCTCTCTTGTACATAAATGATTTACCTTTGCATTTGTGCAAAGCTGGCTACTAAATAAGAGCCAGCTATCTCCTCTCTCATCGTTTCTCACTCTTCCACATAGAGTGATGCTGACATGTACAGGCTAAGAGCCAGCTGACGTGGCATTATTGTACTTGCTCTAATTACAGTTCTCAAATGCTGGCGTTTGTCATTACCAAGTTTTGTCTTCCACTTCCCTAACACCAATAAGCAGGATTTCCAAGCTGCAATTCTTTCAGTACCGCTAGAATACTAGAGTTTATGTCCAGGTACCAACCAATCCCATAAATCACTTGTGTGCAAGTCTACAATCATAAGGCTTCTGAGCTTTAGAACATCTATTAGTGTATTGTTTTACTATGGTACATGCAACACTGGTAGCCATGGAATTAATAATATACCTAGAACAAGAAGCAAATCTGCCCAAGGGTGTGGAAATAATAATACATTGTAATTTGTCAGTATTTGAAAAAATAATAAGGGAAAGGTGCTACCTTTGAGTGACGTAGGAATTTGTCAGTATTTGAAAAAATAATAAGGGAAAGGTGCTACACAACAAAAGCTTCTATCAAGTAGCTTAATTACATTTCAGAAATGCCCTTTCACCTGATTATTCATAATGCTTTTTAGTAAGACCAATCAACCATAACAACCATTTTTATTCTGTGAAGAACAGGTTAAAAGCCTGTTTGATAAAGTTAAGGTTGTAAGGTAGTCACAACAATCCACAAGAATGGGGAAAATTTTAACCAAGCCTGAAATTAACAGTGTTAAGAAAAAAAAAATGACTGCAAAGAAGGCAGCCGTCAAAAAAGCAGGTCAATAACCAAACATTGGAAACAAATCTATGTTTTAGAGGGTTGTTTTCCACCAACACTTTTTTCATGGAGACCAGAACCACTAATACGTTCTTGGAAGTCTCAAGCCACACAAGGAGAAAAAGAGCTAAGGATGCTAGCTAACACATCTCATGGGTCACTTAAGATTAACAAAACATAATTGCCATTATTGTCAAGATCATGAAACTTGACTAAAGATCCAGCAACCTTGCCGTATGCAATTTATTCAGCATCTCAGATTGTACAAACATACCACGGTGCCATTACTATCATCACTACCGATTTCCCTCACAGCCAGGCCACAAGCAACATACAAAGATCAAATCAGGAGCAATATAAGGACAGAAACGAGCATTGTACAACCAAACATGGCAAAACACAACGAAAAAGGACATGGGAGCACCTTCACAAGCCTCCACATCATAACAGATTGACGCGCACGACCGTGGTCTCCTCACTTGTCAGCGGCTGCTAGCTCCGCATCAATGGCGTTGTGTGCGGTGTCCAGGTCTTCGTCGAGGAAGATGTCCCAGTGCCCGTCCCACCGGATGAAGAACTCAGTGTCCTCGAAGTACTTCACCCGGTGCACGTCTCCGGCCGGCGTGAAAAGGAAGTCGCCGTCCACCAGGTCGTAGCTCTCCTTCTTGGTCAGGTTCCAGACTTTCTTCTTGCCCTTGATCACCACCAGGTCGTGGCCGAATGTGTGGTGGTGCGCGGGCTCCACGCTCCCGGCCTTGAACCGGACGTAGGCCGACGTGGGGCTCTCGCGGACAATCCGCATCTCGCCGCCGGGCATGATCCCCACCGGCTCGAACTCCATCCCCTTCCTAAGGCAGCAGATAGCGCAGGCCGAGTCGGGTACAGGGGCGGAGCCCTCGGGGATGGCGGCCATCTCGTCAGGGGCGGAGTCGAAGAAGCGCTGGATGTCCTCCGGCCATGGGGCGTCGCCAGAGGCGGGGCATGGGGCGCGGAAGGGGGTGGCGAGCCAGGTGTCGGCGATGGCGGCGGCGGCGTCGGGCAGCGTGGCCATGCCGGAGAGGGCGAGGACGTTGCAGGCGTTGATGGAGCGGGTGTTGACGGCGTCGGCGGGGGAGGCGCAGTGTGTGGCGTACACGCCGGGGTACTTGTTCGCGAAGATGGCGACGCCTGCGCCGGTACCGCATACGACGACGCCGCGGGCCTCGACGGCGGGATCGGAGGAGGACGAGACGACGTGGCGGGCGACGGCGGCGGCGGCGGAGTAGTACTTGTCGACGCCGAGGTCGACGACGTCGGCGACGGCGGGGTGAGCGCGGAGGTGAGCGACGACAGCGTCCTTCAGCGGCTGGCCGAAGCCGTCCGCGGCCGCGAAGATCTTGAAGCGGCGGTCAGCGGCGATGGCCATGGGTGGGTGGTGGATCTTGCGGGCCTCGATCTGAGCTGGGATGCGAGCAGAGCAGAGGCGTGAGGAGCAGTGGCTCTGCTATGCGGTAGCGAGTAGCGACCATGATAAGTGTGTGTTCGTTAAAATATAATTATTATATTCTATTCACTTAAAATAATAAAATCAAATAATATCAGATTATGGTATCACAATCAAACACATCTTAAGTGGATTCCTAAGAACAGGGAAGTGCCGTACTGTTCTTCCAGCTTCCTCTCATGTGTGGGGCCGAGGAAACTGTTGGGCCCGCTCGCCAGTCGCACACGTTCGGCTCCAGAGGTGAGTGGAGCAATTTTTTTTCTCCTGTTATATCGCACTTGGATCAGATCGAGATGCTCTCAATAATTGGCTTTATTAAGACGATCCCTATTAAAGAAAAAGAATCAAATACACTTGTTTGCTTGAGCAGATAGCCAAAAGATGGCCTCGCCCGATTCGATCCGTGCACCAAGCATATACAATTGAATTTGGTTCAAGATCCGAATATATAAATTTGGACTATATATATATACTATAGTAGTTCAACATCATACTAGTGCACATAGTGATAACATAGATGTAATATCACAATCATATACAACGAAAACATAATAAAACAATGTATTTATTGAATAAAAGATAGTTAAATAACTTTAGAGCCAACTTTACACTTAATATGCCTTAGAGGGTCTTAATTTTAAGAAAAACAACGGCGAAATGAAAAACTTCGATAGGTAACCCATCAATATGATACAAAACAGCCGACAAGATTCGAATCTTAGCAACTCGTCTCTTCATAGAACTCCTCCAAAGTATGTGTAAACTCCTCTTCAATTGATAGATTTGTTGGGGTAAGAGTGAGTACATAAAACGTTCAACAAGTTGTGCATAGAATGTAAGTTTGATATAACTACATGCAAAGCTTATTCCAAATTAATAGCTGATATAGCTATTTTGTAGTAAAACAACATTTTCAATTGAAATAAAATAAATAGATTAAGACAATAGTAAAACAAATAATAATAAAAAATATAATTATTAGATATTTCTCAAAGTAAACTAGTACATAGCCTAAACCAAATTTCATTTCTTCTATTAGCATGCAGTCTCCCTTACTAAGTTTTATTTAATAAAATCTAACACTTGATTGAAAATCCTGAATATTGTCTATAACGTAGACATAGCTATTCGAATAGGTTGATACTCTACAAAGATTATACACTTTACTCATAAGATATGATCAATCTTATAATGTCAAACAATGATACGTATCCATTGACGTGCGACTAAGAACCGTAACACCCCCGGCACCTAGCATGCCTAGAATGTCACCAAACAAAGTAGAAACAACAACCAAATATCATAATTAAAGATAAATTACAGCAAGTACGTAAATGTTGTAAATGAAATTTCGACAGCATATTCTTTGTTTTTCCATGGTTTGAAGCAACAATAATATTATCATAACACAATAGCATAACGGGTGACATCTAGAACAGCAATAACATGAGTTATATCATCATTTCAAGCTCAAATTATAAACTCAAACGTTTCATGAACCAATACGAAGTGAACAATAAACCAGGCACGCGATATAGCACAATCCAAGTTTAGCGCAATAAAATAATCATCATAACTACGAATGAGAGTGTGTAATTGTCTAGATGAATAAAATTATATGGAGATGTACCGCTAACTCCCTTTCCCGTATGCCGAATTCAAGGTACATAAAAAACATCATAAAACAACAAGCGTGAGTTCATCACTCAGCAAGTGTATTGCAATGGAATAAAGCAATAACAGGTTTCAATAACATCATCGTTACATGTAATAAACATCATCATAAGCATCTCATACTTCATCTTCATAAGCATCTCATAAACATCTTCATTCATGCAATACAATGCACATGTCTCTTTGCTTAGCACATACCGGTATTGCCAAGTGCACACCCGTCGGTGTGCACCCTCTTTCCCTTCCATCCCTTGGAGGGTGCCTACTCTTACTGACTCGCTCGCATTCACAACCGTGGATGGGACTACGAGGTAGGACTTTCATGTTTACTACGTGTGAACACAGAGACCCGCATCAGAATGGGTTGCCTCTTCCATTATGAATGCACATATGCCATAACATGATTTAACTTGCATAAATACTCAAATTAACCATTGCATAGCCATTTAACAAACTATATTCATCATAACACATGCAAGTATCAAACATGGCAACTTAGCCTAACACATGGATAAGCTACACATAGCAAAACAATATAGCCAACCAAGCCACAACCATCACAACACACTTGCCTTTAACCACGCAAGACGGAGTGGTGAGATGTTGAGGGCACTCCCGGGGTCACACCACCTGCACATAGGTACAATACACTCAAAACATGCCCACAAAGCAACATAAGAACAATCAACTACATCGACTTCGCAACCCACTCCTAAAACCCGAAAAACAGAGAATCTGTCTAACAGGACAGCAGGCTTTCAACAAGCATATCTTGAGTTCTACAACTCCAAATCAGGTAAACGAGTACATTTTCTCGAACCTCGGGAAATTTCCCACTTTTTCTTAAGTATTCGCGAAAACTGAATCGGCCTCTAAAGTCCTCTAATCTACAGTTGAATACAGACTATCCCATTCACGTCACAGATTGGACAACACTCAGTAAATCGATCATAACTTTCAAACGGTTCAACGAAACTTAACGTTTTCAGTGCCCAATTAAAGGTAATTCGATTACCTACAACTTTAGCAACAGACGGCCCCCAGAAAACACCTCTAAAATTCCCAAAACTCAAACCCTAAGTTGGGTACCCAATCTGCCCGAGGTGACAGCGCGGGACAGATTTGCGTTCTCCGTAAATACATCTAACCATAGCACCTAAACAAGGGTTTTAGGCATGGATTCCCCTATCTAACCAGCACCAAAACTCTACCAAAGAATCCACAAATGCTTACCTCCCTTGAAGAACCACACGAATGACGAACGTCTCCTCCTCCCGGCCACGATCTCCCTCCAATCGCCGGAATCGCCGGATCACCTTGGTTGGATGGCTTCCAAATGGAAGGATCAGGGGAAGGGAAGGGCTGCGTGGGGAGGGAACTAGGGCTGGCTAGGGGGTGGGGAGGGGAGGCACAAGAGAGAGGGAGAGGGAGAGGGAAGGAGGCGCATGGGTGGCGAGGGGTGGAGGCGGCTAGGGTTGGGAGAGGAAGGGGGCGCATGGAGGGAGTGTGGGCTAGGGTTAGGCAGGTTTTGCTACCCCCACCAGGCCCAAACCCCCCCCACTGAAGGCCCAACTCATCCGGAAAGCCCAAAACTCATTCCCCCAAGGCCCAAACCCTCCCGAACGAGCCCAAACACCCGGAAAGGCCCAAAATCATGATAAAATTCATACCGTAATGTCACAAGAAGATCATAACAAATTTTTCAAAAAAAAAATCCAAATATAGACATTCCCAATAATTCTAGTCTGATTATTCCTCCCTCACACATAGCATAACAAATAAGAGGGACTCATCGTTGGACTAGTAATAATCACTGTTCAAGATGTGGAGCCACTGCAACACACACACATTCCTTAACCATGCATATAGCTTGGTTATCCTTTTGATATGTCATATGTCAAGACTCGGTAACTTACTGAACTAGATCTGGCCCATAACAAGCATGTGGTTGTATGATTAATCCAGTTCAATGGCTAATTAAGTCCTTAATTGATCGAGACAAAACTTTTAGTTAATTTCAGAAACCATATCAAACCATTCACAAATAATTTTTCAACCCAAATGTCACATTATCTCTTGCCACTTGCATCAATTTAAATCATTTATCACCCAAGTTGAATATCTGCAACACATACCATAAAACAACATCAACATCATTGTGTGACAACTCATGACACTCACTTTTTCAAAAGATATTCCATATACCATTAATCATGTTCAAATTTGCACTTTCAAAAGATATAAATTGTCCATGTCATGGCTAAGTATACTAAACATGATCTAATCAACCCACATTAGTATTATATTAGCAACAAACTAATAAACATTCATCCTATGGTTATAAATAATCATGGCATAGCAAATGACAAGATAGGTATAATTCAAATGGGTCGAAATGTTAAATCTCAAATTAATTGAAAAGAAGTATAACTTGAAATAACATACAATAGATAAAATGAAATAGCTTTTGTAAAATTGAGTTCAACATGATTAAAGCACACATTACCTTGGAATAACTCTTAATCGTGGTCTTGGTTCAACTCTTCAACCACGAACGCTCCCAGCACTTCAACGTCTAAGCGAAACAAATAATGAAAACCATAATAAATACAAATGAAATACCAAACAAACTCCAAAAATCAAATACAATACACCAAAAGGTAGAACTTGAATTTAGAAACTTGCAAGGGCTCAATCAGAGTTCATATGAAGGAGAACAGATTATTGTAACATCCTCATTTTCGTCTTCTGGAGAAAAATCTAATTTAAATAAATTAAATTCAAAAATTTGGAGTTTCCTTGGTGTTTATATTAACCTGGCATCCATTCCCCTCCAAAATCGGGCTTTAATTCCCCTCCGGTCGAAAAATTGAATTTCCAGTCCCCGTTGGTACCTGAAATTTCACCCGAGTCCAAAAATGCTCCAAAAATCCCCAAACCACTTCAATTGTGTTCCAAATATTCCAAAATGATTTTAGGAATCATTCCCCGGATTTTTGGACCCCCGTTCCTATTTTATCTCGCGTGGCTTTTGTTTAATGCCCGCAATCCGCGCCCGAATATTTAATTCCATAAAAATCGTCCAAATTCAGCGGAACCAATTTTATTGGGTCCCAAATATTCTAAAATGACTCTAGGAATTTTTCCGAATTTTTAGGCCATTTTTCCTAATTTCCTAATTTTTCTCTAGGGCGAATCATTTGCGTAATTCTCGGCCAACCGGAGCTTGCCACGTGTCACTGCTACAGTGTTGTCTTCTACCTCTAGCCATGGAAAACAACAGAGAGCTCCAAGCCAAGCTCCAATGGCTAGGGCATTCTTCAAATTCTTGTATCTCCCTCAAATCAACTCCAAAACACGAACGGTCGGTTCCGTTGGATCCGTGACGTCGATCTCTTGCCATTCCCCACCATCAATCGTCGCTAATCTCGCTGGAAACGGCCGCGTTAATGAAAAACTGATTTGTGCTTTAATGCCATTATCTCGGCCGTTTCTACTCCAAACGGCGCACCACCACCTCCATTCTCTCCGTATAAGAACCCCCGTCCCGGTGGTATGAGCCTCCTTTGGCCTCTCCCCTACGTTCATCCACTAGATCGAGAAAACCGACGTCGGGTGCACTTTTTCGGTGTTCTTCGCGTTCTTGCTTGTAGATCTCTCTCCGGTGAGTCATTCTTCGTGCCACTTGGTTCGTTGTGACCGTGGATGAGTCTAGAGTCTAACCCAACAATCAATTTTAGGTTCTCTCAAGAATTGGTGACGAATTTCGAGTTTTTCTCGGTTCGGCCGGAATTCCGTTCGTCGCCGAATTCGTCGCCTCCGGTGAGATTCAACTCGATTCCTTCCTCCTATGTGTCCCTAAGGTTGTTATCTAGAGATTCCATGCTTTTGTTTGATCAAATTCCATGCGAAAATGATGTAAAAATCGAATTTTTGGGTGAAATTGGGTCCTCTGCCATTTTTTTTGCTCTCTGTGGTGTTGCTCATGGCCCTGCTTGGGCCGAGCTCGCCGCCGCCTTCCGCCGCTTGGCTGGCGCCGCATGGCCTCGCTCCAGCCTTCGCCGCACCTCATTGCCGGCCGCCGGCGACCACGCCACTTGATCCCTCGCCGACCACCCTATTTTCCCCCCAAGCTCCACCCCAAACCTCCATGGCCATGGCCAAGCCTCAAAGTAAGAAGAAGGTGTAACACCCCAATTTTTGCTTTTCATGAAATTAAATATTATTTTGCACATTTGTGAATTTTTGGAATTTTCTGGAATTTATTTGGATCTATTTGGATTTAATTTGAATTTATTCCATATTGAAATAATTAAAGAAATTTAATTTTCAAATAAAGTTTTGTTGGAAATATTTTATTTGAGTCCCAAATGACCTAAAATATTTTCCCGAATTTTTCTGGAATTTTTCTGAGTATTTTGCTATTTTTCTTGAATTAAATGAATTACTGGAAATTATTTTAAATATTAAATCGCTGGAAAATCGAGTCGGGTCAAATCTTGTTCATCCGATCGAAGTCGAACCAGTCGGACTCGAGTCCGACCGAGCCCGACCGAGCCACCACTCGCCGAGCTGCACGAGCCCAAGCCCTCGCGACCGTTGGATCTTGTTCCAACTACCGTGATTGAGCCACGTCACCCAATCCGGAAGTCGCCGCGGACTCGGCCGAACGGAGTGGACCTCGGTTTCTCGTGCGTTTCCACGACGCCGAGGGCCCTATTTATTGCGCCGCCACCTGCGTGTCGGGACCGCCACTTCATTGCGCACGTAGCCTTCTAACTCACCTCGCTGAGCCGCCGTGGTTGCGCCGCTAGAGCTCGCCGAGTAAGGAGAAGGAGCGCCGCGGTTTGCCGAATTCCGCCGTCCGCCTCCGTCGCCGCTGACTGACCCGATCCGAGGTCAAGGAGGTCAAGGCCGTGGAGTCCAACTCACTCGCCGGAGCGCGCGCCGTCGGCTAGGTCGCCGCCCTCCGGTGACCAGCGCCGCGCCGCCGCCATCGCCGGACTTGAGCTCGCCGGCCGCGGATCTTCATCAAGCGGTCCAGGTGCGCCACGTCACCGTCGGTGAGATCCATTCCAAAATCCCAGATTCAATCTCGACCGCTGGATCTAGATCCAACGGTCCAGATCAAACGCATTAACCCAAACACGTGAGTCGGATCTAATGCGGGCGTTGATTTTCAAATCAACGCCGAGATTGCGCCACGTGACGGGAGCTTGACCGCCGCGGCCAAGACTCGCGCAGGTGACGCCGACACGCCGCCCGTGTCGCCGACGCTGACCAAACCGCACCATGACGCCACGCCGACGCCATGGCGGGCCCGCACGCCACGCCGCCACCTCAGCCATGTAGTGACGCTGGCCGATGACGCCACTGGTCCCACCCGTCAAAGACTGGTCGAGCCTCGCCGACGCCAAGAATGACGCCACCCGAGGGGCCACCGCCGGGCCGCGACACGTAGCGATGGGACCGAGTCCACGGTGGACCAAGCTGCCGTGGTTTGAGCCCATGAGCCTACCGACGTCACCGCCCAATCAGAGGCTGCCACGTGTCACTGCCGACGCAATAAATAATTTCCGAAAAAGAAAATGATTTAATAATTCGGTTTAATAATTGATTTGAATTTCAAAACTTCAAACGCTTATAACTTTTGCGTTTCAACTCCGATTTGAGTGATTCAAATTTCTAAATTTCTATAAAATTGAGATCTACTCAAATATGAATTTTATTTAATTTTTGGACTAAAGTTTTTCTCTGTAAAATTATTTAATTGATTATTTAAACTTTAAATAATCATAACTTTTGTGTTTTAACTCCGATTTGAGCGATCCCTTTTCCTAAAAATTCATAAAATTATGTTCTCTCTGTTTATGGATTTTATTTGGATGTTTGGACACTTTTTGCCTAGTGTTTATTCGTGTATTGCTATTTGCACGCTTTACGAGTAGACGTTGAAGTGCCGGAAGGATTCGAAGGAGAAGTGTTGACCCAGGAGCCAGCTTCGGACCAAGAACAAGTACTTTTTGAAGGCAAGTTATGCTTTGACCATGTTGATCCCATTTTGAAACCTATTTTGGTTCAAATTATTGCATGCTAGTTTAAATTAGAAAATGCTTTACTTAATTATGGGTAATTAGATAAATGCCTAATTGCTATATGACACCTTGGTTAATTATATATGTGCCATGACCCCTTGTCACCCTAGTGTGGATTACTAGTTGGACACTACTAAATTGCCAACATGGGTTTGTAGATCGTTGTAGTATATGGCTTAGACCTGCTACGTGCTCATGACATGATTTTGGACACTCAAACGTTAATATTGACTTAATGACATATTGAACCTGTTTTGGAAAGGTATCATGTGATGTTGATGGCACGTGGTGCATGGTAACCAACTGGGGTTTGATAAATAGCTTTTGACCGGGGCATGTGGCAAGAATAATCAGGTGGGCCAGTTGTGGCATTGGGAATGTTGTTTTGGTTCTTCGGGTAGTCTTGCCCTGGTCAGCCTAAGGACTTCACCTTGCAAGCCTTTGAACTGGGTCAAACATGCAACCACATGTCTGTAATGGGATGGACCTAGTTGATTAAGTTGCTAATAACGTACCTGTGGGACCTCAGGAGGTCAACTACACCCTTTGTGTAAGTTGTACGGGGGAGCGTCTGCAAGTCTTTGCGGCCAGGTACCCATCTAACGGTTGGTTGGCCTAAACTTCGCCTTAGCTAAGGGAAGGGTTAGTGTGCAACAACCGAGGAGGACCACTTGTGCTGTTAGAAGTTTCCGAAAGACTTTGTTACGGGAACTCGCCTTTGTGGTGTTTGACTGTATCTTGTGGGTAAAGTGCATAACCTCTGCAGAGTGTAAAATCTATTCGAATAGCCGTGTCCGCGGTATTGGACATCGCTCGGGAATTACAGTCAAGGGTTAGACTTTCTCAAAAATAACTTGGACTTGAAAGGTTGGGTTGGATTAATAATGATTTTGATAGAAATGTGGATTAGAATGGGAAAGATGTTTACTAAACCCCTTGAAAAGTTATTTATGCTTTACTTGTTTCTACTGCTTTCGAATCTACTTATGCTACTTGTCAAATGTCAAGCATCGCAAATATACCTTGAGTTATTCCTTTGTATCAAGCCATACATGTAGTATATTAGTTGCATTCTGTGCATGACTTGCTGAGTACCAAGGTACTCACCCTTGCCACAATACAACACCAGTTGAAGAGGAAAATACACCAGCTTTGGAGGAGGAGCTCCAAGAGGAACCGTCCACTTAGGGAGCGAGCCCGATCGGTTACTGTGGTATCTTTGGATGGCGCCACGAAGTTATCTTATTTTCCGCTGCTATTATTTCTCTCTTAATAAGTTTCGCCCTGCGTGGCGTATATTTGTAACTTGACCATAAGGTCGAGCAACCAGTTTGACTATTTAATTAAAGTACTTTATTAGTATCGAGTGGTATGATTGTGATATTTACCGATGTTAAGACTGTGTGCACTAGCGCGTTCCTGGACTAGTGCTGAATACACAGAGGGTCCGGATTTTCAAATTCGGGTCCCGACAGAGGTGGTATCAGAGCCATACTGACCGTAGGCTCAACCCTAGCTAGAATGGTCGTAGAGAGGTTAAAACCTATTTTCTAAAGGTTAAAAGTTCGTCAAGATAAGAAATGACATCTCGACTTATTCCCTTCTCTCTTTTCTTGTCTCTTGCTGAATTTTTCCTTACCTTGTCACGATTTAAAAATTTCGAGTTCTTACGTGAGCACTCTTGTAACAAATGGAGGGAGAGTTCAACTACGTCGATCTGGAGGTTGGTCACGCCGCGGAACTTTGGCGTATGCTACAGACTCTCGGAGATTTTGAGAAGCCACAATACCAAGTGGACGTGATCAGACAAGCAGGATTGATTAAGGCTTGTGACGTAAAGATTGTGGTACCTGCTAGGAAGAAGGGCCCAGGCAATCGCCCGATACACTGCACTGGCAGGAGGTCTACAATGCAGATGGGTATCCAAGAGGCGTCACGACGAGCAATGCGGCACATTACCCGTATCTACGCCAGAGAATTGGAGAGCACGGTGTTCCGATATCATCCGCGCAGCAAGAACCTTCTTGACCCGAAGGCGATTCAGGATGAGAATACCATGGTTACACAGTTGGCACGACTTGTTGTCGCCCAGGAGGATGTACTCGATGATACAAGCAAGGAGCTACAAAAGGCCCGCAAGGAGATCACGACAGAGAAGAACAGATGGCGGGAAGCTCAAGAGTATGTGTCACACCTTCTGCAAAGGATTGGAGAGTTAGAGACGGCATTGTACGCACCAGAGCCGGAGCCAATGCTCGAGCTGCACGAGCTGCACCGAAGGAGCCGGAGCTTGAGGAGGACATCGCTTCTTCGACTACCACAGATGACACGATTGCTGGACATGGCGATCGTTTCGCGCTTATGCCGCAGTCATTCGCACTCGTGCCGTGGAGGTTTTCGATGAGTGATCGTAGGTTCTATAGTGAGACTCCTTCGCCAAGTCGCGTCATAGAATAAAGAGTCACCCTTTAGGCGTTAGACTCAGTGTTAGTTCGATTTGGATTTTCATTGCTTCTTTGAGTGTGCAAGATGTGTTGCAAGGCCCCTAGGCATTGTAAGCAACCATACCAAGTTACTATTGATTAAAATAATAAAGTTGGACTTTAAGTTACACCTTTCGCCCCGCATAAGTTCCATATTACTTATCTATTCCTCGTTTCCCTCTCATCTCTGAAAACTTGGAGCAATCGACGGATGGTGAACACCCGCTGAAACCTTGGAGGCAATGGAAGTGGTTCTCGCCACAGAAACCCCAATGATGGAGCACCGGCACCGCCGATTGATATGCAGAATTTGAGCTTTTCTTGTCGCTCAGACTCGCTTGATGCATGCCATGATGCAACAGATGCAACACGCCATCGCTCAGGCCATCGCTAATCAAGTTAATCGGGGACAACGCCGTAATACAAGACTGCCGAGTTCATGAGGACTCATCCACCCACTTTCTCCGGAATGCTAACCCGTTGGAAGTCGATGACTAGTTAAGGTCAATTGAGAGGAAGCTACACATTGCTCAATGCATAGGAAATGAGAAGGTACTCTACGCTTCTCATCGCTTGGAAGGAACATTGGCCGAATGGTGGGAGAACACGTGCCACGCAAGTGAACCTCAGGACATCACTTGGGAGGAGTTCACGGCTACATTCCGTCAAGATTATCACGTGCCTGAAGGAATCATGGACCTCAAGAAGGAGGAGTTCAGAGCATCAAGCAAGGTAATCAACCAAAGGCGAATACGAACAAAGTTCACACAGCTTGCTCGCTACGCACTTGAGGATGTAGCGACAGATAAAGCCAGATAGTCTCGTTTCATGAAGGGACTTAACTCCGAATTGCAGGTGGGACTGATCACCCACACCTTTCCAGATTTCCAAGAGTTGGTGAATAAGGCGCTTATTCTTGAGGACAAGCGCAAGGAACTGGATGAGAACAGGAAGCGCAGGATGCAAAGATCGAGGATCGCGTCGTGAGCGCAGCAACATTTGAGGGTTGCGCCAAATCAGCTTTTCAGATTCCAGCCGCAGAATACAACAAGGACACCGTCACGAGCACCAAGACCCGTCAATCAGAACTATCAGACCCCAGTCCCAGCTAGAAACGCCGCTTCAGGCAGTCAACAGGGGACAGTGAGACGCTGCTACAATTGCAACGAGCCAGGACACTTTGCCAACAGTTGTCCTAAGAAGACAGCAGGAGTGACCCCGCCGCTTCAACTGGGATCCACACCAGCTAGGACGCCAAAGACAGAGCCACACCCTGCATCGTGGTGAGAGGCCGAGTCAACCATGTCACCGCAGATGCACTGCAGAATGCTACGGACGTCGTACTGGGCTTTGCTGCTAAAAACGATTTGGAGATTGCAAGACTCAAATGCATGCTTGTAGTTCAAACCCTGGTTTCGAACTACGAACGAAAGTAGGATGTTCTGGGGTGAGAATACTAATAGATGGGATAGAGTTCCTAGCGAACCTTATTATTTTGGAGACCTAGACCTTAGATGTCATTTTGGGAATGGATTGGTTATCCAAGCACAAGGACGTATTGGATTGTGGACGGAGGACTATCTCAGTTGAGAGCCCGAGTGGAAAGAAAGTGGAATTTCAAGCTACCACCGTTAGAGATGGACAGTTGATGGTTAACAGCACCAAGGCAATCAGCATAGAAGATGTCTCAGTAGTGAATGAGTACCCAGATGTTTTTCCTGAAGATCTACCTGGTATGCCGCCAGACAGGGACATAGAGTTTGTGATAGAGCTTGTACCTGGTACAGCACCGATAGCAAAGAGACCTTATCGGATGTCCACCGAAGAATTGGTAGAGATGAAGAAACAGCTTGAAGAGTTAATGGAGAAAGGATTTATCAGACCGAGTTCGTCGCCGTGGGGAGCGCCAGTTTTGTTTGTCAAGAAGAAGGATGGGAGTTTCAGGATGTGCATTGACTACCGTGCACTCAATGAAGTCACCGTGAAGAATAAGTACCCGCTACCCAGGATCGATGATCTGTTTGATCAGCTAAGAGGAGCCGGAGTTTTCTCCAAGATTGATCTGAGATCGGGATACCATCGATTGAAGATCCGATCGTAAGATATTCAAAATCGCATTCTCGTCAAAATACGGACACTATGAGTTTACTGTTATGTCCTTTGGTCTGACGAATGCGCCAGCATATTTCATGAATATGATGAATAAGGTGTTCATGGAGTATTTGGACAAGTTTGTTTTTGTGTTCATAGATGATATTCTAATCTACTCCAAGACAGAGGATGAACATGCAGAGTACTTGAAGCGAAGTTCGAAAAGCCGAGGAACAGCAGCTCTTCGCCAAATTCAAGAAATGTGATTTTTGGAAGGACAGTGGTGGAGTTCCTCGGACATGTAATGACCGCATGAAGGAGTCGCCGTTGATCCAAGTAAAGTAGAAGCCGTGTTACATTGGGAGCACCAAGACTCGTGACCCAGATCCTGAGTTTCCTTGGAATGGCAGGTTACTACCGCCGCTTCATTGAAGGCTTTTCAACAATTGCGAGACCTCTTACGCAATTCTGAAAAAGGAGAAGAAGTTTACATGGACGCCAGAGTGCGAGAAAGGATTCCAAGAATCGAAGACGAGATTGACATCAAGACGGTGTTGGTTCTCGCCGAACGCCAATCAAAGCTTTGATATCTATTGTGATGCATCGCGCCAAGGACTTGGATGTGTGTTGATGCAGAACGGAAAGGTTGTTGCCAATGCATCAAGGCAGTTGAGGCCGCATGAGGAGAATTACCCGACACATGACCTAGAGTTAGCTGCCGTAGTGCATGCCTTGAAGATATGGCGTCACTATCTGATCGGGAACAGATGTGAAGTGTACACGGATCATAAGAGCCTTAAGTACATATTCACCCAGTCGGATCTGAATATGAGGCAAAGGAGATGGTTAGAGTTGATTAAGGATTACAATGTCGGAATCCATTATCATCCCGGAAAGGCTAATGTGGTGGCCGATGCCTTGACTCGGAAAAGCCATACCGTGAATATGTTGATAGCCACGAATAAGGATGAGCTATGCCAGGAATTTCAGAGAATGAAGATTGAGGTGGTACCTAGTGGATTCTTGGCCGCACTGGAGGTAAAGCCTACCCTAGAAGATCAGATTCGGGAAGGACAGAAGGATCATGACAAGATCCGCAGGATTAAGTTCAAAATGGAGGAAGGCAAGGCAAAGGACTTCAAGCTAGATGAGCAGGGAACGTTATGGATGAGGGATCGCGTTTGTGTGCCGAACAGGAAGGAACTGAAGCAGTTGATTCTAGAAGAAGCCCATGACTCCAAGTACTCGATTCATCCTGAAAGTGCCAAGATGTATCAAGACTTGAAGGAGAGATTCTGGTGGCCGAGCATGAAGCGTGAAGTTGCCGAGCATGTTGCATTGTGCGACGTATGCCAGAGAGTCAAGGCAATGCATCAGAGACCAGCAGGATTGTTGCACTACCGAAGATACTCCGAGTGGAAGTGGGAGGAAATCGGAATGGATTTCATCACCGGTTTACCCAAGACTCAAGGGGGTTATGACTCCATTTGGATTATAGTGGATCGCTTGACCAAAGTAGCCCATTTTATTCCTGTGAAGACCACTTACTCGGGGGATAAGTTAGCAGAGTTGTATATGATCAGGATCGTCTGTTTGCACGGAGTGCCAAAGAGGATTGTATCGGACAGAGGTACCCAATTTACCTCAAGGTTCTGGAATAAGTTGCATGAAGCCATGGGAACCCATTTGAACTTCAAGATGACCTATCATCCACAGACGGATGGACAGGCCAGAAAGAGTCAATCAGATTCGGAAGATATGCTAAGAGCGTGTGCATTGGCTTATGCTACCTCTTGGGATAAGAGTTTGCCGTATGCCGAGTTCGATTACAATAATAGTTACTGTGCTAGTTTACTGAGATGTCACCTTTTGAGGCATCAGATGGTCGACCACGGACGCCATTAAACTGGAATGAGACCGACGAGCGCCGTGTCTTTGGGCCAGATATTCTTCAAGAAGCTGAAGAACAGATTGCCATGATCAGGGAGAGATTGAAGATAGCCCAATCACGACAGAAGAGTTATGCTGACAACCGTCGCCGAGACCTGAGTTTCGAACCAGAAGATTTCGTGTATCTCAGAGTCACACCGCTCAGAGGAGTTAAGAGATTCCATGCCAAAGGAAAACTCGCGCCGAGATATGTTGGACCATTCAAGATTTTGAGCCGCAGAGGCGAAGTTGCTTACCAGCTGGAGTTGCCGCAGTCGTTAGCAGGAGTACATGACGTGTTCCATGTGTCCCAGCTAAAGAAGTGTCTTCGAGTGCCAGATGAGCAAACGCCCTTGGAGTCGATTGAACTGCAAGAGGATCTGACTTATAAGGAGCATCCCGTGAAGATTTTGGATACTATGGACCGAGAGACTAGAAATAAGTCAACCCGTTTCTGTAGAGTTCAGTGGAGCAACCATGAAGAAAGCGAAGCGACTTGGGAACGCGAAGAGGATTTGAGGAAAGAGTTTCCGAACCTATTCCTTAGTTAGCCTTAAATCTCGGGGACGAGATTCTATTAAGGGGGGAGGTTTGTAACACCCCAATTTTTGCTTTTCATGAAATTAAATATTATTTTGCACATTTGTGAATTTTTGGAATTTTCTGGAATTTATTTGGATTTATTTGGATTTAATTTGAATTTATTCCATATTGAAATAATTAAAGAAATTAAATTTTCAAATAAAGTTTTGTTGGAAATATTTTATTTGAGTCCCAAATGCCCTAAAATATTTTCAAATTTTTCCGAATTTTTCTGAGTATTTTGTTATTTTCTTGAATTAAATGAATTATCGAAATTATTTTAAATATTAAATCGCTGGAAAATCGAGTCGGGTCAAATCGTTCATCCGACCGAGTCGGAACCCGAGTCGGACTCGAGTCCGACCCGAGCCACGTGACTCGACCGAACCCACTCGGCCGAGCCCTAACCGCGTGACCGTTGGATCAGATCCAACGGCCACGATTGAGCCATGTCACCCGAGCCCGAGCCCGACCGAGCCACCTCGCCGAGCTGCACTCGAGCCCAAGCCCCCGCGACCGCTGGATCTTGTTCCAACTACCGTGATTGAGCCACGCCACCCAATCCGAAGTCGCCACGGACTCGCCGCACGGAGCGGCCTCGATTGCGGCGCTTTCACTGACGCCGAGGGCCCTATTTATTGCGCCGCCACCCGTGTCGGGACCGCCACTTCATTGCGCACTGTAGCCCTAACTCACCTCGCTGAGCCGCCGTGGTTGCGCCGCTAGAGCTCGCCGGAGTAAGGAGAAGGAACCGCCGCGGTTTTCGCCGACTCCGCCGCCCACCGCCCTCCGTCGCCGTTGACCCAGATCCGGACCGGAGGTCAAGACGCGCCTGGAGTCCAACTCACCTCGCCGCGCGCCAAACGCCGTCGGCTAGGTCGTTGCCCCTCGCCGGTGACCAGCGCCGCGCCGCCATCGCCGGACTTCGAGCTCGCCACCGTCGGATCTTCATCAAGCGGTCCAGATTGCGCCACGTCACCGTCGGTGAGATCCCGTTCCAAAATCCCAGATCCAATCTCGACCGTTGGATCTAGATCCAACGGTCCAGATCAAACGCATTAACCCAAACGCGTGAGTCCAGATCTAATCTGGGCCGTTGATTTTCAAATTAACGCCCGAGATTGCGCCACGTGACGGGGAGCTTGACCGCCGCGGTCAGTGCAGCCATGCGTGTGACGCTGACACGCCGGGCCCGCGTGTCAGCGACGCGACCAAACCGCACCATGACGTCACGCTGACGTCATGGCGGGCCCGCACGTCAGCGACTACCCCAGCCGTGTAGTGACGTCGGCCGATGACGCGTCACGATGGGTCCCACCCGCCAAGACTGTGGTGAGCCCCGCCGACGCCAAGAATGACGTCACCCGAGGGGCCACCGTCGGGCCAGACACGTAGCGATGGGACCGAGTCCACGGTGGACCAAGCTGCTGGCCGAGCCCATTAGCTTACCGACGCCACCGCCCAATCGAGGTCGCCACGTGTCATCGCGACGCAATAAATAATTTCTGAAAAAGAAAATGATTTAATAATTCGGTTTAATAATTGATTTGAATTTCAAAACTTCAAACGCTTATAACTTTTGCGTTTCAACTCCGATTTGAGTGATTCAAATTTCTAAATTTGTATAAAATTGAGATCTACTCAAATATGAATTTTATTTAATTTTTGGACTAAAGTTTTTCTCTGTAAAATTATTTAATTGATTATTTAAACTTTAAATAATTATAACTTTTGTGTTTTAACTCCGATTTGAGCGATCCCTTTTCCTAAAAATTCATAAAATTATGTTCTCTCTGTTTATGGATTTTATTTGGATGTTTGGACACTTTTTGCCTAGTGTTTATTCGTGTATTGCTATTTGCACGCTTTACGAGTAGACGTTGAAGTGCCGGAAGGATTCGAAGGAGAAGTGTTGACCCAGGAGCCAGCTTCGGACCAAGAACAAGTACTTTTTGAAGGCAAGTTATGCTTTGACCATGTTGATCCCATTTTGAAACCTATTTTGGTTCAAATTATTGCATGCTAGTTTAAATTAGAAAATGCTTTACTTAATTATGGGTAATTAGATAAATGCCTAATTGCTATATGACACCTTGGTTAATTATATATGTGCCATGACCCCTTGTCACCCTAGTGTGGATTACTAGTTGGACACTACTAAATTGCCAACATGGGTTTGTAGATCGTTGTAGTATATGGCTTAGACCTGCTACGTGCTCATGACATGATTTTGGACACTCAAACGTTAATATTGACTTAATGACATATTGAACCTGTTTTGGAAAGGTATCATGTGATGTTGATGGCACGTGGTGCATGGTAACCAACTGGGGTTTGATAAATAGCTTTTGACCGGGGCATGTGGCAAGAATAATCAGGTGGGCCAGTTGTGGCATTGGGAATGTTGTTTTGGTTCTTCGGGTAGTCTTGCCCTGGTCACCCTAAGGACTTCACCTTGCAAGCCTTTGAACTGGGTCAAACATGCAACCATATGTCTGTAATGGGACGGACCTAGTTGATTAAGTTGCTAATAACGTACCTGTGGGACCTCAGGAGGTCAACTACACCCTTTGTGTAAGTTGTACGGGGGAGCGTCTGCGTGCCGCGCCAGGTACCCATCTAACGGTTGGTTGGCCTAAACTTCGCCTTAGCTAAGGGAAGGGTTAGTGTGCAACAACCGGGAGGACCACTTGTCGTTAGAAGTTTCGAAAGACTTTGTTACTGAACTCGCCTTTGTGGTGTTTGACTCTATCTTGTGGGTAAAGTGCATAACCTCTGCAGAGTGTAAAATCTATTCGAATAGCCGTGTCCGCGGTATTGGACATCGCTCGGGAATTACAGTCAAGGGTTAGACTTTCTCAAAAATAACTTGGACTTGAAAGGTTGGGTTGGATTAATAATGATGTTGATAGAAATGTGGATTAGAATGGGAAAGATGTTTACTAAACCCCTTGAAAAGTTATTTATGCTTTACTTGTTTCTACTGCTTTCGAATCTACTTATGCTACTTGTCAAATGTTGTTTACTGCAAATATACCTTGAGTTATTCCTTTGTATCAAACCATGCATGTAGTATATTAGTTGCATTCTGTGCATGACTTGCTGAGTACCAAGGTACTCACCCTTGCCACAATACAACACCAGTTGAAGAGGAGACTACACCAGCTTTGGAGGAGGAGCTCCAAGAGGAACCGTCCACTTAGGGAGCGAGCCCGATCAGGTTACTGTGGTATCTTGGATGGCGCCACGAAGTTATCTTATTTTCATTTGCTATTATTTCTCTCTTAATAAGTTTAGCCTGCGTGTATGTATATTTGTAACTTGACCATAAGGTCGAGCAACCAGTTTGACTATTTAATTAAAGTAATTTATTAGTATCGAGTGGTATGATTGTGATATTTACCGATGTTAAGACTGTGTGCACTAGCGCGTTCCTGGACTAGTGCTGAATACACAGAGGGTCCGGATTTGCAAATTCGGGTCCCGACAGAAGGCCCCATGTCAATGACATGTGGGGCCCACCTGCCATAGAGACAAGTCAAAGTCAAGAATTCAGCACAGTCAACAAAGGCATATTCCAGGGAATATTCCCGATTTTCCAATTTTTCGAATTTCTGACTTCAGAAGCTCATAACTTCTCTGTCCGAACTCCGTTTGACTCCATTCAAATTTCTAAATTCATCTAAAATCAAGATCTACCTGCCAGTATTATTTTTCTAATTTTTAGATTTTATTTATTTTCTGGTATTTATTTATTGCCTCGATTTGCGTGTAGCCGAGGAATCCGACGCGACCGTCGACCCTGCCACCGGACTTCCTGCGTATGACGACCTTCCCGCGACAGAAGGCAATTCTCTTTGATGCATGTTGAACCTACATTTTTAAACGTGTTTTAAATGTTTTACCACTTGCATGCTATGTTGATAACCATATGTCAAATATAAGTATGTAGTTAACCCCAATTGTAATTATCGCCTTTGTGATTGACATCCCTATTACTTGTAACCCTAGGACATTTGTTATACCATGCTTACGCTTATATGGTATCCTTTGTTACATAGTACGGTAGAACTGCTTAGGACCTTTTCCGATGAAAACAACCCATGGGTTGGATTACTCAAAATTTATGATTTCAAGTACGATTTTGAAGTGAGTATTATGCTTTTAGTACTGTTTTCTAAAATAAAAAGAAAAGGAAAATGGTTTGGACTTGGGCGGATTGGTTTGTCGGGTGGGTGCGAATGGAGCACTAGTTGTCTTGTACAAGTACCGCCCTAAGTCAATTAAAGACCGACGCTTGTGATTGTCCATTCTAAGCATAACCGTACTACCACATGTCTATAATGGTGCGACCTGGCCAACTAATTTGTAGAAACCTAGCTTAGACTCACCACTCGGTTGAATGTGAGTGCCGGATAGAGGCAATGTTGTTTTTCTCACACGGCGCAAGAGGGGGCTTCTGTACTGAGCGGATGGAACTCTAACAGCGGTGAAACCTCAGTGGGTGGGTCAAGTTAGGTAGATACATTGTAACGGCCTTGTTAGGATATCCCTGCCGGCACACCCAAGGAAGTGTGTTAATTGCATGGCATCAAGGGTATATCTTGTCTTATGGGTAAAGCTGTACACCTCTGCAGAGTTAAAACTATTCGAATAGCCGTGCCTACGGTTAAGGGCAAAGCGAAGGATGCTTTCATATTGGTAGACTTTGATTTTGTTTTTAAAGCAAAAATGTGCCTTGTTTTGGGATTCGAGAGTGGTTAGAACTCTCGGATGTTGTTTGGCGGATAGAGCCAACCAGGTAGTAAGAACCTATTTTATACTTGACGGATGGAGTCACATGATTAACCTTGAACTTTTAAAAATTGGCGGATAGAGCCTTTATACTAGTGATGGTGGATAGAACCTCACTGCAATATTAAATAATTCAATTGTTAAAAATAATTGTAAAAAGATGCTTTGTGAAATATTATTACTTAAGTACGGTTTAGTAAAATGTGGCTTTATGCAAATAAACCCTGTTAAGCCTCCTTTGGAAAGCCCCACATGATCATACTTTCCCCGACTTGCTGAGTACCTTTGTACTCACATGCTACATCAACATTGTCATCATCAGAGAATTTTCAAGACGCAGCCGAGGAGGGCGAGTTCTTCCAGGAGGAGTACGAGGAGGATTGCCAGGAGATCTAGTTGCGTTTCTGGTCATCGCCTGTGGCGTTGTGGCGTTCGCTTGTTTTGTTTTCGTTTTCCGCTGCTTTGTCTCCGGTCTTTGGACCGAGTATTGTAATAAGTGGCCATGTGGCCCATACTTGAATATTTATATTACAATTTTCGTTATGTTCGGCAATGAAGTACCACTGTGACTGTGTGTACTAGCTACTGATCTGGGACTAGTACGGAAATACACAGGAGATTTTGGGTAGCCGATCCGGGGTCTTACAGCGGTGGTATCAGAGCCTGGACGACCGTAGGACGTGACCTAGTTAGCATGGCAAAGCCTTAAGGACTTATATTTTATAAAAACATACTTACAAAAGTTTAAGTTCCTTTACTTCTATTTCCCCTCTTTTAGTGTCTCGTGCTTATCCTCTCCTTTATTTAAAATTTGGTTACTAATCCCATCTTATTTCAAAATTTGTAGATGCCGGCTTTCACCACCTTTGCCACCCAGGCTGGAGGCTTTTGCGAGGAGCTGTCACTGATGCTCCAGGAGTTGGGGTTTCCCCATCGCCCTTAGTATCGCTACCAGTCGGTTCCTGGTCTTGGCCAGGACTTGTAGCAGGTCCGCTTGCTAGTCTTCGCGAGGAGCCGGGTTCGCGACGAGGACCGGCCGTTCTACTTCACGGCCGAGAGATCGATTTTGGCGTACGCGCTTTAGGACGCGGCCAGAAAGGCTATCCTCCTGCTGGGGCATAGCTACCGCGATCTGGCCGAGGACTCCCTGCATCGCCTGCTTCCCGCCTGTGTTGGGAGGATGTACACCGGCCTCGAGTTTGGAGCAGGAGGCGGACCCGACCGTGGTGCACATGGGTTCTCTCATCCAGGCCCAGGATGAGGCCTACGTGTGGATGGCCGACGAGATGCAGGATCTGCGTCGGGCTTTGACAGCAGCGAGAGAGGCGAACCATCAGCTCGAGGAGGAGAGGAGGAACACCCAGTCGCTTCCTCCCCTAGCGCCGGTGCAGGAGGCACAGCACGTGGCACCACCAGCTCCAGCCCCGGTCTTGGAGGACCCGCCGATCCGTGACATCCCGATGGATGCTCTGCCAGCTAAGCGTCATCAGGGTCTGAGGCTTCGTTCTACCGCCCGCAAGTCAGTCCGGCCCCAGTCGCCGTTGGGCGTGTCGTTGGACTTCTTGGCTGCCCCTAGAGGTGCAGGACCGTCTTCAGCAGCTACGCCTTCCTGCAGCAGGAGCGAGGAGGAGGAGGAGGACCCGTCCCCGCGTGGCTTTGCGAGTGACGCGAGTGTTTAGTTGTCTAGCCCGGAGGACCTTTATCTTGTTTTGGGTCGAGTAGAACGATGAATAATTGATTGTTGGATTGTATCGTGCCCTTAGGCATTTGTGATACAGCCACCTCCAAAACTATTTTGTTTTAATTGAAGTTCAATTGGTTTTCCCTTCTGTTGTGTGCTTTTGGTGGTAGTGCTCTTGTGTTGAGGGTGTGGTTTAGTCCCCTGACTCTTACCTGTGCTTTTCCCTCTTTCCCTCTGCTTGACCGCCCTTGTTGCAGATGGAGAACGTTGGCCGTGCTCGTGGCCATGGAAGACCAGGAGGCTGCGGTAGAGGCCGTGGACGGGCCCACGGGCCAGTGCACTTCCAAGATGAAGAGTTTGTGGAGCCGCAAGAGCAGCAGGAGGTTGCTGGACAGTTGCCGCCCGCCCCTCAGCATGATCCGCCGCTGCCCCCACCTCCAGTTCAACCACCAAATCTGGAACAGATGATGGCGATGTAGATTCAGCTTCTGCAAGCCCTAGCTCAGAATGTCCTCAACCAACCTCAAGCCGCTGCAGCACAGGCTCAAGCTCAACCGCCCCAATCTAAGTTTGGGGAGTTCATGCGGACGCGACCCCCGACCTTTGCTGGATCTGTGGACCCGCTGGAGGCGGACGACTGGCTCAAGAAAATTGAGCGGAAACTGCACTTAGCTCAGTGCGATGAGATAGAGAGCGTGCATTTCGCTTCACATCAGCTTAAAGGTACGGCAGCTAACTGGTGGGAGAATTACTGTGCCACCCATGCGGACCCTCAGAACGTTGCGTGGAATGAGTTCGTGGAAGCCTTCAGGGCTACCCATATCCCAAGAGGCATCATGGAAATGAAGCGTCGTGAGTTTCACAAGCTTCAACAGGAGAACTTGTCAGTGTCGGAGTACCTGAACCGGTTCACTCAGCTGTCCCGCTATGCAGCCGCAGATGTCGCGACTGATGAGGCCAAGATCTGGCGCTTTATGGAGGGCCTTGACCCTAACTTGAAGGTTGAGCTAATGTCGAGCGACTTTCCGTCGTTCCAACACATGGTGAACAAGGCGCTGATCCAAGAGGATGCCCAGCGTCAGCTGTTTGAGTCGCGCAAGAGGAAGATGCTGTTTCAGAATCAGCGTGGCGCCAGCAGCTCTAGGCCTCAGACGCTTTCAAAGAATAAAGAATTTCAAAGAGACAAAGCGGCCAAAGGCACCAAGGACCCCAATGTCCACCCCGCGCCCAACTGGACAAGCCCCTGCCGGCAATGCGGGAGCTCAAGCTCAAAAGAGTGGGACAACCATGGCAGGAGTTCAGTGCTTCAACTGCCAGGAGATGGAGCACTACACCAATAACTGCCCACAGAAGCGTCAGCCCCTCACCCCAGTGAGGTTCAATCTGGGATCGACGCCAGCCTGCGCTCCAGCACCGGCTCAAGGAAGAGGAACCCCGCAGACCCCGCGCACGCCAAGGACGGCGGGAAGAGGACGCGTGAACCATATCACCGCGGAGGAGGCCCAGGATGCGCCAGACGTGGTCTATGGTAAGTTCCATGTGAACTCAGTACTTGCTTCAGTTCTGTTTGATTCGGGTGCAACACATTCTTTTATATCGGAACACTTGGTTAAAAAGCATAACTGGGATACCAAACAGTTAAGAAACCCTTTGTTAGTGCAATCCCCTGGTAAAGAATTAAGAACAACTGCTGTTTGTCCGAAAATGGATATAGTAATAAAAGGGGTAAGTTCCTAGCGAACTTAATACTATTGGATACTAAGGGTATAGAAGTAATCCTTGGAATGGATTGGTTAACCAAGTACAAGGGTAAGATAGACTGTGCTAGTAGAGCTATCTCTCTTACTAGCCCTGAGGGGATTAGAGTGGAGTTCTTATCTAATCTTGCCTCTAAGGGGGTAGCACCCTAAGCTGTTTGAAAGGTACTTCGTTGGAGAATGTACCGATAGTCAATGAGTACCCGGATGTGTTTCCAGAAGAGTTGCCCGGTATGCCACCAGATCGAGATGTGGAGTTTGTGATTGAGCTTGTACCTGGTACGGCTCCAATCTCGAAGAGACCTTACCGTTTGCCTTCCAACGAGCTGGTCGAGATGAAGAAACAAATTGAAGAGCCGCAAGAGAAAGGATTTATCCGACCCAGTTTGTCGCCTTGGGGATCGCCAGTGATCTTTGTCACTAAGAAGGATGGTAGTTTGAGGATGTGCATAGACTACAGGTCTTTGAATGAGGTCATAATCAAGAACAAGTACCCGTTGCCTCGGATTGATGATCTGTTTGATCAGTTGAAGGGAGCTCAAGTCTTCTCCAAGATAGATTTGAGATCGGGATATCATCAGCTGAAGATAAGGAAAGAAGATATTCCGAAGACGGCCTTCACTACCAGATATGGACTGTACGAGTTTACAGTGATGTCTTTTGGATTAACCAATGCTCCTTCCTACTTCATGAATCTGATGAATAAGGTGTTTATGGAGTATTTAGACAAGTTTGTCGTAGTCTTCATCGACGACATTCTTGTCTATTCTAATAGCAGAAAAGAGCATGAAGATCATCTGAGGACAGTCTTGGAAAAGTTAAGAGAGCATCAGCTGTATGCCAAGTTCAGTAAATGTGATTTCTGGTTAAAAGAGGTTTCTTTCCTGGGTCATATCATATCTGCTGCAGGAGTAGCAGTGGATCCAGCGAAAGTAAGAGATGTTTTGGATTGGAAGCAACCAAAGTCAGTCCCGGACATCCGAAGTTTTCTTGGATTAGCTGGTTACTATCGGAGATTCATTAAAGGATTCTCGAAGATAGCCAGACCTCTGACTCAGCTTCTAAAGAAGGAAAAGAAGTTTGAATGGACTAAAGCTTGTGAGCAGAGTTTTCAGGAATTGAAGAAGAGATTAACCTCAGCCCCAGTGCTTGTCTTGCCAGATATTCACAAGGACTTTGAAGTGTACTGTGATGCTTCAAAACTAGGCCTTGGGTGTGTTTTGATGCAAGAAGGACGAGTTATAGCCTATGCTTCAAGACAACTGCGACCACATGAAGAAAACTATCCTATTCATGACTTGGAGTTAGCCACAGTGGTGCATGCGCTCAAGATATGGAGGCATTATTTGATCGGCAACAGATGTGAAATCTATACGGATCATAAGAGTTTGAAGTATATCTTCACTCAATCCGATCTCAACCTGAGACAAAGAAGATGGTTGGAGTTATTGAAAGATTATAATGTGGGAATTCATTATCACCCTAGAAAAGCAAACGTTGTTGCGGATGCATTGAGCAGGAAAGCTCACTGCAACAATGTTTTGTTACAAGAAAGCCAGCCAGCACTTCACGAAGAGTTCCAGCGTCTTAACCTGGAATTGGTGGAGGAAGGTTGCATTTACAATTTGGAGGTAAACTCCACTTTGGATGATCAGATTAGAGAGGCTCAGAAGAATGATAAAGATATTGCCGATTTGAAAGAGGGCCTGAAGAAAGGGAAACAACCCGGATTTTCGGAAGATGACCAAGGCACGGTTTGGTTCGGGAAAAGGATAGTAATCCCTAACCAAGAGGAAATCAAGAATTTGGTCTTGAAAGAAGCTCATGATTCAGTTTATGCCATTCACCCAGGAGGCACCAAGATGTATGCGGATTTAAAAGAGAAATATGGGTGGTCCAATATGAAGAAAGAAGTTGCGGACTTCGTGGCGCGTTGTGATGTGTGCCAGTTGGTGAAAGCAGAGCATCAAAGACCCGCCGGTCTATTGCAGCCTTTGCAAGTTCCTGTTTGGAAATGGAAGGAAATTGGCATGGATTTTATAACCGGACTTCCCAAAACTAAATCCGGTTATGATTCCATCTGGGTTATCATGGACCGATTGACCAAAGTGGCTCATTTCATCCCAGTGAAGACAACTTATTCTAGTGATAAGCTTGCTGAGTTGTATATGGCCAAGATTGTGTGTTTGCACGGGGTGCCAAAGAAGATCGTGTCCGATCGAGGTTCTCAGTTTACCTCAAGCTTTTGGCAGAAACTGCATGAAGTATTGGGCACAAATCTGAACTTCAGTACTGCTTACCATCCCCAGACAGATGGTCAAACGGAAAGAATCAATCAGATCTTAGAAGACATGTTGAGAGCCTGTGCTCTAACATATAAAGGCTCATGGGATCTGAAAGTGCATCTAGGCACTTATGTTGTTTTGGTGATTAATGATAAATGATTAATGACAAACGCATGTAATGTCAATCAATGTAATTGTACAAATGCTTAACTTAATGCTTAACAAAAGACAAACCTCTAATATGTTTATATTGTTATGAGACTAACATGTTTATTGCCTAGTTGAATATTAGTCTCATCTATTTTAGAGGAAAATCAATTGGGATGGTTAAGCAAAAATGAGGTATGCAATCTCGGTATTCCTTCCATATTTGTCATTGCATTCTTCTTTAGTAAATGCATATTGAACTCTAAGTAACTTGTTGAATTCATATGTGCACATTGATTCTTGTCATAATTGCTTGTGCATATATATATTCATTTGAGTTCATTATGTGCTTTGTTTTTAATATGCTTGTGTTAACTAGAGTTAAACTTCATTGCTTCATATTAACTTGGTGCATACATGTCTTAGTTGTGTATCTTCTAATGCACCTCTCTTAGTGAAGTTTAATCTAGAATTGGATCACATTATTTACTCTCTTTCCAAATATTGTTTGCACATGTGTAATTCGTGTATATTCTATCATGTGCTTCATTTAAGCAAAGTATGTGGTCCTTGCCATGATTTAATTGATTCTTCATATTGGCAATTATCTCTCTAGTGCAGTTAGATCAATCATATATTCATCATAATGCACTTAGTAGAGAATATTTCTATTGTCAAGTGTTTCCATTCATATTTATGCTTCTTGATATGAAACACTTGTTATTATCAATTTATTCAATATATCTTTTAAGCTTGTGGGACTAATATGTTTGCTGAGTGCTTTGATAAGAGTTAGGTCCCAAAGCTGTGTGTATGATGACCAAGATGGTTTGAAGGATGACAAGCGAGTCAAAGTCAAATAAGACGGCGGTGTCATCAAGAGCTGAGGACTAAGTCAAGAACGACTTGGCGTGAGGATCGTCTTGGTGATGATCGAGGTCAAGGTCGGAGAGGACGAGAGTCTTATGAGGTGAATCGCGTCGAGGTTGACAAGACAAAGGGCGTCATCAATCTTTGTGGAAGCGTCATCATGCACCATGCATCCGGAAGAAGTAGGCATGTAAGCTTAAGTGTAAGACTTAGATTTTGTGTTAAATTTGAGTCTAAGGATTGCCGTACTATTAAGAGGGATGCAATCGTTGAAATTACTTAGAGATATCTCAAGTGCTCAAAAGTGGTCTATCCTTGTCTAAGATTGATAAACCCAAGTCACACTTTGTTCACCTAGGTGTAGGTGGGTTGGTGTGAGGGTTAGAAGTGTTGGTGGTGCCGGAAAGTGAGGGTTGTAGGTCTCTCTTGGATTCCTTGTGATATCAATTTTTATCCTTTGGGATTTGGGTAGTGAGACCTTGTTAGTTGTGTAGCCCTCGTTCTTAGCTTTTCGAAAAGTCCGAATTCGTCGAAATCGGAGTCCGGGATCAAAAGTTATGCCCGTTTCCGTCCGGCTGCTGCGTGCTGCCTGGGAGATTCGGAGTATCCGGATGATCCGGAGTATCCGGAGTGTCCGGACGATCCGGAGTGTCCGGGTTAAATGTCCGGAGTATCCGGGTTGCCCAGTTCGGTCCAAACGGCTAGTTTTTGGGGTTCCTCTATTTAAGGCCCCCTTCTTGCCCACTTCAAAGTAGCCTTTGGGGGCTGTTTTGCTGGGTATTAGAGGTGTTCTTTGTGAGTGTTTGAGCCCCCAATACTCCTCCCTACTCCTTAGATCTTAGTGATCCCCTTTTGTGAAGGGTTGGGTAGTGGAGAGAGGTGTTTGGATTGAGGATTGATTTGAGGAGTGGAGCTGGTTCCTTGGTGCTTTGAGGTGTTCTTCTTAGTGATCCTTAGCTCCCAAAATCCCCTCTAACCCTAGATCTTAGTGATCCCTTTTGAGTGAAGGTTTGGGTCTGAGAGTGGGTAGTGATCGGATTGAGTGTGATTAGTGTGTTTGAGCACTTGAGGTGGACTCTAAGTGAGTTCTTCGGGAGCATTTGTTGCTCTTGGAGGTTGAGGTCTCCTAGATGGCTAGGAGTTGCCGGTGAGCTTCCAAGCTTTGTGTGGAAGGCCACCGAAGGTTTGTGAAGGTCCGATTCCGCCTCCGCAAGGAAGGAATCAAAGAAGTGAAGACCGGCGAGTGCATTGTGCAACACCGGGAGGAAGAGGGTTGAAAGAGACCCCGGCTCAAGTGTGACCGCGCCGCCTCAACGGAGACGTAGGATCCCCTAAAGGATCCGAACTTCGGGATAAAATATTCGTGTCTCCTTCCTTACTTCGGTTTCCTCTTTTGCTCATCCGCTTAATTTGCTTTCGATTCTTGTGATTAGATCAATTAGATTATATCTACTTCATCTATTCTTGCTTATATACTTGATTCATTGCAGTAGAGTAATTTGTATCACTAGAATGAAAGAAGCGCTTCAATTTAATGTCCTACTCTGTTCTGGCCGAACCAGGCAACCCGGAGTATCCGCATCAATAATCCGGAGTCTCCGAATATACCGGAGTATCCGGATCAAATATCCGGAGTGTCCGGGTTGACTGTCTCGGGCTAAATTTTCTAAATTGAATAATTTAATTATACCATTTGCTTCCGCATTATCTCTGATAGATTAATTTAAATTGGGTATAATTTTATAATCGCCTATTCACCCCCCTCTAGGCCGACATCCCGGTCCTTTCAATTGGTATCAGAGCCAAGGTCTCTCATTTTATTAGACTTAACCATCTAGAGAGTAAGGGATGGCGACTAGAGGTTTAGTGCACTCACATGATCTACTTATGCTAGATGGCTCTAATTATGCTTCATGGAAATTAATCATGATTTCTTATTTTAAATCCATGAGCCCCCAAATTTGGTGGATCGTAGATGTCGACTTTTCATCTCCATTGAATGAAGTTGATCCAACTAACGGAGAGATGAAATGCCTACATCTCGACGCTCAAGCTACTAATGCCTTATTTAATGTTGTGAGCGAAGATATATTTGATGAAATATGCAATCTCAAGAGCGCTCATGATATGTGGACAACGCTTCAAAATAAATATGATGTGTCCACATCATCAAGTGAGGATTGCATTGAGGAACGGATGTCGGTTGATGATTCTTCAACCTCTACATCAAGTGATGATGAACCGACATCACCATCTACCTCCTCTTCCGCCTCAAGCAATGACGACACTCCTATTTGCCTCATGGTAAAGGAGAAGAAGGTATCACACTCATCTAAATCTAAAAATGTAGATGATTTAGGTAAAAGTGATGATGATAGTGATACCGATAATGATGGTAGATTTTGTGATATTAGAAAAATATCTCTACCTAAAATGCTAGCATTGCTTGAAACAGTAGAGAAGCAAGAGGACACTCTTGAGAAGCAAGAGGATTTGCTAATCTTTGAAAAAGAAAGAAATCTTAAACTTGAGAGTGCTCTTGCTAAAGAAAAGGCGAAAAATGAATCTCTTGAGAAGGAGAAAACTAGATACAAAATTTTGAAAGATGAGTATGACTCACTTCAAAAGAATTATGAGGTTCTTAAGGAAAATCATGAAAGTATCCTTCTCAAGGAATTCATTAAGTCTAGAGTAGACATTAGTATTCAATGTGATTTAATTGATGAAATGCTTTGCTCAAATGTCATTCCTTGCATTTCATCTAAAATTGATATGTCTACTTCTAGCACTGATTTGCCTTGTTGCTCTAACATTGCTTCTAGTTCCTCTAGTTGTTTAAATGCTAACCTTGTAGAGGAAAACAATGAGCTAAAGGCACAAGTCATTCAATTGGAAAATGACTTGGAGAAGTGCTACAAGGGCAAAGCCATCCTCGACAAGATCTTGAGCGAGCCTCGGGCACCTCAAGATAGAAGAGGACTTGGCTACATCTCCAAGAGGGACAAGAGCAAGAAGAAGCACAATGCAAGAATGAAGACGATTGTGTGCTTCGAATGCAACAAGAAGGGCCACTTCGCCTCTGTGTGCCCAAATAAAGTGGATAACAAGGCCACAACTCCAACCTTGAGGCAAGCTGGCAAGAAGCAAGACAAGAGGAAGAGGCGATCGAAGCCTACTTGCTTCAATTGTCGGGAAAAAGGGCACATCGGTAAGGATTGCCCTAAAGGTATAATTCCTAAGCCCATCATTAATGCAAATTATTCTTTGGCTAGGAAGGACAAGAATGGCAATGCATTTGCAATGCTTGTCCAGTCCCCTATGCCCGCTCAAAATGATAACGCTCATTTGCATAGGAAGAGTAAATCTAGAAATGGATTTGCTAAAATTGTTAGGACTCCTAAGCCTACACAAAGCAATTCAAATAAATTGCTTAGGAGAAATAACGATAGCAAAACATTTGCTAGATATACTAGATCCTCTAAGCCAATGCTTAATTTCAATTATCATATGCTTAGAAAAGATTAAACTAGAAATAGTTTTGCAAAGTATCATTGTCCTCCTAAGCCTTTTAATAAAAATGCCAATCATTTGCCTAGGAGGAATAATTATTGCAAACCTATTTCTAATTGTGTTAGTCAAGTCAATAATGCAAATATTAGGGCCATTTGGGTTCCTAAATCTATGGTGACTAACATTAATGGACCCAACAAAGATTGGGTACCAAAAAGTGCCTAAAAGAATTATTAGGTACTAAGAGATGGATTGGACTCTTGGCTTCTCTAGAAGAAAAAGGAACTATCAATTGCAATCGGAGCCAAGCATGAAGATAATCAAGACAGTCATTAGCCAATGCCATCTCGGTAACAAGTATTTAAATTGATTATATTATTGCTTGTAGCCTTGTGTAGGTTTAGATGCATTAGTATCATGAAAATCGATTTAATTGCTTGTTAGTAGTACTTGCACTTGCTTTTAGTATTATTCCCTTATTGCAATCTTGAGCAAGTTAAATAGTGGCACATTTAGGGGGAGTGCTAATTCATATTCATGTGTATCACATCCCTACATGTGCCCATATGTATATAAGTGCATAATATATAATTTCAAAATCAACCTTTTAGCCAAAACTCAAAACTTGTGTACTTACTAGTAATCTTTTGAAAAACTCGTTGAAATTGATATACAAATGTCTTTAAAATGTTTTCCAAATGTTTTGGCTTCTCAAAATCTATTTTGAAAAGAAAATGAGTTTCAAGCCCAAAATCTAGATAGTAGTATCTTGTTTTGGATTTAAACTTATAATTTTCATAGAATTAAAAGTAAAAGGATTTTGAAAATATTCTTAAAGCAAAACTCCTAGAGTTGGTCATTCTTAATATCTTTTGTGTTCAAAAGTTTTTCAAAAGACCAACCAAACAAAAGCTATTTGCTTTCGAAATTCCCCGAAAATCTTAGTTTGACCTATATGGTCAAAATATTGCACTTAATGAGTATTGTCATTTGGACCGGATCCTTTGCTATATCTAAGTCCAAAATGGTATTTCAAACTCATACATAAAGTTTCAAATCTCTATCTCTTATCCCATTCTCTTAAGATGGATTTGATTCTGTGTGTTAATTGAATTTGACTTTGTTGGTTTTCATTTGGTTCTTCAAAAGGACCTTCTTTGGACAAAAGTCAAAATCTTGTTTAAAAGGCTTAAGTTTGCAAAAAGGTTTGTAAAACTATCCTACTATGTATTTGAAAGGTTTTACAAGCTTTGAAAATAAAAATTCCTTTTCTAGAAAATATTTTGGCCTAAAACAATTTGTGCTTTAACTCAAACATACCTAACATAGGATTTTGGCTTTCAAATCGGATTCTGTTGTTTTTATAAGTGGTCATGGCTTCAAAAATGTATTTCAAATCCTTCAAGCCATGAGGGTTCAATTGTGGATGAAATCCGAGTTGAAATTGCACTTTGAGGACTTTTCGAGTTTCGATTTCATTTTTATGCCTCAAAGCGCATTTCGCCAAAATTGAGTTAAAAAGAAAATTCTTTTAAAGCAAAACTTGTTTCAAAACCTTCAAAATGTCCAAAGTTAGTTCCCTAAAAATTTCAAATCATTTGGATTTCATTTGAATCAAATTTGACAATTTGCAAAAAGTTTCAGTTTAGTCGTGCCAAAGTCGGCACTACCGCACCTGACAGGCGGTAGTACCGGAGGTCGGCACTACCGCACCTGAACGGCAGTAGTACTGGATCCCCTAGCACTACCGGCATTGTGTGCGCGCTAGTGCCGGTCTGGCAGACAAGACTGAAAATTCTGAAAATTTCGGATTTTCGAATTTGGTTTTGGGATATCTTTAATTTGGTACATCCTTTTTCAAGAATTCTTTTTCGAAAAAGATTCTTGCAATCCCAAAGCATCTTTTTGCACAAATTCAAATGTTTTTGAAAATATTTGAAGGAGTTTACTAGTTGTATCAGTTTTGAGGAGTTATTTGGTTGCAAGGGGATTTGTTCTTTTCAAGTGGTTTCCTTGTACCCCTTTGCTTGTTCTCAAAATTTTTTCAGCTCTGATACCTTTCTAAATCTTTGTGATTTAGATTTTCTTGTGTTTGCATTTGCCCTGTTACCTGTCAGTGTTTATTGCTCTGATACCCTTCAAGTTTATCGATTTTCTTTTAAGTGGTATCATTGGCTAGACAAAACTTGAGCAATTCAAATGCAAAATAGCTCCATAATTCTTTTATTGAATATCTTGAGGAGTGTATTTATGTCAAGTTTTGGGCATTTACATGTTTTCAAGTAGTATCCTCATTTGTTTGACTCTAAAGCTTTCAAGTTGCTCTTTGATACCCTTAAATGGTTAATTGCTCTGATACTCATCGATTCAATCGAATATCTTTTTTTTTTTGGTGTCAATATCTTTGTGATTTGATCCAATAAGAAGTATCAAAAGAGCGTTATTCATTTATCGTGTTTCCAAGGGGTTTCATCTTATTTGATTTATCCAATTGGTATCAATGAACTTCAAGTTTCCTACAAGTGGTATATGTTGCCTCTTTGTAGCATTGTTTTGATACCCAAAGTCTTTTGAGTTGGATTCTCCATAAGCTTAAATTATAAGTTCAATCGCTTAAGAACTCTCTATGTGAGGTTCTTTATGAATTGAAATACAAAAATAGGAGAAATTCCATTTGAGCATTGTTCGTTAATGAAAATTTCTTTATGCTCTTTCTGGAAAGAAGTTCTTCAAGCATCTCCCTTGAGATAGTTTTTTCAATTGGTATCTAATTTCTCAAGTGGTATTTGCATTGGGTTTCTCGCTTAACCCTATTAGGCAAGAGTTTGGATTCTGCAAGAGAATCACGATGTTTATCGTAAAGCCTAATAAAATGAAGTGAGTTATTTGAATTAGCTTCAAATAGCCTTGAGATAATTTCCTTTGCTTTGAGCTTTAGTTCTTCCATTTGGTATCTTGGCAAGCCTTTCAAGGATGAAAACTAAGTGAGTTTTTTCATTGCTCCAAGCTTCTAAGTGGAGCTTATCTATTTAAGTTTTCATTCCATTGAAAGTGCATCCTTTGGCTAAGTTCTTTCAGAAACTGGACTTAATTGTATCTTAGCCTCAAAGTGATTCCTCTCTTGAATGAATTGAAGTTTTATTGCTAAAAGAGGATTTCAAAATTGAATGTGTTTCAATCCTTCTTGTAAGTTAATCTTACAAGATCTTCCTTTGGGTTCTTAAATTTGAAAAATTGCATGCAAAAGATACTTGTTCCCGGAAATCGTGTGCTTGTCTGTTGATGTTCAAGGTTTCGGAAAAGGTGTCAACTTCGACGGTGAGATGAAGGAAAGGACTGTAGCTCCAAAGTCCGAGGGATCCGAGGCCGTGCGACTTGACCATGACCGATTCGAACATGCAATAGACAAGAACCGACTGAAGGGACGTATTTCTTTCTGACCATATTTAATAATGTCTTTGTACACCATTATGCTAATTGTCTTAAATTTTAAATGGTGTAATGTTTATCATGTTAAGTCTTCCAATTGATATCAATTCTTTCAATCATTATGTATTTCAATTGGTAATTAGATTGCTCTGATACTACTTCAATTGCTTATCAATTGGTATCCTCTCATTGTAAATTGCATTTTCTCTCTATTTAAGTGTCATCTAACTTTTTGCCATATTAGTATGATTGGTATGGATGACACCATGCTTAAGGAGGAGGAAATGTAAGTTCAAGAACACATTAGTAAGAGGTATACCTTACTCTTTAAATTGATCATAAGCATGTAATTCACTTCCATACAGTGGCTATATGATATTGATAGTTATTATGCTCTGACACACATATTTGCTATATGATCTTTGTCATGATTTAAGCATCTTTTACATTTTTGTGAATCATGACTTCATTTTAATTGGTATCATCGATTGGTATCTTATTCAATTGTCATGTTTGAGCTTCACTTATATCTTGTTAATCATGACAACTTTAAATTTGTTCAATTGGAAATATCAATCACCTAAATCTTGGATATAATTGATATCATATCTTGCCTAGATTTAGGGGGAGCTTAATATCATTGATATCATTGTCTTATTACTAGCTCCTCTGTTTTATTTTGTTCTTCCTAATCCTTTTATTGAGTGTTCAATCTAGAGGGAGAAAAGGTTATTCTTTTTGGGATTAATGACAAAGGGGGAGAATTTATGGATTTATCAATTGCCCCCTAATCGATTGACAAAAAGAGGGAGAATATTTGGGGAGAATTTATGGACTTATCAAATGCCTAATAATCGATTGACAAAAAGAGGGAGAATATTTGGGGAGAATTTATGGACTTATCAAATGCCTAATAATCGATTGACAAAAGGGGACAATGAAAAAGAGGGAGAATATTTGTAAGTATGATCTCTTACTCATTTTCTGGATTCATTTCAATGCTGAATATCTTTATATTGTCCTTTGGTGCATTTGTTAAATCGTTTGTCATAAATCACCAAAAAGAGGGAGATTGAAAGTGCATCTAGGCACTTATGTTGTTTTGGTGATTAATGATAAACGATTAATGACAAACGCATGTAATATCAATCAATGTAATTGTACAAATGCTTAACTTAATGCTTAACAAAAGACAAACCTCTAATATGTTTATATTGTTATGAGACTAACATGTTTATTGCCTAGTTGAATATTAGTCTCATCTATTTTAGAGAAAAATCAATTGGGATGGTTAAGCAAAAATGAGGTATGCAATCTCGGTATTCCTTCCATATTTGTCATTGCATTCTTCTTTAGTAAATGCATATTGAACTCTAAGTAACTTGTTGATTTCATATGTGCACATTGATTCTTGTCATAATTGCTTGTGCATATATATATTCATTTGAGTTCATTATGTGCTTTGTTTTTAATATGCTTGTGTTAACTAGAGTTAAACTAGAGTTCATAATTGCTTGTGCATATATATCGAGCGGCTTTTGTTTAATGCCCGCAATCCGCGCCCGAATATTTATTTCCACAAAAATCGTCCAAATTCAGCGGAACTAATTTTATTGGGTCCCAAATATTCTGAAATGGCTCTAGGAATTTTTCCGGAATTTTTAGACCATATTTCCTAATTTTTCTCTAGGGCAAATCATTTGCGTAATTCTCAGCCAACCGGAGCTTGCCACGTGTCACTGCTACAGTGTTGTCTTCTACCTCTAGCCATGGAAAACAAAAGAGAGCTCCAAGCCAAGCTCCAATGGCTAGGGCATTCTTCAAATTCTTGTATCTCCCTCAAATCAACTCCAAAACACGAACGGTCGGTTCCGTTGGATCCGTGACGTTGATCTCTTGCCATTCCCCACCATCAATCGTCTCTAATCTCGCCGGAAATGGCCGCGTTAATGAAAAACTGATTTGTGCTTTAATGCCATTATTTCGGCCGTTTCTACTCCAAACAGCGCACCACCACCTCCATTCTCTCCGTATAAGAACCCTCGTCCCGGTGGTATGAGCCTCCTTTGGCCTCTCCCCTTCGTTCATCCACTAGATCGAGAAAACCGACGCCGGGTGCACTTTTTCGGTGTTCTTTGCGTTCTTGCTTGTAGATCTCTCTCCGGTGAGTCATTCTTCATGCCACTTGGTTCCTTGTGACCATGGATGAGTCTAAAGTCTAACCCAATAATCAATTTTAGGTTCTCTCAAGAATTGGTGACGAATTTCGAGTTTTTCTCGGTTCGGCCGGAGCTCCGTTCGTCGCCGAATTCGTCACCTCCGGTGAGATTCAACTCGATTCCTTCCTCCTATGTGTCCCTAAGGTTGTTATCTAGAGATTCCATGCTTTTGTTTGATCAAATTCCATGCGAAAATGATGTAAAAATCGAATTTTTGGGTGAAGTTGGGTCCTCTGCCATTTTTTTTGCTCTTTGTGGTGTTGCTCATCGCCGTGCTTGGGCCAAGCTTCGCCGTGGCCGCCGCCGCGCCAGCCAGCGCGCCCGCCGGCGCTCGGCGCCGCCGCCGCGCCCCGCCCGCTGGTCCCCCTCGCGGCCATTGTATTCCCCCCCAAGCTCCACCCCAAATCTCCATGGCCATGGCCAAGCCTCAAAGAAAGAAGAAGGCCCCATGTCAATGACATCTGGGGCCCACCTGCCATAGAGACAAGTCAAAGTCAAGAATTCAGCACAGTCAACAAAGGCATATTCCAGGGAACATTCCCGATTTTCTAATTTTTCGAATTTCAAACTCGGAAGCTCATAACTTCTCCGTCCGAACTCCGTTTGACTCCATTCAAATTTCTAAATTAATCTAAAATCAAGATCTACCTGCCAGTATTATTTTTGTAATTTTAAGATTTTATTTATTTTCTGGTATTTATTTATTGCCTCGATTTGCGTGTAGCCGAGGAATCTGACGCGACCGTCGACCCCGCCACCGGACTTCCCGCGTACGACGACCTTCCCGCGACAGAAGGCAAGTCTCTTTGACGCATGTTGAACCTACATTTTTAAACGTGTTTTAAATGTTTTACCACTTGCATGCTATGTTGATAACCATATGTCAAATATAAGTATGTAGTTAACCCCAATTGTAATTACCGCCTTTGTGATTGACATCCCTACTACTTGTAACCCTAGGACATTTGTTATACCATGCTTACGCTTATATGGTATCCTTTGTTACATAGTACGGTAGAACTGCTTAGGACCTTTTCCGATGAAAACAACCCATGGGTTGGATTACTCAAAATTTATGATTTCAAGTACGATTTTGAAGTGAGTATTATGCTTTTAGTACTGTTTTCCAAAATAAAAATAAAAGGAAAATGGTTTGGACTTGGGCAGGTTGGATTGTCGGGTGGGTGCGGATGGAGCACTAGTTGTCTTGTGCAAGTACCGCCCCAAGTCAATTAAGGACCGACGCTTGTGATTGTTCATTCTAAGCATAACCGTACTACCACATGTCTATAATGGTACGACCTGGCCAACTAATTTGTAGAAGCCTAGCTTAGACTCACCACTCGGTTGAATGTGAGTGCCGGATAGAGGCAATGTCGTTTTTCTCACACGGCGCAAGAGGGGGCTTCTGTACTGGGCAGATGGAACCCTAACAGCGGTGAAACCTCAGCGGGTGGGTCAAGTTAGGTAGATACATTGTAACGGCCTTGTCAGGATATCCCTGCCGGCACACCCAAGGAAGTGTGTTAATTGCATGGCATCAAGGGTATATCTTGTCTTGTGGGTAAAGCTGTACACCTCTGCAGAGTTAAAACTATTCGAATAGCCGTGCCTACGGTTAAGGGCAAAGCAAAGGATGCTTTCATATTGGTAGACTTTGATTTTATTTTTAAAGCAAAAATGTGCCTTGTTTTGGGATTCGAGAGTGGTTAGAACTCTCGGATGTTGTTTGGTGGATAGAGCCAACCAGGTAATAAGAACCTGTTTTATACTTGACGGATGGAGTCACATGATTAACCTTGAACTTTTAAAAATTGGCGGATAGAGCCTTTATACTAGTGATGGTGGATAGAACCTCACTGCAATATTAAATAATTCAATTGTTAAAAAGAATTGTAAAAAGATGCTTTGTGAAATATTATTACTTAAGTACGATTTAATAAATTGTGGCTTTATACAAATAAACCCTGTTAAGCCTCCTTTGGAAAGCCCCACATGATCATACTTTCCCCGACTTGCTGAGTACCTTTGTACTCACGTGCTACATCAACATTGTCATCATCAGAGAATTTTCAAGACGCAGCCGAGGAGGGCGAGTTCTTCCAGGAGGAGTACGAGGAGGATTGCCAGGAGATCTAGTTGCGTTTCTAGTTATCGCCTGTGGCGTTGTGGCGTTCGCTTGTTTTGTTTTCGTTTTCCGCTGTTTTGTCTCTGGTCTTTGGACCGAGTATTGTAATAAGTGGCCATGTGGCCCATACTTGAATATTTATATTACAATTTTCGTTATGTTCGGCAATGAAGTATCACTGTGACTGTGTGTACTAGCTACTGATCTGGGACTAGTACGAAAATACACAGGAGATTTCGGATAGCCGATCCGGGGTCTCACAATTATCGAAAGATTCATCAAAAAATTAATTCTAGAAAAAGAGAAATATAATATAATATTCCTAAAATATTCTCTGCCAAGTGGGCCCGGCAAATTTCTTTTTCCAATTAATTATGTTTAAATTTTTATAAAGCACATAGGCTGACATGTGGGCCCCACATGTCATTAACTAAGCTCACATGGATCAAATCCACACATGGGCCAAGCTTGTGTGGCATGATGTCATCACACACGTGTCGCCCACCGAAATAGACATGTTGACTCAGCGGAGCTCAAGGACCAATGGTCACTGGCTTTGATCCCCAATGACCCCGGGCGGTCTCTACAGTAAGGTCTTGGTGAGGCGAACGTCATGACGCACAGGGTTTCAAATTTCGTTTTGGATTAAATCTCGTCATCAACCGAAATCCGAAATTTCGCCGAGATTCGGAAATTTCGGACCAAATCCGGATGAAATTCAAATCCGGTTTTTTTTAACCGAGAAATCTGAAATTTCGTCCAAAAATCCAAAATTTCTGTCCAAATCACCGAAATCTCGGCGAAATTTCCCGGTACTATCACATTTCACATAGGGAGGCTGCCGCTGGGGCCGGTGAGGGAGGCCGTGTGTAGGGTCGAGGAGGCACCTAGAGGGTTGAGGAGGCGATTTAAAAACTTCTACTCACTAATCGAAGATCGCCTCTAATTATCCCTATATCAAAACCTACATAAAGATTATACGCAAGCGGAAGACTAAGGTTTTGACAATTAAATCCTAAATCAACTAGGCTTACTAGTGCACTGACTAATTAAGTCTCTAACTAGAATTGCTATGAAGAACAAACAAATTACACTAAGCAATTCTATGCACAATCAAGTAATGGATATTAAAGCGATAAAGTAAATGCTTGAAAGTAAAGGAGACAAGAGACACGATACTTTTTACCGTGTTTCGGAGACTTCTCTCCTACTCCACGTTGAGGAAGTCCAACTCACTTTGGACCAGCCCACTCACTTGAGCCTTCACCTCGAATCCAATATGGTTTCTTTTTACCCCGCCGGTTAGGCTAAGCACCAATCTTCACAAACTTCGCCGAGGCTTCTCACAAACCTTGAGAGCTCCTGCGCACGACGCACCTACGCCGTCTAGGAGGCACTGACCTCCAAGAGTAACAAGTGGAGCACTCCACTCAAGCTTCACAAATCGCACCTCCGCGACTCCGGTGATCACCTAGTGCAACCAATGCAACTAGGGTCCTCTCAAATTCCCTCTAATTGCCACTCATGTAATTAGGATCACTCTTGAGCTCAAAACCAATTTGGAAGAGGCAAAACCATGCAAATCCTCCCACAAACTCAAACCAATCTCAGGAACACTCAAAAGTGCAGCAACTCTTGTGCTAATGCCCCCCAAGGGGGTCTTATATAGCTCTCACTCCAAAACTAGCCGTTGAAGGGGCAAATCCTGAAAAATCAGCAATCGCGGTACTACCGGCGGCAAAACTGCGGTAGTACCGATCTCTGGCCAACGATTAGAAAACTAGCCATTGTGCAGACAATCCGGTACTACCGATGTTCATTTTGCAGTAGTACCGCTCTTGCGGCAGTACCGGCCACAAAAGGCCGGTAGTTCCGACTTTCAAACTTCGCAAACTCGCGCTCTCTGCAAAATAGCTACCGCTATTAAAAACTCGGTACTACCGCAAACCCGGTAGTACCGCCATAACACCAGCGGTAGTGCCGGACTTCAAACAGAGAAAAAATGCGCCACTCTAGAAAATATGTACCGGCACTATAGACCCGGTACTACCGGACCTGCGGTAGTACCGCTCTTATACAAGCGGTAGTGCCGGCCTCTGAAACTCCAGAAAACATCACATTTGCGCCAGACCGAATACTTGGTTCGGCGTGCACGTGCAATTCAACTCTAGAAAATAGCTACCGCTATTAAGACTCCGGTACTACCGCACCAACGGTAGTACCGCCAATAAACCTGCGGTAGTGGCGGACTTCAAACACTTTCAGAAAACACTTGACTTTGGAAAAATAACTACCGCTTCACAAATAGCGGTAGTACCATCCGAGCGGCAGTACCAACGCCCATACGGCGGTACTGCCGACTTCGCGGCACTACCAACATTAACACTGCAGTAGTGCCGGCAAAACAGAGAAAACATGGTTTTAAACTCAATCCTTTTCTCCGAAACTTCAACCACAATTCTTTGAGCCAAAAGGTGATCAAACCACGATCACACTCAGTTGCAAAACACTTTTGCAACACCGCTAAACCATGCTCAAAAAATTCAACCAAACTCCAAATCATTTGCGAAGAACACAATTCGCAAATGTCTCAAAGATTATATTTGCAAGAACGTATTAAGCAAATAAATCCCGGAGTCTATAAGGTTTATCCTCCTAGGCATGTGATGGTCAAACCACGATCAAATGAACTTGCAAAAATCCACGGTGCAAGTATCACATGCTTTCAGGACCGGAACCCATAGACCTCCCATTTATTCGCACAAGGAACTCGCAAATAAACAATCAAACCAAAATATGCTTGAGCATTCTCTTTTTGCAACAAATGCAAAAGCTTGGCTCCAAGCAAACTCCAATCCAAATCAAATCAGAGTGCATGAGCTCTCTAATTGCAACTTCTGCAATTCTCTAGCTCCATGCAACTTAAACCAAAACACTTGCTTGAGCTCTCTCCTTTTGCAACCCGTGCAAACATACCTCCAAGCAATACCAAATAAACGCAATACGGATTTTGTTTAAAAAAACAAAAAAGAAAGCATGAAGCTTCATCTATTGCAACATATGCAAAGAATGAACTTCATGCAAAGAATGAACTTCATGCAAAAGCCAACGCATTAGCTTATCCTATTTGCAACTAATGCAAATCAAAGCTCAATGCGAAAACTCCAAGCATAAACTTGACCTATTTACAACAAATGCCAAATAGAGCTTATGCAAAATCCAAGCACAAGCTTCACCCATTCGCAACACATGCCAAATGGTTAGCTTAATGCAAAAACCAAATCAAATAAGATTTGAGCTCGAGTGACTACGGGATTGAGATCACCAACACATGATGAAGCTCAAAGCAACGACTGAACCCCTCTTAATAGTACGGCGCTAAAACTAAACTCAAAGCTAGAAAAGATCCTTAGCCTATCTAGTTATACCTTCAGGCCACCGCAAGCAATCCCCTTTGGGGTCTTTATGATATTCAATCATCTTGTTCCCCCGGGATCATCACCCTGGCTCTTTTATCTCTTTTCCGGGATCTCCTCTTGACGTTCATCACCTCATGATGTCGTCCTTGTCCCGTTTTCATCATCTCAACCATCTTTGGACTTAACCTGGCTCATTCATCACTTATGAAAATGGTTAGTCCAAGATGCATGGTTGTCTCAATCATCTAAGCACTCTATTAACACATAATGGATACCACTTACATCAATTGAGCACAACCTACATCAATTGAGCAACTTTATTGGACTACCTGATAAAATAATTTGTTAAATTGTGATAGTTCTATTGCATTCGAATTCATACGGTTGATTAATCATTGCTAGATGTGTGCTTTATGCGGTTTCTATTTTCGCGCGACAAAATATGCGGTACCGTATCGATCCTGCCGATTCTGCTATGTATTCGCTTCGAATCTGTGACCAATTTTATCCATATCGTATTCGTATCCGGCACTATCCGTAGCTGACTCCGAACCCGATAAAAAAATATGGTTTAAAATATGAAAAGAGTGAAATCCGATCGAATCCGAGCCGATTGCATCCCTAGGTGGAAGCCATCCCCTCTAAGACTATCAAGTATTTCAATTACGAGACAAGACAACTGTACTCCCTAGAATTGCAAGTGTTCAGTTAGATGGAAGCCACTCCCTCGTGGTTTGCCAAGTGCTCAATTAAAAGGTAGCCATCCCCTCTTAGGCCTTCAAGTATTCAATTGGGTAACACTTAGCTACCTTGGTGTCATTCCACAGCCAGCAAAAGCCATCTAAGGAAGAAAGACCAAGAATGGAAGTGTTCAGGGGAAGGAGGAGAATGTGGTGATGGCGGTGCTGTCACGAGCGGCAAAACATAATTGCGAACATGGCGGCAATGCTGCATAAAAGAGATGGAGTAAATATTTTGAAGGAGGCAATGGCATCATATCGAGACAAAACAAAACAAAAAATTCCTCCATAGCTTTTTATCGAAATTTTTTTTTAAAATATACTATATTTTATTCCGAATTGCACAAATAAATGTCTTTCGCAAGAAATTACAGTTTTATACGTCTGTCGCCTGTCCATCGGGCGATATAAGCCTGTCGCCCGATGGACGGGCGACAGGAGACCTTTCGCGTTTCGTCGCGTTAGACGCTTAGATGGATAAGCGACGACTTAAAAATCCCCGTTGAATGGGCGACATTATTGTTGTCGCCATCCATAGGCTTTATATACCATTTTTGATATTTTTGTTAGTTTTTATGAGAATTTTTTTAAAAATATATTATATTTTATTCCAAATTGCGTAAATAAATGTCGCAAAAAATTTCAGTTTTATACGTGTGTCGCTAGAAATTTTCGCTTTTATGATCTAGCAAAAATAATGTATAAATTATTAAGTAAGGAAAATAGGAATCGCAATAAGCCATTTCTGGTTGAGACTGTCAGTTGAGAAGCCATTTCGATGCGAGCATGATGAGAAAAGACAGTATTCTGGTTTTGAGGTGGCCCATCTTCACTTCCCGGTCAACTCGTAATTATTTTTTGAAGACTTCGTGTAGTTATCTTCAAAGATGTGAAATATATGTACGGTACACTGTACCGATAGATGGGGAGCAATAAGAATGTACTGAATTGCATACGGCTTAGAAATGCTAAACAACAATGGCATGTACGGCACACTCTACGGAGTATACCGGACTAAACGTAACATGCCTTAGGCAGAGGAAACAGCAATAAGGGCCCTTCTCTTGGGCTTTACTGAGTGCAACGAGGATATTTTCCCTTACGCAAGTTTTCAGCTCCTGCCGCTCTGGCCCTAGCTGCCCTCTCACGCTTTCTCTCGCACTCGGCCTCCCTCTCCGCTGCATGGCGCTGCTCGGCCTCCTCTCGTGCATGCATATGTTCAAAATCTTTGTTGGCGCTTCTCCTCCTAATCCTCGCTCACCCCACTGCTGCTCCACGATAGCCCTCTGATGCGAGTACTCCCGATTCCGCCTCCTCTCCATCTCGGGAGTTTGTTCCGCGTCGTAGAATCGGATGAACTCGCACAGTGGAGGCTGCAATTAGTCACATCACACGGTGTTACAACATGTATGAATTGGGAGCAGCACCAAATGTGAGTATGAACATACCGGGCTTCTCCGCCGCATCCGCATCCCCAGCGTTGGCTCGGAGTCGTGGTTGCGGCAGCTCCAGTACCTCATACCGTAAGTGTATGAGTTGTCTACAGACTGTCGGAAGCGGCAAGGATCCCCGCATAGGCACATGGGGACCTCCGTGCCTTCGGGGATTGTTTCGAGAACGTTGTGCCTTGGGGGCGAGGGGAACTCCATTGGTGCTGCTCGTTTGGGTTGGCGGTGATGGTTCTCTTTGTTGTATTGGAGTAGTGGTTTGGTCGATGCAACGCTGCGAAGGCATGAAGGGGGTTAAATAGCCAGATAGAGCGACAAACTTGAAGCTTAAAAGGAATCCGCGAGCATCGGATTCCTTTGCAGCTCTGCCTGTGCTTGATACCGACATATGCACGCAGCTTTGTATCTTGGAGGGAGGTGCCAGTAAAGCTTTGCCAGCAATGCTTTGACGGGACGACTCAGGTAATATCTGGCACACATGCATTTGACATGACATTTCAGACAGGAACTGACTGACATGATTATGACATGATATGTCCTACAGGCTTTGCCAGCAATGCTTTCACAGGACGTATTAGGCAGCCTTTGCTTGGATTATAAAATACAACTGAATGGGATGAGAAAACTCATGGTGTATGGACTAAGTGCTAATATCATTGTTTGTTTATAATAATCACTGCAGTGGTAAGCGTGCGTTTGCTACGGTTTGTTGTTTGTTTTTGTTGTCATTGTTTGTTTATAATAATCACTGCAGGTTTTAAAAATTGAAAATTCGTTCTTCCTTGTATTGTTTGGTGTGCAACAAATCTGATGACAAATCTGAGTTACCAAGAAGCATGACATTCATATTACAAAGTACAATAGGGAGAACAACTACAACAGCATTTCTTGTGAATAAGAACTAACATACAAATGGATGCAAGGTTGAGCGGCTTTAGAACTTTCCAGAATCATCACTATCATAGAATTCAACACCCTCTTCTTCGAAAAACTCCCAACGGTCACGTTTGTAGTCTTCAACGCTAGGGCCGTCAAGAGGAACAACCAAATCAGGGCTTACAGCTTCGTGGTTATCTTGTATGGCGTGCTCAAGGAAGCGATCATACACTTCACGGTTTTCTTTTTGTTCAGGCCGAACTCCCTCTCTTTGCGGTAATTCTCGTACCGTTAGCCTGTTAAGTTCCTGCGCGAGATCCGTCCTGTGCTCTACCATTGGAAGCGTCCTGTTTAAAGATGTCGGTGTATTTATACCGTCTACCCACTGCTGATATTGGCATCCGGTAGACTACACGACAGTGTGAGCATGGCTATTTAAAACTGGAGCAAGAGAATAATCATCGAAATATGAAGATATCGAAATACATTTAGACGTACAAAGAAATTTGGGCATCTATAGAATGCTCGTCCGTTATTTGGCGCAGTGGTGGAGTAGCAGGTTTGAGCATCCACATGGCACTTAGGGCAAATTACCCGCCCTGCATTGGCAACCACTGAGCTCGACGCCTTCGACATGGCTTTGACAGAACCGACGAACACTTAAGTCGGTGTCTACACGAAGCAAAAACATCAATAAGAAGCATAAAAAGTACAAAATAATGTGTACCGTACAAAATAACTTTTGTAAATAATACCTGTGGAACAAGACACCGAAATGAAATATTGGAAAAAAGGAAAGCTAAACTACCAGTTCTCCTCTTTGCGCTTTGGGTTTTCTCAACTCAATCCAAACTTTATGAACTCGGAGCAATGTATCGCTTTTTCCTGATAGAAGTGCAGCGTGCCTTGCAATTTATAAGCAGGAGCGAGGAGAAACGAGATTTGGCGGCACATCATCGTATGGGCGAGGGGCCAAGGCGAGAAAATCGACGCGTGGCGGCGTTGCGATGCGCTTCGGGGGTCTGGCTGCGGTGGCGGTGGGGAGTAGCCACCGGTTGGTGGAGCATTAGCGCGCGAGGTGGGGGCCTGGCTGAACGATAACATATCGCAAAACCGCGGCTTTTAAATCGCGGTATTTTTTCATTTTGAAATTAATTTCCGCGGTCCCCGACAGAAAGAAAAATCCAGAGCATCGGATTCCCTTGCAATCGTGGCTGTGCTTGACATCGACAGATGCATGCAAATTTTTACAGCTTTATAGATGACACCGACGGGTCCTGGATGTGGAGTACACATCTTTGCAGATGACATCGACGGGTCATGGCAGTGGAGTACACAGCTTTGCAGATGCAATCTAGGCTGGCTTTCATGGCTCAACAGGAAAGAAAATGACTACATGGTTTGTGCGCGACTATAAAACTTAGGTACCAGGCGTTGAGGATTTATATGCGAAGAGAGCTGTAACTGAGATATTATATTCGCGCACGAACCCTAAGTATTATATTCGCGCACGAACCCTAACGATGAAGGATTTTCGGCGGCCGTAGAAATGCATGTTGGAAGTTATTTATTGGGCCGGAGGTACCAGATTTGCTATTTGGTATACGGACTACCATATTCTGTAAAAATATCTCAGTTACAACTCTCTTCGCATTTAAACTCTCAACGCCCAACAACCCTAAGTATTACATTCGCGCACGAACCCTAACGATGAAGGATTTTCGGCAGCCCGTAGAAATGCATGTTGGAAGTTATTTTTTGGGTCGGAGGTACCAGGTTTGCTATTTGGTATACGGACTACCATAATGTCGGGACCCCGAATTTGCAAATCCGGACCCTCTGTGTATTCAGCACTAGTCCAGGAACGCGCTAGTGCACACAGTCTTAACATCGGTATATATCACAATCATACCAAACGATACTATCAAAGTACTTTATTTAAATAATCAAAGGGTTACTCGACCTTATGGCCAAGTTACAAATATATGCCTTGCAAAGCGAACTTATTAAAGAAATAATAGCGGCGGAAAATCAAATAAACTTAGTGGCGCCATCCAGGTATACCACAGGCAAGCGGCGGGACTCGCATCCTAAGTAGAGCGGGTCCTCTTGGAGTTCCTCACCAGCGGCGTAGTCTCCTCTTCAAGCGGTATTGTGTTGAGGCAAGGGTGAGTACTTGGTACTTTCGAGCAAGTCATCTACTGAATGCAAGCTAATATACTATATGCATGGCTTGGTACAAAGGAATAGCCAAGGTATATTTGCGGTAAATGACATTTGACAAGTAATATAAGTAGATTCGAAAGCGGTAAAAACAAGTAAAGCATAAATAACTTTTCAAAAGTTTAAATAACATTTTCCCCATCCTAAACCATATTTCCATCATCTTCTTTGTTAAACCAACCCAACTTCTCAAATCCAAGTTATTTTGAGAAAATCTAACCCTATTGTAATTCAGAGCATTGTCGATCAGTGGACTCGGCTATTCAAATAGATTCTACACTCTGTGAGAGGTTATGCACTTTACCCACAAGATACAATCCACTCACCACGTCGGTAGTGAATCGCCATACAAGAGTATCACGAATGGCTGATCATAACAAAGCCTTCGGAAGCCTCAAACAACACGAGGTGGTCTCTCGATGCGTGCTCTACACCATCCCTTCCCTTAGCCAAGGCGAAGTATGGGACCAACACACCGATTAGATGGGTACTGGCCACGCGACCACGATCGGCTCCCAGTACAATCACACAAGCGGTGTATGGCCCGACACCACTGAGGCTCCACAAGTGAGTCCTTAGCGACTTAGTCAGCTAGGGCCGTCCCATTCCGACCATGTGGTTGCAAGTATGACCGGTTCAAAGGCTTGCAAGGTTAAGTCCTAGAGTGACCAGGGCAAGACTACCCGAAAAAACCAAATCAACATCCCCAATGCCACAAGGCTGGCCCCTGATTACTCTTGCCACATGCCCGGTCGAAATCATTTATCAAACCCGAGTTGATTACCATGCACCCACGTGCCATCAACATCACATGATACTTTTCCAAAAGCCAGGTTCAATATATCATTAAGTCAATATTAACATTTAATTATCCAAAAAATCATGTCATGAGCACGTAAGCATGAGTCTAAGCGGTTATACTACAACGATCTAAACCCATGTTGGCAATTTAATAATGTCCAACTAGTAAACCACAACTAGGGTGACAAAGGGTCATAGCACATACTTAAGTAATCAAGGTGTCATATATCAAATTGGTATTTATCTAACTTGAGGTTTAAACAAAGTATCTTTCTAATTGAACTAGCATGCAATAGTTTAAATCAAAATAGATTTGAAATAGGATCAATATGGTCAAAGCACAACTTGCCTTCAAAAGCACTTGCTCTTGGTCTTGAGTTGGATCTGAGTCAATACTTCTCCTTGAATCCTCAGGCACTTCAACGTCTACTCGTAAAGCGTGCAAATAGCAAATACACAAATAAACACTATGCAAAAGATCCCAAAACTCCAAATAAAATCCATAAGCAGAGAGAACATAATTTTCTGGATTTTAGAAGCCGGAGATAAATCAAATTTGGAGTTAAGCACTTAAAAGTTATGATTATTTAAAGTTTAAATAATCAATTAAATAATATTACAGAAAAAACTTTAGTCAAAAATTAAATAAAATTCATATTTAGGTAGATCTTAATTTTATACAAATTTAGAAATTTGAATCGCTCAAATCGGAGTTGAAGCACAAAAGTTATAAGCGTTTGAAGTTTGAATCTAAATTTGAAATCATTATTGAATTAATAAATCATTTTCTTTTTAGGAAATTAATTATTGCGTCGGCATGGACCGCGTGGCAGCTCCTGATTGGCTCTTGGCGTCGGTGATCCATGGGCTCGGTCCATTGCTCGGCTTTCGGAGTCCGCGGTGGACTCGGTCCACGGCTCCGCGTGGCCCGACATGTGGGCCCGCTTTCGGGTAGCGTCATCGGCCCGGCGTCGTGAGGGGCTCGGCCGCAGCGGCAGTGGGACCTTTGTGACGTCATGGGTGGCGTCGGCGCTTAGTGGGTTAGCCAGCGACATGCGGGCCCTCGACACGCGAGGCGCGTGTCGGCGTCCTGCTGCCCAGCGTGGGCCAGCTTGACGCGTCGGTCCAACTTCCCGAACACGTGGCGCAATCGTCCGTTGGTTTGAAAATCAGCGGCGGATTAGATCCGGGGGGTGCTGCGTTGAAACTACTCGATGCTCGTGGGCCGTTCGATCTAGATCCAGGCGGTCGGATCTAATCTATAATCGCCTTGCTACGGCTGCGTGGCGATTGTGAACCGTTGGATCTTGATCAGCGGTCGAATCTGTCGGGTTTCTAGGGTTTGGGAAACCACGTGAACTCACGTTGCCGTCGATGCGGATCAGCGGTGCCTGAAAGCTTCGAGGGCGGCGATAGCGCGGCGGCGGCGCTTGCCAAGGCAGGGGCGGCGACCTTGCCGTCGGCGTTTACGGCGCTTTCACGGCGAAGTGAGGTACTCCGAGCGGCGTCTGCGTCTTAGGGAATCGGATGCGGAAGCGATGGCGGCGGAGGGCGGCCAGACGGCGGCAATATCGGCGTTGTCGCGGCGAGCAGAGACTTCCAACTCGGCGAGCAATACTTGGCCGGGCGGTGGGGATCGCGGCGCGAGCAGGAAGTTCCGAGCCGGCGTGGGATGGCGATCCTCGGGGTATGCCGGGCATTAAATAACCTCGGCGTCCGTCACGAAAGCGGAGACCTAGCTCTCAGCGTGGCGGAACCAGCGGCGAGTCAGCTTTCGGTTTCGGGCGGAGAGCGATGAAATCGTGGCCGTCCGTGGCACAACCAACGACCATGATCGCGGCCCGCGGCCGTCCGTCGGACCGCGGCTCGGGTGCAGGTCGAGACGGATCTCGGCCGTTGGATCTTGATCAACGGTTGGGATTGATTAGGGTTAGGAGTAGGTTCGGTCGAGTCAAGCGGCTTGGAGTCGGACTCGAGTCCGACTTCGGATGAAACGATTACTTGCCCAAGTTGGATTTTCAATGAATTAATATTTAAAATAATTCCCGATAATTCATTTTAATTCATTAAAAATAACCAAATGACTCGAGAAAAATTCCAGAAAAATTCTGGAAAATATTTTTGGATCATTTTGGACTCAAATAAAATATTTCCAACAAAAATTTATTTGCAAATTTAAATTCTTTAATTATTTCAAAATGGAATAAATTCAAATAAATTCAAATAAATCCAAATAAATTCGAGAAAATTCCAAAAATTCACCAAAGTGCCAAATCACACATGAATTTAAGAAAAGCAAAATTTTGGGGTGTTACAAACCTCCCCCTTAATAGAATCTAGTCCCACAGAGATTCGGGGACTTACTAAAGGAATAGGTTTGGAAATTCTTTCTTCAAATCCTCTTGTGACTCCCAAGTAGCTTCACTTTCTTCATGGTTGCTCCTTTGAACTCTCTGAATCGGGTTGACTTGTTTCTGGTTTCTCGATCCATTGTGTCTAGAATCCTCGCAGGGATGCTCCTTATAAGTCAAATCTTCTTGCAACTCAATTGACTCTAGCGGTGTACTGTTCCCTCGGGAACTTCGGAGACACTTCTTTAAGCTGGACACATGGAATCGTCATGCACTCCTGCCAGCAGCGTAGGCAACTCGGTGGTAAACGCTTCACCTCTGTGACTCAAAATCTTAAATGGTCCAACATCGCGGTCACGAGTTTCCCTTTGGCATGGAACCTCTTAACTCACGAGGCGTAACTCTGAGGTATACAAAGTCTTACGGTTCAAAACTCAAATCTCGGCTGGCGATTATCGGCCATAACTCTTCACAGTCGAGATTGGGCTATCTTCAACCTTTCCTAATTATGGCGTCTGCTCTTGACCTCTTGAAGAATATCAGGCCCAAAGACAGGCGCTCGCGAGGTCTCATTCAATTCAATGGTGTCAAGCGAAGTCGACCATCTGATGCCTCAAAGGTGACATCGTAAACTAGCACGATAACTATTGTTGTAACTAAACTCGGCATACGGCAAACTTTTATCCCAGAGGTAGCATAAGCCAATGCACAAGCTCTTAACATATCCTCGAATACGGTTGACTCTTCGATGCCCATCGATACGTGGATGATAAGGCATCTTGAAGTTCAAGCGGGTTCCCATGGCCTCATGCAACTTATTCCGAGAACGAGTAAATTGGGTACCTCTGTCGATACAATCCTCCTTGGCACTCCGTGCAAACAAACAATCTGATCATGTACAACTCTGCTAATTTATCTCGCGTAAGTGGTCTTCACGAGGATAAAATGGGCTACTTTAGTCAAGCGATCCACTATAACCCATATGGAGTCATAACCTCCTTGAGTCTTTGGCAAGCCGGTAATGAAATCCATTAGATTTCCTCCTTCCACTTTCGGCGAGGTATTTTTAGCGGTAGTAGCAATCCTGGCTGGTTTACGATGCATTGCCTTGACTCTACGGCATCGTCGCACAATGCGACATAATTGCGTCGGCAACTTCACGTTTCATACTCGGCCACGAGAATCTCTCCTTGAGATCTGATACATCTTAGCGCTTCGGGGATGAATCGAGTACTTAGAGTCATGGGCTTCTTCCAAATCAGTTGCTTTAACTCCTTTTTGTTAGGCACACAAATCACGATCCTTCATCACAGCGTGCCTTGTTCATCAATTTGAAGTCCTGCCTGCCTTCCTCCTTGATGGACTTAATCCTGCGGATCTGTCATCATCATACATCCTTCTCGGATCGATCCTCTAGGGTAGGCTTTACTTCCAATGCGGCCAAGAATCCGCTAGGTACAACCTCAATCTTCATCTTTGAAAATCCTCACATAACTCATCACGACTTGTGGCTAGCAAGCACTCACGCGGTATGGCTTTTCAGACTCGAGCATCGGCTACCCACGTTGGCCTTCAGGGATGGTAATGGATTCCAACATTATAGTCCTTGATCAACTCTAGCCATCTCCTTTGCCTCATATTCAGATCCATTTGGGTGAATATGTACTTAAAACTCTTATGATCCGTATACACCTCACATCTGTTTCCAATCAGATAGTGGCGCCATATCTTCAAAGCATGCACTACGGCTAACTCTGGAGTCATGTGCCGGATAATTTTCCTCATCTGGCCTCAAGCGCCTTGATGCATAGCGGCGACCTTTCCATTCTGCATCGGCACACATCAAGTCCTTGGCGCGTCGTCACAATAAATATCGAAGCTTTGAGCAACATCAGGTAGAACTAACAGAGTGCTTGATGTCAATAAGCTTCTTGACTCTGAAATCCTTCCTCACATTACAGCGTCCATGCAAACTTCTTTTCCTTCTTGACAATTGCGTAAGAGGTTTTGCTTAATTGTCAACCTTGATAAAGCAGCGGTAATATCTGCCATTCAAGAAACTTCCGAATACTGGAGTCACAGTCTTGTTTGCTCCCAATGTAACACGGCTTCTACTTTGCTTGGATCTCTGGCGACTCCTTCTGCGGTCATTACATGTCAGAAACTCCACCTTGTCCTTCCAAAAATCACACTTCTTTGAACTTGGCGAAAAGTTCTTTGTTCCTCGGCTTTTCCAAAACTACGCCTTAAGTGTTCGGCATGTTCATCCTCTGTCTTGGAGTAGACTAGGATATCGTCTATGAACACGACGACAAACTTGTCCAAATATTCCATGAACACCTTATTCATCATATTCATGAAATAAGGTGGCGCGATTAAATCGACCAAAGGACATAATCGTAAACTCGTAATGTCCATATCTTGGCGAGAATGCAGTCTTGAATATCTTCGATCGGATCTTCAGCGATGGTATCGATCTCGAGATCAATCTTGGAGAAAACTCCGGCTCCTCTTAAGCGATCAAACAAATCATCAATCTGGTAGCGGATACTTATTTTTCACGGTGACTTCATTGAGTGCACGGTAGTCAATGCACATCCACGAAACTCCGTCCTTCTTCTTGACAAACAAAGCGGTGCTCCCACGGTGACGAACTTGGTCGATAAATCCTTTATCCATTAACTCTTCCAAATTTGTTTCTTCATCTCTACCAACTCCTCGGTAGACATCCGATAGGGTCTCTTTGCTATCGGTGCATGCCGTACAAGTTCTATCACAAACTCTATGTCCCTGTGCGCGGCATACCAGGTAGATCTTCGGGAAAACATCGGGTACTCACTCACTACCGGAACATCCTCTATGCTGATTGCCTTGGTGTTAACCATCAACTGTCCATCTCTAGCTGCAGTGGCTTGAAATTCCACTTTCTTCCCACACGGGCTCTCAACTGAGATAGTTCTTCGTCCACAATCCATCTGACCTTGTGTTTGGATAACCAATCCATTCCCAATATAACATCTAAGTGCAGGTCTCCAAAATTATAAGGTTTGCTAGGAACTCTATTCCATCTATTAGTATTCTCACCGGAACATCCTACTTCCGTTCGAGTTGGAACCAGGGGTTTGAACTAACAGCATGCACTTAAGTCTTGCCATTCTCAAGTCATTTCTAGTAGCAAAGCCTTGCGAAACAAGCGAATCGCGAAGCTCGAGTCAAACAAAGCTTGCAGTCTTGAGTTAACAAGTAACTTACCCGGTCGGCGTCTGTAGCATTTTGCGGTGCATCTGCGGTGACATGGTTGACTCGGCCTCTCACCACGATGCAGGGGTGTGGCTCTCTTGGCGTCCTAGCTGGGGTGGTTCCTAGATTGAAGCGAATCGGGTCGCTCCTGCTGTCTTCTTTGGACAAGCTGTTGGCAAAGTGTCCTGGCTCGTTGCGATTGTAGCGTCTCACTTGTTCCTTCTTTGGCTGCCTGGGGTAGCGTTTCTAGCGGAAGTGAAGTGCAGTAGTTTTGATTGGCGGTCTGGTCTTTGGGATGGTGTCCTTGTTGCATTCGTGGTTGGAATCGAAGAATTGATTTGGTGCAACTCTCGGTATTGCGTTCGACGTGATCCTTCTTTGTTGCATCCTGCGCTTCTGTTCTCATCCGGTTCCTTGCGCTTGTCCTCAAGAATAAGCGCCTTATTCACCAACTCTTAGAAATCTGGAAAGGTGTGGGTGATCAATCCTACTTGCAATCTGAGTTAAGTCCCTTCATGAAACGAGGTATGCGGATTTATCCGTCGCTACATCCTCAGGTGCGTAGCGTGCTAGGCTGTGTGAACTTGTTCGGGTAGTCGCCACCTTGGTGATTACCTTGCTTCTGCTCTGAACTCCTCCTTCTTAAGGTCCATAATTCCTTCAGGCACGTGATCTTGTCGAATGCATTGTGAACTCCTCCCAAGTGATATCTTGAGGGTTCTCTGCGTGGCACGAAGTTCTCCCACCATTCGTTGTTCCTTCCAAGCGATGAGAAGCGTAAAGTACCTTCTCATTCCCTATGCATTGAGCTATGTGTAGCTTCCTCTCAATTGATCTTAACCAATCGTCGGCCTCCAACGGATTGGCATTCCCAGAAGAAAGTGGGTGGGTGAGTCCTCATGAACTCGGCGACCTTGTATTGGCGTGGTCCCTAATTAACTTGATTAGCGTGGCCTGAGCGGTGACGTGCTGCATTTGTTGCATCATAGCATGCATCAACTGGTCTGAGCAGCAAGAAATGCTCCAAAATTCTGCACATCCGGTGGCGGTCTTTGGTGCTCCATCATTGGGGTTTTCTGGCGAGATCCACTCCCATTGCTTCCAAAGTTCCCACGGGTGTTCACCATCTGTTGATTGCTCTAGGTTTAGAGATGAGAGGAAACAAGAATAGACAAGTAATATGGAACTTATGCGGGCGAAAGGGGTAACTTTAAGGTCCATCTTTATTATTAATAACTTGGTATGGCTGCTTACAATGCCTAAGGGCCTTGCAACACATCTTGCACACTCGACAAACAAAGCAAATCCAAATCGAACTAACTCGAGTCTAACGCCTAAAGGGTGACTCTTTATTTTATGACGCGACTCGGCGAAGGAGTCTCACTATAGAACCTAAGCTCACTCATCGAGAAAACCTCCACGGCCTGCGGGTCTTTGCGGCATAAGCGCCGAAACAATCGCCATGTCCGGCAAGCTGTGTCCTCTATGGTAGTCGAAGAAGCGTGTCCTCATCGAGATCGACTCCTCCGGATCGGCTCGTGTAGCTCAATCACGGCTCTGGGTGCAGTCGTACAAAGTCATCTCCAACTCGTCAATCCTTCGTAGAAGGTGTGCCACATACTCTTGAGCTTCCCGCCATCTGTTCTTCTCTGTCGTGATCTCCTTGCGGGCCTTACGCAGCTCCTTGCTTGTATTATCTAGTACATCCTCCTGGCGGCGACAAATCGTGCCAAGCTGTAATGTCGTGGCATCCTCATCTGAATCGCCGGGTCAAGAAGGTTATCGCTGCGGATGGTAGCGGAACACCGTGCTTTCCAACTCTCTGGCGTGAATCGGTAATGTGCCGCATTGCTCGTCGTGAAACTTCTTGGATACCCATCCGCATTGTAGATCTTCTAGCGGTCGGTATGTCGAGCGATTGCCTGGCCCTCTTCTGACAGGTACCTCAATCCTCACGTCACAAGCCTTGATCAATCCCGCTTGTCGATCACTTCCACTTGGTATTGGGGCTTCTCAAAATCTCCGAGAGTTTGTAGCATGTGCCAAAGTTCATGGCGTGACCAACTCCTAGATCAGCGTGGTTGAACTCTTCCTCCATCTGTCACAAGAGTGCTTTTCGTAAGAACTCGGAATTTTTCGATCGTGACGAGGTAAGGGAAAATTTCAGCAAGAGGCAAGAAAAGAGAGAAGGGGATAAGTCGAGAGGTCATTTCTTGTCTTCACAAATTTTTAGCTTTAGAAAATAGGTTTTATCCTCACTACGACCATTCTAGCTTAGGGTTGAGCCTACGGTCAAGTATGGCTCGATACCACCTCTGTCGGGACCCCGAATTTGCAAATCCGGACCCTCTGTGTATTCAAGCACTAGTCCAGAACGCGCTAGTGCACACAGTCTTAACATCGGTATATATCACAATCATACCAAACGATACTATCAAAGTACTTTATTTAAATAATCAAAGGGTTACTCGACCTTATGGCCAAGTTACAAATATATGCCTTGCAAGGCGTAACTTATTAAAAGAGAAATAATAGCAGCGGAAAATCAAATAAACTTAGTGGCGCCATCCAAAGATACCACAGTGCAACCGATCGCTCGCATCCCTAAGTAGACGGGTCCTCTTGGAGTTCCTCCTCCAAACCGGCGTAGTCTCCTCTTCAAGCGGTATTGTGTTGAGGCAAGGGTGAGTACTTGGTACTCAAAGAAGTCATGCAATGAGAATGCAAGCTAATATACTATATGCATGGCTTGGTACAAAGGAATAGCTTAAGGTATATTTATGTAAACAAAGATTTGACAAGTAATATAAGTAGATTCAAAGCGAAAAAACAAGTAAAGCATAAATAACTTTTCAAAAGTTTAAATAACATTTTTCCCCATCCTAAACCATATTTCCATCATCTTCTTTGTTAAACCAACCCAACTTCTCAAATCCAAGTTATTTTAAAATCTAACCCTTATTTGTAATTCAGAGCATTGTCCAAAGATCCGTGGACTCGGCTATTCAAATAGATTCTACACTCTGCAGAGGTTATGCACTTTACCCACAAGATACAATCCACTCACCACGTCACCGTGAATCGCCATACAAGAGTATGCGAATGAGCGATCATAACAAAGCCTTCGGAAGCCTCAAACAACACGGTGGTCCTCTCAGACGTGCTCTACACCATCCCTTCCCTTAGCCAAGGCGAAGTATGGGACCAACACACCGTTAGATGGGTACCGGCCACGACCACGATCGCCCCCCGCACAATCACACAAACGGTGTAATCGACACCTGAGGCTCCACAAGTGAGTCCTTAGCGACTTAGTCAACTAGGGCCGTCCCATTCCACCATGTGGTTGCAAGTATGACCAGTTCAAAGGCTTGCAAGGTTAAGTCCTTAGAGTGACCAGGGCAAGACTACCCGAAAAACCAAATCAACATCCCCAATGCCACAACTGGCCCACTGATTACTCTTGCCACATGCCCCGATCGAAATCATTTTATCAAACCCCGCTTGATTACCATGCACCACGTGCCATCAACATCACATGATACTTTTCCAAAACAGGTTCAATATATCATTAAGTCAATATTAACATTTAATTATCCAAAATCATGTCATGAGCACGAGTGTGTCTAAGCAGATACTACAACGATCTAAACCCATGTTGGCAATTTAATAATGTCCAACTAGTAAACCACAACTAGGGTGACAAAGGGTCATGGCACATACTTAAGTAATCAAGGTGTCATATATCAAATTGGTATTTATCTAACCCCAGGTTTAAACAAAGTATCTTTCTAATTGAACTAGCATGCAATAGTTTAAATCAAAATAGATTTGAAATAGGATCAATATGGTCAAAGCACAACTTGCCTTCAAAAAGCACTTGCTCTTGGTCTTGAGTTGGATCTGAGTCAATACTTCTCCTTGAATCCCTCAGGCACTTCAACGTCTACTCGTAAAGCGTGCAAATAGCAAATACACAAATAAACACTATGCAAAAGATCCCAAAACTCCAAATAAAATCCATAAACAGAGAGAACATAATTTTCTGGATTTTTAGAAACTGGAATAAATCAAATTTGGAGTTAAAAGCATAAAAGTTATGATTATTTAAAGTTTAAATAATCAATTAAATAATATTACAGAGAAAAACTTTAGTCCAAAATTAAATAAAATTCATATTTAGGTAGATCTTAATTTTATACAAATTTAGAAATTTGAATCGCTCAAATCGGAGTTGAAGCATAAAAGTTATAAGCGTTTGAAGTTTGAATCTAAATTTGAAATCATTATTCGAATTAATAAATCATTTTCTTTTGGAAATTAATTATTGCGTCGGCATGGACACGTGGCAGCTCGATTGGCTGCTGGCGTCGTGGTCCATGGGCTCGGTCCCATGCTTTCGGAGTCCACGGTGGACTCGGTCCCACGGCTCACGTGGATCGACATGTGGGCCCACTCGGGTGACGTCATCGGCGTCGGCCGGGGCTCACCACGGCGGCAGTGGGACCACCGGACGTCATGGGTGGCGTCGGCGCTGGGTTAGCCAGCGACATGCGGGCCCTCGACCGCGCGGGCCGCGTGTCGGCGTCACCTGCCAGCGCGTGGGCTGACGCGTCGGTCCAACTTCCCGACACGTGGCGCAATCTCGCCGTTGGTTTGAAAATCAACGCGCGGATTAGATCCAGGGGTTAACACTGCGTTGAAACTACTCGATGCTCGTGGGCGTTCGATCTAGATCGGACGGTCGGATCTAATCCTATAATCGCCTTTGCACGACGTGGCGATTGTGAACCGTTGGATCTTGATCCAGCGGTCGGATCTAATCGGGTTTCTAGGGTTTGGGAAACACGTGAACTCACCGCTGCCGTCCGATCTGGATCAACGGTGCCGAAGCTTCGAGGCGGCGATAGCGCAGCGGCGGCTTGACCGAGACGGGGCAGCGACCTTGCCGTCGGCGTTCGGGCGCTCCGGCAAGTGAGGTACTCGAACGCGTCCTCGTCTTGGGAATCGGATCAGGCTTGATGGCGGAGGGCGACGACGGCGGCAAATATCGGCGTTTAATCGCGGCGAGCAGACTTTCCAACTCCGGCGAGCAATAACGGCGAGGCGGTGGGGATCCTAAGCGGCGCGAGCTAGGTTTCGGAACCGGCGTGGGATGGCGATCCTCGGGGTATGCCGGGCATTAAATAACCTCGGCGTCCGTGCGAAAACGGAGACCTAGCTCTCCACGGCGGACGGCGGCGGAGTCCAGCTTCGGACTCGGGCGGAGACGATGAAATCGTGGCCGTCCCACGTGGCACAACTAACGGCCACGATCGCGGCGACGTCCGGTCGACACGGCCGTGCAGGTCGGACGGATCTCGGCCGTTGGATCTTGATCCAACGGTTGGGATTGATTAGGAGTTAGGAGTGGGTTCGGTCGAGTCAAGCGGCTTGGGTCGGACTCGAGTCCGACTTCGGTCGGATGAAACGATACTTGACCCAAGTTGGATTTTCCAGCGAATTAATATTTAAAATAATTGATAATTCATTTAATTCATTAAAAATAGCAAATGACTCAGAAAAATTCGGAAAAATTACGGAAAATATTTTGGATCATTTTGGACTCAAATAAAATATTTCCAACAAAAATTTATTTGCAAATTTAAATTCTTTAATTATTTCAAAATGGAATAAATTCAAATAAATTCCAAATAAATCCAAATAAATTCCAGAAAATTCCAAAAATTCACCAAAGTGCCAAATCACACATGAATTTAAGAAAAGCAAAATTTTGGGGTGTTACACATAATCTGTAAAAATATCTCAGTTACAACTCTCTTTGCATATAAATTCTCAACACCCAACAACCCTAAGTATTATACTCGCGCACGAACCCTAACGATGAAGGATTTTCGGCGGCCCGTTGCCGCTGTGCTGGGTCCCCGATCTTCGCATCCTGTAATCTCTCACGCTCAAACGAGGAAGTCGACAAAAGCTGGAAAAGGTGATATGACAAAAGCTTCAAAAGGTCATATAACAAAAGCTGAAAAAGATGATATGACAAAAGCTGGAAAAGCGGACAGAAATATGTAATGAACCACGTAATATGACAACGTACACAAAATAGATGGTATTACATAACATAGTACCAACAATCACCGCCCTAATCGAAATCGCAACCAAAATAAACAAAATAATTACAAACCTTTGAAACATAAAAGAAACTAGTGCCGCCTCTTGGCGGCGCCTCCTCGGCCAGTGTGTAGTCCTCCTCCGGATCGACCTCGGGAGTACGTCAGTGCGTCGTAATTTGGATGGTCCTCTCGTGGTCTCGCTGGAGGTGTGGCGTGCCAATTTGGTCGGCTGTCTGCAGGTGGTCTTTGGGGTGTCTGGTCTTTGCGTCGGTCCAACTGCGTCGGTGGAGGTGGCGGCACCAACGACCAGTGGGTCATTGGAGGTGGCGACACCCACCGTGACGACCGAGGCCGGAGTCGTGGAGGTGGCGACACCCATCGCGGCCTGGTCGGAGGTGGCGACACCATCGCGACGACCCACTGGGTCGGTGGAGGTGGTGGCACCCATCGCGACGACCCAGTGCGTCGCTTGGCCGTGGCGCCCATCGCCGCCAGGCGGTACCAAGCTGAATCGGGGTGGATCAACGAGGTACCTCAACACGGTGTCGCCCTCGTAGTCGCCAAGATCATCACCCCGCCCGTCGTAGTCATCGCCAGCCGGCAACCACGGTCAGGCCGACACTGCAGGACCTCCAAAGACTGCACGAAAGGGAAGAAATGTTAAGACCGGTGACTTGGTGAGTGCAAAGCATGAAAAGTGAATGCAAAACATGAAAAACACACACCTGCGGCACCTCCAGTGGAAGCCTGCACCTCCATCGTCTTTGTGAAGAAGAAGCGACTCGGTGTGTCAAGCCTCGCACCCGCAGTCCCCTTCGTGGCGCGGCGGCGTCGGGGACCACACCACGAGGCGGGGTGATCCAGCCAACTCCGGTAGCGTCCAGAGTCATCTCGGAACCTACCGAGCAGGCTGGCAACGTCCGCTCTGGTCACCCGCCGGCCGCTGGTCAATCGCGAGAGCATCCTCGACGACTCCTCGTAGAAGCGGCCTAGCATGTCAGTCTGGAAAATACATCGCAAATTAGATAGCACCGATATGAAATGGTTAAACGTATATCGGATACAACGTATCGCAGCGTGCAGAGCCGCGTCCGTATGGGCGGGATACGTGTCTCTTGGGCCGGGGACGTGCCTAGGAAGATCCGGGTCGACGCGTACCAGGCGCACACGTGTGCGAGAGGTGAACCACTGTCGGTACGCCTGGTAAGTCTCCAGATCGTATGGCGCATCGTCAGCATGGACGTCCTCGAGGGCTCCGGCCCACTCCTCGATCCATGGCGCCATCCGTACGTGCCAGGGGGTGGCCCCATGCACCCCCTTCCTAGTCTGGCTGTGGATGAGAAATGAATGTATAAATATTAGATGGCAACACACGATAGTAATTATGGAACATCGATTGAGGGAACTTACATGTGGGTGGCGTGTGGGAGCAGACGGCCGGCAAGATCGGGAACTCTGTCGTAGGCCGAATCGCCTCATCACCGATGGGCGGCGTAGGCCTCGACCTGGACGTCGAACACCAGGAACCGCCGTGTGAGCGATGCGCGCCGCGTCTTGCGTGCACAGGGTCGACAGGGCGCCGCCGGTCACACGAAGCTGTACCTGCGCCTGAGTGTACGGCGTCCAGCGCACGTGGTCGTCCGTGAGGTGGTAGAACGCCACGACGAACTGCGGGTAGCCCTGGCGCACCGTCTGGTGTGCCCAACTAGGCTGCAGTGAAACAAAACGTTACCGTTAGTATTAAAAAATGTAGAAGCAATAGTACCAAACTTTCAGTTCAAATATCTTACCCGTCGGTGGCACCAGATGGTGCCCATAGTCGGACCGTCGACGTCGCCATCGCCTGTAGGGTCAACCGACGCCAGGCTGATGGCGGGGCGTCCGATCTGGAACCTCTCGTATGCCCACGGTATGCGGGCGGGCATCGATGAAGGTCGACTCGGCGCGGCCGGTACACTGTCGCCGCAGAGGGTCCAGACGCGCCGCAGAGGACAGCGGACCCCGTGAGTACCGCGACACGTCGTCGAGGGGCGCCCGCTATCTCTCGCGAACTAGACGAGGTGCTGTCCACGCTATCCCCATGGGAGCTCGTGAACAAGCACCGGTAGAAACGACCACGCAGTCGCCTCAAGTGGCGGTGACCGACTGTAGTCGCCCGCCTCGACGATCTGCGAAGGCTGCAAGATAGAAGATCACATATTACATGTTGTTGTAAGTTGTAATTGAAGAGTACTTGTTTTTTCATAGTGTAGTTGCGTATCACGAACCGCCGGGCCACCGCAAAGATAGGACCGTGTGTCGGTAGTCTAGTGTCGAAGCACACCAAATAACCGCGAAGTAGGCTGCGGGCGCCACGCAGGTCGACGTCGTGTGGCACCACAAATACGCCGGCGATCGGAGGCCGAGCAGTACGACACGCCCCGCAGAGTGATCGCCATCTCCCGACGGGTAGGTGGAAGGTGTGGGTCTCGGCCTCCACCGATCCACCAGAGCGGTGATCGAGGACTGTCGAACGGAAACCGCCGACCCACATCCAAAGACCATCCGGGTGAAAGGGAGCAATCCTGAAGCTCAAGCCTACGAAAGGAAAAACATGTAATTTATTTCAGTACAACACCAAGAAGAACGATTACCTCAAACATATAAAGAAATCTGAATTGTAATATGTTACCTGGGACCCAACGAGGATCGATATCCCGGCCAGATCATGCGGTGTCCTCGGTCGAAGGACGCCTAACGTGTGCGCCTCGCCTCCCTCCTCCGAAAACCGGTGGCGGCGAGCACGGTGACTACCATCGACCACCGGATCCAAAGAACTCGAATGGCCACTCGTCATCTCCTGGCTGGTCAGCCATACCTGTAAATAACAAATTGTGAGTTACATTTCAAAACCATATCAAAAGAAAATCGTTCGAATACTATAGGTTTCTCACAACAATGTGTTCAAACAAACATTCACGTAAAATTGTTCAAGCATCATAAATATTCAGAAACAGTTACAATAATTTTTCAGTGCACAACACTCACAGCCACATGCAGCAGGCTTACACACAAGGTCCACACAGGGTTCACACGACACACATCACAACGATTACATTGCGATTAAATTGCTTCTCATGTGGTACATTGGCGTCGTGCAGCACTCGTCGCACAGGACGATCCACCCGCCACTGTCGGATTGCCATCTCCTCCTTCATCTCCTTCGTTTTGTGCGTGGCAATTCTTGAACGTATGTCCTGTTTGCTTGCACAATGAACATTTCTTCACGCGCTTGCCAGCTTCTGACTCATCCATGTCATTTCTGATACGTCTTGTCTTCCGACGCCCTGCTTTCCATCTACCTGCATTAAAATCTGGGACCTAGAACCTTTCATCAGCACTCGGAGTTGTCGTGAAAGAACCCACAACACTGTAACCATACAGCTCCTCGCTCCAAGTTGCCATCACCCTTTCCTTCCTGAAATATTCAGATAGATAGGTACCAGGTTGCATTCCAAATAAAGCACATGCGGCTATCACATGAGAACACGGCCTGTGCAAAAGGTCGGGCTTTTTACACGAGCATTTGCAGATGTCCTGTAATACGCACTCCTGAATGACAACCCGCTGGTTGGTTCCACACCGTCCTTTATCCTTACATATCACCTCGAAGCGCAGTGTTCGTGCACCAACTTTTATAGCTCTATGCTTGGCCGCCTTCTGACTCTTCTCTTCCATGTATTTACTGATCATGGAGGAGTACAGGAGCTTCTCATCTCTCAGCACTATCTCAGGTGCGGCTTGATGTCTGTCGACGAAGTACTTGGTTGTGCCCCGCAAAGACTCCCTCAACAATTCCCACCAATGGGAGACACCTCATCCCTCTCATTACCCGATTGTAAACTTACGCAAAGTTCTTGGTCATCACACCGTATCGGCACCATGTGTGTCATGTAACGATGCCCACTTTTCCTTCGGTTCGTGCTTGATCCACCGAGAAACATTTGATTGGCGTTTGCCTTCGGCGGCGATTAGTCGCGTCATCTTCTATTGGCGGTGGGGAAGAGGCTCCGCCTCATCGTGTCCTTCGGCGCAATACTCTTGTTCGCCGTCTCCTCTTTGTGTTTTCTTGTCACCATCGATATTTTTCCACAGTCCGAACTTGCTCTCCTGGTTCTCGCTTACATAGTCTTTTGAACATGTTCATGAGTTCCTTGTTCCTGAATTGCTTGTAGAAATTTGCGGCCAAATGCCTCATGCACCATCGGCTCTGCAAGTCGTGCCATGGAAATGGCTCCTTCCGCTTCGCTTGCAAATCGGTTGATCGCACTAAGCGTATCAAAGATGCTTGTCGTGGCAAAGACGCACACATCCCGACGAAGTTTTGACCACCCCAATCTTCAAGTTCCGCAGAACCATAGCCAACTCTCGTAGTTCTCACTTTCTACAAAGGCGAATGCAACAGCAGAATCTGGTTGTTTCCGTCAACACCCACAATTTGTCAAAATTTGCCCTTTGTATTTCCATCAAGAATGTGCCGTCCCACGCACAAAGAATGGACGACAGTGGTAGAACGCCTTAATGCAAGCTCCGAATGCGAAGAACACTCTCCTCAGATACCTTTTAGTTGGCCACTTGATTGACGGACAATCTTGATAATCATAGTAAGTGCCGGGATTTCTTCCCTGAATGCAACTAAGCAGTGCGGGCAAATTGTGGTACGAGTCTTCAAACTTCCCAAACCTTGTTTCTAAGGCCTTCTGTTTCGCCCTCTAAGCCTTTCCATAGCTAATTGTGTACTAATATCTGTTCTCGAGAGCTCGGATAATAGCATGGGGCTCATAAGTCAGGTTCTCCACTATCTCTGAGTACATGATATTCGCGACAAACCCAGATGATAGGTTCCTGTGAGCCATCATTGTTTCCTCAATCATACAGCTGTGCTGCTCAACCTTCGAGCATAACCAATGGGTGCCCCACTTCGGCTTGTACGCGTGCACTCTCCACGGACAGCCATGGATCTCACACACCACGTCGTAGCAGGTCGGCGTGGATTTCTTAACCCTGAAAGTCCTTCTTAATGATAAGGCCCAATCTTTCACAGCATCCTGCACAGCCTCCTTTGTCGCGTACATACTGTCAGGCCTAACCTCGTTGGGGCTGTACTGCCAACGTATGTCGTTGGTTTCATTAACAATCAATCTCTCAAATTGATGTGTGCGCCACTCGGGCACAGCGGCTCCGTACCTCCATCTTCCTCATCGGACTCATAAATGCGTCCTTCCACTTCTGCCATGCCGTACTCACGGTCTTCCTCTTCCATCCTAACTGTTATTTCATCAATTTGCTCACCTTCGTCTGCTAGTCCCAGCGCTACTTGTCCAACATTTGCTTCGTCCTCCCCAAATTCAGATTGTTCGCCACTTTGGCAAATAATGTCCTCGCTCGCTATCTGGATGTACTGCCCACGGCTAGATCCCCCAATTTCGGTGTCACCAAAACTTAACTCATTTTGAGCCTGACTACACTCCCCACCGTCAGGCTCTTTCTTTGGGGCTACATCCGGGCATAGGCTTGCACTAAAAGCACCGGTTCCATCCCCGTTGCTTTGTCCCCTCACATATGATCTCCACGATGCGGTTCCTTTCAACTCAACTAGCTCCCAAAGAAATGGATTGTTACGCATACTACAGAGGCAAAATACCTTCACCGCCACTTCTCTTCTTCCATCCGAAAAGTATAATACAACCACTTCATCATCGAAGAAAATGTGCGCTCTTCGACCCTACTCAAACTTCTGTCTACATACTGGAAGTTACTTAGATCTGCACCCTCCGAACCATACATTACAACCCCTTCGCCATAATATATTCTAAATTGAACTCGTTCTGCCATATCTGCAAATCCAATCATTCACCCACGAATTAAATACTTTCCGTAAAAAATATTACGACCCCCAACTTTGCGTTGGTATATCTATATGCTACAAAAATACTTATTTATTCGTACAAAAATTTGCTACATTTCTAACAATACATATCTAGGATCGTAACAATCGCTATCTCTGCCGTACTACATTCGTAAGAATTGAATATGTATATGGATGTATTCGTATCAGTATACAATATCTACATTCAATAGATCTACTACTAAAGAATTGAACAACTACTCTAACTACATTCTCTACGATTAATTTCTACTCGACATACATCAAACTACTTTCGCTATATGTACCCAACTGCATTCCTAAGAAATGAATACTTCTATCCGTTCAAAGTATCTACATTCGATATATCAACGCACACAAACCAAGATCTAAAAGCATTTCTACTAAATCATAACCTAGTGCTACAAAAATTAGAACGACTACTGCATACCTACAAACTAGGTTTGCTAAATCTACCTACACCTAACTAGATTTGCTATGTCTGTACTACATATAACTACAAACTAGGTTTACTAAATCTTTCTACATCTAACTACATTTTCTAACTACATTTCCTAACTACATTTTCTAACTACATTTCTTAACTAGATTTTCTAGATCTACAAATACAAAAACTAAAGAACGAGAAATTACCTGAATATGAAGTGACGGGCTCAAAAATCGCGCAGAAATTTTCTTCCTTCTCTCTTTTTCCTCTCTTCTTCTCCTCATTCTTTTTCCTTTTCTTTTTCTTTTCCTCGTTTCTGCTTTGCCTTTGCCGGCAGGCGAGGCGTATTATAAAATATACCTGCCGCCCGTCCATCGGCAGAACCCCGCATGCTATATATCGCTTTGTCGGGGATTTTTAAGTCGTCGCCGTCCATCGGCGACGAAGCCTGTCGCCCGTCTAACGGGCGACAGAAAACGCGAAAGGTCTCCTGTCGCCCGTCCATCGGGCGACAGGCTTATATCGCCCGATGGACAGGCGACAGACGTATAAAACTGTAATTTCTTGCGAAAGACATTTATTTGTGCAATTCGGAATAAAATATAGTATATTTTTAAAAAAAATCGCTTTTTATCCCCATTGGTTGGGCAAGACCTTTCCCTCCACGTGCCATCCGTTACCCACGTCAAGTTGGATAGGGTGTTGCTCATACATTCGTACTGAATAAATGATACACAGTCTATGTATCTATGATAAAGGAATACACATACATTTCTACTAGCTCCAAAATAAACATATGCCCCTTTCTTTGTGGGATTTGAGTCCCACTTTCACTCTTAGGTCTCGATTCGAACACATAAAATAAAAATATAAAACATAGAAATGTAGTGCCATGCATAGGCGGAACTAGAAAGGTACATATTTCAAACATACAACGCTATAATCTTGTGTAATGATTTCTTAATATCATAATTTTAATACATTTTGTAATATTATAAATTCAACACATTTGAAATTTGCTAAAGGTACGCACGATCCACATTATTGTAAAGTCTTAAAAATCCTAAACCACAAAAATTGAAACCAATTCAATAAGCAAATTTGACCTATTGAATATGTGATCTTATAATATTCTTCAGATTTTTTAGCATAATGGGCAGTGGCACCACTAGATCGGCCCCCTAATGCCATGTGCAGCACAATTACGTACGAACTCAAAACATATATAGAAGAAGGAGGAAAACATATAACAATTTAAATCACTCAAACACAGGGGAAGGGGAGAATGAGATTGCTGTAGAATCTCAAAGAGAAAAATTCCAGGAGGTTCAAGCAAATGTTTGGTTTTCTCCAAATATGCTGGAAAGAGGAGGTTCTATGGTATCCCTTTTGAGGCATTCATATAGCAGGGATCCAGTCCTACAATAATTTGTCCAAAATACCTGCAGCATGAGCATCATATACTAAATGTCTAGCAATGCTATTCGGTCCAAAATTAATGGGGATTTGACCGGAAAATGCTACTGGTTTGAAAACGATATTTGAACCAGGGTTCAAATTCTCGCCGAAAACCCGCGAAATCTCGGCGAAATTTCGGTTTTCGGACCCCCCGAGTTCCATAATCCCGGCGAAATTAAAGAAACCCTAAAAAAATTTGAAAGTACTACAGTACCCTATAATTTCGGCGAAATTTCAGTGAAATAGACCGAAATCTCGGTTTTTTTTTACCAAAATTTGACCGGATTGGATTCTTTAAGGCATTTTCCATGTCTGACCAAAATTTCAAAAAATTTTGACGTCGTTTGAATCATTTTTCGTTTAGTTGAATTTTACCGAAATCTCGGTTATTCTCGGCGAAATTTTGATTTTTGAACGAAATCTCGGTAATTTCGGTTAAAAAAAACCGGATTCAAATTTTGCTTTTTGAATTTCGTTCGGATTTCGTCCGAAATAACGAGATCTCGACGAAAAATCGGATTTCGATCGTTGACGAGATTTGCCATGAAACGAAAATTTTAACCCTGATTTGAACGCGCCGTCCGATTCGCCCGATCCCAAGCAAAGGTCGGTAGGGCAACGCGTCGCAGTCGCACAGACAAGACAAGTCAACGAATCCAACTCCAAAATTCCATCCGCTCGTCTGCCTTGGCCTCCTTCGCGGTTCCCTCCCCACCCACCCAGGCCGGGCGCGGCGAGCGAAGCGGCCACGCCGATCGATTGCCTTGCCTACCCCCACCCCAGGCGGCGGATGCGATCGATCTCTCGCGCGCCACAGAACCGACGAGGGGGGCGAGGCGGCCGCGAGGACGATGGGGCTGGAGGTGCCGCCGGAGGAGTCCAACCGCTGCGTGCGCGGGTGCTGCCGCAGCGCCGCCATCCCGCTCCACCTCCCCGCCGCGTCCTTCTCCCTCCTCTCCCCCATCGCGCGAGGTAACCCCGCCCGCCAATCTCTCTCTCTCTCTCTCTTTCTACGTTCCTCTCTGTTGTTCTGAGGAGGGGAAATGTTGTGTGTGGTAATGGGGGAAACGCCACGACGACGATGTGACGTGATGTGCCGTGCCGTTCAGGGTCGGAGAGCACGGTGTACGAGGCGCACCTGGGCGGCGAGCGCGCCGCGGCCAAGAAGCCCGTGCTGTCCACGTCCGACGACCTCGACAAGTTCCACTACCAGCTCCAGCTCCTATGGTCGGTGACCTCTCTTTCTACTCTACCGTGCAGCTTCGTTGCTTTTTGTTGGAAAGTTAGTATTAGGGATGAATAAGAGTCCAGTCGTGTGCGACTCGGAGTAGGGATAGGATTCAAGCTACGGTCAAATTAGGGATAGAGCTGATTGTAATTTAGTTGTGGTTGTCGCTATAAATAAAGGGTGTAGGGATTCGATAGGGCACATACGGCCACACGATTATTCTGAAAATTACAATATGATATCAGAGCTTAACCTGAAGGTTATTAATTAGGGATGGAGTCTGATTGTAATTAAGTTGTGATTGTCGCTATAAATAAAGGGTGTAGGGATCCGATAGGATTCATATGGCCATACGATTATTTTAAAGGTTATTAAAGTGATAAGGCGAGACGATGCCAAGGTTAAAAAAATCGACGAAAATCGCTCAATTTTTGCACGTATCAATGCGATCTGGCTTCTTAAACCGCTCGATTTTCACACGATTTTCCATAAAACAGTAAGTGAAACCCTAGGCGAGGCGACTCACCACCTTTTTATCGCTAAAGCGCGTAGCTAGGCGACGTCATACTCACATCCTAATCCAGCAAATAGTCACCGGAGATCTTATGTCGATAACATAAAAAGAAATAAAAAACAATGGGCCAGCCCAACCAGGCCCATACCTCTCCCTCACACTTGCCCTAAATCCTAAAGCTCCCAAGCAGCAGCCATCTCCTTCACTCAAAAAAAAGCTGCCTCCTTCCTCTCCCACAACATTGCCTCCTTGCTCCTCTTCCACTGTGCCATCGCCAACTAGGAGGTGATGGGGCAGTCAGCAGCGATGATGTGTTGCAGTTGGCGGCGAGGGCGGGGAGGATAGAAGGGAGACGAAGAGGGGAAAACCAGTGGGGGAGACGAGGGGAGAGGAGAGAGGTAGTATCTTAGTTCTGGCGACTAGTGATGTCGACGATGCAGAGGAGGCGTCGATGCGGCGCGGCGTGGATCAGATGGGGACAATGTGGCTGCGGGCGCGGGATAGGTTTTCTAGTGCCCGTGCTCCCTCTCAGTGTTGACTCAGTGATGCCATGCCCTTGGGGCGGACGCCATAAGCAACTCCAGCAAGGCGGTGGCGTGGCGCAGGTCCCCCCCGACCGCCTTAACGATTAAGCGATGCTTAATCGACGCCTTAATAACCATGCCTAACCCTTATTCGTATCTCTGAGTCAGCCGCTGTCCCCGATCCTTATCTCATCATCGTCAATTCTCAGTCGATCCACCGGCGCCGCTGTCCCATCGTGCGTGATCCGTCGTGTCTGCGTCGCACGGGAGCGGGCCGCGGTCGGCCGGGTTGCGTGAGGTCACCGCCTCTGGGGCTACTGCTCGGGCCGTCACTGAAACTCGGGGGCGCTACTGCTCAGGTCACCACCGTGCGCCGCAGTTCTGTGGGCCGCTACTTTCGTGGGCTGCAGATCTGTGCGGGCTGCTGCCATTGCCTTGTGGGCGTGGGCATAGGCATAGGGGTACCACCTGGGGCCACTGTCGAGTAGAGAAGAATGGTGGGGAGGTGTGCGCTGCGTAGTTCGGGAAGGAGAGGAGTTGGATGGGGAGTAAGAAGAGGATAGTACTGTGCTTCTGTTGAGGGAAGGAGAGAGAGGAATATTGCTATTGTTGGGGATGAAGGGAGAAGGGTGTTGCAACTCTTGGGTTGTTGGAGAAAGGAAAGAAGGGTGGAAGGAAGTGGATGCACATCTCTGCTCATTAAAAGGGGGGGGGGGGGGAGTGGAAGGGTGAGGAGGAGAAGGTGCTGTTTGCTGCTGTTGTTGACTTGTTCGGTTGAGTCAATTTGCAGGGCTAGCCTTTGAAGTGGGTCGTGGGTTGCTTGCTACTTCCAATCCAGTGTGGGTGTGTGACTGTTGCTTTGCTCTTGCTTGCTTGGAGAGCGGGAAGAGCTTGTGGAAAGGAGAAAGATGAAAGTTTTGGATTGATTGTTGTTTGCTGTGAGGTTGCGTGTAATCTTCAGGGGAAGATAGGTTGGGATGAGCTGGTGGTAGCTTTGGTGGAGGTTATGGCTATGGTTTTGGTGGCAATGGTAGCTATCGAGGGGTTGTTGGAGGTGTGGCATATGTGTTAGTAGAAGGCGAAGGTCAAGGTGATCGTGGGTATGTTAGGAGAGGTGGTGGAAGCCGAGGTGATCGGGGCGTGTTGGGAGAGTGGTGGAGGCCGGGGTGACCCGGGGCTAGAGGTGGAGTCGGTGGAGGCCAAGGCTTTGAAGTATGTGGGTAGAGATGGAGGAAACCAAGATTGAGGGTGTGATGGAAAAAGTGGGGGTAGTGCAAATGGCAAGGATCACGGTTTTGGAGGTGGTGTTAATCGTGGCACCGGAGGTAACTTTGGAGAGGTGGACGTTTTGGTGGTCGTGTTCAGCATGGTGTTGGCGATAGGTTTAGTAAAGTATTAGATTCTAGTGAGGTATGGATTATGTAACAAGATGGTCATGATGGTTTGGGATTGGATCCCGACGTGGAAAAAGAAGAAACGATCCGAGGAGAATCGTTCCGAGTTTTAGCCCGTTTGGCTGGGTATCTCCCATATTCTAGTAGAAACGACCCGGTTCCAAGTTGCCAAACGGAGCCTGAATATTACAACACTGCTCAGAACTGATGTGCATCCTCTAGCTTGCTAGACATGCTGGTTGGGGATCATGTGGAGGATGGGATAGTGGTGTGCTTGTGCTGCCATTAAGCTTTAGGTGCTAATAATTTGGTGCATAAAAAATGAACCGAATAGAGCATTAATTAGGAGCTCACTCAACTAGAATACCATGGTAGCAGGTAGTTCTTCCAAAGGATCAGAAATTATTTTGTCGGAAGCTGCCGAGCCGTATCTGACTATCTGTTGAAAAAGCAGATTTCATTTTCTGGTTACCTCTTGTCATTCTTGTTAGGACATGAAGTACTAATGTACTATATATGGTTTTCACGTAACTGTAGTACAAGGGGCCTTTTGTTACTGCAGCATTGAATTGTTGATCAAGTAGGATGCTTGTATCCTGAAGAAGTAACAAAGCTTCTTCAAGAATTGCTCTTGGAAGCCTTTTTGGTTTAATATGGGGATTTCAATGTATATGCAGTGAGCTGGATCATCCAGGGTTGGCGAAACTGATTGCAGCACATGCGCGTCCTCCGAATTACCTGATGTTCTTTGAATTCTTTGAACCTCCAAACCTTGCGGACAAGATACATGTTGAGGAGTGGAACCCTTCTATCGAGCAAGTAGTCACCATTGCCAGTGATCTAGGTTCCAATTTGTCACAGCTCCTTTTTTCGAGATTGTATCTTTTGCCATGTATGTTGCTTTCAGAAATTAGAATAAAATATATACCGTTATCTTGGCAGTTAGCATTGGATGTGTAATCTTAAAACATGAGACTAGCTCTTTTGTGAGGACCCATTTCTACAGGTTTGCGGGAATGCTAGTTTCACAATTACACTTGTTGCAAGCAAAATATGTCTTACTTGATATATTTTGTTAGCCTGAAACAAGGATATCACATCATCATGTGTACTCTTGGACTGCCCTTCAGTTGCAATCTACTTCAACATTTTCCAAGTCTCTTTAAAATTTTACAATTATTTATTTCATGCTGTGACTTGATTTAGTAGGCATAGAAATTATTGTACATAGGATACCTATATTTAATTGGAGGATATTTTTAGTCGTTTCACCTGTTATTCTTTATCCAAATGGTGAATAAATGACACAAAAAATATGTTTGTTGCATACATGTGGCATTTACATTCAAATACTGGAATTTCGTATTATTACTTGCACTCATTTTTACCCTGGTACTTTTGGAAGATTTTACACATCACTGTGGTTAGTGTGCAACTTTGGTTATGTACTAATTCATGCTGGTATGGTGCTTTTGATAACAAGACAAGTGCATGTAGTGTAAATGTGAAGCATGAACAGATTCATTGTAATGTTAAATGGATTTAAAAGGAAAATAATGTTTCCTGAAATGCAAAATACAAAAATGACAATAAGCTCAAGTTAAAGACTTGAAGTCCATGGACTAAGCATTAATGTTAATGAAAGGAAACATCAATACACTTCTAATTTGGAAATAGTAATACATGACTTAATTTAGTTTTTTTCTTGCCAGGTAACATTGTCTTGTTAATCTGAGTTGCATGTCTGCTGTTGTAAAACATGCAAATTACCAATTTGATTGCTTTTCACTGTATTTGCAGCAAAGACTCTCCAATACCTGCAAATCCTTGGGATAGTACACAGAGATATAAAACCAGCTAATATTTTGGTATGTGCTTGCATTTTTCTTGTATCTACATCCGAGAATCAGTAATATATTCTTTGAAAGCATAATGAATTTTTATCTTTCTTTCATACATTGACAAAATCTTGTATTCTGTACAGCTAGATAAAGATCTCCATCCATGTCTAGCAGATTTTGGCTTGGCCATGTACCAGAAAGATATTAAATGTGTTTCAGTTGAAAACTGGAAATCATCCGGCAAGCCTACCGGTGGTTTTTATAAAAAGAATATGGTTGGGACGCTAATTTACATGGCACCAGAAATTTTGAGAAAGGATTTACATACAGAAAAATCAGATGTATATAGCTTTGCAATATCAATCAAGTAAGACATCTCTCTTTTGGAACTAAATGCAACATGGCCCTGTCTGCTTCATTGTCTCTGTCATAGAATTACAGTACATACTATATTGCCTGAGAAAATGTGAAATGAAATCTTTGGGAGGCATTTATATCCTGATGTCAGAACGGGAAGATGTTTGCTTTTAGCAGATGCCATATCTGTATTGGAGAGTGGCATATCCCACATGGACCCACATTGCATAGACAATTCTAATAGGCTATCTTGTGAGACGTGCTTCTATGCATTTCTTTTTAAAAGTTGCACAAATATTAAAGTATGAACAAATGGTAGATGGTGATTACTTATCCATTCGCTTACTTCAAGATTTATGCCATTTGTATTGGGAGGGAAGGCTTGTATCATGTCCAGCATGTGTTGGGTACTGACATTTCTCCGACACTTCTCCGACACATGTCATCACTCATCTGTGCTGTGTTCACACTGTCCAGGGGGAAAAACTACTAGTGAAACTAGATATGTGATATTTTCAGTACTGTTTTCTCTCTTGTTGCGTAGAACACCGTGACTTTGTTTTAATGTTGTGTCTTACCTTACAGTGATGTTAGCATCAATTGTACGACCTAATTTAAGAAATCAATTATACAATTTTCTTCCTTATTTGTTTGGATGTTGAATTTATGTTATAACATGTGCAAAGTAACATCAAGAAAAAATTGAGATCAGAGTAATGAGTAATGGCATTGCAAAAATCATCGATTGGAAAATAACATTGAAAAGATTGATTATTATGGAAAATGACATTACTGTTAACATGCCGTCAATTGGGTGCTGGAAAGTGGAAACAATATTTCTACCCCTCCTGGTGTTTTCATACCTTGGCAGCCCAATGAGATTGCTTGGAGCCAAATCTTCCTCCATCTCCCATCTATAGAAGGGGTTGTTCTCATACTTTCCCTACCTACCTATTTTTATTCATTTTTCCACTTTGGTTTTGCCATACCTCAGGGATAGTTTTGCCATTTAGGAATTTTTGTTATCACTTCTGATCAGAAAATGGTAGTGTCCTTTTTCATAATAAAAGATATTTGTGATATTGTTTTACATTCAACATTTTTGTGACATCATTCCTCTAATTTTGTGCTTTTGAGATGTTACCGCCTAATTTTCCCATAACTTTTCAATATGTATGACTGTGTCACTGTGTCTGTATCTATTTGTGCCTTTAGTCATGCAAACTGGTGTGTGACAGTTTGACCCATGTTACATACATGCATGTTGGCACTCCAGTCAATTAATTTACATTTCCTGTGCCTTTTCTGGTAACGTTATAGGTATGCTTAGGTTCCAGCACAAAGACATTGACAGGGTAATGAAAGGGTAGGCTATATAATAGCTGTATAATTCAGCAAGCAAATCTTTATTAGTGATTATTTTAATGTGCCCTGATGGGAATGCTCATGTGGGATCCTCTGGTGCACATGTAAAAGTTTCTTGAGTACAAGTAAATGTATTTAGGTAGAATTGTTGGTCATGATGTATTAACAGATTGCCTTATTTTCATCATTTTACAGTGAACTTCTTACTGGTGTGGTGCCTTACACAGATCTCCGAGCGGAAGCACAGGTACATTTCTTTTATTCTCTTTTATCTTTAATGCTTGTTTGTCAGTTCCAATACTGTTATCATTTTTTTTTCCTGTTCAATTGCTCTACACCGTACTATGAACATTATTTATTTCATGCTGTCCTAGTAGGAAAAGTTAACTTGATTGCTTTGCCATTCTAGCAAAGTTAGAAATTTGTGTTTCTGGTTGTAATGATCTTGTTATGAACATTTTTTCCTAGTCTAAGATGTCAAAATGCCAGTTAGTATCAAACTTGTAAATTATTTATCTTCATATATGTTTTACCCTTTGAAGTATGCCTGTATTAGCTTAGCTCTTTAGTATGTAATACAGTCATCCATAGCTAACGTGAGGCATTTATGTTCCCTGCAAATGACAGATCACCATATTTTTCTGTAGGCTCACACCGTTCTTGAAATGACTTACACTGAACAACAACTTACAGCAGCAGTTGTTTCTCAAGGATTGCGCCCAGCTCTTGCCCTTCCTGAGTCTGGTGCTCCACCAAGTCTTTTGTCACTTATTCAGCACTGCTGGGAACCTGATCCTCAACAGAGACCATCATTTGAAGATATAATTAAAGAGTTAAATTTAATACAGAAGAATTTAGTTACAAATTCTTGCCCACCATCATCTCGTTTTGTTAACAAGAGTCAAAATGGCAATGTTGAAGTACACCGTTATCAAGAAGCATTGAACTGGTTCAGCCGAGGGGAACAGTTAGCAAACAAAGCAAACAAATTAGACTATACATTAAATCCTTGGTCTGATTCTATTGATCAGTCCCCTACGTATCGTCCAACTTTAAGTTGGGGATCTTTCGCAACATGTGGCAGAAGAGAATCAATGGAAGATACCCATTTTATGCTTCCCCACATGTCTGAAGGCAAGGATGTGCATTCCTTTGGCATTTTCGATGGCCACAGAGGTTCACTATTCAATAATTCTCTGCTTTAACTTTTACCAGGTCTTGCATTAGCATATCTTACACAACATTTCTACAGGTGCGGCAGCTGCTGAGTTTTCTGTCCGAGCAGTTCCTGGGTTTCTCAAGCAATTTGGTCAGGCAACAAGGTTCCAGCTGAATGCAAACTATCTGAAAACATTTTTCACTTCTAAACATCCACTGAGTTCTGGTTTTGTGCAGCCCAACCGATGCCCTTGCGGAAGCATTTGTAAGGACGGATATTGCATTTCGAGAAGAATTAATTCTTCACCAGAAGTCAAAAAGGATAATTCAGAAAGACTGGCATCCTGGTTGTACGGCGGTGACAGCACTGATAATGAGAAACAAGCTTTTTGTAGCAAATGCTGGTGATTGCCGAGCAATTCTGAACCGTGCTGGCAAACCATTTCCCATGACTAGGGTTGGTATCAATTTTCTTTTTAGCCTCAAGTACAAATTTGGAAATTTTAGCATATATAAGACAACTTTTGTTTCCATTTTGCTTTGGTAGGACCATGTTGCTAGTTGCCTGAAGGAAAGAGAGCGTGTTGTAAAGGAAGGAACCGATGTCAGATGGCAAATAGATACGTGGCGAGTCGGTGCAGCTGCCCTTCAGGTGCTTACTGTTGTTTATTTTACATGTAATAACTTGAGCGTACACTGAAGTAACCACAACAAAATTCTTTTGGTTATGCAAGAAACAATTATTCATCCCTTAAAATAGTACACAAGTCACTTTTCTGTGGTATGAATAATACATAGCAAAAACACCTATTGAAGGTTATCCAAAACGTATGTGATTCCATTTTGGAGGTATAGTTTACTGTTTTTTCTAGAGTGAGCGTACAACATGCTAAAAAAAGGAATGAGTGGCTCTTGATGACAGGTTACAAGGTCAATCGGTGATGACGATCTCAAGCCAGCAGTCACAGCACGGCCTGAGATTATTGAAACTGATTTATCAGCTAATGATGAGTTCTTGGTACGTCCCATTTGCTTTAGTTACGTCTCTGTCTGCAGTTTCTTATCCTACATCAATGTGATATATTTATATAGAGCTTTAGACTTTACATCAGTGTGGCATAAAACTATATCTTGCGCTTGTTACTTGGTTTGTGTCTATTTTTGTTCATTGTATTGGCTTGGAATAGGAGCATTTTTATTACTTCAACCAGGAGTGTTTTTTGTCATGCATTATTTATTGTTGCTTAAGAATACATGATATTAAGTTTGCAAGATATGAATTGTCTGTTGTCTTACATGCTCTTGAAAAAAAATTAGGATAATGAAAGTTTTCTTGCTTTCTTTTCCTTATTGTAGAAACTTTTTGTTTATATCCTTTCAGAGCATCTTCAAATGTGTGTATAGATAAGGAGTAGGTTGACATGGCCTATGCATGATACAATGTATACAATTCAACTGGTTTGGTTCCAATGATGTCCAACATAATATTTGCTCTATTAATTTCTGCAAATTGAGCGGCTCAGCGTTTGTAGGACGCTAGTTATTAAATGCTAATTTCAACTTGCCTAAATGATGCGATAGCTGGGTAAGAAAGAACATTATCAAACACTGAAGCCAAAAATTTAGTGGGTTATCCAATCATGTGGATGGACATTCATCTGTTTCCAGAAATAGACTAGTGGCCGCCTTTTTTTTCTATCCTCTTCTACATTGCCATTCGAACATGTCTGGTTTACCTTTTCAAGTATCATATCTTGAAGAGAGATCCATTTTTCATGATTTGTTTTGAAAGTAGCTCTTTTAACATCATTGGGTGTTTGGGACATGATGCTCGTGATATGTTAATTCTGTTCCTGAGTTACATAAAATACTTTGTTAAATGTAATAGTATGTCTTTTGAAAAATATTGTTATTACAAAATTCTGACTTCATTTCCAATACTCCGAACCTAGATGAGAAATATCTAGTGTTGGTGCTTGGGCAAATTCCAACACATGCGTTGAACTATAGCATCAAATACCCACAATAAGTTCATTTGATTTGCTGTAGGTGATGGCTAGTGACGGGCTTTGGGATGTGGTAAGCAACGAGGATGTCCTGTCCGTCATCAAGGACACGGTAAAAGAGCCAGGAATGTGCGCCAAGAGACTGGCTACCGAGGCTGCAGAGCGGGGCAGCAAAGACAATATCACTGTCATTGTTGTGTTCCTGCGCCCGGTCTCCACAGCTGAGCGAATATACTAACCACTAAGCCTTGTTCAGTCACGTCAGTAAGCCATTATGTTGCATGCTTTTTGCTATCTCCTCACTATTTTAGAATATATTTGTTACCACAGCAGATGAAAAGAAGGCACACATTCATTCTTGCATACAATTGGATCACCCTGTCTAGGGCTGAAAGAATAAATTCAAACGTTGTTCAGATAGCAGCAGCTGTTGCATTCTTTTATTGTTCGAGTTTCTGTAACAGTATTTTATCTCATTTGTATACAATACAATCGAAAAGAATATGCATATTTTTTTCCTGTACACAGTTACAGGTTACAGCAGCAGCCACCAATATGAGTTTTCTGTTGGCAGTACCAGTTGAATGTTCGAGGTGCCTACATTGGGCACTTCTTTCATCCCTTGAACCAATATTTTCTATTTTGTTTGGGCCCATGAGACATTAGTTTAGTTATTGATCGGTCCCAGTGCAATAGTTTTGTCACATTCTGTAGGAATGCTTGGCTAGACATACTAGCACAATAGAACCGTACCAGTCCTATGCCATCGCATAACGAGAGGCTTCAAATAAAATAAGCTGATGAAAAATTATCTCTTTTTTTTTATTGCCGCCTCCTTGATTGTTTTGGCGTACAGATAACATCCATGGATGAAGTCTACGCAACAACAATGCGATACAACATAGCGTCATATACACAAATGACTCGACGACCTTGCATGACATCTAATCTGGAATGCACAGCAGAACTATCAATTGCGTTCGAGTGCAATACAGAAAAACAGCATTGCTTTTCACACAATCAAAATGGCTTCGAGAAGCACGAGACTCGGTATGTCTTCAGATAACCTGGACCTGGAATTCACCAGAGACAGGTCAAGCTTCTCTTCTGAATCCTGGTTTCCTGCTGCTGGCTGTACATGCCCTAAGAATCCCGCGTGCATCATACAAGTTATCTGAAATTGGGGAGAAGAAACAATTGGAGTGATTTAATATTGTTACTAGTTATATGCCCGTGCGTTGCTACGAAAAACAAAATTGATAACGAAAAATAAAGATTAAAAAATAAAAAAATACTATTTCATAAGATCAAATATCTATCTTTAACGCTTCGTTTCTTACAAAAGCTGGCTAATTAAAGCAACGATTCGTTTCTTGCGTAGGGCAATTAAGCAGGGCAATTAAGTAAAGTAATTAAGCAGGACAATTAATATGACGTGGGAAGAAACTCTCACTTTATATAGTAGAGATCTCTGATGTAATACCATCAATTATTCTGGCCTCGAGTATATCTGCTGGTGGGTGCCATGTTTGTAGCCTTGCCTATAAAAAACCAAAACAAAACGTGCGAGCCGCAATCAGGCAACAATTTGTTGCAAGGAGGAGGAAATGACACCAAGGAAAGCTACTGCTACACCATCATTGACCAGCTGTAGCAAACCACGGGCATCCAGCTAGTCTGTACAAAATAATTTTTTGGCTACTGTTGTTTCGTGTTTTCGGTTGGTTTCAATAAAGAGAAGAAGAAAAAAAACCTATGGCAATGTTATGGCAGCAGGCAAAAGAGCTGGAGATATCCATCCGCGATGGCCCTCCCAATTTTGTTCAACAAATGCGATTCACGTTTCAAATGCCACTAAAGTTTACACAAACCACTAAAACTAACGCCCCAAATTTGTGATAAGAGAGGCAGCCATGAGTCGAGAAACAAAAACAGGAAAGCAACAGGACAGTAAATAGTCCGTCGAACCTTCCTTGCCACGCTCATGTATGTGTGACTAGCAATGGCCGCCTGGCTTCCTCCATCGATCCTTTTCTGAAGTAGGCATATAGCAGCAACTGAATGACACCCAAGACAGTGCCTATCCCATTTGGAATCTGAAGAAGAAGAAGACATATAGCACCAAACAGCCACGAAGTTAGACACCCATCCAAGCAAAAAGCTGCAACTTAACCAGCAATGGAAAGATGGAATCTTCTTACATATATGAAGAAATCATGCAGCAGCAGTCCATACAAGAAGAACGACAAACTCATCAAGAACATAGACAGTGACAAATAGAAGGGCATGTACTCCACGCTCTTCGTCCTGACCACCAAATTCTACCAAAGCAGAGGATGCAAGGAATCATGGATCATTACCGTCTACACATTTTCAGGAACATGATTCAGCGCTGCAAAACTCACAATGATCGACAAGGGGGAGGCGAACATGAATATGAGCGACGCGACGCTGAGATAGCCGACGAATGTTTGCCGAGTTCTGTGATCGAACAGCGCCAAGCTGACGTACATGATCAGGCCGAAGACGCAGAGCACGCCGAGCAGCAGCCCGGACACCTTCAGCTGCAAGGCAAGAAACCGCAACGCCGTCCGGTTGCAGACGCGGTCAGAGCAGCGTGTTCGGATGCAAGGATCCGGGCAAGGAAAGGAAGGACAGGGTGCGGTGGGTACCCTCTGCTTGGCGTCGGCGAAGGCGATGAAGGTGGCGGTGTAGGCGAGCTGGAAGGCGGCGCCGATGGTGTTGACGGTGGCGACGAGGACGACGCCGTAGGAGACGACGGGGAGGCCGTACCACATGCAAATCAGGCAGTTGAGGAGCGAGTAGATGTACGGCATCGCCGAGAACTGCTCCGTCGATCCATTCCGGACGATCCTCCTGAATGTCGGCCTGGAAGCGACAGGCATTACCAGTTTTTTTTAGCATTGGATCGATCGAGGGCAAATCTCCTGTTCCTGGGATTAATTCGAGCCAAGGATCAAATTGAAATGGGGGATCAAGTCAAAGGGGGCTTACAATGGGGAGATGAAGAGCACGAAGGCAAAGACGTTCCCTGCAATGGATCAAAGCATCAACAACCGAGAAAAAATGAGGAATTCTCAAGAACCCTCTCAAATCCGACCATTCCCTCGCAGCATCTCAATCCTAACCGCAAAGAACAAGAGCCAAAACCGCCAAGAATGGAAAGCAGGCCAGCAATGGAAACCAAGAAGGCAGCCAAGAAGAATGCACCGGCTGGAAGGACGACGCAACAGGGGAGACGAGAACAGAACAGGGTGGCCGTGTGTGCATCTTACGATGTAAAGGCCAAAAGACGCAATCTTTCATCACCCTAAAAAAAAAAGAAAAGAAGAAGAAGAGAACAGGAGAAGAGAAGGCCCGATGGCATGTACTTACCTGCAATCCCTGCCCCATAGCAGCAGAGGTGCTCGAAGGAGGAGGCTCCGGATAAACCCAGAGAGCTCATCAATGCCAAGGGCAAAGGAGAGAAGATCCCAATCCCTGCTTGCTCCCGCCTGATCCCTTCCCCCCTCCCTTCGATGCCGAGGAGAGCAGCAGATACTCGCGCGGTATTGCCGCGAGTACTCCTTTCGTTTTCCTGATAGGAGTAGTGCTGTGAGCAAATCGATGCGTGGGTTGTTCGCAGGACAGGGGGAGATATAGCAGCGCCGGAGCAGGAGCAGCAGCCGGTGCGGTGGCAGCAGCGGCAGCAATTGCCCTGCCCGTTCCTCGCTGCTGGGCACGGCGCGGCCTCGCCAAGCACAACACGACACGGCACGACACGACAGGACACGCGTGCTCCGTGGACCGCGACGTTCATTCCCTTCCCGTTAATCGTTGGCAAATTTTGAAGAAATTCCCAGTTGATGGGCCAAAAAAACTCCTCGGATTTGAATCAAGTTACTTCAGCTACAGTAGTTTGTAAGTTTAAAATTGAAACAAATTCATTTCGAACGAAAAAAAAATATTAATGAAGGTCGACTCGATTGCGTCTTGCTTGAATTTAAAATAATTATTTAAATGATAAATAAGATAATTTTATATTAGATTGTATTCGATTTAAAAAAATACTCGACAATAACTGTTAAACTCGAAAACCAGCCCTAATGGCATGCTTTTTCCGAGACACTCTTTCTAAGAGCATCTCCAAGAGGGGCCTTAAATATGGCCTTAATTTGAATTATAGGGCTTTTGGAAAAAAGATTAACTCCAACAAAGGACCCTAAATTGTTAAAATTTAGCAAATTGTTTTAGGGTCCCTAGGAGAGTAGCTATATTTAGCAACTCTGTGAGTGAGCCCTATCTTCGTTGGATTTTATGGTCTAATTGTTGGAGTGAATATTTCGTTGGAACCCTAAATCTAATTAGTTGGGATCCTAAATTAAAATTTAAGGCTCATTTTTAGGGCTCTCTCTTGGAGATGCTCTAACAGCAGAATTTTAGATCCGACCTCGAATCGATGGAGCCAGCTGTATCTTGTGATTCATGTGTCCCATAAAGAAGGAAACCTTTTCTTATTAATGGAAAGAGCAAAGTGATACTCCCTCCGTTTACAAATATAAGGCCTTGTTTGGCAGAGCTCCAGATCTCAGCTTCACCACAGAGCTGAAACTTGTAGACTGAAATAAAGTGACTTAAGTTTATAATTTTATTCTAAAATGTAAACAAGATGACCCACCTAAACACTCTTAATATACCCACAGCTCCAGCTCTACGAATTTGATGAAGCTAGGAATACCTAGCTCCACCAACTCCAAGAATTTGGTGGAGCTGGAGCTCTGCCAAACACCCCCTAAATCACATTTTGATTTTATATAAGAAATTCCTAGTTGATGGCCGAAAAAACTCCTCGGATTTGAATCAAAATTACTTCAACTACAGTAGTTTATAAGTTTAAAATTAAAATGAATTTATTTTTAAACAAAAAATATTAATGAAGCTCGATCGAATTGTACCTCGTTAGCTAGAATTTAAAATAATTATTTAAATAGTAAATAAAATAATTTTTTTATTAAATTATATTTAGTTTTTAAAAATCTTGACAATAGCTCTGTTAAACTCGAAAGCCAACTCAGATGAAACCACCGAAGCATGATTTCCGAGACACTCTTTCTAACAGCAGAATTTTAAATCCGACCTCCAATCGATGGAGCCTGATGTATCTTGTGATTCTTGTGTCCCATAAAGAAGGAACCTTTTTTTTTTATTAATGGAAAGAGCAAAGTGATACTCCCTCCGTTTACAAAAAATAAAAAGTATTTTGATTTTATACAAGGATTAATTTTATGATGAAATTGAGAAATATACAAGAAGAAATAATTTAGATACACTACTTAATTGTCTTGAAAGATAAAAATTGAATAAATACATATGATTGATAGAGAATAAATAGGAGTATAATAGTAAAAGGCTCATTAAATCTATATGTAAGTCTTATATTTATAAACAAGATCGTTGAAATTATAGGCTTTATATTTTCTGTACAGGGATTCTTTGTCGAAAACAACCACAGAGCTAATCCAGGTCAAATGCAATTTTTTACTCCCTACATTACTAAATAGATGCCATTCTAGGTTCTCGCATTTCCACCAAATTATATCTATAAAAAGATTACACTACCTCTCTTTATTATATCTTTTGTTATTGTGTCTTACTTTACTCTATAATACTCGGTAAATAGCTAAAGAGGAGGGATATAGAAGAAAAGAAATATAAAAGTCACTTCAAAATTATAGAATGACATGTATTTAGAAACAAAATTTGAAAGCTAAAATAACATGTATTAGTGAACGGAGAGACTAGTTATTATGCTTAAAAGTTGATATGGCATCTATTCTCAAATACATACTATTCTAACTTTCAAATTTTGTTCCTAAATACTGGTCATTCTATAATTTTGAGGCCACTCTTGACCTATTTTTTTTGCTCTGTTTACCCTTTATTTTAATTATTCTCAATATGACTACCACGGAGTAGAGTAACAAACGCTGCCCGAAAGCAATACGTAACCTCATGAAGGAAGGGTCTTTTATATACTCCCACTAGTCACAAATAGTTGTCGTTTTGGATATAGCTGCATTCAAACTTTCGAAATTTTGATTGTCAATATCTTTTTAAATACATGAAAACCATATATGTAGGTTTGTCTTGAAAAGTATCTTCATACTATTATAATTTTATTGGATTTTATAAATATATTATAATAGAAATTAGTGGTCAAATGTGTTTTGGAGACCATGTTGATATTCAAAACAACTACTATTTGTTACCAAAGGGAGTACATACTTTGGTTGTTATACAAAATCCTATAATGGCATCTAATGAAGAACGAAGAGAATATATATTTTGGATTGCCAAACCGTATACGTCCATCTAACAGAAGCCCAAGCGATTAATTGAAATTTAATCGACGAACAAATAATTAAGATAAATTATTTGTCCATATACAAATAAGTTGCAACCATATAAAGCATCATCTATACGATACATGTTATATACGCTACTGCATAATATTATGAATTAATGAATTGTAATCAATTAGACCCTGCTTGGATGAGTGGTAATTTCTTGAGAGGTTTTGGGATTTAGTTCAAATTTGAACTAAATCCTAAAACATTCCAATGAAATACCCCTAATCCAAGCAGCCCCTTACCAAAGACAAACTGCTTTGACAACTAAGCGAAAAAAAAAGATAAAGGCTTGTGTTACAAAACTGTATAATTTAATGTTTTTGTAAGGGTATAATTTAATTTAATGTTAAGCAAGTATACTCAAGTTTATAGGGAAAACTTACACTGGAGTTTGCGTGTTAATTAGCACTGTTCGAGAAGTGGATTAGCGTGTGATTCATCACCTTACAAAGACCAATTCGCGGTTGCTACGCTGCGCTTAATTTAAAGCTGATGTGAGTAAGCAACTACGAAAAATCTCATACCCGGTTTTGCCCAATATAGTTTATCAAATTATATTATCCAATAGTTTTAATCCTTCTACATTTCTTCTCTCATTTATATTTTCCTTATCTAACTATTATGATGTCTTCTGTCATTTAGAACACAACGATTTCTTTTGAAATGTGGTTTATGAAAAGCATCTAGCGACATGATCCGCTGCAATGACAAATGAAGCCTAACGGTGCATGCTACCCATTAATTAATCATGGATTCGTATTTATCTGGTATTATTCTTCTCTTTGGTCAAAAACAAATAGTAACTCCACGTCCTCTCGTTGTCACATGTGAAGATCTCCTTTTGAAGTTTTTGAGTTGAAAATTTCAGATTTGAAATTTGCAGAGTTGAAATTTCGCGTAGTTAATCCTTTTAGTTGAAATTTTTCGATTGGAAAATTTTTTCGAGTTGAAACTTCCCTTTTAAAAATTCAAGGTTAAAGTCTTTTGATTTGAAAATTTTGTGTTAGGGAGAAGAAGTGATTAGGAAAGTTGGAAGGAGGAAAGGTGGATGTGGTTAAAGAAGATAGCATATGGCGTCATAAAAGAGTGTTTTTAAATATTTTAATTTAAAGGCAACCTTAAACTAGTTCCACACGAAACAAATGCCATTTTTTCCAATCGCATGGCGATGTGATTGGTATCCTTTGTTAGAGGATGGTGGTTGTGTTGTATGATCAATCACACATAAACGAAAAGTAGATAAATAAGAACATAAGATGTAGTTCTAACTATCTCTCTTTATCAATGTTTTGACTTTTCGACGTGGTATGAACAATAAAAACCTCTATCCTCCCCTTAGGGCATGTACAATGGTATAGATGGTAGCTGTCTATAATGTAGCTCCACATCATCTACAGACAGCACTAAAAATAATTCATACAATTGATCGTCTATAGAGTTGTCTGTAGTGGTCTCTCATTCAATTAACAGACTGTCTATACAATGGTACAAAAAATGTAAAGCTGTCTATTAAATAGTAGACAACAGTCTTCTCTCTCCTTCTTCTCTCTCCTCCACATCATTTAAAATCCTACGTGTCATCTCTTATAGACAGCTAAATATAACCATTGTACATGCCCTAAATGTAGGAAGACGAGGTGCTCTTTCATAGTTTAATATGGTGTTTTTTTCGAAATTGAGTTTTTTTTTCCTGGAAAAAATATGGCCCGAACTTGGGAACACGTTTTTTGCTGGGTTTCGCTAGGGCAAAGGGATTCCAGTTTTTTTGGGCACAAAAGGGACGTGGACGTAAGTTATAGTGTTTTCGGGAGCCTTCTAACGAAAAAAGCAAAATGCAGGATATGGATGTAATTTTCAAAATTTCAGTCAGCCTTGACAAAAAAAAATAGCGAAACGTGGGGGCTATTTTCGCAAAAAAGGACCTCAATGAGATCTTTTTGAAATTCCGGGGTCTTCTTGCAAAAAGACCCCGCTTCCATGTGGCGGCGCCACACTCCCAAGCCACATGTCAGCCGAGCAAAAATTGTGCCAAGGTGTGGGCGCGAGCGCGAGCGGGAGTCGAAGCCACAACCGGTGGACTGGGGGGTGAGGCGTGCTACCGCTGCACCACGCGTGTGTGGCAGTTGAATGACGGCGTCATAATATTTAAAGCGTACCAATGGTGGAATAAAATCAAGCGACATGGTCGGCTCCAAAGCGAATACGCCAGCGAAAAATTACGTGGATACGCTGAGCGACCGAGAAAACTTCGAGGTTTAATATACTGAGTACACCAGATTAAACTCTTGGTGGGCCAAAGTCTCTAAAGTGGCGTTTGGTTGAGTGGATGAGAGTGGATAGGATATGGCCATCCCTGAATTTGATGTCATCCAATTGTTTGAATGAGTGAATGGATATGATAGGGTCATCCAGTTTTTTAGAATATTTTCTTAAGGTGCTGGATAGAGCTATCCCAAAAAAAAGCCGAACGGGCTTATCCAATTTGATGCATGAAGAGGTGAACTCGTTCAAAAAAAAATTCAAATTTCGCCAAAGTGTACTCGATCAAATTGAAATTTTGAGCAAAGTATCATCAAAAATTGAAATTTAAATTTGGTCAAAATTTATCAAAAAAAATCAAATTTTGTTTGAAAATTCAATTTTTGATGATATTTTGTCTACAAATTCAAATTTTGTTCAAAAATTCAAAATTCAGTCAAAATTTATCCATAAATTTAAATTGCAGTCAAAATTTGTCCAAAAGTTCAAATTTTATCTGAAAATTCAAATTTTGGTTAAATTTTGTCCAAAAATATCAAACCGAAATTTGAAACATTGATTACAAGTAGTCCATCCATCTAACCAAATAAAAATTGGCTCATCCTAAAATTCATTTTTTGATGATATTTTGTCTTCGAATTCAAATTTTGTTCAAAAATTCAAAATTTAGTCAAAATTTTGACCAAAAATTTAAATTGCAGTCAAATTTTATCCAAAAGTTCAGATTTTATTTGAAAAATCAAATTTTAGTTAAATTTCGTCCAAAAATCTCAAATCGTAATTTGAAACCTTGATTACAAGTAGTCCATCCATCTAACCAAACAAAATTTGGCTTATTCCATACATCCTCATCCATCCAATCAAACAAAAAATTAGCTCATCCCTATCCACCAACCAAAATGTCATCTAGATAGCTTCACCCTATCTAGATGACCATATCCTATTCAACCTCGTTCAGTCAACCAAACGCACTCTAATATTCGCGGTAGATTTTCTTCGACACCTTGACATTTCTCCTCCTCCTCTTCTCTCAAACGTGTTTTCATTTTCTGGCTCGCAGCTGTTACGGGCCTTTCGATTTCGATCCGACGGGTACCCCCACTCACTCCGAGGTTTCGCGATCTCATCTCCCTAAGAGCAAGTACAATAAGACCATATCAGCGGGCTCTAATCTTGTACATGTCAGCTTTGGTCTATGTGGCAGAGTGAGAAAAGAGGAGAAGAAGATAGTTGGCTCTTATTTAGTAGCCAGCTTTGCACGGATGCATAGGTAAATCATTTATGTATAAGAGAGAAGAGATAGTTATTACACAACATCAAGAGATAGTTATTACACAACATTTAGAAACAACTTTTAGAGATAATTATTGTATAAACTGGCTTTTACTCCCTCCGTTTCTTTTTATAAGGCGTATTTGGTTTCGTTAGGACAAGGCTTTGACCAACAATTATTCTATTAGCATATAATTTTTATGACACAAAATTGATATTAGCAGATTTGTATTCAAAAGTACTTATATATAATTATGATTTTGTATTGCATAAATGATATATTAATGAAGTAATCGTTGGTCAAAGTCTTGTCCTAACGAAACCAAATACGCCTTATAAAAAGAAACGGAGGGAGTAGCTTACTATTAGTCAATAGTGGGCTTTACTATTGTACTTGCTCTAAACCACTCTCCCTGATCAGTGATGATATGGTCTTATCGTATCGTTATCCACTAAACAGCAACTACTCCAACTTGTACGGTCCTGCTTCACCACTTCTTAACTGCAAGAATCGTTTCTTCATTCAGAACTCTATCGTTGTTAATGGCATCCTTATCTGTTTTAGATTAGTATTTAATCGGATAAATCTGATGATTGTGTAGCCTCTCTCTCCTACAAGGACGCGCCGTGGTAAAGAGAGAGAAGGGGCTCTCGAGGTCGCGTGAATAGCATGCCGCCATCAACCCAAAGCACGAGGTCTTGTCGGTAGCTTTTTTTTTTAATAAGTATTTTTTAGTTGGACTGCATGATTGAAAGGTTCGGATGAAAAGGTTGAGTGTTTAGCAGTTAGGTTTTCAGACGTGAGAGGTGTAGATCAAGAATAAGTTGAAAGAGGTGAGGGTTTAATATTTTATACTTGTTAGGACTTAGGAGGGTGTTAACACCAAGATTTAGCGCACGTAGCCGATTAGGTAGATACAACTGACTTGGCAGTTGTTGATTTGAAGAATGAGATTAAATATGGATAGTGCCAATATCATTTCAAGTAAAAGATTATTATTTTTTGGATTTTGGCGATGAATCATGTTTTGAGTTGGAGAAGGATAGATCGGTCTAGACATTATAAAAGAGGGCGACGGGCAATACAGAAAGACATCCAACGGTCAATCAACTTGCTCTACTTTTATTTACTTTTCGTCAACAAGGAGTAGCTTCGTAGATTTGTAATCTTTCCTCTGTAATTCGTCTTGATGAATAAAATTACCCATCCCCGATTTTGATCATGATCGATTTACATTATCCAGATTTGCTTTTCCCTCCAATCTTGTTACGCATCGCTTTTTTTTGGAAAAAATCTACATTTATCAACTATCTACTCAGCTCAATCAGGCTGCTTAGATTTATCGTTACTTGCGGTATAATTGGATTGGATAGCTGTTTAGATCGGATTATTATTGAAAACATTAATCAGGTGAGATAGTCGTTTAGATTAATATTTTTCTTACCGATTGTAGGATCAAATTGGCTGACACGTTTGCACCTAAATTAGACCTAGTGTTTTCATGTGCTAGTACCGATAAATTCATCATCATATTTTTCGACGTTAAGGGAGGGGGTAATTTCTTTAACTCTAGTGGTAAAGTCAGAACCTCAACCCACCAAAAATATGAAAAACTACTCCAGATCAGCTTTGAGTTTTTAGCATCGTCACGTGAAACTCGTAGTCTATTGCCTTCTCATGAGTTTAGTTCCCTCCTCCAGTGGTGGGCGTCAATGGGGTTAGCTTGTACCTAGTTTTTGTATTTACCAACAAACATAATTAACATATAAACCCGTTTGGCTTGATTAGGCGTTAGTTGGGTTCATATAATAGAGAGAAACAAATCCAGGAAGGTTAATCATGGTAGGTTAGTTTATTCCACCGTATGACGGGTTAGTTTAACATTTGGTTACGAGGGTTGAATGGCTTTGTCCGAGTTAAATTAGCTCTACCTAACGTGAGGTAGGCTTTTGGTAGTAGTTTAATGTCAACTAGAAGAGTAAGCGCGGCGCGTGTCGCGCGTGAACGGAAAACAGAAAAATATTAGAAGCTGAGTTAGGGGAAAGGCATAGAGATAGAGATGCACATTTATTTCCGTTCATAAAAATATTTTTTTTCACGGGAAACGGAGAAAGGACCTGAACCTATTCGCTATAAGTTTGGACTTCATCGCTACCCGAAAAATTAGAAAATGGCTCGCTCGCGATTCGCATTTAACGGGAGCCTCTTTTCGTAAAGTAACGAACCGGTGACCTAAACGCAAACAAGAAAATTTTTCTTCCCCTCACAAAATATCGCGAAGGACCTATTCGTAAATTTGCAGGGACCTATACGTAATTTGAAGAAATAGAGGGACTTTTTTGTAAAACTGGCGGGCTCTTTTGCAAAACAGCCGGCTGGACACGTGGGCACCCGGACGTTTGAGGGAAGCTCCCGAAAGTGTTTTATGGAGTATTTTGGTACCATTTAAGGATAGTAAAAATGTCTTATTAAATGACCATTAAAATCTTCTACCTTTTGATGTCTCCACTTTCTAAACTTTTAATACCTCTTAGTATTAGTTCGATGTATAATTTGATATATCTCAAAGATAATAAAAAATCTCTAAAATTAAACCCTGTTGTTCTTTAGTGAGTTAAACTCTACCCCACCTCCTAACCTCGAACCAACTTCATATCGTGGCGGCTTGTAAGTTCCAGATATTTTTTTTGCTATTCTTGATACATGAACTATTGACAACCTCTATCTTAGAGTTAAAATAGAAAAAAAAATACTAGAAGTCAACAATTCGTATAGGTTCTCTAACTAGCTAGATTTTAAAGGTACATGAGTTCATCTTCATCTATGATACAATCAATCGCTAATCAAGGCTCCCAACAACAGGCTGGATCCAAATGCAAACCAAGGAGATTTGAGAATAGAGTCTACAAAATCGTAAAGATCAAAACTCAAAAGGCAAACTTCTACTGTATATGCTTGTTCAATTCCTCCACCAACCAAGAGACCTTAATCATATAGCAGATACCCTAGCAAAAAGGAGTTGCTCGATCGGACTATCACTAATAATTGTATTACCTGGTGTGTTAATCAGTCTCATGACACGGACTGCCCTCAAAAGTTTGTCCGATTAACCGTTTATGAATGAATTCCCTGCCCTATAGGAATTGCTAATTTGGTAAGGACATCCTCTCGTTATGTAATTGGCATCATCTTCCTTTTCCCCCAATTCCCTTTCCCCTCAAAAGTTCTCTTTGGCGTCATGCACTTCATCCCTCTTAATTTCCTCGACCAACTCCTTTCCCCTCAAACTCAAATTAGATTTTTTTTTTCAAAATTTTCTCTAAGTAATTGAATAATAAGTATTTTTTAACCACCTTCGAAAGTTTTTGGATCGAAACTTTTCAAATTGAATTTTTTTCGATTGAAACTTTTCGAATAGAACATTTTTTTTATAAATTTTAGGAATTGAAACTTTTTTGTTTGAAGATTTTCAACTTGAAACTTTCTAATTTGAGATTTTTTTATTTAATATTTTTTGAGTTGAAACTTTATAATTTGAAATTTTCCGATTCGAGACTTTCTAAGTTGAAACTTTTCGAGTTGAAAATTTTCGTGTTGAAAATTTTGAGCTGAATTTTTTTTTGACATGAAACTTCGTATTTAAAATTTTTAAAATTAGAATTTTCAAATTTCAAATTTTTTATGTTAGAGAGGAAGGTAGGTGGGGAAGTGAGTTAGGGAAGAGGAGTGGAGGAAGGTGGAAGCGGATGGAGAAGATAATATATGTTGTCCTACGAGTGTGTCAATAGTTTTTTCAGTTTGAGGGTAACCTCTGTTAGACAACCTCGCTATCGAATAGTCCGGGGTTGCCTAATAGATCTAAACTGGAGAACAGAAAGAGAGGGCGAGAGAGAGACACAATATGAGGAGGAACTGCTCTGCTTTATTATTCTGATTGCTTCTATACAATGGGGTGACCCCCTGCCTCCTATATATAGCGGTTCTGCTTAGAGATAAGGAAGAGTCCATATTGGATACGAATCCGTTTCCTAACACTCCCCCTTGGACTCTTCACTGCGAGATGCATATGTCTCATTAAAACTCCATAAAAACCCAGTGGGAAAAATAATTGGAGAAAGAGTACATAGCATACGCTTGCTGTGTTGCACAGATTGCCTCATCAAAAACCTTATGTAAGAAAACTTCAACGAAAAACTTACTTAAGGAAAAGAGTACAATCCACCCAAACTTCAATGTTAATCTTCAAGATTTACGTTGGGTACTCAAACTTCATGTTTGAGATTTATGTAGGAGTATGTGAAAATTCTCCCCCTGAAATCTGCACTTCTCTAAGCCTCAACATCCCGATTCCTCTAACACATCTTTCAAAGGAAGATGCCGGGAGTGACTTAGTGAATAAATCTGCGAGATTTTCACACGACTTAGTATGCAGTATCTTTATCTCGTTCATCTTATGCATTTCATGAGCATAAAAGAACTTGGGGTTGATATGCTTTGTAAGGTTACTCTTCACATATCCCATTTGTACTTGTGCAACACAAGCCGCATTATCTTCATAGATAATAGTGGGGGTTTGTTCCATGTTCAGACCACATGACTTCTGGATGTGGTGAACCATTCTTCGAAGCCATGCACATTCCCGAGAGGCTTCATACAATGCAATGATTTCTGAGTGGTTAGTCGATGTCGAGACAAGAGTCTGCTTAGACGACTTCCAAGAAATTGCTTTGTTCCACCGCAAAGGAAAACATACCTGGTTGTGACTTGCGGTATGCGGGTCTCGATAGGTACTCAAAGATCGGGCGTAGCCAACTAAATTCAATTCATTGTTTCTTCTGTAAAACAAGCCGAGGTCTTTGCTTCCTTGAAGGTAACGGAAGATGTCCTTCACCCCTTTCCAATGCCTTTTGGTGGGTTCTGCAGCATGCAGTGCTAGCAAATTCACGTGAACGCAATGTCCGCCTAGTGCTATTCGCAAGGTACATGAGCGCTCCAATTGCACTCAAGTATGGGAATTCCGCTCCCAGGACTTCTTCCCTCTTCTTTAGGCCTGTCGGGTCTAGGTGCGCTTGGAGTGACCTTCAGCCATTGGGGTCTTTGCGGGGTATGCCTTTTCAAAGCCAAATCTCTTCAACACTTTCTGCGTGTAGGATACTTGGTGTACCAAGATTCCGCCTTGGACATGTTCAAGCTGCAAGCCTAAACAGTAACTTGGTTTTACCCAAGTCTTTCATTTCAAACTCAGATTTCAAGTATGTGCATGCTTCTTCAATTTCCTCATCCGTCCCAATGATGTTCAAGTCATCTACATAGACGGAGATTATACAAAATCCATTCGTGGATCGTTGTATAAATACACATGGACAATCTTCATTTGCTCGTGTAGCCTTTCTTGCAGAGAAAGTCACTCAAACGATTGTACCACATTCTTCCTCGATCGTTTTAGCCCATACAGTTGATTTCTTCAATTTCACCTTTGTATAGGTTTACATTTGCTCTGCCTTGGTTCGGGATAGGGATACCTTCCTGCATTTTCATGTATATCTCGAATCCAAGTTTCCATACAAATATGCTGTGACAACATCCATTAGCTTCATTTTCAACTTCAAGTTGATCGCCATTGAGATCAAGTATCTAAAGGTAATTCCACCCATGACCGGAGAATAGGTTTCTTCATAATCAACCCGGTGACGTTGAGTGAAACCTTGAGCGACAAGCCTTGCCTTGTACCTTACAACTTCATTGTTTTCGTTTCTCTTGCGAACAAAAACCCATTTGTGTCCCTACGGGGTTTATATGGGGAGGCGTGGCGTACACAGGCCCAAACACCTCTCTTTTGTTCAGAGAGACTAACTCATGCGGTGATTGCCTTCTTCCAATCTTCCCAATCGAGCCTTTTCTTTGATTCTGCGAGAGATGCGGTCTCGGGATGATGTTTAATGATCGTTGAAATCTTCTTTGGAAAGTTTGCATCTACTTTTGCTGTTGGTCTTTTCATTGATTCTCCCGTTATTACAAAGTTTATGGCCATTTCATCATGGGGTGCTGTGTGCACTTCTACTTGCTCTTCATTGCTATTTCCCATTCCAGGAGCAAGTTCCTTTAGTTTTTCTCCGCCAATGTGTGCGCACACATTATTTTCGGGCGGCTTCTTCCAATGGAAGGTTCAGATCTGGAATTGCCTTTTCCACAAGCTTCTTTCCAAAGGCTGTGTCTCAACTGGCTCCCCTTCTTGCTTTGGGGCACTTTTGTGATTGGCCGTGGTAAGTCCTCTCGCCGCTTTTCCTGCACGCGTCTCCGGGTACTTTGGGTTTGAGAAGCCAGATCTCCTGTTCTTTTTCTTTGAGGCCTCTGAACAGGATGAGGGATACCTTCTGCTTTCTTAGGTATTTCCACCCTCTCTGGTGCATTTCTTGCGGGTACATGCGACTTAACCACGCTCTTCAGATCACAAAAATGATCAGGCAGTTCATTTGCTAAATTCTGCAAATCAATTATCTTCTGGACTTCTTGATTTGCTTCATTAGTGCGAGGGTCATGTGCGGGGATCCCAGTGGAATGCCATTTTATTTCCCGGCATTTTTCATCCAATGGTTGATTCTTCCCTAATGACGGAAACGGTCCTCGGCTAAAGATAACATCGGCCAGAATCGGATGTATGCAAGTCTCGATCATGGGTTCCAAATACTGATTATGGATGCACTCTCATAACCAACGATATCCTGAGGCTTGCGGAGAGGGCCCATTGCAGTCCGCTGTGGGGTGGTATAGGTACATATACCATACAACCAAAATTTCTAAGATGGGAAATCTTCGGGATGACCCCTTGCACTAGTTGCATAGGTGAATGGATGTTGTAGGCCGATGGTCTATAATTGATAAGTGCTGCTGCGTGCAGGACTGCGTGTCCCCAACAAGTGTTGGGCAAGTTACAACTCTGCAAGAGCGGTCTGGCAATGAACTTAATCCTCTTTATTAGTGCTTCACTAGCCCATTTTGCGTATGGACGCGCGGTACGAGTGCTCAACAGCTTATTCCGTTCTGTGCAATAATCATCAAATGCCTTGGAAGTAAATTCGCGGCATTGTCCATTCGAATGGACTTCACGCTGATGATCGTGAAAAGCATTCTTAATTCGATGATCTGCGAGATCGCTTTGCGAATGCATGATTCCTTGTTGACAAAGAAACATGTATGCGACCATTTCGAGGAAGCATCAATGAGCACCATAAAGTATCGAACGGCCCGACAAGGGCTGAATCGGGCCGCAAATATCCCTGAATGCGTCCAGAATGCAGGGATTTCATGTTGCACTTTCATAATAGAGGGTCTAGTTATTAATTTCTAGGTGGGCACATGCATGGCACACAAAATCTTCATGATTCGGGAAATTTTTAACATTGATGCCATGACCTTGTGAGTTATTAACTATATTTCTCTCATCAATCTAAGACCAGGATGACCTAATCTACAATGCCATAAAGAAAATAATTCAGAGCTTCTAAATACAGTCTTTAAAGAAGTATACCTTTGCGTGTGCATTGATTTTCGTGGTAGTACAACCTCTGATTCGTATGAGGGACATTTTTCTAGTACCATCTTTCCATATTCCGCGTGCTTCACAATGCACAAGTGTTCTTTGCCATTTTCTTCATTGGTTTCTACGTGAAACCCATTGGCGCGGATATCCTTGAAACTTAAGAGAGTGCGAGTTGATTCAGTGGTACAAGAGGGCTTCTTCAATTACCAAAGTTGTACCCATTGGCAATATAATTGTGGCTCTTCCCGAGCCTATTATATGCATATCGCTTCCTCGCGATAGTCGTAATCCTTCCAGCGTTCTTCGTGATCGTGCGGAAGTATTTCACTCTCTTAAGATGGTATTTGTTGTGCCACTATCAACAATGCATATTTCCTCCATTGGGCGCTACAAGATTTCTAGATGAAAAGAAAAATAATTCTAATCATAAAGTGGCTAAGTAATTCAAAAATTGCTTGTAAAGAAAGAATCTTGGAATAAAGAATAAATTGCAATTCTATTCATGAGAAAAGTATGCTCTTCGAGAGCTTACTATTCATTATGCAATCTGATGTCTATGTGAGATAATTCTGACAATTCATGTCAGTTCTTCAAAAACTCACGTTAGATAATGCCACACCTTTGCACATTCATAAGGTTCTTCCATTAGATTACTACGTGCAATCTAATAGGAAATGGCTGCTAGATTCAATAAAATGCATAATTGAATTCTCATGAGTTTCCAGCAGACTAAAAGAAAGCAATAATATCAAGATTCATATATACAAAGATAAATGCAAAATTCATAAGTACAAGATTCATAAGTACGGAATTCATAAATGCAAAATTCATAAGTGCGAGATTCATAAATGCAGGATTCATCAATACAGTATTCATAACTGCAAAATTCATATATACACAGATTCATAAATATTCAGAATAAACAATAATTGCACAATTCATAAAATCATAAATGCGGAAATAAATTCTCAGAAATTTCCGAATTTTTCTTAGTATTTGGCAATTTTCTGTTAATTATACAGCAATTTTCCAGCATCCCTTGATAACAGAAAAAAAAAAATTGCAACATGAATTAAACATGGCATAAGTCTAATTACAACTTATATAATTCTTGTTGGCTGGGAACAAAAACAGGTAATGAATATCTCTGTCAATTTGACTCTTGGCCAGGTCAACCTGCCCCTAGGGCTCACATGAGGGAGGGAGCACTTCCCGTTTCCGGGTGCCAATTAAAGAACCAAGCCTCATGTGTGTTTTCCTAGACACCAATTGTCTCATATCTGTTTATTCATTACCAAAATCAAATCCCAACCACTCATGTTCTCATTTTATGCCATATGAAATATTCTGGAATTTTCCTAGCAGTTTTCATAATTTCTGCTAATTTCCAAGCAATTTTCAGAATTACTTTACAACAGGAATTTGAATTTCATCAAATATCAACATGACATAATGCTAAGGAAAATTAAAACCAGATCCAAGGCATGAACAAGATGTCATCATAATTTTCTAGCAAATTTCACAATTTTCTGTTAATATATGAGCAATTTTCAAAATTACTTATGCAACAGAAAAAATTAATTCACCACATATAAAACATGGATAAAGAGCTAGAAAATAAACCCAGGATATGTAGCTTCCAATATGTCCTAAATAATAAATTATTATTTTTTCGGAAGTCCACATAACTAGAAAACTTATTTTCTAATTTAAACCATGATTTTCTAGAATTATTAAAACAGAGGGGCGAAATCGTAATTTTCATTTTTTTTTTCGTTGGGCCGGCCCACTAAGCCGCAGGGATAGGAACCGGCGGCTAGGGTTGAAAACCCTAGCCGCCATCGCATCTACTGGGCCGCGACGCACGCGTAAGGCGGCGGCGTCTTGAGGCAGATCATGAGGCCAAAGCCGGGTGCAGGCGGTCTTGATCCGGGTGGACGCGCAAAGAACGCGCGGCGGTTGGTGGCTTCAGTCGTTAGCGGCCGGAAACGCAGCGCGAGCGCTGAGAGCCTACGGGGCCGCACGCCAACAACACTTGATGAGGTAGCAAAGAAAGGTCACCAGTGGCACGCAAATCAATACCCTTATTGGCTAGAGCAACACCAACAAAGAAACAAATCAAGATTAACCATAGTCTCACAATCCTTTTACTAAAGTTCGATCAACCGCAATAATCGAATAATTAGAAGGATCAACAATTGTTTGTACCAACTGGGTTGTTACCGAGAAAAGAGTTAACATCAAAATTTTCGACATGAGCAATATTCCTAGTATTATCGATACTATTATCAACCGAGACATGGACCACATCGAGGATTCTACCGCGAGCGCGACGGACGCCGGCAGGACTCTGCAGGTCAGTGCGGCTTCATCGCGTACGCGCAAGTCGGCTTCTGGCCGTCGGCCAATTCATGCTCAGCATGCGAATGCAAGGCTAGCATGCATGCAAGCATGCAAAGCCACATGCAAAACTAGTACGCACACCGATCGGCAAGGAGCAAAGCCACATGCACGCCTCGATCCGCAAGGGTAAAGCCACATGCTAGGAGGCGGCGGCGCTACGCCGGCCGCCAAGTCTCCTATTTTTATTTTTGATAAGATGATGAATAGTAATAGATCTCGGTATCTAACATTAGATTACATCAATACATCTAAGCGAAACAATCGCAGGATTTTTCGACTTTACTTTCTTGATACCGTAGTGTTGGCTATCGCAGAGGATAGAGTCGCCAGACTTTTTCCGGCAATCCGAGCGGATGCCGGCGTGGTGACGAAGTTGATTGCAGATCGGATCGGGCGATCAATCGCCGGTAGTAGACGCTCGTCGCCGCCGATGATCCTTCGCTTCTTCTCTTTTTCTCACCTTTCAATCTTTCTCGGTAGAGCTTCAGGTCGATAACGTGTTAGACAACCTCGCCATCGAATAGTCCGGGTTGCCTAATAGATCTAAACCGAGAACAGTAAAGAGAGGGCGAGAGAGAGACACAATATGAGGAGGAACTGCTCTGCTTTATTATTCTGATTGCTTCTATACAATGGGGTGACCCCCTGCCTCCTATATATAGCGGTTCTGCTTAGAGATAAGGAAGAGTCCATATTGGATACGAATCCGTTTCCTAACAACCTCAAGCTAATCGCACCTTTTTCTAAAAAGAGAAATTAGTTTATTACCACCATAAATACGTATAAATGGGGAAATGTAATCGAATGCAACAAAAGCCAGCGGGACATCTGTCAGTGACATATTGATAGTGTTTTTCCACCCAAGTGCCCAAGTGATGTTTGCTATACGCTACCAAGCAATTTGCCCCTTTCTAAAACGGAGCGGTAATTCCAGCGCGAAACAGCCTTTCCAAACACGTTCAAAGACAGCATGGCAGAGTAAGACTATCTCCAACAATTTTTCTTTATTCCATTGTCTTTCCTATTTTCTTTCCCATATTCATTCCCTTTATTTTCTACCATCTCAATGAATTTGTGAAGGGAATGGAGAGAGAATCCCTTTGTAAACAGATTCTCTCTCCATTTCCTGTTTGACGGGAATCCATTGGAGCACTTGGGATCTGTTCCCGAAGGGATTTAGAGGCCGAAGAGAATCTGAGGCCTGCGCTATACTGTAGTACTGAGTTGGAGCCTGGCCAAATACTTAATTTCAAGTTGAGCATGCATGCTTCGTATCAATCGTTTCATTCATGTGGTACCAATCAAATCATTAATTTCAAGTTGAACATGTTGTGTTGTGTTCGATTGATCAATGGTTCTTTACTGTTCACTGTTTACACATATCTTCATCACGATATTTTTTTTTTATAATCACGTGATCACGTGGAGTAGTTTTTTTTTTTAATTTAATTACACGACAATGGGCTTGTTTTGATTCGTTGTCAGCAACTCGGTTGTGTGGACGTTTTTATTCGCATTGTTGCCTTAATTTAATTATGGATTGATTGGTATGGAGTATATATATCAATCCTGGCAAATCTTCCTGTCGACATCCATTTGCTCTTGATCCCATCTGATGTTTTTGCAGTAGTTTATTACTTGTTATAATGTCAGAGTAGGCCACACGAGGAAGACGTTTGAGTTGATTGGATTTCCTTATGATTTGATCAGTCAGTGCTTTGTCACTAGTCCCTCTGTCCGGCAATATAAATCCAACCCCACCGCAAACAAGTACACACCAAAGAGATGATAAATACAAGAAGAAATTAATATTATTAGAACATGCATACTCTTGTTAAATGCCAAACTATACCTGCTCATCCACTTTGTCAGCATTAAAAGAGAGATGTGGTGAAAATATTTCAACACCTAGATCCGGCTCCACCTAAACTTTTTTGGTTCACCCCAACATTACCCATTTGTCCGACGGTTGCTAAGCAATTTTGGGATACCAAACGGACGTCCCCAGATGGCAATCTTAAAGTGGCCGATTTACCCTCTTTTGCGATCAGTTTCGCTACGGCACCCGTTGAGCTTGGCTTTCAACTCGGTGCAACCCAAGGGCCGTGACTTTGAAGAGGCAATGTGTGAACCCAAGTGGTATCAGGGTATATACTTAAATTTAGCACTGTTCTTTGTCAATGTGCTGCCTACGAAACCGTCCAGGAGGATAAAACCATCGGACAAGTCATGAGTAGCCTGCCTGACTTCTATCCTTCCTGGACTTGGGCCTGCTGCACTAGCCAGCAGCTAGCCAGGTGGAAACTGGAGAGCAGCAGAAACTAGAAAAATATCTGTCTCCTATTGACCTCCCTCGCTGTAGCAGCCGTACGCGCGCGTGGCGAGGTACATGATCGAGTGCGTGCTGCGTATGCGGCATGAAGTGACTGACCACGGGGTGTCGCCGCAAGCGAGCGGCTGGAGCCGTGGGAGTGAGTGGCTGGGTAAGCTAGGATGGATCAGCGAAACGATAAAGCCAGTAGCTTCGCCCTTGGTGCCATCTACTTGTCGGGCATCTTCTTCGATCTGCAGTTCTGCACACAGAGTGATCCTCTCTTCCCTCTGCAGGTGTCCCTTTCCTACCAACGCATCTTTAGATGCGCTCTGCATCGGCTTCACACCTCGACGTCGATCGATCTCTTATAAAATCACCCGCTCAGCGTCATCGATCATCGCTTCCCAATTCGCTTTTCGCAACCGTGATGCGGGACGTGTGACGCCAATCTGCACGGTGCTATATAGATCGCGGTATATAGCACCGTTGCATAGAATTTGTTTTCATTTTGTTTACCAAGGAAGGAGGTTTCAGTATGTAGCTGGCCGGTTATTACTTCATGTGGTTCGATCCATCATGGCCAGTTTCTTCTCCTCCTTTTTAATCCTCTCTTCATTTCATTATCATACAAGTCTCTCATGTGTACTATATATACGTGCCGTGCGTAGAGACCTGGGAAATTGTCAGGGAGATGGGTTTTCTTTGGACTAATTGGGCCTAACCCAAGTCGCAGAACCGAGTTTCCCTGGAGTATGTACGTCGCCGACGAGGGCAAATGGAAATCCATAAGCCCAACTCCATGTTAGGCCATATTTGTCCTACAGTACAAGTGCTCATTTTCTATTTAAAAAAACAAAAAATCAGATAATAATTGATTATTTACCGTAAAGTAAATATATATATATATATATTACCACGTTATGTTATCATTGGAAAATCTCCCAAAATCCATCTGAGGAAGCCGAGGAGTGGGAAAACTAAACACAGCTCGCCCGGCGATCCACAGTACAATTCTACACTTGAACGGGCTAACCAAAGATGGCCGCAGCCGAAGAATACGACGCCGCGGCTGCGCTGGCCGAATTCCACGAGTCCCGCGCCGGCGTCCGCGGACTCGTCGAGTCCGGCGTCGCCGCCGTGCCGCCTCTCTTCCTCGCGCGCAGCACACCCTCCCCACCGCCTCCAGAGGCTACATTCGCCATCCCAACCGTTGACCTCTCTCTCCCGCGCTCAGCGACCGTCCCGCTCGTCCGCGCCGCCGCTCGTTCTTGCGGATTCTTCTATGTCGCCAACCACGGCGTCCCGGCCGGCACCGTGGACTCCGCTGTCGCCGCCGTCCGTGCCTTCCACGAGCTGCCCCGCGCCGCCCGCTCGGCGTTCTACTTCCTCGAACCCGTCGGAGGCGTTACCTACTCCACCATCCCCAACCCGCCGCACCAGGCTGACCAGCCCGCCGCCGCTCCTCTCCTCCCCTGGCGCGACTCGCTCCGAGTACGCTTCGGCCCGACAGATCCCGACCTTGGGCACATCCCCGCAGCTTGCCGGGACGCGCTGCTGGAGTACCAGAGGCTCATGGCGGGGTTCGGGAAGGAGATGACCGGGCTTCTGTCGGTGGCGCTCGGCGTCGGGGCGGAGCGGCTGGAGCGGGCGATGCAGGTGGAGGGGTGGCTGATGGCGTGCCACTACTACCCGCCGTGCCCCGAGCCGGCGCGGGTGCTGGGCGGCCTGGAGCACACCGACCCCAGCGTGTTCACGGTGCTGGCGCAGGACGGCGTAGGCGGGCTGCAGGTTCGGCCCGGCGACGGAGGGTGGGTGGACGTGCCTCCGGTGCCCGGCGCGCTTCTGGTCAACATCGGGGACGTGCTCAAGGTACTCACAGTGGTGTTTGCCTGTCAATTATGTTAGGTTTTTTTTAACCCTGCAAGTCAAAAGTACGATTAATTATTAATTAGATAAGTGAAACTAAGAATTTTTTAACTATTCTAGCTCGTTATATTTTTTTACTATTCTAGCCCGGCCATGTTCAGATTGTTCACCTGAAAATAATATCTTTAGATTTACTGTAAAAATAATTTCATTACTCTTGCAGTTTCTTTTACATAGTGACCACTCAAGCTATATGTTAGAGACCGTGCTATTTGTAACTTTAACTATCTTGTTAGTGTCTGTTTGGATCCATTAACAGCTAATAGTTAGTTAGCTAAAAGTTCTTAATTAATTTTAGTTGGAGGGTGTTTGAATCCACAAGCTAATATGTGGCTAATAGATGATATTACCTAGCTTATAGTTAGCTAATCTATTAGCTGGGGGTGTTTGGATCCACTCCAGCTAATTTTTAGCAGCTAACTATTAGTTGCATAGATCCAAACAGACCCTTAGTATAAAAAGTAACCACTCAAGCTATATATCAGCGACCGTGGTAATGTTCAAAACATTCGTATATTCTTCTTGCATGTAAAAGTATCTAGCCGTTCTTAAGAAGACTAAGGCCATGTTTGGATGGGCTAAAACTAATAGTTAGCTGGCTAATAGCTAGAGCTAATTGTTAGTCAGCTAATAATTAGCCCATCTAAAATTAGCTTAGGGCTGTTTGGATACATGGATAATTATTGAACTAATTTCTCAAAAAAGTCATTTCTACCCCTGTTTTGGATGATGGTCACTGCCATAGGCGCGCTTTTTTTTTGAGTGTTGGACTCTTGTTCCCAGGGCTGCCGCTATACATGGTCACTGCCATAGAGTGCTCATTGCCATGGACGCACTGCTTTTTCGTGTATTGGACTAATTCCCAGGGCAGCCGCTATACATGACACGAGAATGCTCACTGCCATGGACGCACTCTTTTTTTGTGTGTGGACGCTAAATTTCAATGCTCGCAAACAATTTCAGAGCGAGGGTAGTTCTGTCTTTTTGCCGTGTGTTACCTGCTATTAGCCCAAATTAGCTCTCTCCCACCAACTAATGGACTAATTGTTAGCTGAGGGGTTGGCTAAAAATTAGCCCACCTATTAGTCGTCCTGTTTGGATAGACTAGGACTAATTTTTAGTCAGCTAACAATTAGTCGAAGGATCCAAACATGGCCTAATTCGGTGGACCTACTAATTAAAGCGTTGCCACTACTATGTGCTTGTACGCTGATTAACAGGTGGTTTCAAATGATGAATTCAAGAGCGTCGAGCACAGGGTCCTGGTCAAGTCTACTGAAGATGCAAGAGTCTCCATTGCCCTCTTCTTTAACCCTGCCAAGCGCGATGCCTCCGACCTGTTTGGGCCTCTCCCGGAGCTCGTGACGGCGGAAAGGCCCGCACGGTACCGGAGTTTCACCGTGCCGGAGTTCATGAATTCTCGAAGAGAGTTCGGTCATGGAAAGTCGTCGATCGATCGGTTCAGGGCCGCCTTTTGATGATTCGATCAAAAGGCCAGTCAACCCCGAATTATCGGTGATTGGCGTTGAGCAAGCGTGCACTCATCTGCGAAGACGATGCTGGGTTAGTTTCCTTGCCAAGGAAAAGAAGTAAGATTTGCTTATTTGAAATGTGCGATGGTAGAAACCAGAAATTTGGCTCACGGTTGACTCTCATTTTCCTACTCCTTTGTTCCTTCGCTCATTGTTTTGCCAAATTATCTCCTACGACTTGAAACGACTGATTTGATTTCCACTGCACTTGCTGTACTGAGCAAGACGAAGCGTGATCGACTCCCAACACTTGGAGCAAGAGTGGGCAATCGGCTGGCGGATTGGAGTGAGAAGCAGCCATCACAAGCAGGGAGTGAGCTCGTGATTAAATCGGTGGCCGAGGCATTGCCCACCTACGCTATGGGAGTTTTTAAACTTGCTGTGTCACCTTGTGTGGTGATTTCGTGAAGGTGGTGCTGCGGCAGTACGTACTGGTGGGGTGCGGAGGACGGCAAACGGACGACGAGACGCACCGGTGGTGTTCCTGCGAGAAGATGACATGCCTAAGACCCTGTTTGGATGAGTGGTAATTTTTTTGGAAGGTTTTAGAATTTAGTTCAAATTTTGAACTAAAATCTAAAACATTCCAGTGAAATACCCATAATCTAAGCACCCCTAAAATGTCGAGGAGGACTGGGTTTCAGAGATTTAGGGCTTTTCAATCAAGCTCTTTTGGCACGGCAGGCCTGGTGTTTGCTGTTGAGGTGTTGGATAGGGCTTTCCCGGGTAATGTGTTGCCGACATGGCAGGCTCGGAGTTTCAAATTTCGCCGAAATTCGGTTCTTTCGGTGGGTCCTAAAATACACTTATCCCAGTTACATTTCGGTGGGTTCATTTGATTTTTTTTCTCAAAAATCCAAATTTTAGTCGCATTTTGTCAAAAAAAATCAACTTTTTGTTGAGCCGTTTTGTTGGGATCAGACTTTCGAATCCTAACCCTCTGCTGTATAACCGCACTATTCCCGGATCAAGCTAATGCACACAATGAAAACAGTGATGATAACACATCTATATCACGGATCAAATAATATTAAAATTCAAATAAAAGGTACCGACCTTATGGTCAACGATTACAAATAAATAGCCACATGACTTGAATCCAATAAAGTAGTCACCTTTTGCTTCTGCATGCTCTTCTGCGGAAAGTGGGGAATATTGCAAGGGTGAGTACACAATCGTACTCGCAAGCCTTAGAAACTTAATGCATGATAACTATATGCAAGGCTGAACAAATGAAGGTATAAAATGGCTCATTTAGCCTAAAGCAATGTTTAACTTTAAACACCACTGGTAATTTCTCAAAGCATCATTAGACAAATGAAGTTGTAAACATTAAATTTGTTACATCAACTAAACAGATTCCAATCAACTAACTGGATCCAACCGCCAAACCACAACCCGCGAGTTCCATCCGCTCACAGATTCCCATAATATCATTTTCATTTAAAACAAAACCATAAAATCTTAGTGGGTTCATTTGAATTTTTTTCTAAAAAAATCCAAATTTCAGTCGCATTTTGTCAAAAAAAAATTCAACTTTTTTGGTCACCCGTTCCGTCTCGAAATTACACCAAAAATTTCCGAAATAACCGAATTTCGGTGGTTGCCAAAAAAATTTGGCACGGCAAGCCTGGCGCTTGCTGTTGAGCTGTTGGATACGGCTTTCTCGGGCAATGTGTCACCGACGTGGGAGGCTCAGAGTTTCAAATTTCGCTGAAATTAAGTTCTTTCGGTGTGTCCCAAAATACACTTGTCCCGATTACATTTTCATGGATTCATTTGATTTTTTTTTTCAAAAAATCAAAATTTCAGTCGCATTTTGTCAAAAAAGTCAACTTTTTGTTCAACCATTTCCTGTCGAAATTACACCAAACAACCGAATATCGGTGGGTACCAAAATTTTTTTAAATGAAATTCTAAACCCTGGGCGCGGTATGCAGTATGGCGTAGAGCTACTAAAGAAAGGTGTTATATGGCGTATTGGTAATGGTTCTGCCACTCGTATCTTTCGTGACAACTGGATTCCGCGGGAGAGCTCACACTGAAGGTGATCTCACCGCGGCGTCCATCTCGCTCGAAGCTTGTAATTCTGGTATGTTAAAACCTTTTTCGAGGCGGATGTTGATTATATTCCGAAGATCAAGTTGCCTGCTCGTCGGACACAGGATCTGGTGGCGTCGCATTACGGGGCTAACGGGCTGTATACATCTCATGATGCAGAAACCAGGAAATTTGATCTTTTATTATCTGTTTGCGCAAAAAACGTGAAGTATGGCTCCTTGCCTCAAACACACAAGACAAACGCCGGGTTTGAGAGCGTGCCAGTCAATTTGACCTGAAATTGACAAGGTAGCGAAAAACGTGAGTCTAAGCAGCCGATAGCGACAACTATCGACTTGACACCGATCGGCTAAGGGCCGATAAGGAGATAATTAGACTAGCCGATTAAGGCTAATCCGAGGATAAAGGTAGATCGACTTTGAAAGGCGATGCGCAACAAGCAAAGTAGATCGAACCTGGAAACAAGTCGACAAGAACAACAAATTGGCAATGCGCAACTTTTTATTGATCTCGACGGCTTACAGAGGAAAGATTACTACGAAACTAAATAAAAATAAAACTAAGGTGTATTGGTTGGTTGATGTGTTGATTGATTCTCCCTTTCGTCTTATGGCCCGCCCCTTTTATAATGTTTCGGCCGATCCGAGTCATGCATGAATACGGCAACTATATCCGTATCAGCTCGGCCGATCCGAGTCCTGTATGGATACGGCAACTATATCCGTATCAGTTCTTGATCCGATTCCCTTTCTTTGTTGGCAGCGGATTCCTTGTCGTCGCCGGTTTATTATGAAAAATCTCCATATCCAAATTGGGCCGATTTTACCATATATGCCGAATTTTGGTGCAAACATATGCCCTCCATTTTTGAAAGATAACTTGTTGTCTTTCAAAAATCTCATCGGCTTCTATCCATTGTCGGCTTTTGATTGAAATTTTCATCGGTAACTGCCCCATCAATAACGCCGCAATAATCTCGGTGCGCTTTAAATGCGATACCTGTTCCCGCCTGTTCACCTTTTTCACCGCGGTATAAATATGGGGGTCCCCCACGGTCATTTGCACGCTCTCAAGCTCTCGAATCACCGGTCATCGGCTTTCTTCGTCTTCTCTTGTCCTCCTTTGAAACTGGCTGAAATGGACCCTTCGCAGGTATTCATCCCGATTCCTCAAAGTACAGATCAATTTTACCTAGGACCGGTAGGCGCCATGCAAGCCGATACAGTGGTCAATGAAGAGATCCCTAGGCTTCCATTATCAGCTGCTGGATATAATATCTCTGAGTGTGGAAAGAACTTTAGAGCCTGGCCCACGAATCTGAAAGGGTGGAGGTCTTGGTTTATTAGGGTGTCGGCCCAAAAAAGGGTAGAATGGGAGAGGATGGGTATAGCTGAGTCCCTCTCTTTGAGTCTAGCCGATCCCGAGGCTACTGAACCCCTGGTTGCCGCGGCCTGTTATTTTTGGTCGAATTCCTTCAATGCCTTCCTTTTTCCATCCGGCCCGATAGGCCCTACTTTACTCGACGTGGCCCAACTGTGCTGCCTTAGACCAGATGGGGATCAGCTATCGGCTTTCAGTGGGAAACCCCGCTTTAAGTTAATCCAGAAGAAAGGTGAGGGTTGGCACAAGTATATTCAGAACAACAATAAGGTCAACGGTCCGGTATCGGCTAAAGAGCATGTCGCTTTTCTCAACCTTTGGTTAGACCGATACCTGTTCTGCGGAGCTTCCCTTGGCCCTACCCAATCTTTTCAGCTGGTAGCAGAGCGCTTAGTGGAGGGTCATCAGCTTGCCCTTGGCAAGATGTTTCTAGGGGCGGTGTACCAGATGATGTACGTAATCCGTAGCCGACTCTTTTCTGGTTTTGCCAAATTTGTCATTGGCAATATAGGAGGGCCCTTATGGTTTATCCAGACATGGCTCCATTGTATGTTTAGCCGATCTATTCTTTCTGAGCCCTCCGGGAGCCTAACCTTCCCCAAAGAAGATTACCCAGAGCACGAGATTCCCCGATATAGAGCTAGCCGATCCTATGGGGAGAGATTTATCATGTCCTCTGTTGGCGAACTAAAAATGGAGCCAGTCGGCTTGCACAAATACCTTAGTTTCTTTCTCACCCTAGATAGGGCTTCTTTTAGTCAGCAGGACTTCTTTCGCTACACTGATGTGGCCGACTGTCCACACCCTTCATTCCTTCACTTAGATGCCGACAGTTCTTCGATGCCCCAGTCCACCTTGGATTTGTATAGAATTATCAGTTCTCCTTGCATCATTCATGTCGGCTTGAATACCCGTAACCGGACATTTCAGCCATCATACGAATTCTACCATCCATCGGTTTATGCCCGACAACTGGTGACGAGTACCCATGCCATGGGTACCCCCATCAGCCCGGAAGCACGAACGGGCTGACCAATCATGGCGAAGGCCCAGCACCACCAAAAGGTACTTGGGCGCATGGGAGCGAGCCCCGACATGCGAGGCCGACCCGAACGGTCGGGCGGACTCGGTTCCGGCGGTCGGCATGCTCCGCCGCTAATATTGAAGCTCAAGCTCCACTGCGACAGTGCCGGCATAGATGGCCCACGCCAAGGTCGACGCCGCTTTGTGTGCAGCTGCCTCCTGGCGCCTCAGATCGGGTAGGCGGCCCCTTCCCAAGACTGTCAGAAGAGCCACCGAAGGAGTCAACCCCCGTCCCATCGCCTGGCACATCGTAGAGGAGTGCGCCCACTCCCGAGGCCAAGGCAAAGTCAAGCGCCATTAAAGCCGCCGAGGCAGACAGGAGCACCACGCAAGGCGTCATCCGGGCATCATCGCGCAAGACCGCACATCGCGAAGCCACCAACCCTGCCTCGGGATGAGCAGGGGACGGCCGGACAAGACAGGAGCCAGACTCCGAGACACGCGCGCCCCCTTTCTAGTGGATTTCCTAAAACACCCGTGTAACCCGCCTCCTCCGTCTATATAAAGAGAGGCGGGGCCCGAGAGGAAGGGGAGACAGGAAAAAAGGCCCTCTAAGAAGCCACGACTCCCTAGCCAAAGCACGGAGGGGATCGGACAGCCGACCCCCCGCCTCGCTTGTACACCCCTGGTTCATTACCCAAAGATCAATACATTCGCACCGAACGAACTGGAGTAGGGACATTCAGCCCGAACCAGTATACATCATCTGACTCCTTGAGTCGACCATTCGGGGAGAGGGAACGCGCGACCCCATCCGACCATAAATTCGTATTGCCGGTGCACGAAACACCGACAGTTGGCGCGCCAGGTAGGGGCATCTCGCGCGTGTTCACCGACATCCTCATCCTCGGGTTCCCATTTCTCCTCCCTGATGGCCACCTCCCACCGCGATTCGCCGATGTCGAGGGGCTGGATCCGCTTTGGCGCCCTCGATTTCGTCGTCACCGCCGCGGGAGAGCTTGTTCTCATTCAGCGCCGTCGGGACCGGGCGCCCTCCGCTTAGCCTGGATAGCTATCGACGTCCTCAAGAACCTCAGCCTCGAGGCTCCCTCGCAGACGGCCGCACGAGCGGGTCTGCTCGCCCGGCGCTGCCCTCGCGACATCGCCACGGATCGCGCCGGAAGGGGCGTGAGCGCCTCCATTAAGCTCGCGGCTGTGGCCATGGCGGCTACGCTACGGCTTCCTCCACGACCTCTTGGCGGATTCCTCCACCATGGCTCTAGCTTCAGGCAAGGAGTGTCCCTCTCATAGGGCCTACTCCGCTGAGTGCAACATGACGGAGTGCGGCGGAGCCATCCTCCACCCCGTTACCCTCGGGACCCTCCTCCCGCGACGGCGCCGGGCGGGAGGAATCCGGCGAGGAAGACGACGTCTGACACCTACAACGCCGCTGACCTTCGCCACAGCGAGGAGTTAGAAGCTCGAAAGGCCGAGAGCTTCGATAAGCTCCAGGCCGAACTGGAGCGCCGTCGGCCCTAACCCACCACTCGTCTCCCGGCTTGCGCGGCGCGTCAGTGCATCGTGATTGGTCGAGAGACGAACGGCCTTCCGTTCTTCCCTCACGCCAACCAGAACATTGCTGCGGCGGCAATGCTGCTCCGAGGGCTGCCTGAGCCAACGGAGCGGGCGTGGCCAAGACCACCTATCGAACCTCCGGGTGGTAGAACGTCTTTGTCGTTCAAGACGCCCAAGGTTCGGCTCCCGACGGACGGGCGCCACTCGGGCCGCTCGGGCCACTCCTCGCGAGGTCGACGGAGCCCAGCCGACACGGCCCCGCTCCACGAGCTCCCCCAGGAATCATACACCCCGGTGCGTCATCGCCTGGGGGATAAGTATGATCTTCGCACCACCCTCGAGGCGCCGGCGAGAGCTACCGATGCGGCCAGCGCCCTCGCCGTCGCCGATAGCGGGCGACACAACCATCCCGACCCAGGATTCGACGGTCCTGGGCCGCGCGCGTTCACCCGCCACATCCGCAACGCCGACTTCCCGACCAGATTCTGGGCTCCGACCAACATAGCCAAGTACACAGGGGCTACCAACCCCAGTGTTTGGCTAGAAGACTACCGGCTCGTCGCCGAGCTGGGGAGCGACGGACGACTCCTTCATCATCCAGTACCTCCCCATCTACCTTGCGGACTCAGCTCGAGCCTGGCTCGAGTACCTGCCCGCGGACACCATCGGCAGCTGGGCCGACCTGACGAACCTCTTCGTCGGGAATTTCCAGGGCACGTACAAACGCCCTGGCAACTCTTGGGACTTGAAGAGCTGCAAGCAGCAGCCGGGGGAAACCCTCCGGGACTACATCCGCCGCTTCTCCCAGCAGTGCAACGAGCTCCCCGACATCCGCGACGCCGACGTCGTCGGGGCGTTCATCTACGGCACCACGTGCGAGGCCCTGGTCCACAAGTTGGGCTGTGCGAAACCCCGGACCACCAAAGAGCTCCTCGACATTGCCACCAACCACGCCTCCGGCGAGGAGGCCGTGGGGGCCATCTTCGAAAGGAAGATGGCCCACAAGACAGCCAGCCTCGGAGCCAGCGCCCCCTCCGACCGCCCTGACAAAAGGAAGCGGAAGGGGAAGCAGGGCCGCGAAGGCCGAATGGTCGCCGCTGCCGACCGACCTACCAAACAGCAGGCTCGGCAGACGCCCGACCGATTCGAGAAGTTGATGGATAGTCCGTGCCCGAACCACGACTATCCCGTCAAACACAAGTATCGGGACTGCGAAGTCCTGAAGCGGTTCCTCTCCGGAAACCCCACGACATCACGGGGCAAGGGGAAGAAGCGCGACCCGACACCCGACGCCAGGGCAAAGGGCGATGAGCGGTACCGACGAAGTTCCCACACTCGACGGGCCGCCTCATGATCTTCGGAGGGACGGAGTGCTACGCCGACAAGCGACGGCTGAAACTCGCCCACCGAGAGGTACACACGGCGACCCCGGCCGTGCCTTCATACCTGAAGTGGTCGGAATGCCCGATCGCTTTCGATCGGACCGACCACCCCGACCACATCCCGCATCCGGGACGCTACCCGCTCATCGTCGACCCCATCGTGGGGACGAAGCGCCTGACCAAGGTGCTTATGGACGGCGGCAGCAGCCTCAACATCATGTATGTTGAGACCCTCGATGCCCTGAGGGTCCCCCACTCCGCCCTCCGGCCGAGCAGGGCGCCCTTCCACGGCGTCGTACCAGGCCAACAGGCCCATCCCCTCGGGCAGGTCGCCCTGTCCGTCACCTTCGGGAGCCCGGACAACTTCCGCACTGAGAGCCTCACTTTCGAGGTTGTGGACTTTCCCGGCTCCTACCATGCCATCCTGGGACGACCTTGCTACGCGAAGTTCATGGCAGTCCCCAATTACACCTATCTCAAACTGAAGATGCCAGGGCCACAAGGTGTCATCACCGTGGCCGCATCCTTCCAGCTCGCTTACAGCTGCGAGCAAAGCAGCTGTGAATTGGCCTCAGCGGTCGTCGCTTCCGCCGAGCTCGCCTACCAGTGGAGAAGGTCTCGGATCCGCCCGACTCCAGCAAGTCGGGGCCTAGCTCTTTCAAGTCCGCGGAGGACACGAAGGAGGTCGCGGTTGATCCCGAAGATCCCGCCAAGACCGTGCGGATCGGGCCGCCTCACCACCAAATAGGAAGGCGGCGGCTCGTCGACTTCCTCCAAGCAAACCGAGACGTCTTCGCTTGAGACCCTCGGACATGCCGGGAGTCGAAGGAGGTCGCCGAGCACTCCCTGAGCATTCGACCGGGATCTAGACCGGTCGCCAGTACCGCGCTGCCGTTCGAAGAAAAGCGTCGGGCCATTGGGGAAGAGATCGCCAAACTTTTGGCGCTGGCTTTGTAAGGGAGGTGCGCCACCCGAGTGGCTCGCCAATCCCGCCCTTGTAAAGAAAAAGTCGGGCAATGGAGAATGTGTGTTGACTACACGAGCCTCAACAAGGCCTCGTCCGAAAGATCCATTCCCATTACCTCGCATCGACTGGTCGTAGACTCCACCGCCGGTGCGAGTCCTCTCTTTTGGATGCCTACTCAGCTATCACCAGGTGCGATGAAGGAGTCCGATCAGCTCGCGACCTCCTTCATCACCTCGTCAGACGGCTTCGTCTTTGTTACGTCCACGATGCCTTTGGTCTGAAAACGCAGCGCCACGTACGGCCCGATGTATGCAGGCGTGTTTTTCGGACCAAATTGGCCGTAACATCGAAGCCTACGTCGACGACATCGTTGTCAAGACCAGGAAGGCCGACGACCTCATCACCGACCTGGAGGAGACTTTTGCGAACCTCCGACGGTTTCGCATAAAGCTCAACCCCGAGAAATGCGTCTTCGGGGTCCCCAAGGGCAAGTTGCTGGGATTCATTGTCTCCGAGCGCAGCATCGAAGCCAACCACACAAGATCTCCGCTATCGCGAGGATGGGGCCGATCAATGATCTGAAGGGAGTTCAAAGGCTGATGGGGTGCATCGCGGCGCTAAGTCGCTTCGTATCCCGCCTCGGTGAACGCGGGATGCCACTCTACAAACTGATGAAGAAGTCCGACCACTTTTCCTGGACCCACGAAGCTCAGGAAGCCTTTAGTCGACTAAAGGCCTTTCTGACTTCACCTCCGGTCCTGGTCGCCCCGGAGCCACAGGAACCCCTACTCCTCTACATCGCCGCTACGACTCAGGTCGTCAGCGCGGCACTTGTTGTGGAGCGAGCAGAGGAAGGCCGCGTTTTCAAGGTGCAGAGACCGGTCTACTTCGTCAGCGAGGTGCTCTCCGAAACAAAGGTCCGATATCCTCAGATACAGAAGCTGCTCTACTCAGTACTCATCGCCAAGAGGAAGCTTGCCCATTACTTCGACCGACACCCCATCTCCGTGGTAACCTCCACGCCGCTCGGAGAAGTCGTCCACAACCGCGACGCCACCGGAAGAATCGCCAAGTGGGCTCTTGAACTCAGTGGCCTCGACATATCGTACGTCCCCAGGACGGCGATCAAGTCCCAGGTCTTGGCGGACTTCGTCGAAAGTGGACCAAGCGCAAGTCCTCGCAGCGGGTCGAAGACCCGAGCATCGACGATGTACTTTGATGGGTCTTACACCAAGAATGGGGCCGGGCGCGGGATCGTCATCATCTCCCCACTCGGCAACAAGCTCCGGTATGCTATCCGTCTACTTTTGACGCTACCAACAATGTCGAGTCACGAAGCCTCGTCAACGGCCTTGAATCGACCGCCCGACCTAGGCGCACGACGGCTCGACGTTCACCGCGAAACCAAGCAGGATGTCGACCAAGTGAAGAAAGCCACCGAGCCCTGTGACGCTCGGCTGGCCGCCATCGCTCGGAGGTCCGCAAGCTCGAGGAGAAGTTCAAGGGTTTCGAGCTCCATCACAGCTACCGACGCTACAACGGTGAAGCCGACTCCCTCGCCAACCTCGCCTCCGGAAAAGGGCCGGTTCCCCCGGGGATCTTCGTTTCCGACCTCAGCAGCCCATCAATCCGCTTGGACCCAAGTGCTGAGGGCGCTACCGACACCCCGAAGGCGGGCGCTCCCGCCAATCTCCGGCCAGATGCTCAGCCGTCTGGGTCAGATTTGGGCGTCCTGACCGTCGAAACCGACTGGAGGCAACCGTTTGTCGATCGATTGACAAACGGGTCGCTCCCCGCCGACGCCACCGAGGCTCGGCGCCTCGCCCGACGGGCTAAGTCTTTCGTCCTGGGCGAAGGTGCCCGCGACAAGAGGAGCCCGTCCGAGTCCTTCGAAGTGCGTTAGGACCGACCAAGGAAGCACCTTCTGCTGGACATCCACGGGTGTGTGGGCACCATCCGCGCGCGGTCCCTGGTAGGAAAGGCCTTGAGCAAAGGTTTCTCTTGGCCGACCGCAGTAGCGGATGCAACCCAAATCGTCGCACTGCGAAGGATGCCAATTCTTCGCGGACAAACGCATCTTCCTGCGCAAAGCTTTGCAGACGATCCCCATCACGTGGCCCTTCGCGGTTTGGGGGCTCGACCTGGTCGGACCCTTCAAAAAGGCGCCCGGGGGCTTCACTCACGTGCTTGTCGCCGTGGACAAGTTCACAAAGTGGATCGAAGCCAAGCCGTTGACAAAGATCACGTCGGCCCAGGCAGCAGGCTTCTTCCGCGATATTGTCTACCGGTTCGGGGTGCCCAACTCCATCATCACCGACAACGGACGCGATTCACGGAAAGGAGTTCCTTGAGTTCTGCGACAACTTCAATATCTGAGTCGATCGGCGGCGGCGTGGCACACCCGTGCCAGCGGCCAGCCGAGCGAGCCAGCGGCATGATCCTCCAAGGACTCAAGCCGCGAATCTTCACCGATTGAAGAAATTACGCGGACGGTGGGCCGCCGAGCTACCACCGTGCTTTGGAGTCTGCGAACCACGCCCGACCGGTCGGCCGGGTTCACTCCTTTCTTCTTGGTGTTTGGAGCAGAGGCTGTCCTACCGACCGACCTTGAGTGCAGGCGCGCCTAAGGGCAGTGCAGAACTACAACGCCGCACAGGCAATCGAGGAACAGCGAGATGACCTCGACCGACTCGACGGCTTCGAGGCGTCGCGATCTTACGGTCGGCAAAATACCAATGACAAGGCGCCGCTACCACGGCCATAACGAGTTCGCGGTCGCTCATTCGAAGTCGGCGACTTGGTGCTACGCCAAGTCCAATCCGCGAAGGACAGGCACAAGCTCTCCCCGCCTTGGGAGGGCCCTTTCACCGTCGCGGAAGTCCTCCGGCCCGGCACCTTCCGTCTCAAGGACACCGAAGGAAATCTCCTTACAAACGCGTGGAATATAGAGAAGTTGAGAAGGTTCTATCCCTAATCAGTCTGCCCCTTCTCTGTACCGCGCGATAAGTTTCCAAAACAAAAGAAGTCGCAACTGTCGAAAGATCGACCGAGTGTTCTCTCTCTCTCTCTCTCGCCCTTGATCTACCACAAGTACTATGACCTCCGCCCCGAAAGCAGAGGTCCCGAAATAGTACTCTACCCATGTCGAAGACCACGAATAACCGACCTACAGTTGGTCGGACCAACCCTTTCCAGTGACAAGCACAGCCCGCGCCGGACCCGTTGCGGTCCCAAAAGACTACGGATGTGGCCGATCACAAAAGTGGAAAATCCTCGAGGAAGAAAAAAAAAGGGAGAGAAGGGAGCAGAGAGCAAAAGAAACACTTTATTCGTTCACGGAGGCGCATCACCCCAACCAAGAGCAAAACGCCCGCCGTTGTCTTGGTGTCGCGCCTGGCCAATGGACAGCGCAAGACGGCGCCTCTCAACAGGGCCTTTGCACCGGTAGCGCCCTCACTTCCCGGCCGAGGAACGCCACGACAAGGACGCCAACTCGCCGTATGTCCTCGCGCGACTTCTCGGCCTCGACCTCCGACACCTCCTGCAGCCAAGCCTGATGAGCGCCTACTTCCTCGTGGAGCTGAGCATAACGGTCCGCCATGGCGCGCGAAGGAAGTATTGTGGAAGCTTTGGCAGAGTAACAAACGCACCAGCGTTCTCTCCTTTTATAACCTACAGTGTGGGAGGCACGGAAGACGAAGCACCTCAAGAGCGCGCAGCGGAGCGAAAGCCGAAGCGTCCCAGTTCCAAAGACGACACGACCTCCAAGGCGAGTTAATCCGCCCTTATCTCTAAAGGAAAACATAAATCTCTTTCAAAAAAAAAAAACTTGTGAAAACTCAAGCGGTGCGTGGCGACTGCACCCCTCAGTCCCCACGCACCGCTCGGGGGCTGCCTTACGACCCCAGGGGTCAGCAACCTAGATCGATGTTCGGTAACCGCTCCGACCGAGCTGCCCCCCCTCTCATAGTAACCTCTCCAAAACCAAAATGCTACAGCCCACGCCCCCGCGGCTACGGTTTCGAAGTAGCACTTTGCGCAAAAAGGGAGGCTACTTGAGCGAAGGGCCAAGCGCCGGTCGGATGGAGCCTTTCTCGATTTAGGTCGGCGAGTCGACTGATCAAACAAACTCCCTCGAGGCAACCTCCTCGAACCAGATGCTACAGTTTAAGCCCCAGCGGCCACGGCTCCCGAGTAGCATTTTGCGCAAAAAGGAGGTTGCCCAAGAGGAAGGCAACTTGATCAGTTAGCATAGACCGACCCCGGTCGTCGTTAAAAAGCGCACAAGTCGTTACCCTGAGCCGTACCCCGACCAACCAAGCTATCCACCTCGCGGCTATTTCCCCCGAACCAAGGTACTGCGGCCTACGCCCCCGCGGCTACGGTTTCGAAGTGGTACTCTGCAAGTGACGAGTACCCATACCATGGGTACCCCCATCAGCCCGGAAGCACGAACGGGCTGACCTATCACGACGAAAGTCCGGCACCACCGAAAGGTACTTGGGCCGCAAGGAACGAGCCCCGACCAGGCGGGCCGACTCGACGGTCGGCGGATTCTTCCGGCTCCGAAAGCGGTCGCACACGCCGCCGCCTAATATCGGCTCAAGCTCCACTGCAAGACGAGCCAGCAGGGCCACGCCCGATGTCGTGGCTGCCTTTGTGGCGCAGCTGGGCCCCCTCGACATCCGGTGACAGGGTAGCGGCTCCTTCCCAAAGGCTGTCGGAAGAGCCACCGAAGAAGTCAAGCCCGAATCCGTCGCCTCGCACACCGCAGGAGTACGCCCACTCCCGAGGCCTAAGCAAAGTCAAGCGCCATTAAAGCCGCCGAGGTCGACAAGAGCACCAGCGCAACACGCCACCACGGCCAAGATACGCAAGATCAGACGCCACAGAGCCACCAACCCTACCTCGGGACAGCGAGGTTGGCCGGACAAGACAGAGGCGGACCTCTCAAGGCGTGCAGTGCCCTCTCTCCTCGTAGTCTTCACAACTCCCGTGTAACCTGCCTCCTCCGTCTATATAAGGAGAGGCAGGGCCCGAGAGGGAGGGGCGCGGAGAAAAGAGAAAACAGTCTCCTAGGTAGCCTCAGCTCCCTAGCGAAAACCTCAAGGGGGTCGGACAGCCGACCATCCGCCTCGCCTGTACACCCCTTGTCCGTCTCCCAAAGATCAATACATTCACACCGCACGAACTGGAGTAGGGACATTCGGCCCGAACCAGTATACATCTTCTGACTCCTTGAGTCGACCATTCGGGGAGAGGGAGCGCGCGACCCCATCCGACCATAAATTCGTATTGCCGGTGCACGAAACACCGACAGTTGGCGCGCCAGGTAGGGGCTCTCGCGCGTCTTCACCGACATCCTCATCTCCGGGTTCCCATTCTCCTCCCTGATGGCTTCCTCCCACTACGATTCGCCGATGTCGAGGGGCTGGATCCGCTTCGGCGCCCTCGATTTCATCGTCACTACGGCAGGGGAGCTTGTCCTCGTCCCCGCTGCCGTCCGGGACCGGACGCCCTCCGCGAGCCTGGATGCGATTGCTGACGTCCTCAGCAACCTCAGCCTCGAGGCCCCCGCATGGGCCGCACGGACGGGCCCGACGCGCGCCGGCATTGCTCCTGGCGACACCGCCTATGCACTGCGGCGAGCGGCGGAACCACCCTCCACGAGCTCACAACTCGTGGCCATGGCCGGTTACGCGCCGGCTTCCCTCCACGACCTGCTGGCGGATTCCTCCAGCCACGGCTCTAGCTCCGACAAGGAGTGTGCCCCTCGAAGGGCCTACACCCGCGAGTGCAATATGACGGGTGCGGCGGAGCCATCCTCCACCCGTTACCATCGGGACCCTCCTCCCGTAGCCAAGCGGGAGGAATCCCGGCGGGAAGACGACGCAGACAAGCACCTCATAACGCTCGCTGACCTCCAGCGGATGCGAGGAGTTAGAAGCCAGCCGAAGGCTCGATAAGCTCCAGGCCGAATCGAGCGCGTCGCCTAGCCCACCACCCTCGCGCGCCACAAGGCCGTGTGCATCAAAGAATTGGCTGAGGAAGCGAACGGCCTTCCGTTCTTCCCCACGCCAACCAACATTGCCGGCCGCGGCAATGCTACTGAGGCTGCTCGAGCCGACGGAGCCTCGGCCAAGGCCACCTACCGTAACCTCGGGGCGGTAGAGCGTCTTGTCCGCTCAAGACGCCCAAGGTTCTAGCTCCCGGCGAACGGGCGCCACTTCGGGCCGCCTGGGCCACTCCTCACGACGGCGTGAGCTCGACCAAGATGGCCTCCGCCCCACGAACTCCCCCAGGCATCATACACCCCGGTGCGCCATCGCCTGGGGGACAAGTATGATCTCCGCACCACCCTCGAGGCGCGAAGGAGAGCTACCGACGCGGCAGCACCCTCGCAAGTCGCCGATAGCGGGCGACGCAAGCATCCCGACCCAGGATTCGACGGTCCTGGGCCGCGCGCGTTCACCCGCCGCATCCGCAACGCCGACTTCCCGGTCAGATTCCGGGCTCCGACCAACATAGCCAAGTACACGGGGCTACCAACCTCTGCTAACTGGTTAGAAGACTACCGGCTCGCTTTGTCGAGCTGGGGGAGCGACAGACGACTCGCCGTCATCCAAGTACCTCCCATCTATCTTGCGGACTCGGCTCGAGCATGGCTCGAGTACCTGCCACAGATACCATCGGCGGTAGGCCGACTGACGAACCTTTTAGTCGGAAATTTCCAGGGCACGCATAAACGCATACAGCAACTCTGGACTCAAAAGCTGCAAGCGGCAGCCGGGAGACCCTCCGGGACTACATCCGCCGCTTCTCCCAAAGAAGGCAATGAGCTCCCCGACATCCGCGACGCCGGCGTCGTCGGGCGTTTCATCTACGGCACCACGCGGCGCAGGCTCAGTCCACAAGTTGGGCTGTGCGAAGCCGGACCACCAAGGAGCTCCTCGACATCGCCACCAACCACGCCTCGGCGAGGAGGCCGTGGGGGCCATCTTCGAAAGGAAGACGGCCCACAAGTCGAGCCACTCGGCCGCGCGCCCTCGACCGCCGGACAAAAGAAAGCGGAAGGGGAAGCAGGTCGCTGAAGCCGAATGGTCGCCGGGCCGACCGACTCCGGCTAAGCAGAAGCTCGGCAGATACCGACCGATTCGAGAAGTTGATGGATAGTCCGTGTCTCGAACCACGACTATCCCGTCAAGCACAAGTATCGGAGGCTGCGAAGTCCTGGCGATTTCTCTCCGAAACCCCACGACGTCGCGGGGTAAGGGAAGAAGCGCGACCAGCGTCGGCAGCCGGGGCAAGGGGCGATGAGCCGGCCCGACGAAGTTCCCACGCGGCTGACGGTTGCCTCATGATCTTCGGAGGAGGAGTGCTACGCCGACAAGCGGCGGCTGGCTTCGCCCACGAGAGGTCCACACGGCTACTCCCGCCGTGACCACCTACTTGAGGTGGTCGGAGTGCCCGATCGCCTTCGACCGCACCGACAACCCCGACCACATCCCGCACCGGGCGCTTATCCGCTGCCGTCCGACCCCATCGTGGGACGGCGCTTACCGACTAAGGTGCTCATGGACGGCGGCGGCGCATCTCAACATCATGTATGTTGAGACCCTGGATGCCCTGAGGGGTCCTCGCTCCGCCTCCGGCCGAGCAAGGCGCCCTTCCATGGCGTCGTACCAGGCCAACAGGCCCACCCCCTCGGGCAGGTCGGCCTGCCCGTCACCTTTGGGAGCCCGGACAACTTCCGCACCGAGAGCCTCACTTTCGAGGTTGTGGACTTCCCCGGCTCCTACCACGCCATTCTCGGGACGACCATGCTACGCTGAAGTTCATGGCGGTCCCCAATTACACCTACCTCAAGCTGAAGATGCCAGGGCCGCAAGGAGTCATCACCGTGGCCACATCTTTCCAGCTCGTGATACAATCACAGCTGAGCGGCAAATATGAAGTTGGCCCTCACCTGTTCCTCGCTTCTCGCCGAGCTCGCCTACCTCCAGGAGAAGGCCTCGGATCCGCCCCGACTCAAAGCAAGTCGGGACTAGCTCTTTCAAGTCCGCGGAGGACACGAAGGAGGTCATTTGTTGATCCCGAGGATCCCGCCAAGACCGTGCGGATCGGGGCCTCCTCACCACCAAATAGGAAGGCGCGCTGTCGACTTCCTCCAAGCAAACCGAGGCGTCTTCGCTTGGAGACCCTCGGATATGCCAGAGTCCCGAAGGAGGTCGCCGAGCACTCACGAACATTCGACCGGGATCTAGACCGATCGCCCAGCGCTGCGCCCGTTTCGACGAAGAGAAGCGACGGGCCATTGGGAAGAGATCGCCAAACTTTGGCCGCCCGGTTTTGTAAGGGAGGTGCGTCACCCGAGTGGCTCGCCAATCCCGGCCCTTGTAAAGAAAAAGTCGGGGCAATGGAGAATGTGCGTTGACTACACGAGCCTCAACAAGGCCTCGTCCGAAAGATCCGCTCCCATTGCCTCGCATCGACAGTGTCGTGGACTCCACCGCCGGGTGTGAGTCCCTTTCCTTGTTGGATGCCTACTCGGGCTATCACCAGATTGCGATGAAGGAGTCCGATCAGCTCGCGACCTCCTTCATCACCACGTATGGCTCGATCTTCGTTACGTCCACGATGCCTTTTGGTCCGAAAACGCAGCGCCACGTATCGGCGATGTATGCAGCGTGTTTTTCAGACCAAATTGGCCGTGAACATCGGCTTCACGCCGTCGGCGACATCGTTGTCAAAACCAGGAAGGCCGATGACCTCATCACCGACCTGGAGGAGACTTTTTGCGAACCTCCGACGGTTGCTCAAGCATAAGGCTCAACCAGAAAGTGCGTCTTCGGGGTCCCCAAGGGCAAGTTGTTGGGATTCATCGTCTCCGAAGCGAAATCGAAGCCAACCGAGATAAGATCTCCGCTATCGCAAGGATGGGGCCAATCAACGATCCAAGGGAGTTCAAAGGTTGATGGGATGCCTCGCGGCACTAAGTCGCCAGTATCCGCCTCGTAACGAGGGATGCCACTCTACAAGCTGATGAAGAAGTCCGACCACTTTTCCTGGACCAACGAAGCTCAGGAAGCCTTTAGTCGACTAAAGGCCTTTCTGACCTCACCTCCGGTCCTGGTCGCCCCAGCCAGCAGGAGCCTTTGCTCCTCTACATCGCCGCCACGACTCAGGTCGTCAGCGCGACACTTGTTGTGGAGCGAGCGGAGGAAGGCGCGCTTCTCAAGGTGCAAAGGCCGGTCTACTTCGTCGGCGAGGTGCTCTCGAAACAAAGATCCGGATATCCTCGGATACGAAGTTATCAGATTCGTGCTCATCACCAAGAGGAAGCTTGCCCATTACTTCGATCGACACCCCATCTCCGCTGTGAACCTCCTCGCCGCCGGAGAAGTCGCCCACAACCGCGACGCTACGGAAGGATCGCTAAATGGGCTCTCGAGCTCAACGGCCTCGACATATCGTGACGCCCTCAGGACGGCGATCAAGTCCTGTGTCTTGGCGGACTTTGTCGCCGAGTGGACCGAGGCGCAAGTCCTCGCGGGCGTCGAAGACCCGAGTAATCGACGATGTACTTCGATGGGTCTTACACCAAGAACGGGCAGCGCTGGGTCGTCATCATCTCCCCACTCGGCAACAAGCTCCGGTGATGCCATACGACTACTCTTCGACGCCACCAACAATGTCGCCGAAAGTACGAAGCCCTCGCCAATGGTTTCCGGATCGCCACGACTGGGTGCTCGACGGCTCAACGCTCACGGCGACTCCAAGCTGGTCGTCGACCAAGTGATGAAAGCCACCGAGCCCCGCGACGCTGGATGGCCGCCATCGCCTGGAGGTCCGCAAGCTTGAGGAGAAGTTCAAGGGTTTCGAGCTCCATCATAGCTACCGACGCTTATAATGGTGAAGCCGACTCCTCGCCAACCTCGCCTCCGGAAGGGACCGTTCCCCTGGAATCTTCGCTTCGACCTCAACGGCCCATCAATCCGGTTGGACCCGAGTGTCGAGGACGCCGCCGACTTCAAAGGCGGGCGGCCCGTGATCTTCTGGCCGATGCCCACTACCGCTGGGTCGGACTTGGGCGCCCCGAAAGCATCGAACCGACCGAGGCAACCGCTTGTCGATCGATTGACAAACGGTCGCTTCCTCGCCGATACCACCGAGGCTCGGCGCCTCGCTTCGGCGGGCTAAGTCTTTCGCCCCGATCGAAGGCGCCCTCTACAAGAGGAGCTCGTCCGAATCCTTCGTGGCGCGTTCGACCGACCAAAGGAAGCACCTTCTCGCAGGACATCCACGACGGGTGTGCGGGCACCATACGCGCCGCTGTCCCCTGGTAGGAAAGGCCTTCCGACAAGGTTTCTCTTGGCCGACCGCCGTAGCGTATGCGACTCCAGATTGTCCGCACTCGCTGAAGGATGCCAATTCTTCGCCAGCAGACGCGATCTTCTGCGCCAAGCCTTGCAGACGATCCCCATCACATGGCTCCTTCGCGGTTTGGGGCTCGACACAGTCGGACCCTTCGTAAAGGCGCCGGGCTTCACTCACTTGCTTGTCGCCGTGGACAAGTTCACAAAGTGGATTGAAGCAAAGCCATTGGCAAAGATCACATCAGCGCAGGCGGCAAGTTTCTTCCGCGACATTGTCTACCGGTTCGGAGTGCCCAACTCCATCATCACCGACAACGGGACGCAGTTCACGGAAAGGAGTTCCTCGAGTTCTCGCGAACAACTTCAACATCCGAGTCGATCGGGCGGCAAGTGGCACACCTCGAGCCAACGGACAAAGCCGAGCGAGCCAACGGCATGATCCTCCAAGGACTCAAGCCGCGAATCTTCACCGATCAAGAAATTGGCGGGACGATGGGCCGAAGCTACACCCGTGCTTTGGAGTTCGCGAACCACGCCAACCCGGCCGACCGGGTTCACTTTTTTCTTGGTGTTCGGGCGAGGCTGTCCTCCCACCGACCTTGAGTACGGCGCACTAAGGGTGCAGAACTACAACAAATAAGACGGGCAATCGAGGAACAAGCAAGATGACCTCGACCGACTCGACGGCTCGAGACGCCGCGATCTTACTTGGCCGGCAAAATATCAGCAGCGCTGCGTCGCTACCACACCGACGGTCCGCGGTCATTGCTCAAGTCGGCGACTTAGTGCTGCGCCAAGTCCAGTCCGCGAAGGACAGACACAAGCTCTCTCCGCCTTGGGAGGGCCCATTCACCATCACGGAAGTCCTCCGACCTGGCACCTTCCGCCTCAAGGACACCAAAGGGAATCTCGTGACAAACGCCTGGAACATAGAGAAGCTAAGAAGGTTCTATCCATAGTCGGCCTCTCTCTTCTTTTTTGTACCACGCGAAAAACACTCGAGCAAAGAAAGCTGCAGCAGTCGGACGACCGACCAAGTGGTTTTTTCTCTCTCTCGAACCTCTCTCGTTTTGCTGATCGGAAGCACTGCGACCTCCGCCCCGAAAGCAAAGGTCCCGAAGCTGTCCTCCTTTGATCACGTGCGAAAGAACGAGAGCCAGATCTCAACACAAAAAGAAAAGAAGGAGCGAAAAGAGACGAAAAAAGAAACCAGAGCACTTTATTTATCTATGGAGGAACATCGCCCCAGCCAAGAGCGAACCGCCCATTGCGATCTTGGTGTGCGCTCGCCACCGAGCTCAGACGGGCGTGCCTCTACCACCGCTTCGATAATGGCGCCTCGCTTCGGCCGAGGAACGCCGACGACGAGGACGCCGACTCGCCGCACGTCCTCACGAACAGCCGCGGCCTCAGCATCCGCCACCTCCCGCAACCAGGCCTGATGGGCGACTACCTCCTCGCGAAGCTGAACGTTGTGCTCCGCCATGGCGCACGAAGCAACTTCGTTTGGCGCCTCTCCTTTTATAGGCAAGAGGTGTGGGAGGCGCGAAGACGGCAATCAAGAGCCGCGATAACGGAAGCGGAAGACGGCGCCCACACGATCCCCAAGTCGGCGCGGTCCTCAAGGCGTAAGTTAATCCGCCTTATCTCTAAAGAAGGCTTAAATCCTTTTTGAAAAAACTTGTGCGAACTCAAGCGGTGCGTGGCGACTACCCGCCCAGCCCCCACGCACCACTCGGGGTCGCTATTTACGACCTTAGGGGTCGGCCACACCCAGATCGATGATCGGTAACTACTCGGCCGAGCTACCCCTCATAGTAATCTTCTTCAAAACCAAGATGCTACGGCCCACGCCCGCTGCCACGGGCTTCAAGTAGCACTTTGGCGCAAAAGGGAGGTTGCTTGAGCGGAGGGCCGCCATCGGCCGGATGGAGCCTTTCGATTTAGGTCGGCGAGTCATTTAATCAAACGAACTCCTCGCGGCAACTTCCTCAAACCGAACGCTACGATGCTGCGCAAAAAAGAAGTCGCCTCGAAAGCGTAAGACGCCTTGATCAAATCAGCATGCATCGACCCTGGCCATCGTCCTGGAAGCGTGACGAAGTCGCTAACCTGAACTGTGCCGACCGATCGAGCAATCCGCCTCGTGGCCTATTTCCCCCGGCCCAAAGTACTACGGCCTACGCCTCCACGGCTACGGCTTCGAAGTAGCACTCCGTAGGGGGAAAACAAGCCCTCCGAGCGAGAAACGCTAAGGGACGGTCAAGGCACCTCCACTCAGGTCAGCGTTGCGAAGGAGGTGGTCCGACCTAGGCACCACTCCTCCGCGAGGCGAATGCCTTAAGTATCCTGTCCTATCCCGTGTCTTCTTTGGACGGAGTTGGAGCAACACCTACGCTCTCAGGGCACCACAAAGGAAGCACGAGGTAGATGGGCTTAAAACAACCCGACACATCGGGCTCGGTTAAGTCATTCATGTTCTTTACATGCGTTGCCAAAAAAGCAAACGGAAGGAAAACTAATCCTCCTCCCCCTTTCGACGGAGAATTTCGCGCGGCGAGATTCGGCCGGCAATCTCTTGGGCGCACGGATCGACCCGGGCCATGAACGCTGCCGACCTCTTCATCGCTTTGGCCAGCAGCGACGCCGCTCCCGACCGCCTCAAGGTCGACGCCGTCGTAATAAGAGACGGTGTTGACCAGGGCCGAAGAAGCGCCAAGCACCGCCGCTTCCCGCACCGACGCCTCGACACGCTCAGGGATCCACCCAAGCATGGTGGGGATGGCGCTGGGGCCCGGAGTAAGCCCGGTGCCGGGCCACAGACGGCCTGACGCCCACGTGGAGGACCGTCACCGGGTTGTCAGATCGCCGCATCCGCTCCGCCATACCGCTTATTCAAAAGGGCCGAAGTCGCGTGACTCGACCGCCGCGATTCGTGCCTCCACCGCCGCCTCTTCGCGACTCCGGCGTCGGTAAGGCTTTTTCGCAGATCTGCAGGGGACGAAAACAACGTCGAGGACGCCGCGCGTTGACTTTAAGACTAAACTACTCACCGCCACGGAAGCCTCCTTGGCGCCGGTTCCTCCTCGGCCTTGGCACGCGCTTCCCGGTCGGGCCAGAGCGCGATCGGCAAGCTCCTTCATCGCCACGAAGCTCCCCCGAGCGAGATCCCGCTCGGCGCGAAGCTGGTCGGCCTCCCTGCGGGTCGACTCGCATTCCTTCCGATAGAGGACGGCCTCCGCCCGGGCGGATGCTGCCGCACTGACTGCGGAAGTCTTGGCCGCCAAAGATCCGCCAGTGGACGACCCGCCCTCTCTCCTCGGTGGCCAACGACCAAGACGCCGGGCCGAGCCTCCCGCAAGGCTTCGGCGACCTCCCCCAGCCGCTGACCCGCCGAGGCAGCCCTTCCTTGCTCAGCAGCAAGCGCCCTCCGAGCGTCGAGCAGCTCTTCCCCTATGGCACTCCCCCGGTTGTGCAAGTGCCGGAGGAACTTTGACTTGCCCACCGCCGGATGTCAAGCGCTGCAAGTGCCCGCCTGGCATCTCCATTTTGGCCAAGAAGACGCACAAGAGAAATCCTCACAAACTTACTACCGCCGGCGGGACTCTGAGCAATGGACTCCTCGCCTTAGACGCGGCGTCAACAACAAGGGTAAGGTCGGCGTGGACCCTTCCCATCTCCTCCTCTGTGAGCATCCCATCCGCTGCTTCGCTTGCCGCCCGTAATCTAACGCGGGACCCCGGCCCGTCAGGCTGGGCCAAGTCACACGGCGATCGCATCGCTCGATTTGCTTCCCCCGCCGACTAACGCCTGCGGGCGGTCGGCCAGGCGCTTCATCGGCGACACTCGGATCGCCGAGGCCGGCGGCTCCCGGCGGCGGGAGTGGTAGATCTGCCGACCGGCGTTGCAAACGCCGCAAATCCCAATGATTCCCTGGCGACAGCTCGCGCCGACCTCCACGGCCGGCAAAGACGGGAAGGCAGGTCGGCTGAACTCGCCGGCCATCGGGTCGATTTACACGGGCGGAAGCACACTGACGGAGCTTCGCCTGCATGCATCCGGCAGCAGCCCAGATAAGGCCCCTCCGCAAGGCCCCTCGCCGACGGCCCTACCTGGGTTGCGATCCGAACGATCCTCGCTCCCGACAACCACCGCACGCCCGCGACAGATCGGGAGGGGCGGTTCTCACCACCGGCAGTAGGGCTCAACGCCTCCTGGGCCACTGTAAGGCCCTGCGTCATGATCGGTCGAGAATTGCGAGAAGAAGTCAGCGCCAGGAATTGGCGCAAGTCACTTACGGAGGAGCGAACAACCGCACTGGCGTGTCCCTCTTTGCCGGACTTCGCGAGGAGGCGGCCGGGACCCACGCTCGCAGATAAACCCCGCGCCATGGTCTCCTCGGAGCCGCGGCCGCCGGCTCGGCGATCGGGACCAGCGTCGCGTGCCAGATCGCCTCCAAAGAACCTCTTCTCCTCGCTCGGCGACAACTCCTCGTCACCCTCACTCGAGGTCTCTTCCGAGGTCTCCTCCGAGACCTCCTCTCGCCACGCTGCTGGCGGGTCCGGCGTTCTTTCCTCTTCCGCGTCTTGGTGGCCTCTTTTTCCGCTAGTGTGGCGGCGCCCGCTTCTCCTTTCAGCGCGGTCGCCTCAACTCCTTTTCCCCGGCAGCAAGGGACGGAGATCGCCCACCGAGTACTGCGGAGCACGCCGTAAGGAGGCGAGGAGCAGAGCAAAGCAAAAGCGAACAGAGCCGTCACGATTTACCAGGTGCGGATTCTCGCGGCGAGAACGGCGCAGCGCCGCTCGGCCCAGTTCGGTGTCTCCGTGATGGAGATCGCGGACACGCTGCGCGAGATCTCCGACGCAGGAAGCTCGCCCGACGATTTGCGAGGTCTGGCCGGCCCCATGTACTCAAACATGGGGCGAACCGATCCTTGAAAGGTTGGATGCGCCTCCATGAACGTCTTGAGGACCACCTTGCCTCGCCAGGCCCCGCCGCTTCAGTCCGCGAAGCTTCTCAAGGATCGCGCCCACCTTCTACGGTCCTTCTTGTCGTGGCCCTGTGTCCAACAAGGATGCGACTTCTAAGATTCCCACCGAAGGCCGGCACTGCTGGCCGAGGTTCCTGACATAGAACCACTCGCTATGCCACCCCTGCTGGACGCCGGCAGCCTTCAAATCGACGAGAACGGCTTGCGGTGGTTGCCAGCTTGGATCATCGAGCTCGAGGAGGCCGGGTGTCCGATGACGACCTCGCGAAGAAGAAGTGGCGCCAGAGCCCCAGTGGGGTTCGATCCTCAGAAGGCCTCACACGCGTCATGAAGACCGCAATGTGGAGGACTCCATTCGGGTTCAGATGATGAACCTCCCCGTAATAGTGCGGCAACCCCTGACGAGCGGGTGGAGTGGAAGTCCAAGCCCCGTCAGAGAAGGACGCCAACAGACTATCTCGCCGTCCCCAAGTTAGTCCTCGGCCCCGGTCGGCGGAACTCGCCAGCCGGACTCGGGCCGCGGAGGAAGGAACTCCTTCCTCTCCAGACCGAGATAGCGACCCGCCACGGCCGAGTGCGGGTACAGCGACATCTCCAATCGCGCGAAGGAAAGCAGGGGACGACGCGGCAAAGCAGGAGACTCCTCTTCTTCCCTCGTTTTCTTCCTCCCTTTTTCCTTTTTTGCAGAGCGCACGAACAGAAGGCTTGGCGCCTACCACGCCACCCACTCCTTCCTTTATAGGCTCGGCGGAAACAGACGCGCCTCGCGCGCCAAATCGACGCCTCGCGCGAATCAACGCGTCGCAAAGCCGTCACTCGCCGCCTCGTCCGCTTCCGTGCGTGCCGCAGATCCATTTAAATCCCATCGCGCATTAATCGCTCGACAGATGGCCGCCTCGCGCCAAGGCCAAGACAAAGATCGCGAACCTCGCCCGATTCACGATGGGTGTGGCGCCGCGTCGAAAGGTATGTAAAGCCACCATTTGGGCCGCTGACCTGGGGAGAGCAAGCCGCCTATAGGCTCGCACTGAGGCCCGCACCGTGCCGTGGGTTACGAAGGTCGAATCCAAATACCGAACGAAAAGCCGCCCAAAGACGTAAAAAGAGCGAGGCGAAGTCGCAGTGAGCCCCTGCAGGGCTTCCAGCTTGGGTCGGCGGACGACCCAATCACCGCGGACTCATGGCCCGAGACCATACCTCACACTCTCCCGGAACTCATCGATGAGTAGCGGCGGCCAGCGCCTCGGTCGGGCGGACGACCAGCGATCCGACACGGATCGAGGACGGAAAGGTTATGATGGAACGCCCCCCAGCGGGCCGGACGCCCACGCCGGGAGCTACGTCCGCTTGGAAACGAACCCCCTCGAGGGGGATCGCCAAGGTTCCACTCGGATCACCCGATAGTAGCTCGCACGAGCACGGCGTTCAAACCGACGAAGGTAAACGCGCGTCCGCTCACGACTCACGAGGACCCACGACGCCGTGGGCCTGCCAGAGTCCGACCAGGGTAAACCCCGACCGGCTCCTCGACCGCTCGGGAGCTACGCCGGTCGCAAGCGCACATTCGGGCCCTTTGGGAGGCACGACCGACGAATGGCGGCCCGACCAAAAGCGTGCCGCCGACCTCGGGGTCCGCGCCACTTCTCGGCAAGGTAAACCCCGATCCAGGCTCCCTCGACCCGCTCGGGGGCTCGAGAACTACACAGCCATGCGCTCAAGACCGGCTCTTTCCAGTCGGTGCGACTCCCAAGCGATCAGCGCCGACCAGACGCCACCGACCTCCAGTGGTCGACGATCATCATGGCCGGGCTAAACTCCCGACCGCTTCTCCGACCCACTCGGGGCTCGGGTTACACTCCACCGGTGCGCTACAAGCACCCGGCTCTTTGGGCGGGCATGATCGACGAAGCGGCGGCCCGACCAAAGGCATCACCGACCTCGTGGTCCGCGACCGCTGATCGGGTAAACCCCAGGCCGGCTCCTCGACCCGGCTCGGGCTGAAGGCTACACACTCAGAGCGCCAAGACCGGCTCTTTTTTAGGTCGGCACGGCTCCCAGGCAGCCACGACGACCTAGCATCACCGACCGGCCGACGGCTACCGCCGCCAAAGTTAAAACCCCGAGCGGCTCTCCGACCCGCCTCCGGCTCTGGGTTATCGACGAGTACCCATACCATGGGTACCCCATCAGCCCTAAGCACGAACGGGCTGACCTATCACGACGAAAGTCGGTAGACCACCGAAAGGTACTTGGGCCGCAAGGAACGAGCCCCGACTCAGGCGGGGCCGACTCTCGACGGTCGGCGGACTCGGTTCCGAAGCGGTCGGCACACGCCGCCGCTTAATATCGGCTCAAGCTCCACTGCGCACGAGCGCCAGGCCACGCTGTCGTGGCTGCCTTGTAGCGCAGCGCCCCTCGACATCCGTGACAGGGTAGGCGGCTCCTTCCTAAGGCCGCCGAAGAGCCACCAAGAAGTCAAGCCCCCGCCCCGCCGCCTGGCACACCGCAGAGGAGTACGCCCACCCGAGGCCTAAGCAAAGTCAAGCGCCATTAAAGCCGCGAGGCCGACAAGAGCACCGCGCAACACGCCACTCCTCGACAAGATTACGCAAGATCAGACGCTACAGCGCTACCAACCCTACCTCGACAGGCAGGGGTTGGCCGGACAAGACAGGAGCAGACCTCAAGGCGTGCAGACCTCTCTCCTCGTGAGTCTTCACAACTCCGTGTAACCTGCCTCCTCCGTCTATATAAGGAGAGGCAGGCCCGAGAGGGAGGGGCTGAGAAAAGAGAAAGCAGCCTCCTAGGTAGCCTCGCCTCCTAGCGAAAACCTCAAGGGGGCGGACAGCCGACCATCCGCCTCGCCTGCACACCCCTTGTCCGTCTCCCAAAGATCAATACATTCACACCGCACGAATCGGAGTAGGGACATTCGGCCCGAACCAAGATACATCTTCTCCGACTCCTTGAGTCGACCATTCGGGAGAGGGAGCGCGACCCATCCGACCATAAATTCAGTATTGCCGGTGCACGAAACACCGACAAAGAAGCAGGGAAAGCAAGCCCTCCGGAAAGCAAGAGACGCTAGAACGGCCGAAGCACCCTGGCCAGTAACAGCGTTCTAGTCGGCCAAGCGTAGCCTTCGCGAAGGAGACGGTCCGACCTAGGCACCTCTCCTCCGCCGGTTAACGTTTCTAGGTAGCCTGTCCTATCCCGTGTTTTCTTCAGACTAAGTTGGGACAACGCCTACGCTCTCAGGGCACCGCTGCGGGCCCTATAGCTATGGTCGTAAGATTGCCCAAACCACAGAGGAAGCACGAGGTAGACGGACACAAAAAAGGGGGGAACTCAAAAGCGGCCCGACACGTCGGGCCAGATTGAGGCGATCACGTTCGTTACATTTACCACAAAGAAAAAGAAGAGAAGGAAACTAATCGTCTCCCTCCGTCCGACGGAGGATTTCTCGCGGCGAGATCCGGCGGGCAATCTCTTGGGCGCACGGGTCGACTCGGGCCATGAATGCGTCGATCTCCTCATCACTTCGGTCAGCAGCAACACCGCTCCCAACCGCCTCAAGGTCGACACCGTCATAATAAGAGACGGTGTTGACCAGGGCCGAGGAAGCGCCAAGCACCGCCGCTTCCCGCACCGACGCCTCAACGCGCTCAGGAACCCATCTGAGTATGGTGGGGATGGCGCTGGGGCCTGGAGTAAGTCCAAACAGCCGGTCGCAGACAGCCTGGATGCCCACGCGGAGGACCGTCAGCTCGGCCGCCGCTTCGCCGCATCCTCTCCGCCACCCGCTTGTCCACAAGGGCCGAGTCACGTGACTCGACCGCCAGATCTCGCTTCTCCATCGCCACCCTTCGCGACTCCAACGCGTCGCTAAGGCTTTTTGCAGCCTGCAGAACAAAAATGTGTCGAAGACGCCCGTCGCAGCTGGCTCCCAAGGGATTGAACAACTCACTGTACCACGGAGGCTTCTTTGGCACGGTTCCTCCTCGACCTTGGCAAGCGCCTCGATCGGAGCGGCGCGAGCGCGTAAGCTCCTCGCGCTGCAAGCTCCCCGAAAGCAAGATCCCGCTCGCTGGCTTGGCCGAAGCTCCTGCGGGCCGACTCGTTTTCCTCTCGAGGCGGGTGGCCTCCGTCCGAAGCGCCTGCTTCAAGGATCGCAGGTTTTGGCCGCTTCAGCTCCGCTGGATGACTCGCCCGCTCTCCTCGGCTGGTCGTGGACTCGCAAGTCGCTGAGCCTCCCGCAAGGCTTGATAACTTCCTCAGCCACGACTACCAAGCGGCGACCCTCCCTTGCTCGGCAACAGCGCCCTCGGGCGCCGAGCAGCTCTCCCCTATAGCACTCCCCAGGTAAACGCCGGAGGAACATCGACTTGTCTACCGCCTCGATGTCAAGCGCTGCAAGCTCTGCCCGTCGATCGCCTGCTTTCGGCCGAAAGAAACACAAAAGACAAACCCCGCCAAAACTCACCGATCCGACTCAAGCTGACTCCTGAGCAATGGACTTCTCGCTCGACGCGGCGTCGGGCGCGAGTGAGGTCGGCGTGGACCCTCTCCATCTCCTCCTCCAAAGCTGCTTCCAACTGCTGCTTCGCTGCTGCCCGTAATCTAACGCTGGCCCTCGGCCGTCGGGCCGCGCTAAGACAAGACGGCGGCGTCGGCAGCTGCCCCGCCGACTTTCGGGCCGCCGCAAATGGTCGCAGCTGGTTGCGCTGCTCCTCTCATGACACTTGACCGCTGGCGGGCGGTGGTTCGCCAAGTGGGCGGGCAGGATTCTCGCTTCGACGGTGTCGCAGACGCCATGGATCCCGTTGTTCGCCCGGGCGGCAGAGTCGCGCCAACCCCACGGCCGGGCGGTGCGGGAAAGGCAAGGATAGCAGAGCTGCTCTCCCGCCGATGTTGGCGGGCTGGCGGTCCCAGCGCTTCAGCGGCGAAGTGGACCACACCGCCTCACTGTGATAAGACGGCGAGGCACGACCGGGCGAAAGCTTCTTCCTCATTGCCGCGAACCGAAGTGCTCCTGCAAGATCCCTCCGGGCGGCTCCCCTCGCCGACAAACTCCACCTACGGGAGCGATCCGAGGAAGCCCCGCTCCCAACAACCGCACCAAGACGCCCGCTGGATGGGACCTGGAAGGGTGCGGCTCCTCACCGTAGAGGTAGGGCTCGCCGCTCTCCCAAAGATCGTATGCCCCCTGCGCACTGGCCCATCAGAGTCACGAAGGAAAAAGCACCGAGAGGACCAAATCGGGAGCACGTAAAGTCATTTACCGAGAGGAGCGAACAACCGGCACTGGCGCGCTCTTTTGCCGGCGCTCACGAGGGGCGTGAAGGGGTCTCAAGCGTGATCTTCGTGATGTACCGCGCGGAGGTCTCTTCGAGGAACCACTGCCGCCGCCCGCTGGCTGGAACCCACGCCGCAGCCGCCGGAGTCGCCTCCGCCTAACCGCCTCTCGCCGACGACGGTTCTTCGTCGCCGCCGCTCTCAGTCTCGTTAGAGACCTCCTCGCCACGCGCGGACCGCTCCGCGCGCTCTTTCCTCTTCCGAGCCCTCGCCGCCTCCTTCTTCGCCAGGAGGGCGGCGTCACGCTGCTCCGCTTCCGTGCGCACGGCCGCTCTCGCCTCTTTTTCTCCCAAGCTAAGGGCGGGAGATCGAGCCACCGAGCCCCTGCACAAACACGCTGCAGGGTAAGGGTGAAAGAGCAGAGCAAAACAAAAGCAAACAGGAGCCGCCAGACGTGCATTGCTCGCGGATTTCGCCGAGAATGGCGCAGCACCGCGCCCGCCACGGCTCAGATCTCCTCGATGGAAATCATGGCCACACGCGTGCGAGGACCTCCGACGCAGGAAGCTCCCGGCCCGACGACCTCGCAGGTCTGGCCGGCCTCAGATACTTTCGAACATGGGATGCGCCCGATCCTTGAGGGGTTGAATGCGCCTCCATGAACGCACGGAGGACCACCTTGCCCGTCGACCCGGGCCGCTTCAGTTCGCGAGTTTTTTCGAGAATCTCATCAACCTTCGCCTGGTCCTCGTGACGGGACCCCAGGTCCAGCAAGGATGCGGCGTCGGTAGATTCCACCGAAGGCCGGGCATCGTTGTCGATGTTCGGACATAGAACCACTCGCTATGCCACCCTCGGTTGACGCGTCGCCTGAGCTTTTACGCCGTTGTAAAGCGATTTCGGCGGCGGGCGCAGCTTGGATCGCCAGAGCGCCAAGAAGGTCGGCGGCGCATACCGACGGCCTCGCGAAGAAGAAGTGGCGCTAATCCCCAGGTGGGGTTCGATCCTCAGAAAGCTCGCACAGCGCCATGAAGACCGCAATGTGGAGGACTCCATTCGATTCGTGGTGAACCTCCCCCGTAGTAGTGAAGCAGCCCCCGGACGAACGGGTGGAGTGGGAGGCCGAAGCCCCGCTCGTAGAAGGCCGCCAGCGAGACTATCTCGCCGTCTTCCAGTTCGGGGACCTCGGTCCCGGCCGGCGGCACCCGCCAGCCGGACTGAGGCCGCGGAGGAAGGAGCTCCTTCCTCTCCAAGCCGAGGTAGCGACCCGCCGCGGCCAAGTGCGGGGTCAGCGGCATCCTCGAAAGTGCGTGGGGAAGCAGGGGACGGCGCAACGAAGCAGGAAGATTTTTTCTCCCCTTGCGTTTTCTTTTTTCCCTTTTTTGCAGAAGGCACGAACGAAAGGTTTTGCTTCCCCCGCGCCGCCTTCCCCTTCCTTTATAGGCGCCTGGCGGAAAGCAGGCGACCTCGCGCCTAATCGACGCCTCATACAACTGACGCGGTCGCGAACCATCACTGTCACCTTCTCCAGAACGTGCCGTAGCCCATTTAAATCCCACTAAGCATTAACTTCTCCGACAGAGCGAACGCCTCGCGCCGCACGCCACGCAGCACCGCAGACCACACCGGCTACATCGGGCCGGGACGCCCCACGCCAAGAAAGGTATGAAAACGGCCTACTAGGCCGCCCGGCCTCGGGAAAGCAAGCGGCCTGCGGGCTCGCGAGGCCCGAGACCGCGGCCGAGGGTTACGAAGGCCGAATCCAGCCACCTGGAATGAAAGCCGCCCCAACACGTAAAAAAGAAAGAGCGAGGCGGCGGTCGCAGCAGCCCCCGCAGGGCCCCTAGTTAGGCTCGTGGACGCACCCAATCACTGCGGCCCGCGGCCCGAGACCATACCTCACACTCTCGCTGAGCTCATCGATGAGTGGCGGCCCGGTGTGCTCGGGTTGGCAGACGACCGGCAGCCCGATGCGGACGAGTAAGGAAAGGTTTTATGGAACGCCCCGGCGGGCCTGACGCTTACGCCGGAGTTACGCCCGGCTTGAAACGATCCCCTGGGAGATCGCCAAGGTTCCACTCGGATTACTCCAATAGTAGCTCGCGACGAGCACGACGCTCGAGCCGACGAAGGCAAACGCGGCGTTCGCCACCCGACTCAAAAAACCCACTAACGACGTGGTTTGCCAGGGTCCGATCCGGGCAAACCCCGACCGGCTCTCCGAGGCCTCGGGGCTCGGGAGGCTACACCAAGTGCGCGCCTTGCACGGGCTCTTGCTAGGTGGGCGCGGCTCCCAGTGCGATCGGCTGACCTAGGCGCCGCCAACCTCCGGTCGACGGCTACCCTGCCGCTAAAACCCCGATCGGCTCTCCGACCCACTTTCGGGGCTCGGTTACACCAGCCGGGGCTTCAAGACCGGGCACTCTGTGCCGGCGCGGCTCCCCAAGCGATCGCGGCAAAGGCCTAAGCACCGCTAACCTCCGGTCGACGACTAGCGGCCGGGCTAAACCTCCGACCGGCTCCGACCCGCTGGGGCTCGGGCTACACTCCACCAGGGTGCGCCACAAGACTGCCCCTTCTAGGCCGGGCGGCTCCCTGTGCAAATACGCCGACCTAGCATCACCGACCTCCGGCCGACTGACTACCACCACCAGGTTAAACCCCGAGCGGCTCTCCGACCCGCTCCGGCTCTGGCTTATCGACGAGTACCCATGCCATGGGTACCCCCATCAGCCCCGGAAGCACGAACGGGTCGACCAATCATGGCGAAGGCCCAAGACCACCAAAGGTACTTGGGCCGCGGGAGCGAGCCCCGATCAGGCAGGTCGACTCAACGGCCGGGCGGACTCGGTTCGGGCGGTCGGCATGCTCGGCCGCCTAATATTGAAGCTCAAGCTCCACTGCAAGACAGGGCGATGGCCCACGCCATTTGTCGACGGCCGCTTTGTGTGCAGCTGGCCTCGGCGTCTGGTGACGGGGTAGGCGCCCCTTTCCTAAGATCGCCGAAGAGCCACCGAAGAGTCAACCTCGCCCCATCGCTCGGCACATCGTGAGGAGTGCGCCCACTCCGAGGCCAAGGCAAAGTCAAGCGCCATTAAAGCCGCCGAGGCAGACAGAGCACCACGCAAGGCGTCATCCGGCATCATCGCCAAGACCGCACATCGCGAAGCCACCAACCCTGCCTCGGGATGAGCAGGGGACGGCCGGACAAGACAGGAGCCAGACTCCGAGACACGCGCGCCCCCTTTCTAGTGGATTTCCTAAAACACCCGTGTAACCCGCCTCCTCCGTCTATATAAAGAGAGGCGGGGCCCGAGAGGAAGGGGAGACAGGAAAAAAGGCCCTCTAAGAAGCCACGACTCCCTAGCCAAAGCACGGAGGGGATCGGACAGCCGACCCCCCGCCTCGCTTGTACACCCCTGGTTCATTACCCAAAGATCAATACATTCGCACCGAACGAACTGGAGTAGGGACATTCACCAACCAAAGATACATCATCTCGACTCCTTGAGTCGACCATTCGGGGAGAGGGAACGCGCGACCCCATCCGACCATAAATTCGTATTGCCGGTGCACGAAACACCGACAACTGGGTTTCGGGAAGACCATTCCTTCTTTCCGTTTGTTATCTTGCGTTGAGCCCCAATCTCGGGTGACCAACAGTACTGCTGCGGAAATTGTGCTTGAAGTAGCCGACGGACTACAAATTCTCTCGACCCCACGCTTTGTCCTCAATTCCCGTCGGTCAGCTATCTTCTCGCAGTGGTGGTCTAAAATATCAGAAGCGCTACTTTTGGACAGGACTCCGTCGGCTATAATCCTTTTATTTTTACCTGATTTCCACAAGCCGACGGTAGTCTCTGATTCCAGCGAGAGCTCTGGTTACACCAACTCTTCAATAGCTGTAGAGGTACCGACGCTGATATTTCTTCGTGAGTTCCATTGGTAATTGGTTTTTACTGAAAATTTTGATCTTTCCCAGGGTGGGACTGCGGCAGATGCTGGTGAGCAAGCAGTCGACCCCCATATTTCCTGGGCAGAGCTAATGTAGACGACGGCCAAGACCAGCGGTGGGGTACCCGGCAAAGTTATACTTTGGGCACCTTGGGTATCCGGAGCCCCTCCTTGTCAGATCTTGCTCGTCAACGTCATGCAAGTAAGTTGCTTTTCTTGCATCGGCTTCTATACTTCTTGCCTTGCCGATATTAACCCGTGCTTTTTAGAGAGAAAGAAGAAGTCGACCAGGAGATTGCCAAGGCCTGTAAGGCGTTCAGCCGACCGCTCCCTAGAGCACTCGGTCACCGATGTAAGTTTGGTCTAGTTCTGTCCTTTGAACGGAATATCTCATGGCGTTGATCATCGTCTTCTGCCTTTTTCAACAATCACCATCAGTGCAGGTGGCAGGGGTTTTAGGCGATCTTCAAGGCACTTCGTCGGCTCTTCCGCTTGTGCTATCCCCGACGCTTCCCGATGTACCGCCTCCAACGGTCGTTGTGTCTGATTTCCCAGTGTTAACGGGCCCGGCCGACCTCCTAGGTTTTACCCTAGATGAACTCGACGATCCGGAGGTACTGGCCACCGACAACTACTCGGCAGAAATTCAGAGGATAATAGATGCTTCTGCCTCGGCATCGACTGCTGTAACTGCTGCGCCAGGCATGCAAGAACGCCTCAACAACTTGTTTCACGAAGTAATGCAACCGGAAAGGACTCATCTGGCAGACATGCAGCCTCTCAGGAATACGATGGAGGCCGTGCAAGCCGATCTCCCTCCCGCGGCCATGAATGCTCTGTTGGAGGTTTGCCATCTGGATGCTCGACGGGCGGAGGTAGAATCGGCCAGGCTTAGGGTTGACCAGAGGGAAGCCCAACAAGCTGACCAGCAAGTCCTGGATAAACTTATAGCCGACGCCAAGCTCCAGAAGAAGGAGTTCGACCAGGGTGCTGCCGCCCTTAAGCTGGCCAGAGGCAAGGTTCAAGAGTTGGAGTTGGCCAAGAAAAAACTTGAAGAGCAGCTAGCCTTGGTCACCAAAGAGCTTGCAGAATGCCAGATCAAGATCACTGACTCAACATCTTTGCTAGCAACTCAGAGGCGGCAGATAGGTGAAGTCTTCGCCCAAGTCAAGTCTCAATCGGCCAAGATAGTTCCTGTCCCTGGCAATGCAGTGGCCGATCAACAGTTTATAGACAGCGTTCAAGCCACCATTGGCAGGGCTGCGGCGGCACTTTCGGCTTTGGGAGCTCATTTGCCCGGATCGGGTGTTGACTAAATACTTTTACGAAACTGTTTGGTGGCATCGGCTATATAGCCGATCTTTTGTGATGTAAACTGTTAACTGGTCTTTTGTTGTAATGTGGTGTAAACGATATGCTGTGGCCCGATCAGTTGTTGACTGGCCTTTTAATCATTCAGTTAATTAGTATGCACGTGTATATAATCGGCCTTTTAATTGACTCTGCTTATTAGGATCCGATCCAGACACTAGGATAGTATTTTTTCAAATACTTTCCATTGATCGCTTTAGGTAGAACGAATCCTTCTAAAGTCTCGAGTATATACGAGTTTCCGCTGACTGGCCGATTTATTTTATAAGACCCTTCCCATGTTGGGGACCATTTGCCAAATCGATTATCCTTAGATCCGATCAGCAATATAGTCTTCCATACTAAATCAGCTTGGTTAAAAGATCTCGGGACGACTTTCTTGTTGTATGACCTGGCAACCTTTTCCTTGTTCTTTTTAAGCCGATCTAGTGTGATCAGCCTTAATTCAGCTAAGTCATCCAAGTTGTCTAGCATTGCCTGTTGGTACTTATCGGCGGTAGATTATCTTGTTGGGTTGTCCTGGTTGAGCTGATATTGATTTCTACGGGTACAACGGCTTCTTGTCCATATACCAATTGGAAGGGGGGTAATTTAATCGACCCATGGTACGAAAGCCGATATGCCCATAGAGCTTCTGATAACGTGGTGTGCCAACTCCTTGGTTTTTCCTCTATTCTTTGTTTTATTAATTTTACCAAGGTTTTGTTCGATGACTCGTCTTGTCCGTTAGCCTGAGCGTAATAGGGTGAGGAATTGAGTAACTTGATACCTATGCTTTTCGCGTAGTCTTGAAATTCTCTGGACATGAATACCGTCCCTTGGTCGGTCGTAATTGTCTGCGGGATTCCAAACCGATGGACGATATGTTCATTTACAAAATCGATTAGTTCCTTGCTAGTAACTTTCTTGAGTGGTATAGCTTCAAACCATTTTGAAAAATAGTCTGTGGCCGCAAGGATGAACTTGTGTCCCTTACTAGACGCTGGGAATATTTGGCCGATGATATCTATACCCCATCCTCTGAACGACCATGGTTTGACAATTGGGTATAAAGCCGATGCTGGTGCTGTCTGCACGTTGCCGAACCTTTGACATGTTTGGCATCCTTTGTAGTATTTAAAGCAATCTTCTAACATTGTCGGCCAGAAGTATCTTGTCCGTCTCAACATCCATTTCATTTTATGAGCCGATTGATGTGATCCAAAAATCCCTTCGTGGACTTCACCCATTGCTACCTTAGCCTCTTCGGTTCCCAAACACTTTAGCAGTAAACCTTCCATGGTTCGGAAATACAAGACATCTTCCATCACTACATACTTCAGAGCTTTCTGCCAGACTTTCCGTTCAGTCGGCTTAGCAGGGTCTAGCAAATAGTTCTTTATTTCTGTTCTCCAGTCGTCGGTATAGACACACATCACTGCACTGTCGATCAATTCGCCCGTCCATTGTGCGCCATCGGTTCTATATCCTGAAGCTTGTTGTGCCAACAAGTTGGCTTGGTCGTTCGATTCTTTGGGAATGTGGTCGATGGAAAAGGTGGTGAACAACCCAATCACTCGTAGGCACTGTTGCAAGTACTTTTTTAACGTGTCATCGTTACATTGAAATTTCCCTCTAATTTGATGTACTATCAGCAAGGAATCTCCATAAGCACTAACGTTGCTCATCCCTACGCCTTCTAGTAGCTGCAATCCCCTGAGTAACGCCTCGTACTCCGCCTGGTTATTAGAGCATCGGCTATTGAGCCGATACGCGAACTCGAAAGCCTGTTCTTTCGGAGATATCAATACTATGCCGATGCCTCCGCCTTCCTGGCATACTGACCCGTCGAAGTACAGATGCCAAGGGGCGACATCGACTAATCCAATCATAGTCTTGCTTCCTGTAAGGAAATCGGCTACAACCTGTCCTTTGATAGCTTTAGCCGATTCGTACGTTAGGTCGAACTCTGTTAAGGCATACGCTCATTTACCGAGTCGACCTCGCAGGATTGGTGCCGATAGTATGTATTTAATAACGTCGGTTTTGCACACCACAGTACAGTTTGATGCCAACATATAATGTCTTAGCTTTACGCATGCGAAATACAGTGCTAAGCATAATTTTTCTACCATGGGGTATCTGGTTTCAATATCTAGAAGTCGTCAGCTTAAGTAGAATATAGTATGTTCTTTACCATCGGCCTCCTGTGTCAAAACTGCTCCTATTGCTTCTTCTTCAGCCGATATGTATAGCTTAAAGGGTAAACCTTTTATTGGCGCGATTAACACTGGAGGTTTCATCAGATATTCCTTTATATCTTCAAAGGCTTTCTGTTGATCGGCTCCCCACACAAACTCTTGGTTGTCTTTTAGCTTAAGCAATGGGGTAAAGGCACGAATCCTTCCGGACAGATTTGAAATAAAGTGTCGTAGATAATTGATTTTGCCGATCAATATCTGTAGCTCTTTCTTATTTGTTGGCGATTTAGTATCGGCTATGGCTTTAACTGTAGCTTGATTTACTTCGATTCCTTTTTCGTGTACTGAGAACCCTAGGAATTGCCCAGCCGATACTCCGAAGGCGCACTTGAGCGGATTCATTTTTAGCCCATGTGCCCTCGTGCTTTCAAACATTTTTTTCTAAATCGGCCAAATGCTGCAGTCTTCTTTTGATTTTACGACGACGTCGTCGATGTAAATTCGACAGTATGGCCGATTAGATTATGGAAGATATGGTTCATAACACGTTGGTAGGTAGCGCCTGCATTTTTCAAGCCGAAAGTCATGACGGTCCACTCGTAAAGTCCCAAAGCCCCTGGGCACCTGAAGGCTGTCTTGGGTATATCAGCTTCGGCCATAAGTATCTGATTGTACCCGGCGTTCCCATCTAAGAAGCTTATGATTTTGTTCCCAGATGCAGCGTCGATAAGCATGTCGGCTATTGGCATCGGATACTCATCTTTTAGCGTAGCTTTGTTTAGATCTCTGAAGTCTACACATACCTGGAGCTTACCATTTTTCTTTTTCACGGGAACGATATTTGAGACCCACTCTGCATATCTGCAGGGTCAAATAAACTTGGCCTCTAATAATCGCTATACTTCCTCTTTTATAGCGTCATATAATGTAGGGTTAAACCGTCTTGGATATTGCTTAAACGGCCGATATCCAGCTTTTATGGGTAGCCGATGCTCAACGAGCTGTCGGCTTAATCCTGGCATCTCGTAGTATTCCCACGCGAAGCAATCTCTGTATTTTTTAAGCATCTCGACCAACTTGTTTTATAATCCGAGTTTAATTTAGCACTTACAAAAGTTGGTCTTTTCCTATATCCTTCTCCAATATCGACTTCTTCAAGCTCATCGGCAGAGGTGAAACCTTGTCCTCGTCTCTCCTCTTCGAAATCTTCAATTGCTTCTTCATAATTTCTCTGCCGATAGCTTCTTGCTTTTTCTTACAACTTCTTTACTGTTTCGGACTCCATCTCCTAATGACTTCTTCTGTCCGATCGAATGTATTTGGTTTGACACTGATCGTCCTTAATCCAGACTTTTCAACGCAGATGAAATCACAGTCATCTAAACTCGTCCCTGATATACATTCGGCTTCTTCGTACGGCCAATTTGCGTCGGGGCTGGCCATGGTGACGTGAGCCTATGTGTCGGCTGATACCACTTCCACTTCGTCATCATTCCATTGTACAAGTTTTTGATGCATAGTCGACGGAATGCAGCAATTGGCATGAATCCAGTCTCGTCCAAGAAGCACACTGTAATTGCCCTTGGCTTCGATAACAAAGAATGCAGTCGGCAGTGTCTTGTTACCGACTGTTAATTCAGCCATCATCACTCCTTTTGCTTCGGTGGAGTCTCCGGTAAAATCGTTTAAAACCATGTTGGTTTTGATAAAGTCTTCATTGGTTTTTCCTAGCTTATTGAAGGTGCTAACAGGCATCAGGTTTACTGTTGCACCTCCATCGACCAACATCCTTGATATTGGTCGACCATTGATATGCCCCTTGAGGTACAACGGCTTTAGATGCCGATGGGGATCCTGTGATTTTTCAAATATAGCATCTTGAGCGCCAAGACACAATTGAGCGAATGCCTCTTTGGTCGGCTCATCCACAATTTTGAACTCCGCAGGCAATGTGAATACCATGTTGATGTCCATTGGTGGTGTACCATCTCGGATCATTGGGGACCCCGAATCTACCGACTGATCTGAATCACTGTCGGCTTGTTCTTTTTTCCCCCATTCCTGTTTTATAACTTGCACCGGCCGTATCTTGTTGAAAATCCGATCCCTTTATTTTTTTTCTTGCACTGCTCTTTCTTCCAGTGTTTTTAGGCGCTGAAGTCGCCTGCGCTGTGATTTGCTAAGACCGGAAGGGCACCACCTTGGCTTAGGTTCTATCGGCTTTCTGATTTTTTCAGCCAGATTGCTCACTTCACTGTCGGATTGCGCGGAAATCTGTAGGATCGATATATATTAATATAGCAATCAGAGGGGGGAGGGTGAATGATTGCGCGGAAGCTAAAATCAAAATTTTGATCTACTAAAAATTAACCCCAATTCGGAATCAAATAATCGCCTTGGTTTCACGCAAAAACAGATTAACAGACAATCGGTAAAACGCAAATTCCTTGAGATCAAACCGTCGGATTGACCTGAAATTTTAACACAAGAAACTATATTCCAATACGCATCTAAAAAAAAGAATCAGCTCGATCAGACATACGGATCAAAAGTTATGAACTCCACAATCTTGCTGTGACAGATTTTGACGAAAATTGATTAAACCCTAATTTTGTAATTAAACAAAATCTACAAGGAATTAACCAATCAAACTTTTTAGATCACTAACTTGATGCCCTAGAAAGGTTTGAAATAGATCAAATCAAAATTATCACACAGAAATAATAAATCAATCTGTAAATAAAAAAGATATGCGAACGACGAAAAAGAGAAACAAATTAGTAACTCACGTAGACACTAGTGGTAAAAAAAAAACGAAGTTACTACATGTGCCAAGCATAACGATGCATGCATGGATATCTCATCAATGATCAGACGTGATGCATATATAGGAAACTTCATGCATGGATAGCTCATTAATGGTGAGACGTGATGCATATATATATTGAGCAAACTTCCCGATGAAGGATTTGGGCTAGCGGTAGAAGTTCATATACTGCTATACCAATCGCAGATGCTCCGTGCGCTGGAGCTCGTGCTCGCCCGATCGGTCTTACGTTTGCCGCCGCACCTCTGCGCCTGTTGCGCTACCACAAGAGGCCGCCGTCGAGTATTTCTTCTGTGTGGCTCCTTTTTTGTGCGTCCTCTGTTTTTGTGCAACCTCGCTCAAACGCTGGAAGGAAACGCACGACACTCGCCTCTCCTATGTGCCGCCTCAGACGACTTTGATTTTTTTGTGGCGGCTTTAGAGAAATTAATCTTTATTTTTTTTTATCTAATCTGTTACAATACTTCAAATAAAAGAGTACAAATCCTAATCCACGCACACAATAAACAGGAGACACCTCCCCCTATTTATAAGAAAACCCTAGAAGAATTCGTATGCATATCCACTTGGCCCAACATGGTCCAATACATGCAAACTATCTCAAAACGATTACAACTGCACGCGTACGGCCCACCTGCCGCACTCACGTGACTCACTAGCCTTCACGTGCATCGTTCTCTAGTCCAAACGTCCCGCATGACATCCTCGACCACTAAGACCTCGGTTTCTCCCTGAACCTAGTTCCTCCATGAACCTAGTTCTGGTCCCGTCACCGACCACGTTCGACTTCAAGCAACACCTGCACATGAACAAACACACAACCGTGTACGAGCACAAGTCCACGACTTGACTCAAAATCAATCCATGCAACCGTGCACTCGCACGAGCGCATTGCATCAAGCAAAACAACCATGCTATCACAAGCACATCACTTAATCATCTGAAACAACACATGCATATGCACCACACATGCCATGAGCACAACCACTTTGCAATACTAAATTCATCACTAAGCCAATTTTTCAAGCATTTGTTATATTTTCAAGCAGAGCAAAGAAGTAACTAAGAACAATAGACATTTTCCTAAACATATCGCTTTCAAGCTAAGTTTCCAAGCACCGTGTAGAAATCAAACAACTTTCCCAGCTCTCACCTCTCGCCGGGCCTCCAAGTAATCAAAGATCTCCAAAATAAAATTGAGTTCACATCTCACTAAATAATTGTGAGTTTCACCCCACATAAGAAGTATGCCGATTTGAAGCTTTGAAGACCAATCATCCAATTTGAAGCTTCCTCTTTGGAGTCATCTTCAGTGTAGTTTTGGTGGTTTGAGAATAACTGCCTTCTCCCAACAAGAAAGCAAGACGGCTGCACATATATATGTTATCACATTTAGAAAAGTCCTTTTTATTTCTCATTTGTGCCTTGTGGACAGAGATGCAATTATTATTGTTGTTACCTTCTAGTGACCATGCCCGGGCTATCCTGGAGTATTTGTTCTCTAGTAGGCCTTTGTGGGGTGCTAGGTTCACCTGGCCTAGCTTTTGTACTGTTCTTTCTAGGCTTCCTTTTCCTACAATTAAACAATAATTAAAATTAAGATTTAGTATTAGGTGATAATTTAAGATTTGAATGAAAGAATAAAACTTGCCTTTTTTAGTTCCATTCAGTGGACACTTGTAGCTAGCTTGTCTGTGTCCCTTTTCACCACATCTCTTGCAAGTCATCCGGCCTCTAATCATTTTCTTCCCCTTAGCATTGGTGGGAGCAGCATTGTCATCATTGGCAGCATCATTGGCGACAACATTGGCACCTTTCTTCTTGTGGCCACCTTCAAGACATCCTTTGATCCGTAGCTTCTTTTGTCTTCTAACATTTCTCTTAGCAAGTGGTGCACCCAAAACAAATGGAACTAGACTTGTGGCCATTGTGATTTAGCTGTCATTGGCTCAATCTCTCTCCCATAAGCAGCCATGAATTTATCCATAGAGTAGTACTCATGCACAAATTGTTCAAGGTCTACTCTCTTTTGTGATGTTACAAAGGCTAAGACATGTTGACATGGCTTGCCGGTGTGCTGCCATTGAAGACAAGTACAAGTCTTGTGATTAAGCTTCACAATATGCCTTTCACTATTGTGCCAAACCTCTGCACTCCAATCACTAGATTCCACAACTTTCAAGTGCCCCAAGCCTCTAGTATTTGCCCTCAGCTGAACCATAACACTAGGTATTATCCTTCCAGCTGGTAGTCTCTCCGCAATCCTTCTCCTCTTCCTCCACAAACCCATGATCATCTCTCTAACCTTGTCGGCTAGTTCAGCTACAGGTAAGTCCTTAATGTCTCGGATCCAGTTGTTGAAAACCTCTGCTACATTATTAGTGATATAATCACACTTGATATCTAGATTGAAGCCACACCTGTACCACTTAAGACTATGGTACTGTTTTATCCAGAGCCATACCTCATTTGATTCACTAAAAGTTGCTGTCATATGATCTTTGAACACCTCTTCCGTATAAGCCCTTGCTGCAGGATAAATCCTTCCAAACCCATGGAATCTTTTAACAAAATTCTTCATTAGATGGAAAAAACATTCTCTTTGTTCAGCATTGGGAAACACATTATTCATTGCATTTTCTAAGCCTTTGCAAGCATCTGTGCATACTGCAAGAAGCGGAGGATCTCCTATTGCTTCTTTCAGTTGATTCATAAACCAAGTCCAGTTGTCTTTTGTCTCAGAAGCTATGAACCCATAAGCCAGTGGATAGATCCAATTGTGGCCATCAACTGCTGTAGCTGAGGCTATGTGCCTATTCATTGCATTTCCTAAGCCTTTGCAAGTATCTGTGCATACTGCAAGAAGCGGAGGATCTCCTATTGGTTCTTTCAGTTGATTCATAAACCAAGTCCAATTGTCTTCTGTCTCAGAAGCTATGAACCCATAAGCCAGTGGATAGATCCAATTGTGGCCATCAACTGTTGTAGCTGAGGCTATGTGTCCATTCCACCTTCCATTCAGTGTAGTAGAATCTATACCCAAATATGGCCTACATCCTTCCAAAAAACCATCAATACATGGTTTAAGTGCACAGAAAAACCGATGAAAGTACACATTACCATCAATTTCCAGCACATCAATCTCCACAACACTTCCAGATGACCTCTTCAGCACCTCAACCTTCCATCTATATAACATCTCAAAACTCTCTTCCCATTTACCATAAATCTCTGCAAGGGCTTTTTCTCTTCCCCTCCAAACTGTGTCATATGAAATTGTCACAAAGTGTTCGTCCTACAACTTTGTCTGCAATTCTTTGGCACCCATTTTTGGTGAGTTCCTAAGGATACTCACAGCCTTGCTAGCTACCCAGCTCTGAGATGGTGTTATGGTCAACTAAAACTGTCACCCACACGTAAAGAATTAAAAATGAAATTAATTATTTCACCTTTGAAAATGAAATAGACATGGACATAAATTAATTTTTTAAAATTATGTAAATACTTCACCTTTACACTACTCTTATCATCCTGTAGAGAGGCAACTATCCTCCAAGGGCAATCTTTACTAAACTTGCAGAACCCTCTAAATCTCTTCTTATCCGACTTCTCTGTGCCAAGATCAAACTCCTCATTGATTGCAAATCGCCTTACAACCAACCGAAATTCATTCATTGATGGGTACATTGTGCCAAGAGCCATTTTGGGTGATCTTTATCATATGTAATCACTAACTCATCTGGTATGACATCACTAATAGGAATGGAGACACCTTCAACATCAACTTCTTGCTCAACCACTGCAAGACCATTTGGATTAGCCACATGTCCTCTCCCATCGTTATCCCTCAAACCCAAAATCACACATAGCTGATCCTCGGTCATCAATTCAATTCGACCTTCAGCATCATGAGTCTCTACAATTTGCAGGTTATACCAATCGATTTCTGGAGTATCATCATGAGATTCCATGCCGCTGGCCTATATGACGTCGGAGCCAAACACTGAAACAAGAAAATTGTGATTTCCGGATTCACTATAAACACAAATAAAAAAGGCACATGTTGACACAATGCTATACCCTTAGTTTTGAAATTTTGGCTAAGTTGTATGCAATTTGCAACTTCAAAGTAGACTTAAGTGGTTTTACTTCATTACTTACACTGGGAAATTTTGACTAAGTTGTATGCAATTTGCAACTTCAAAGTAGCAGATTTGACATGATGCTATACTCTCTCATTCATCTGTTTGGCAATATTAGGTGCTAAAGGGACTTGATGAAGGTATTTTGACAATGAAGGTTGGAGGACCACGTCGGTTGTATATACCTGGCGCAGCAAGTACTTTCATACCTCACCATATTTAAGAAAACAATGCAGAAAACAAGACAAAATTAGCTGTTTGGCAAGACAGCTTCACCCTTTTTATTATGATCTGGCATTTTTTCTATGTAGCCTGGAGATCTGAACAGGATAATGATGATTTTTTTTCTTGATCTGAACAGTTAGCATTACCTAAGGGGCTTACTTCAGCTCCTGGAAGGCCACAAAGCATTTACTAGTCTCGGCTTCTGAACTCCAGCAAAAGCCGTTTTTGCCGGAAGGTGAACAGCAATGCGCTGAACACTTCCTTATACTCTCGATTGCAGACAACAAACTAAAGCAGAGAAAATTTCTTCGTCTGGCAATGCTTCCGCCAGTGCATCTGGACTTTATTTATAGCTTTCTCAGCTTATACGATTCGAACAAGTATTACAAAGCAATAAACAACTCAACTGCTATTTCGGTAAGATAGCTACTGGATTCTGAAACTAAGTTCTGAACCGAACTGAACTCGGAACTAGAATACGACTCAAAGACAGAGAACAGAAACAACAGAAACTTAGCGACAACTAGATTACATCTAACAGAAAGACACTAGGCCGGCAGTTCCCACTCCAAACTGCAATTAATAATGCACAGAAAGGAAAGCCTTCAGATAACATACAAAGAGGCTAGACCTGCAGGCGTGGACGATCGGCGGCGCGTATCCACGGTGATTGGCAGCCTACAGCGCGTATCCACGACGATCGGCGGTCGGCGGCGCGTTTTGATCCACGGCGATCGGCGGCCGACGGCGCGATGACAGATGGGAGGCAAAGCGCATGACGTTTTGGCTTCGTAGACGTTTCTTATGGGGGCTGAATAGACGTTTCTTATCCCCATGGCCCATGCAATCAACATGAGGGCACTTTAGTCCTTCCAGGCGGCTGAAAATGAGAAAACAGATTAAAAATCAGTAAAATGGAGAAAATGGTAGAGTAAACAACGTGTATACGATGTAAGTGGCAATTTTGCGAAGCCCATCTTTATAGTGGTAAAAATGCGAAGCCACTTCTTTGAAGTGGTAAATAACCAATTTTCTCCTACAAACTGTAGGCCAAGGAGCAGACAACATGCGGTAGGACTGCCCAATATCTGGGCAGCGGAGGCCCTGCCAGAAGTTAGAATTTTCAGTTTGGAGAGGAATGCACTGGCAACCAACGCAAATGGCAAGATAAGGCACCTCCTGGAAGACGACACTCCCTCCATCTGTGGCGCAGCGAGGGAGGATGCGGTGACTGCCTGCCCTCAAGCTTGTGCCGTGCTGGATGCTGTCCGTAGGAGGTGGTATGCGCCGGACGAGGAACAGTTGAATTTTTCTGGTCCTGATTGGTTTCTGCTGCTGCTGGATAGGATGCCAAAAGGTGGTCGGCCATGTGCTGCTATCAACCCTCTGGAAGAACTGGGATGTGAGGAATGCTTCGACGCACGGAGTTGAAAAATATCCAGCTGAAGATTATGTCTAACGTCCATGCTCTGGAAGCTATGGCCAATGGGTGGTTTCAGATTAAACAGCCAAACCGTGAACTAACTCTATCTTGCCTCCTAACTAACTAGTCAAGATTATGTCTAACGCCACCGGCCTGCCGTGAAGGGATACAATACACGTTGGTTCTGACTACACTCAGGAGATTCTTATGCTATTGCGTCGCATGGCTACCTTTACACAGACATGTTCGGCTAGTTCTGCTACTCAGTCTTCTAGTGAGAGACCACCTTTCTCATCAAGTATCACACCATGTATTCTTGACTCTGGAGCTTCTTTTCATATGACATCTGATCCCATGAGTCTGCATTCCATTAGTCCTCTTGTTACTCCTACCACTGTGCAGACCGCATATGGGACTTCTCTTTCTGTTGCAGGATGAGGCAATCTTTTGTCGTCCTCTTTTCATATTCATGTTGTTTCTTATGTTCCCAAATTGACCATGCAGCTTATATCCGCTGGCCAGCTTACTGATCATGGTTGTCGCGTTATTCTTGATTCTGACTCTTGTTGTGTTCAGGATCGCCGCACGGGGGCTCTAGTTGGGACTGGCCCTCGCCGCCATGACTCTCAGCGTCTTTGGGAGCTTGACTGGCTTCATCTACCTTCCGCTGCCTCTGCCAGTCTCTTTGTTTCCTCTACTGCTTCAGCATCCGTTGCTTCTTCTACCGGGACTTTTGCTCAGTGGCATCACCGTTTGGGCCATCTTTGTGGTTCACGTCTGTCTTCTTTAGTTCGTCGTGGTCTTTTAGTCTCTGTGTCTGGTGATGCCTCTTTACATTGTACGGTTTGTAAGCTTGGCAAACAGCTACAACTCCCCTGCCATTCTAGTGAGTCTATATCACAGCGTCCTTTTGATTTTGTTCATTCTGATGTTTGGGGTTGGGCTCCTTTTGTTTCAAAAGGGGGTCATCGATATTATATTCTTTTTATAGATGATTTCTCTCGCCACGCTTGGATATATTTTATGTCCTCTCGTAGTGAGGTTTTATCCATCTATAAGAATTTTGCCACCATGATTCGCACTCAGTTTGATTCTCCCATTCGTGTTTTCCGTGCTGACTCGGCAGGGGAATATCTTTCAGGAGCTCTTCGAGCTTTTCTTGCTACATATGGCACTCTTTCTCAGTTTTTCTTGTCCTGGTGCTCATGCTCAGAATGGTGTGGCTAAGCGCAAGCATCGTCATCTTCTTGAGACAGCTCGTGCTCTTATGCTTGCTTTCGCTGTTCCACCTCACTTCTGGGCTAAGGTTGTTTCCACTGCCACCTACTTGACCAACATCCAACCTTCTTCTGCTCTTAAGGGTGGTATTCCAGTTGAGCGTCTTTGTGGCATGCCTCCTGATTATTCTGGACTTCGTCTTTTTGGGTGCGTGTGCTATGTTCTTCTTGCACCTCGTGAACGCACCAAGCTGACTGCTCAGTCTGTTGAGTGCGTTTTTCTGGGATATAGTGCTGAGCATAAGGGATATCGTTGTTGGGATCGTGTTGGCCGACGGATACGGATATCACGGGATGTCACTTTTGATGAGTCTCGTCCTTTCTACCCTCGTTCTTTTTCCTCCCCTACATCCCTTGTTGAGCCACTCTCTTTTCTGAATTTTCCTGATACTCTAGTTGTCACTTTTCCTCCTTCACAATCGGCGTCTCCTTTATCGTCGGTTTCTTCACCACCGTCCTCTGTTACACAGGTCTCTTCAGATATTGTTTCTCCCTATCCTCTCCACTACACTCGTCGTCCGCCAGCTGCGGAATCTTCTGATGTGTCATCTTCTTCTTCTTCTGATGAGCCATCTTCTTCAGTGTCTCCTCCTCGTTATACTCTTCGCGATCGACAGTCTATTCGGCCTCCTGAGCGTTTTGCCTTTGTTGGTGCAGCTTTGGCCGAGCCGACTTCTTACCGTGATGCTGTTATTCATCAAGAATGGCAGCATGCGATGGCAGAGGAGATTGCTGCTCTTGAGCGCACTGGCACGTGGGATCTTGTTCCACTTCCTCCACGTGTCCGTCCCATTACTTGCAAGTGGGTCTATAAGATTAAGACTCGCTCTGATGGTTCTCTTGAGCGTTACAAGGCTCGTCTTGTGGTGCGTGGTTTTTAGCAGGAGCATGGTCGTGATTATGATGAGACCTTTGCACCTGTGGCTCATATGACCATTGTTCGCACTCTACTTGCTGTGGCCTCTGTCCGAGAGTGGTGCATCTCTCAGCTTGATGTCAAGAATGCCTTTCTTAATGGCGAGCTGCATGAGGAGGTTTATATGCAGCCACCACCGGGGTATTCCGTTCCTGAGGGCATGGTTTGTCGGCTTTGTCGCTCTCTTTATGGGCTCAAGCAAGCCCCTCGTGCTTGGTTTGAGTGTTTTTTTTCTGTGATCACTGCAGTTGGTTTCTCTGCAAGTGCTCATGATCCCGCGCTCTTTGTTCACACTTCTTCTCGTGGTCGAACTCTTCTCCTTCTCTATGTTGATGACATGATCATTACTGGAGATGATTCTCAGTATATTGCCTTTGTAAAGGCTCGTCTCAGTGAGCAGTTTCTCATGTCCGATCTAGGTCATCTTCGATACTTTCGTGGGATTGAGGTTTCTTCTACATCTGAGGGCTTCTTTCTCTCCCAAGAGAAGTATATCCAGGATCTTCTTGATCGTGCTTCTCTCACTGATGAGCGCACAGCCGAGACTCCCATGGAGCTCAATGTTCACCTTCGACCTATTGATGGTGAACCTCTTGAGGATCCTACTCGCTATCGCCATCTTGTTGGGAGTCTTGTTTACCTTGGTGTCACTCGTCCTGACATTTCGTATCCAGTCCATATCCCGAGTCAGTTCGTTTCTGCTCCCACTCAGCTCCACTATAACCATCTTCTTCGTGTTCTACGATATCTTCGTGGGACTATCTCTCGCCGTCTTTTCTTTCCACGCTCCAGGTCTTTACAGCTCCAAGCATACTCTGATGCTACATGGGCTAGTGATCACTCTGATCGTCGGTCTCTTTCTGCTTACTGTGTTTTTCTTGGTGGTTCTCTAATTGCTTGGAAGACTAAAAAGTAGACACCAGTTTCTCGTTCGAATGCTGAGGCTGAGTTGCGGGCTCTGGCTCTTTTGACAGCAGAGGTTACCTGGCTACATGGTTACTTGAGAATTTTGGTGTTTCTATTTCTACACCGACTCCTCCTTTATCTGACAGTACATGTGCGATCAGCATTGCTCGAGATCCAGTGAAGCATGAACTCACCAAGCATATTGGTGTTGATGCTTCTTACATGAGGTCACAGGTACAGGATCGGGTTGTCGCTCTTCAGTATGTGCCTTCAGAACTCCAGTTAGCAGGATTTTTCACAAAGACACAAACTTGAGCTTATCATAACTTTTTCCTCTCCAAACTCAGTGTAGTAGATCCACCATGAGTTTGAGGGGGGGGGGGGGTGTTAGAGATAGAGTCCTATACCTTGTATAGATACTTGTTAGAGATAGAGTCCTATACCTCTCTCCCATGTACATGTATATATACTGGCCCATTGGTCTCATGATGAATACAAGTGCTATTCATAACAGCTCCTACTGCGTCTCTTGCCTTACTTAACAGTAAAGAGATGGATGGATAGGTCACAGTACGCCAAGATCATTAAGGCCCTGTTTGGAAGCAAAGTTTTTCAATACCATGGTATTACAAAACTATGGTTTAAAAATTGTTTTGGCATAAATATCATGGTTTCACCTACCACTATTGAAACCATGGTTTTTCTTGGAACTACAAGCTATTTGGCTTGGCTACAGAGTTTTTTGCATGATGAAGTGATGCCAAAAGCTCAAAACTCCACCCTGAGTAGAGTTTTCAATACTCCAAAAATACCATGGTATTGGCAATACCATAGTTTTCAAAATAAAGTTTTTTTGGTTGCTTCTAAACACCTTATGTCCAAAAATATCATGGTATTCTCCAAAATCATAGTTTTGTTTAGAAACTATGAAAATACTTTGTTACCAAACATGCCCTAATTGGTTATGTCAAAGGCGTTGATGTCTTTACTTGGCGAGGTGAAGATTAACAAGGCTAAGAGAGATAGTAACAGGGGTAGCGCACGAACGTTACTACCAGGCGGGGGTACGGTGCCGTCTTACTGCATATTTTACTAGATGTCACTACTCACTACACGTTGCTTTGCAACGTTACTACGAGACGGATGTATGATCGAATTCTAGAGTTATATCATATATGTTTTTACTTCGTATCCCTTGCAACGTTACAACGAGGTGAAAGATTTTATATGATCGGATATTCTAGATGTGTACGTATTAATTCAACGCTATTGCACAGCTTCGGTTGTATCTTACGACGTTACTACGAGAGTGCATGGTTTTATATATATGATCAGACTCTAGTCGGACGTGTAGATCCAAAATTATCGCACAACGTCAGTTGTTACAGCACGTTTCTTGCAAAGTTGGTAGCAAATGGACATTATTACTTGCACAACTTGGGTTCTTAACCGGTTTTAATTAGTGAGGATCGAGTAGGGGAATCACCTAATTAATTATGGGAAGAACTTGCAATCGGACGTCCGATTTTTTCATTTTTTCGGACGTCGTCGCAACATTTTTTGAACGTGTGAAACATTTTTTTTGAACGTAGTGAAACATTTTTTGTAACATATGAAATATTTTTTTTTACTGTTTGTCGAAGAAAAATGTTTCACTATATAGAAAAAAATATTTCATGCGTAGAAAAAAAATGTTTCGAAGAAAAACAGACATCCGATCACTAGCATTACCGTTAATTAATAGAGAGGTTTGAGTGGGGCAGGAACAAGGGAAGTGAGATGGTTTGGGACGAGAGAAGGGGAGGGGGAAAGGGAGAAAATTGGTTATTTACCACTTCAAAGAAGTGGCTTCGCATCTTTACCACTACAAAGATGGGCTTCGCAAAATTGCCACTTACATCGTGTACGAGTCGTTTACTCTGCCATTTTACCCATTTTACTAATTTTTAATATGTTTTCTCATTTTCAGCCGCATGAAAGGTCTAAAGTGCCCATCCCTATCATTGACACGGTGGATATGAAACTCGCGTGGCCGCCTGGTCGAGGACTGTGCTCGCCCGGCCTCCCTCTTCGGTCGCGCTCCCAGCCGGCCTCCGGCGTCGCTCGCGCCGCCGCCTGGTCTCCAGTGTTTGGCGGAATTATAGTGAGCTATAAGGTCTCCAGTGTTTTGTATCATGTAAGTGCGTTCATGACCATGTAGGACCTCAGTGTATCTATACCTGAAACTGCTTCATGCGCCACTGTGCCCCATTGCACGTCATGAGTAGGTTAAAATGGAGCTTGTTCACTCTTTTACTTTCTATGCAGGTTCATGTGATAAGAAAAGGTGCCTAGTGCTTAAACTTCCCTGCTGTTTGTGGATTGTGTTTGTGGGAGAGATATGAACGAAGATGGTACGCAATTGCACTACTTTGTGATTACTTGATCGTTTTGGAGGTGGACCTGGACTGACTCAATAGGTGATGCTACACCTTGGCATACATCCCTCCAGATCACAATAATTGTTCTCATGTACTTCTCACTAACCAAGCATTGGAGAAAGAACAGCATGTAAAGGATGCAAATAAGTATTCTGATCTAGACACAAGCATATATTGTTTGTTGAAATGAAATGCCTGCTTCATGTTTCATCACTACTTTGAATCATTGCTTGCGCCTGGTGGAGGCCGTCGCTCCCCTGGTCTCCAGCTTAATTCAGTCACGCTGACGTCCGGCCTCGCGCTGACATCGCTCTCCCGGTCTCCAGCTCTAGTTCACACGATGAAGCTGAAGCTTGGTTGCTAATTTTTGCAGATCGTCAATGTTGGAGTGAAATTGTGTGTACATGGGGCGATTTAGTAAACAAATAGAATTGCACTAATAGAATCTGTGTTCTGTATTGCTAGATGAAATGAGGAATCTTGCTGTTTTATATTAATAGAACATTGCTGTTACTTCTGAACCAAAGGAGTTTCTAGATCATTAATGTAATTCTCCTTGCTGTTTCATCAGCATAATGTAATTCTCCTTCTGTCAAGATGTAATGAATATACATGAAGATTTTCACTTCAAAATGTTTCTAGATCATCAATTTCAGAGTGAAATGTATCTGTTTGAAGACAAATGATTGTGCACATGGAAGATGTCCAGCTAAAAATAATTGTGAGTTCACAGCTCACATTACAATGACCTTGAGTTCACATCTCACTAAGCAATCAAAGATCTCCAAAATAAAATTGAGTTCACATCTCACTAAATAATTGTGAGTTCCACCCCACATAAGAAGTATGCCGATTTGAAGCTTTGAAGACCAATAATCCAATTTGAAGCTTCCTCTTTGGAGTCATCTTCAGTGTAGTTCTGGTGGTTTGGGAAGAACTGCCTTCTCCCAACAAGAAAGCAAGACGGCTGCACATATATATGTTATCACATTTAGAAAAATCCTTTTATTTCTCATTTGTGCATTGTGGACAGAGATGCAATTGTTATTGTTGTTACCTTCTAGTGACCATGCCTGGACTGTCCTGGAGTATTTGTTCTCTAGTAGGCCTTTGTGGGGTGCTAGGTTCACCTGGCCTAGCTTTTGTACTGTTCTTTCTAGGCTTCCTTTTCCTACAATTAAACAATAATTAAAATTAAGATTTAGCATTACGTGATAATTTAAGATTTGAATGAAAGAATAAAACTTGCCTTTTTTTAGTTCCATTCAGTGGACACTTGTAGCTAGCTTGCCTGTGTCCCTTTTCACCACATCTCTTGCAAGTCATCCGGCCTCTAATCATTTTCTTCCCCTTAGCATTGGTGGGAGCAGCATTGTCATCATTGGCAGCATCATTGGCGACAACATTGGCACCTTTCTTCTTGTGGCCACCTTCAAGACATCCTTTGATTCGTAGCTTCTTTTGTCTTCCAACATTTCTCTTAGCAAGTGGTGCACCCAAAACAAATGGAAACTGGACTTGTGGCCATTGTGATTTAGCTGTCATTGGCTCAATCTCTCTCCCATAAGCAGCCCTGAATTTATCCACAGAGTAGTACTCATGCACAAATTGTTCAAGGTCTACTCTCTTTTGTGATGTTACAAAGGCTAAGACATGTTGACATGGCTTGCCAGTGTGCTGCCATTCAAGACAAGTACAAGTCTTGTGATTAAGCTTCACAATATGCCTTTCACTATTGTGCCAAACCTCTGCACTCCAATCACTAGATTCCACAACTTTCAAGTGCCCCAAGCCTCTAGTATTTGCCCTCAACTGAACCATAACACTAGGTATTATCCTTCCAGCTGGTAGTCTCTCCGCAATCCTTCTCCTCTTCCTCCACAAACCCATGATCATCTCTCTAACCTTGTCGGCTAGTTCAGCTACAGGTAAGTCCTTAATGTCTCGGATCCAGTTGTTGAAAACCTCTGCTACATTATTAGTGATGTAGTCACACTTGATATCTGGATTGAAGCCACACCTGTACCACTTAAGACTATGGTACTGTTTTATCCAGAGCCATACCTCATTTGATTCACTAAAAATTGCTGTCATATAATCTTTGAACACCTCTTCCGTATAAGCCCTTGCTGCAGGATAAATCCTTCCAAACCCATGGAATCGTTTAACAAAATTCTTCATCAGATGGAAAAAACATTCTCTTTGTTCAGCGTTGGGAAACACATTATTCATTGCATTTTCTAAGCCTTTGCAAGCATCTGTGCATACTGCAAGAAGCGGAGGATCTCCTATTGCTTCTTTCAGTTGATTCATAAACCAAGTCCAGTTGTCTTCTGTCTCAGAAGCTATGAACCCATAAGCCAGTGGATAGATCCAATTGTGGCCATCAACTGCTGTAGCTGAGGCTAGGTGTCCATTCCACCTTCCATTGAGTGCAGTAGAATCTATACCCAAATATGGCCTACATCCTTCCAAAAAACCATCAATACATGGTTTAAGTGCACAGAAAAACCGATGAAAGTACACATTACCATCAATTTCCAGCACATCAATCTCCACAACACTTCCAGGTGACCTCTTCAGCACCTCAGCCTTCCATCTATATAACATCTCAAAACTCTCTTCCCATTTACCATAAACCTCTGCGAGGGCTTTTTCTCTTCCCCTCCAAACCGTGTCATATGAAATTGTCACAGAGTGTTCATCCTGCAACTTTGTCTGCAATTCTTTGGCGCCCATTTTTGGTGAGTTCCTAAGGATACTCACAGCCTTGCTAGCTACCCAGCTCTGAGATGGTGTTATGGTCTTCACCCGGCTGCTTGAAATACAATCATGATGGTCAACTAAAACTGTCACCTGCACATAAAGAATTAAAAATGAAATTAATTATTTCACCTTTGAAAATGAAATAGACATGGACATAAATTAATTTTTTTTAAATTATGTAAATACTTCACCTTTACACTACTCTTATCATCCTGTAGAGAGGCAACTATCCTCCAAGGGCAATCTTTACTAGACTTGCAGAACCCTCTAAATCTCTTCTTATCCGACTTCTCTGTGCCAAGATCAAACACCTCATTGATTGCAAATTGCCTTACAGCCAACCGAAATTCATTCATTGATGGGTACATTGTGCCAAGAGCCATTTTTTGGTGATCTTTATCATATGTAATCACTAACTCATCTGGTATGACATCACTAATAGGAATGGAGACACCTTCAACATCAACTTCTTGCTCAACCACTGCAAGACTATTTGGATTAGCCACATGTCCTCTACCATTGTTATCCCTCAAACCCAAAATCACACATAGCTGATCCTCACTCATCAATTCAATTCGACCTTCAGCATCATGAGTCTCTACAATTTGTAGGTTATACCAATCGATTTCTGGAGTATCATCATGAGATTCCATGCCGCTGGCCTATATGACGTCGGAGCCAACCACTGAAACAAGAAAATTGTGATTTCTGGATTCACTATAAACACAAATAAAAAAAAGGCACACATGGACACAATGCTATACCCTTAGTTTTGAAATTTCGACTAAGTTGTATGCAATTTGCAACTTCAAAGTAGCAGATTTGACATGATGCTATACTCTCTGATTCATCTGTTTGGCAATATTAGGTGCTAAAGGGACTTGATGAAGGTATTTTGACAATGAAGGTTGGAGGACTACGTCGGTTGTATATACCTGGCGCAGTAAGTACTTTCATACCTCACCATATTTAAGAAAATAATGCAGAAAACAAGACAAAATTAGCAGTTTGGCAAGACAGCTTCACCCTTTCTATTATGATCTGGCATTTTTTCTACGAGAAAATTGATGATCTGGACAGGATAATGATGATTTTCTTTTTCGTGATCTGAAGCAAGGAGCATTACCTAAGGGGCTTACTTCAGCTCCTGGAAGGCCACAAAGCACTTGCTAGTCTCACATCGAACTCCAGCAAAAGCCGTTTTTGCCGGAAGGTGAACAGCAATGCGCTGAACACTTCTTGATACTCCCGATTGCAGACAACAAACTAAAGCAGAGAAAATTTCTTCGTCTGGCAATGCTTCCGCCAGTGCATATGGACTTTATTTATACCTTTCTCAGCTTATACGACTCGGACAGGTATTACAAAGCAATAAACAACTCAACTGCTATTTCGGTAAGACAGCTACTGGACTCTGAAACTAAGTTCTGAACCGAATTGAACTCGGAACTAGAATACGACTCAAAGACAGAGAACAGAAACAACAGAAACTTAGCGATACTAAATCGCCTCATGTACACACAATTTCACAACCAAGCTTCAGCTTCGTCACGTGAACCAGAGCTGGAGACTGAAGCTGTAACTGCCATTCATCGTGTGAACTAGAGCTGGAGCTGCCATTCATCGTGTGAACCAAGCTTCAGCGCGAGGCCGGACGTCAGCGCGACTGAAGTTGGAAACCGGGGGAGCGACGGCCTCCACCAGGCGCCAGTGATGCCGGAGGCTGGCCGGCGTCGAGGCCGGGCGTCGGCGCGAGGCCGGGAGAGTGACGAGCGGCGGACTCGGGCGGCGCGAGCGACGCCGTGAGAGCCGGCCGGCACAGCGACCGAAGAGGGAGGCCGGGCGAGCGCAGGCCTCGACCGGGCGGCGGTGCGACGTTTCATATCCACCGTTCTCAACAATGGAGAGATTTGAGTGATCGCCAAAATGGAATGTTGGACGTTCTACTACTTGAGTGGTTCATGCTCGTTTTCTTAGCATTCTGTCTGGACGAATTTGGTTCCTTAATGGAATTAGAAAACTGGCAATGGAGAGGGAGGGGCACTTTAGACCTTTCATGCGGCTAAAAATGAGAAAACATATTAAAAATTAGTAAAATGGGTAAAATGGCAGAGTAAACGACTCGTACACGATGTAAGTGGCAATTTTGCGAAGCCCATCTTTGAAGTGGTAAAGATGCGAAGCCACTTATTTGAAGTGGTAAATAATCAATTTTCTCGGGGGGGAAGGAGGGGAGGGAACTTCATTTCTTTGTAGTAACCGAATGCCATCTGCACCATTCCCGCGTCACCTTATACAAAGCAACAAAAGAAAATCTCATACGGTATAATTAATATATCCAAGAAAACAGAGTCACTCGCATTCTAGATGAACTTGCCTAAGTGCACAACCCTGTACAGCTTCGGTCGGAATTCATGTCTGGAGTAACTCTTGATGAATAACAACGAGCGAAAATTGATTCAGAGGAAAATGGGCCAATGGGAAATGCTAGGAACCGTCTGTCTGTGATAAGCAAAAAAATGGGCCACTGGACCCCTCCACAGTAGGGATGGAACTGGTACGGATATTTTCCGACCGACCGACCGAATTGATTTGGATGATGATTTGGATAGTTTCACAGATATCCAGTTGATTTCTCGGATAAGGATATGGATACAGATAATTTACATGGATACCGATACGGATATGGAACACTGATTATCCGATGGATACGGAATATCCGAGTTTTTGTTCGGATAATATCCGAATATAACATACGGATATTATCCGAATAACACGTTTCAGAATAACACATTAACAATTTAACATGTTTCATCAAGCTTCGTAGGACTGGGGTCTGCATTGGATGACAAGATATATTGTGTTCATGTGTGCTATATGATTATTTGGAGTTATTTGGGTAAAGGTGGTTCTGAAATTGGCATGTGGCGTTTCAGGAGGGCTACTTAGGATTCAAGAAGATATGCCAACCGCAAATCATTTGGTTCAATTATTGCAATGGGGTACATTGTTACTCACGAGTCACATGTATGATAAGCTAGGGATAAAGGCAAAAAAGACATACAAATATATTTCTTTTGGAATTTTGAATTTAAATTTGGACCGATTTTGAAAAAAAACTGAAATTGGATTTTAAAATATCCGACTAATATTATTCGTATCCATGTTGATTCCGATCCGTATTCGATCTGTATTCGTAACCGATATTATCCTGTATAATTCGTATTCGATTCTGTATTCGACACTATTCATATTCGATTCTGTATTCGATAAAAAATACGGATACGGATATGAATAGGACGATATTCGACTGTATCCGATCCGATCACATCCCTACTCCACAGGCCTTGATGTCCACATCGCCACTCCCATCGCCGCACCCGTTGCTCGAGGCTTGCGCCGCGAGAGAGCGTTGGTGAGAAGCCTCGCTGATAGCTCTTATCACATCGTGTTCATGAGAAATCGTGCTCTCTCTCTCTCTACTCATATCCTTGCTATTTAAACCCATGACCACGTCATCTCGCTCCTCAGCTCCCCACTCACCTCCCCTCTCAAGAACCAAGGCCTCTTCTCCTTTCCTTCACTCGGAATGTGAGGCATCTTTTTCGATGCCGGTCGGCATGCCACCACACCATTCCCACCCTAGTGAGCTTCCTTACATGACATCCATATCATTCTCTTCCTTCAACTCCACCCTTACCTCTCCTATGCTTAATGTCATGGTTGCTAAGGACCGATCTATTGTGCCATAGACCCAATTATTTTCTTATAACCGCATGTGCCTATATGGGAATGCCACGTGAATAATAGGTTGTCATGTTCTAGTAATTTAGCTGCAGGTGGTAGTTCATAGGTGGAAATTGGGCTAGTGTGGGCATGGTACATGATGTCCATGTTCGTAGGGGTTTTGAGAGGTACGCGAAGCTTACCAAAACACCTATGAGCTATTAAGGTTGGAGGGCACACCACACCTTTATATGCAAATTATAGGGTGGCGATTGTTATAACTGACAATATAAAGCTTTATCATGGAACTCTCAAACGGATATCTGCGGTATCATGTGGTATGTTTGACATGATGGGATGTTTATGTCATGTGGGTAAAGTTGTATAACCTCCGCAGAGTATAAATCTATTCAAATTGCCATGTCCTCAGTTATGGACCTCGCTTGGCTATATCCCATGATAAGTAGCGTCATATTTTGGAAAATTGGTTAGAAAGTGTGTGGATATGTTGTCCATGCACAGTTTGATCGGTAAAAGGATTTTGCCGAGATTTCAAATATTTATGGTAGAAAGCCACTTATCTAATCATGTTACATATGCTTTATTACTACTTGTTATCAAATGTCAAATACTCTTACAACTTTCCAATTGCAATCAACTATTCAAATTGCAAATGAAAGCTTGTTTTATGCAAAACTAAAAAACATGGTAGGATAAACATTTCTTTGACATAGCCTTGCATACTGTAACATCGCCAATCTTTCTCGAGTGTTGAGATTTTATGTCGGGAGTGTGGTGGGCCTTTTTGGGAGCTGAGGGTTGGAACACTATCCACGTGAAAGTAAAATTTCCAATTTTACCCCCACCTAATCCCCTCCACCTTTTTTCCCACTCGGCTGCCCTTTCCCCTGGTTCGAACTCCTCCTCCCCCATCGACTTGGCCTCCTCCCTCCTGGCTTCTCCAAATGGTTGCTCCCCTCCTGGTTTCCCCCATGGTGCCTCCTTCTCCAAGGCAGCAACAAGCCCTCTTTCTTCTTCTTGATGGGCAATGGAGGTGAGATTTTTTTGGCTTGGAGTTGTTCTTGCTACTCTAATGGATGCTCTAACTAGTTGCCATGGTTCTAGAGTTCTTAGATTTCGGTATTTTTAGAGGAAAATGTGGTCTAGGGTTGGAGGGAGATTGCTGTTTTTTTAGCAGATTCACTAGCCGGTTTTATAGCTGCGATTTGAGGCAGTTAGAGTCATCTCATGAATCCTTGGCTGTAGGAAAAGTTGTAGCTCGTGTTCTTATATTTAAATTGAGCACAATAATACTAAAATTCATTTAGCCAATCAAAAGTTATGCCCATTTTAGCGCGGGCTATCCATAATGTGTATGTATGGGTAGTTGTAATTTTGAGCTGCGGTTTAGGTCTAGATGCAAGCCGAATTAGAATTTTCATTTGCCTAAAGATAGATGGAGAATTTTGTATAGATTATGAAAATGTATTTGTTTGCTTAATTTGGATTCAAGAATCAAAAGTTATACTATGTTGAAGTGAGCTATCCCAAAACTGGAATTTGCTGAAATTTAGAAGTTTGGGGGTTGCTCGGGTTCTCTGTTCATTGCAAATCTGGGATTGATCGATGTATCTCCAGCATGAATGGGTATGAAATACTTATATATTATCTTCTTGTGGTCATTTAGAGCACAAGAACTCCAAATTTGGTTTATCTATTTGGGAGATATGATTGTTTTGGTGTAGACTGTCCAGAATTAGACTTAATGCAATTAATCTCTGTTCCTTACAAATCTGGGAATGATTGAGAAAGTTCCAGAATAAATGGGTATGTGATAATCATAGATCATCCTCTTGTGGTCATTTAGAGCACAAGAACTTCAATTTTGGTTTAGCCATTTGGGAGATATGCTAATTTTGGTGTAGACTATTCAGAATTATAGTTAGTGTAATTGATTGATATTCATTTCAAATCTGGGAATTATTGAGGCATCGCCTGCTTTAATGGGTATGTGATAATTGTAGATCATCCTCTTTTGGTCATTTAGAGCACAAGAACTCCAATTTTTGTTTAGCAATTTGGGAGATATGCTAATTTTGGTGTAGACTGTTCAGAATTAGAGTTAATGCATTTGATTGATATTCATTTCAAATCTGGGAATGATTGAAGCATCTCCTGCTTGAATGGGTATGAGATAATTGTATATTATCCTCTTGTGGTCATTTAGAGACTGAGTGCACTTAATTTGGTTAAGCAAATCAAAAGTTTTGATTGTTTGAGTGGCCGCTATCCGGTGTGGCAGTAGTTTGGCTCAAGTGCAAGAATTGAATTTGAGTTGGGTTTATTGTGAATGGATTAATTGATCTTCGGAGGAAGTTTAAAGCGGGGTTAAGCTTAAGAGCAAAAGTGTTATTATTATTTATCGTTTGAACCATGTTTTGCAATGTTTTGAGGTGAATGTATATATGATTTTGCAGGGAATGTGATCTCGGGGGTGGCCGCGACCTCTTGCCACCCCATTCTTAATGGTTAAAGGCAAGTGTATCAATTAGGATGCTATTAGGATGTTATTTACTTGCTTGTGTTTATGAATATGATTATGCTAACGATTATGGTTATGTTTATGAGTATGTCTAGGATGATGGTTATGCTTATAACGATGCAAGTGCATCGAATTTGGTGATGAATAGATGTGTTGAAATAAAGATTGTTAGCTTGCCATCTAAAATGTTTGAGATGCCATATTACCCCTGTTATATGCATGTTTGGCTATGGGTATGATAATGCATATGGTCATGTTATGAATATGACTATGAGTTTGTTGGAATTGATGCAACGGTTAGAAATGAATGTAGTGTGCAATTTATTTATGTCTATTGCATTTGTGCATTCATAATGGAAGAGGCAACCCATGCTGATGTGGGCCTCTGTGTTCACACGTAGTGTAGGCCCCCGGATCGGCTATCCGGAGTCCCTTGTGTATTTCTGTACTAGTCCCAGATCAGTAGCTAGTACACACAGTCAAAGAGTGATGAATCAACAACCATATCACGAGTACAAATAACTAAATAAGAATAACACCAAATAAAAGCAAAGACCTTATGGTCAAAGTTTACCATTACAGCCTGAACAGGCAGAACAACTTGAACAACTGCAGCGGAAGACGAAAACACCAAAGCGACCCATCAAAAGGCCCACAGGCAATCGAGTGGGGAGCGCACCCTAGTCGTTGGAAGCCCTTGACAGCTTCTTTCACTTCTGAGAGAGGATTAGAATGTAGCACGTGAGTACATAAAGTACTCAGCAAGTCTGGAAAATTATGCATAATGTAGGCTATCCAAGGATGGCTTAATATGGTTCTTTTGCATAAAGCCAAGTTTCATCAACTCATACTTGTTAATAAGTTTCACAAAGCATATTTGAGCAATTCTTTTTAATAATTGAATTATGTAATATTGTAGTGAAGGTTCTAACCACCACTCACTAATATACAGGCTCTATCCGCCACATCTCAACAAAATCAGGGTTCAATCCAATCACATGGCTATGTCCGCCAGGGTTCACAAAATCAGGTTCCTTCCACCTACCTGGCTTTAGCCGCCAGAAGCACACCTGTAACACCCCAAAATTTTGCTTTTCTTAAATTCATGTGTGATTTGGCACTTTGGTGAATTTTTGGAATTTTCTGGAATTTATTTGGATTTATTTGGAATTTATTTGAATTTATTCCATTTTGAAATAATTAAAGAATTTAATTATTGCAAATAAAATTTTGTTGGAAATATTTTATTTGAGTCCCAAATACCCTAAAATATTTTCCAGAATTTTTCTGGAATTTTTCTGAGTATTTTGCTATTTTTAATGAATTAATTGAATTTCTGGGAATTATTTTAAATATTAAATCGCTGGAAAATCAAACCGAGTCGGTTACTGTTCATCCGACCGAGCCCGAGTCAGACTCGAGTTCGAGTCCGACCCGAGCCACGTGACTCGACCAAACCAACTCCAAAACCTAATCGATCCCAACCGTTGGATCAAGATCCAACGGTCAGGATCATCCCGTACCGCTTCGGTCGAATCCGGCCCGGATCCGATCGCGTCCACGCGATCGTGGCCGTTGATCGTGCCACGTGGACGGCTGAGCGTCATCGTCCCCGCCGAGTCCGAGCCGGACTCCTCCGCCGCGTCGCCGCCGTGTAGGATTAGGGTTCCGTCCCGTGCACGCATGCCGAGGGCATTTAAGTACCGGGAGGTACCCCGAGGACCGCCGTGACCCCGCGCACTCTCTGCTCTATTTCACCGAGCCTTAGTCGCCGTAGATTCGCCGGAATCGCTCGCCGGAGTCATAGCATCCCTCCGCTGTGGTTTTGCTTGATTCCGCCGCCGTCCGCCGTCCCCTGCCGCCATTGACCCCAGATCCGGAACCCCTGCGGCGCGCACCGAAGAGACCCTTCACTCGCCGAGCACGCCCCAAACGCCGTTCGTGGTCGCGATCCTCGCCACGGCAGCCCACAACGTCGCCGTGAAGCCATCGCCGACCCGAGCTCCACCAACCGTCCGATCAAGATCCAAGGGCTCGATCGCGCCACGTCACCCTCGGTGAGTTCCCCGTTGAAAATCCTAGATCTAATCTCAACCGTTGGATCTAGATCCAACGGCTTAGGTCGTGCCACGTAGCGGAATCGCACCAGTTAGATTGGATCTCGACCGTTAGATCAAGATCCAACGGCCCAGAATCAACCCGTGCGCCCAAGCACTTGAGGCCCAAATCCAATCCTAGCCGCCGATTTTCAAACCAACGGCTACGATCGCCACGTGTCCAGGGAGGCCGAATCCGCGGCGCCAGCGGGCGTGCGCGTGGGCCATCGACACGGGGCCCGTGTCGGCATCGCACCGTGACGTCACCCATGGCGTCATCGGATGGACCCACTTGTCGGGCCGTGGTGAGCCCGGCCGACGCCGCAAGAATGACGCTACCCGAGTGGGCCCACATGTCAGCGACACGTGGAGTCGTGGACCGAGTCCACGGTGGACCCGAGCCGAGCGTGGACTACGTCCATGGACCGGCTGACGTCAGCAGACCAATCCAGTGCTGCCACGTGTCCATGATGACGCAATAATTAATTTCCGAAAAGAAAATGATTTATTAATTCGAAATAATGATTTCAGATTTTGTTTCAAACTTCAAACGCTTATAACTTTTGCGTTTCAACTCCGATTTGAGTGATTCAAATTTCTAAATTTGTATAAAATTGAGATCTACCTAAATATGAATTTTATTTAATTTTTGGACTAAAGTTTTTCTCTGTAAAATTATTTAATTGATTATTTGAACTTTAAATAATCATAACTTTTGCGTCTTAACTCCAAATTTGACGATTCCAGTTTCTAAAAATCCATAAAATTATGTTCTTTCTGTTTATGGATTTTATTTGGATGTTTGGACACTTTTTGCCTATTGTTTATTTGGGTATTTGCTATTTGCACGCTTTACGAGTAGACGTTGAAGTGCCAGAAGGATTCGAAGGAGAAGTATTGACTCAGGATCCAACTCAAGACCAAGAACAAGTACTTTTTGAAGGCAAGTTGTGCTTTGACCATGTTGATCCTATTTCGAAATCTATTTTGATTTAAACTATTGCATGCTAGTTCAATTAGAAAAATACTTTGCTTAAACATGGGGATTAGATAAATACCAATTTGCTGTATGACACCTTGATTATCTAAGTATGTGCCATGATCCCTTGTCACCCTAGTTGTGGATTACTAGTTGGACATTATTAAATCGCCAACATGGGTTTAGACCGTTGTAGTACCTTCGCTTAGACCTTTACGTGCTCATGACATGATTTTGGACAATCAAATGTTAATATTGACTTAATGATATATTGAATCTGTTTTGGAAAGGTATCATGTGATGTTGATGGCACGTGGTGCATGGTAATCAAGCGGGGTTTGATAAACGATTTCGACCGGGCATGTGGCAAGAGTAATCGTGGGCAGTTGTGGCATTGGGGATGTTGATTTGGTTCTTGGGTAGTCTTGCCCTGGTCACCCTAAGGACTTAACCTTGCAAGCCTTTGAACTGGGTCTAACGTGCAACCACATGTCCGTAATGGGACGGACCTAGTTGATTAAGTTGCTAATAACGCACTGTGGGACCTCGGAGGTCAACTACACCCTTTGTGTAAGTTGTGCGGGAGCCGCATCGGCCGAGACCAGTACCCATCTAGCAGTTGATTGGCCTAGACTTCGCCTTAGCGAAGGGAAGGGTTAGTGCGCAATAACCGGGGAGGACCACTTGTATTGTTAGAGGTTTCCGAAAGACTTTGTTACGGGAACTCGCCTTTGTGGTGTTTGACTGTATCTTGTGGGTAAAGTGCATAACCTCTGCAGAGTTTAGAATCTATTCGAATAGCCGTGTCCGCGGTATTGGACATCGCTCGGGAATTACAGTCAAGGGTTAGATTTTCTCAAAAATAACTTTGGTTTGAAAGGTTGGGCTGGACTAATAATGAAGTTGATGGAAATGTGGATTAGGATGGGAAAGATGTTTACCAAACTTCTTGAAAAGTTATTTATGTTTTACTTATTTCTACTGCTTTCGAATCTACTTATATTACTTGTCCAAAGCTTTTTACTGCAAATATACCTTGAGTTATTCCTTTGTACCAAGCCATGCATATAGTATATTAGCACGCATTGTGCATGACTTGCCGAGTACCAAGTACTCACCCTTGCTTCAATACAACACCAGTTGAAGAGGAGACTACACCGGCTTTGGAGGAGGAACTCCAAGAGGATCCGTCTACTTAGGGAAGCGAGCCGATCGGTTAATGCGTGGTATACTGGATGGCGCCACGATGTTACCTTATTTGATTTTCCGCTGCTATTATTTCTCTTTTTAATAAGTATCGTCCTGCGAGGCGTACATTTGTGACTTGACCATAAGGTTGAATAACCAGTTTGGTTATTTAAATAAAGTACTTTGATAGTATCGATTGGTATGATTGTGATATTTACCGATGTTAAGACTGTGTGCACTAGCGCGTTCCTGGACTAGTGCTGAATACACAGAGGGTCCGGATTTGCAAATTCGGGGTCCCGACAACACCCGCGAGTTCTAACCGCTCCCGGATCCCAAAACAAACCATTGTTTAGTTTGAAATCAAAAACCAAAGTCTACCAGTATGAAAGCATTCAGCAAGCTTTGCCTTTGACCGTAGGCACGGCTATTCGAATAGTTTTAACTCTGCAGAGGTTGTACAGCTTTACCCACAAGACATGATATTCCCTTGATGCCATGCAATTAGCACACTTCCTTGGGTGTGCCGGCAGGGATAACATGACAAGGCCTTTACAATGTATCTACCTAACTTGACCCACCCGCTGAGGTTTCACCACTGTTAGGGTTCTATCCGCCCAGTACAGAAGCCCCCTCTTGCGCCGTGTGAGAAAAACAACAACAACAACAATGCCTCTTTCTGGCTCCCACATTCCACCGAGTGGTGAGTCTAAGTCAGATTTCTACAAATTAGTTAGCCAGGTCGTGCCCACTTTGACATGTGGTTGTACGGTTATGCTTAGAATGGAGACAGTCATAAGCGTCGGTCCTTAATTGACTTGGGGCGGTACTTGCGCAATGAAAGCTAGCACTCCCTCCGCGCCCACCAGACAAACCATTCCGCCCCAGTCCAAAACCATTTTTCATTTTATTTTTATTTTGTAAACCATTGGCAATACTCCTTGCCTATAACTTTCAACACAAGGTTTCAGGAGATAAATGAAAGTCCCACCCATAGGTGAATATTTACCGATAGCGAGGCTAAGCATTTCTACCGTACTATTCTATTCCACCAATAGTTTATTTTATAAAAGGTAAGTTGTAGGGTTTGGTTACAATTCTTATAATCAATTTTGTAACCTCCAATAACCTTTAAATTGTCATACTCTTACAATCATATGAATAATCCAATCCAATATAGTATCCGCAAGTAGGAAGTATATCCTGGTACTATCATAACTCCAAAATCATATTAAACCACAATCATATTTGTATATGAAACAATCTCCTCAAAATATAATTCTCATTATCGATTACCCATCATCCAGACATCGATTAATTTTGGTAATCTACTTGATCCACCATGAATAATTCACAATCTCATCCCCAAGCATCTTTTAACAAAGACTCCCGAAATCAAGACTATATTAATTCATCGACTATAATGATCTTCATACATAGTGACATCCGATCGACTTAAACAAATCACCCATAATCCACATTATTCATAAATCCACATAAATGGGTATCGCATGACCATATTTCACAAAATCATTCACTAAACCACCGAGAATACTTCACAACATCATCTTTAATCATCTAGAATATAATCCACCGATAATACTTCATAATAGCATATATTTAATCCTTCACATTATCACCTCTAAATCATCTACTTTAATCCACCAAGAATACGGAATATTATCATTTACTAAACCACCAAATATTCTGGATCATTCACAATTCTCCATAAATGATTATCACATATCTATATTTCCACCATCATCTATTTCTTAATCGATCAGTTAGTAATAATTCCCCAACAAGCACTAATAATCCAACTAACTCTGATTCTCATTTGATACTATTTTATCAACCCAAGAAATCCAATTCAACATAGTATATACTTATACTGACCTATTTAATCCAACAAGAATACTTCACAATACCATACCTCTTCCAAAATTTCCCCCAATCCATTATAATGTGAACTACTATAACAATCCAACTTCACAATATTTTAACCATCAAAGTTCATAAATCAATTTCATAACTAACAATCCCCATCAACACTAATATTCATGTAATCTCCAATCAAATGGGGTTCTAGCTTCAATCTACGTTCTATACTAATATATTACATCCAAACTGTCTTCCAAACAGTCATTTCTCTAATAACATAATATTTTCCCAAAAACACTTATATTGGTGGATTACTACACTAGGGCGACAAAGGGTCAGGGATAACAATGTCAAGGAGGTAGGAACAACAGGCATAACTAATAATCTAACGTTAACATCATCCATTTAATATAAATAGCAATGCAATTTGCAAAATAGCGTAAAACATTTATAAACCATGGGATCAAAATGCGTCAAGGAGACTTGCCTCGGTCACAGCGAGAATGTTGAACTCTTTGAAGTCCGGCGACGGGATCGGCCGACTCGGCGGAAGCGTCAACTACGCGTAAAACGAGGCAACAAATAAATAAAAGAAAATAAATAAAATCTAAAAATTATAAAAATTATACTGGCAAGAATATCTTGATTTTAGATGAATTTAGAAATTTGAATGGGGTCAAACGGAGTTCGGACGCAAAAGTTATAAGCGTTCGAAGTTGGAAAATGATGGAAAATCATGAAAAAAGAAAAAGTTACTGTTTGCTACAGTAACTCGCGAAAAATTTGTTCCAGGACCGAATCAGAGTTATAGAGCCCCCTTTTCTTCCAAAAAAACGGATTTTGCCCCATTTTCGCATGGATTTGGACCAAATAAAATGATGGATTCTCTAGATAACATCCTTAGGGACTCAAAGGAGGAAGGAATTGAGTTGATTCTCACCGGAGGCTTACTTAATTTGACGACGAACGGAGCTTCGGCCGAAATGACAAAAACCCAAAATTCGTCTCCAAAACTTGAGGGATCCTAAAATTGATTGTTGGGTTAGACTCTAGACTCAATCACGGTCACAAGGAACCAAGTGGCACGAAGAATGGCTCACCGGAGAAGGATCTACAAGCACGAATTCGAAGAACACCGAAAAAGTTCAACCCAACCTCGGTTTTTTTGATCTCACAGGCACAAGGGTGGAGTAGAGGAAAGGAGGAGCACACTCCTGGAACGGGGATACTTATACGAAGAGAATGGAGGTGGTGGTGCGGCGTTTGGAGTTGAAACGGCCGAGATAATGACGTTTTAGTGGATTTCGGTTTTTGCTCGGTTGTTACTTCCGACGAGCTTTGGGATTAGAGATGGTGGGGAATAGCAAGAGGGCGACGCTATGAATCCAACGGAACCGGCCGTTCGCAATTTGGAGTTGATTTGAGGGAGTTATGGGCATTTGAAGAGGGAGACCTCCATTGGAGAGGAGTTGTAACACCCCATAAATCTAAACTGTTGTACAAGAACAGATCGACAGCATTTCCCCTAAAACAGGATAGTACGAAAGCAATTCGAATAGGAATAATATCACGACATTAAAACTAGAGACAACGAGTCTAATTCAACCAGGTATTAACCATAAATAAAACACATCTATAAAGGGACAACCATAAACGAGAACAAGTTTAAAGGGAACAACAATAGGTCTAAATGAAATAAAATTGCATCCAACTAATGAATTATTTAAAACACTAGATCATGTGAGTCGTGATGACAACAGAAAATTTATTGTGTTGCTAGCCCACCCTTCATGCTTACGACTCACGTGCGCTACCTGAAAACATCAAAACAGCAAGTAGTGAGATTGGGTAATCTCAGCAAGCGGAACAACTAATACAAATAAAACATCCACCATATATCTATCATTCCACATTCTTCATATACAATACCACATCAAAGAGTCCACATTCCTCATATACAATACCACATCAAAGAGTCCACACCACTTCAGTAAAATGCATATGATTGATGCACATGCTTATGCCATGTTCCTCCTCACCGTGCCCTTTCTCAGGAACACACGGTGTTGTACCGTCTTGATCGCGCCGCGCTGGCGTTGACAAACTTCCAATGCATGATTATGCAGTTAATGCTTCATGCATGAATTCATTCATAACTCCTCCCACTGAGTCCACATGTTTGCATATCATCATATAGCATGGATAGAAAACAAATATCATAGAGATGAAATGTTTAGATAATTCATCCGGTAAACAACATCCTTCTTCACCTTACCTCAAAGCAAGTGATTAAACCATGTATGAATGCTGTAATTGGAGTTTATAATGAAGGCGAAGCAAACAACAATGTATAGCTTAACAATACAACTACTTCCACTTGCCTTTACCGACGTGGACGATGAACCTAGTTACGCCCAGCAGTGGCACCACCTGAACAAACATTATTTCAGTACATAGCGACATCACAATTCATCACACGATTCAAACACACGCTTCCTACTCCTCGTTCCCATTTAAACGCCAAAAACCCCGATCTGTCCGAATCGAACAGCAGCACTCTCTCTTCCCAATTTCGTATCTTTTTTTCTACTATTCATAAAAATACAAAAAAAATTACAGTAGCTATATATTGACGAGATCTACAACTTTCATGAAGGTCACAAATTTCAATTCCACTGTTAAATATGCCTAAACAACCGTCCAACACAGTGGACGAAATCTGTTTCCAGATTCTGTTCGTCATCTTCCAACAGCGATAACTTTCAGACCGACGCCCTAAAAATTCTGAAAAAATTACAGAAGCTAGGTCTCGACGTTATCTACAACTTCCTAGTTATAGGTTTTTGCAGGAAAAATCATCTATGCCACGTAAAACGCGAAACAATCCGCGCTGCACAATCTTCCCTTCCAAAAACAGCACCACGTGAACATCTACCCTTCTCCCCCATCAAGATCCATCCAAACCACTCACCACCAGATCTAATACACTCCTAATCCCTAGGTAGAATAGGGTTAAAAGATTGGGAATTTTACCTTGAGTTCCCCCTTGCGAACCCACGAAGAACGCGCGACGATCCCCGTAACGGAAATCTGTTCGTCCTCCTCGCCTCCACGGATCCTCTTCTCGTTTTCTCCTTCGCGTTTCGCGGTGGATCTTGAGCCACCACGCAGGGGAGGAAGAGGAGGGGGTGCGGCTGCTAGGGGGGAGGAAGGGAGGCGCCTTAGGGTTTGGGGGGAGGGGGCGCCACTTAAAGGGGGAGGTGGGCCGGCCCACCAAGGCATGGGGAGGAGAGGGAGAAAAAGGAATTCCCGGCCCAGGCCCAGGTTGCCTCAGCCCAGCGGAAACTAGCCCAAAACTCCAATTTTTAAATATTAAATTGCCGCATAATCTTCAATTATTTCATTCCCCGACAAAACCCTCTTTCTTTCCAGAACAACCAAGAAATAAAACCCTAGGATCGCTCTCAAATTCTAGGGCATCACAATCTCCCCACCTTAAAAGGATTCGTCCCCGAATCTAAGACACACCAAAATCAACAACAAAGTCCCCAAGGGACAAAAGACTTCTTTGCAACACAAAACATTCACACAAAGACTCAAACCGGAATAAACGACAAGCGAGTTCTCAAAACCAACACTAGCGAGAAAATGTTGATTTAGCTCAACAGAGTGCAACCTCTCACGGTTCCACCTTCACTTCAATTCCCAAATAGACCATGAAAGAAAACGGTCTCGCACTCCTTATTCCAACCACTCTCCGTAAGAAAAGCGGTACCAGCCTCTAGAACCCTCTTCATCTCCCACGCACAAACGTGTTTTCACACCACAACCCCTCTACTGTGGTTCGCCGTATTCAAGACGACGACAAACCAGGTGAGACATACACTCCAAGACCACCAGCTATTTGAACAAACGAGGTTAGAACCTTGCAAAAAAATTGATCTTCAACAAAAAAACCAATACCCAACACTACCACCAAAAGGAAAGGCCTACTTTACAACCAGGGTCCTTAAACCCGCAAGAGACAGTAACAACCGAACAAAATCGCTATGGTTGACACAACCTCGCTCAACCTCAGCGACAGAAAGGTCCAATACACTCTGAAAAAGGAAAAACAATTACTAGCAACCACCAAGTGGTCCACTAATAATTTAAACAGCCCCACCTAGGTACACATCAATGACCCAATTCTCCAAGAAGGTTTGGATTGAGTCATACACAACCTTCCTTTACTCTTCACTTTTAAACTGTTTACGATCATCTACTAGCAACATCTAATATCTTATGTCATTACCAACCCACACTAAATTCCTCTTTCTTAGAAGGTTTCGCCCTCGCATTCTTCCTTTCAAAGAATCAGAACCAAGGGTAGAATCATTGAGGAAGCTCAACCAAGACCCATGATCCCCAAATGATTCACATCCAACAACTCGAACTCCAAAGCGCTAAAAGCCACTTTGGAAAAAAATTCGGCAACAACCCAAGAGTACTCATTTTATTTTTTTCCTAAGCCAAATGCAAAGAAAGCTCAGATCTCTTACACCACAACCAACATATCAGAAGATATTCGTTCTTACTTCCCGTACTAGAAGGCAATTGAAATCTCGATTCAGGACATGCATGCAGCTTTCCAAGAGCACTCGGATTAGTCATATATCCATATATGACTTTCTCACCGACACAGCTCAACGACTCTTTTATCTTTTAACATCTATAGACAATGTCATGTTTACTTATCACCATTCATTCATCATGTAACAACACTATCGAATAGTCATTTACAAGACGACTTTTTCCTCTCAGAACACATGAATAAAACTCGAATAACACCGAGGATTGCGCTAATTCATATAAACTATGTCGGCGACATAGTTAACGATGAAGGCACCACATCATATCAAAACCCACCAATGATAGAAAGCTAAACTTGCAAAACATCGTATTTTAACCAAAATCAACATTTTGGAAAAGAACATCGACTCCAAAATCAAACATCTGCACAAACAATCGCCACAATTTTTTTCTCGAAAGAAAGGGAAATTCATTCCCAAAAGAGAACTCTTCACTAACCAAATTCACTTATGAAACACTCATATAATCCACCTTTTTGAAGCACTCGCAAACGTCACACACATCATGCAAATAAATCCAACTCTAGTCAAAAAGAGTTACAAAATTAAATCTCAAGAATTTCCAACACAACCCACTATGTCCATCTGCTTCCTTTAAAATTAATTCCAAAGATAATTCAGTGCGAACGCGAAGGGGCGCGATCCACTCAAAGACTTTTGGGTGTAAATCCATACTCATAGTGCAAACTAAACAAGTTAGCCAAATCCAAAGGTTGGCATTAATCACTACGAGTTTTAGGGAAACTCTGAAACACAACAGAAGAAACACTTCGACAAAAAGTATTCAACCAAAATAGCAACCAACCAAATCAGTCCAAAAGGTTTTAGACACAGGCTCAGGATGAAAGCCACCATATCTAGTATTCCACTATAATTACCATTTAAGCATTCAATATACACTATTTACTCATCGAGAAGCCTCAATATAATTCAACCAAAAGCTACATAACCAATTCTTTCTCTAGTTACCTTTCCCAACATTATAAATACAGTTTATGATGATTAACAAAACGTCTTCCATTCTATACTACCTCAACATGATCCCCACAGACAACACATCATATATCAATGTATTCTATATTTCAAACATAGTACTTCAACATATACTTAAGCATGATCAACGTATCAATTTTATACCATCCATACATCAACATCTTGACAATTAAAACTTGTTCAATTAATAAAATGACTTCAACCAATAAGTATTATCTCTACAAGATAAAATTCGTAAACAGGATTCTAAGACATGCATTCATTAAGGTTAAAAATCTTGCATCATGATTGTTATCCAATGTTCATCCCATCACAACATGAACTCGACATAATTCCACAGTTTTACACTTTTCTCTATTGGATCAATGGTTTCCAACAATTAGCAACCCTACCAAGTCATCAATAACAACAAATGGGCATAAACATCAACCATCAACATTACTTTTGGCTACCCTATACATAGGTGATAACAAAATTACCACCACACAACATACTAGTAGGTTGCAACAACGTAAATAGCAATTCTAATCAACTTCCAAATTAAAGTCGCTAGTCAACACGATTAAATTTTCTCTATTAATCCGTTAGATTAGAACATCTTTAAACAACCAGGAAAGTTTCTTTAACAATAACCGCAGTCTACCTCATCTTAATGTTCTAACCATGCATCAGGGTTTAAAACCTTAAACATTATCGGGGGTCATAAGCACTTTTAAAGCAAAGCAACAGATTATAAGCATGTACATTAACACATTTAATCATCCCCACTACGGGGTACTCTACATCACTAGAGGTTCATTTAATCTTAAGCTAAAGGTAACAATTACACTTAATTGATTCAACTCGCAAATTAACTAAGGAGTACATCATTTCTATAAACCACATTGTTACATACTACATAACATGCTAAACAACAATTTCCACTTTTAACAAGTAATTTCAGTCAAACGAATACTTACTTTATTTGCAGCATTTTTTTTTCTTTTAATACTCAACCAAAACTCACAAAGAAGCTTGACTCTCAAATTTGCAATAGGACATGACTCCAAAACACATTTCAATCTTAAAGACTCCCACCTGAGGGAACCAAGCGATCAAGTAAACCTTTACGAACAAAGGCACAAAACATAAATCGACACAACTTAACTTTTTACACACGCTTCAATAACTTCTTTTAAACTCAGAGCAATACACACAAGAACCAAAAGCTATACCTTTCTTTGCAAGGCAACCAACTAAACAGGTGTCAAAGTCAAAAGGTGACCAAAGACGCACAACACAAAACTCCCTTCTTTGTCTTCACCCAAAGAAGACAAAACCAAGAAACACCGAAGGCACACTCATGAAAATCCAAATTCCAAACACTTTTCTTCCGATTTCAATCAACTAAAACCAAGAAAACCAACCAAGACCGACCTTCGTAACGATAAAGAACATCCGAAGGAATCTACCACCAATCTCTTCAATTTGACTCACCAACTACCCGATCCACTACGTAAAGGGTAAGCACTCCTCCTACAGGGGTTAATAATTCTTCGGTGATGGCGTTAACCGGCCACACCATCAAACCACACCCTTACTATGAACAAAAAGAGGTGACCGAAACACTTCGGCAACACAACCCCACTTCCTCACAAATGAAGCAACTCAATCAAATCCATCATAAATATAGCATTATACAACATCAAAAGTAGCATTCAACATCAAAGCTTAGATACAATATTTAAACGGAAAGCAACGGTACCCATACCCTTTCCAACTGTGCATCCATGTGTGTCAGATTTTAAATTAGTGATTCCACTTACACAAGTTTTAATGTTGCTATCCTATGACAAAATTTTAGTTAAAACCTAGGCCATGTTTCTAAGTTATTCCACATCACATTTTAGTTGTATCCTATAGTATGACACTAAAAATACACATTCCAAGGACCTACAAACCGCTCGATACCAAGCTGTAACACCCCATAAATCTAAACTGTTGTACAAGAACAGATCGACAAGATTTCCCTAAAACATTATAGTACGGAAGCACTTCGAATAGGAATAATATCACGACATCAAAACTAGAGACAACGAGTCTAATTCAACCATGTATTAACCATAAATAAAACACATCTATAAAGGGACAACCATAAACGAGAACAAGTTTAAAGGGAACAACAATAGGTCTAAATGAAATAAAATTGCATCCAACTAATGAATTATTTAAAACACTAGATCATGTGAGTCGTGATGACAACAGAAAATTTATTGTGTTGCTAGCCCACCCTTCATTCTTACGACTCACTTGGCGCTTACTCGAAAACATCAAAACAGCAAGTAGTGAGATTGGGTAATCTCAAAGAAGCGAACAACTAATACAAATAAAACATCCACCATATATCTATCATTCCACATTCCTCATATACAATACCACATCAAAGAGTCCACATTCCTCATATACAATACCACATCAAAGAGTCCACACCACTTCAAGAAATGCATATGATTGATGCACATGCTTATGCCATGTTCCTCCTCACCGTGCCCTTTCTCAGGAACACACGGTGTTGTACCGGTACGGTCGCGCACGCTGGCGTTGACAAACTTCCAATGCATGATTATGCAGTTAATGCTTCATGCATGAATTCATTCATAACTCCTCCCACTGAGTCCACATGTTTGCATATCATCATATAGCATGGATAGAAAACAAATATCATAGAGATGAAATGTTTAGACAATTCATCCGGTAAACAACATCCTTCTTCACCTTACCTCAAAGCAAGTGATTAAACCATGTATGAATGCTGTAATTGGAGTTTATAATGAAGGCGAAGCAAACAACAATGTATAGCTTAACAATACAACTACTTCCACTTGCCTTTACCGACGTGGACGATGAACCTAGTTACGCCCAGCAGTGGCACCACCTGAACAAACATTATTTCAGTACATAGCGACATCACAATTCATCACACAATTCAAACACACGCTTCCTACTCCCCGTTCCCATTTAAACGCCAAAAACCTCGATCTGTCCGAATCGAACAACAGCACCCTCTCTTCCCAATTTCGTATCTTTTTTTCTACTGTTCATAAAAATACAAAAAAATTACAATAGCTATATATTGACGATATCTACAACTTTCATGAAGGTCACAACTTTTAATTCCACTGTTAAATATGCCTAAACAACCGTCCAACACAGTGGACGAAATCTGTTTCCAGATTCTGTTCGTCATCTTCCAACAGCTATAACTCTCAGACCGACGCCCCAAAAATTCTGAAAAAATTACAGAAGCTAGGTCTCGACGTTATCTACAACGTTATAGTTATAGGTTTTTGCAGGAAAAATCATCTATGCCACGTAAAACGCGAAACAATCCGTGCTGCACAATCTTCCCTTCCAAAAACAGCACCACGGGACCATCTACCCTACTCCCCATCAAGATCCATCCAAACCACTCACCACCAGATCTAATACACTCCTAATCCCTAGGTAGAACAGGGGTAAAGATTGGGAATTTTACCTTGAGTTCCCCTTGCGAACCCACGAAGAACGCGCGACGATCCCTCGTAACGGAAATTTGTTCGTCCTCCTCGCCTTCCACGGATCCTCTTCTCGTTTTCTCCTTCGTGTTTCGCGGTGGATCTTGGAGCCACCACGCAGGGGAGGAAGAGGAGGTGTGCGGCTGCTAGGGGAGGAAGGGAGGCGCCTTAGGGTTTGGGGGGAGGGGGCGCCACTTAAAGGGGGAGGTGGGCCGGCCCACCAAGGCATGGGGAGGAGAGGGGGAAAAAAGGAATTCCCGGCCCAGGCCCAGGTTGCCTCAGCCCAGCGGAAACTAGCCCAAAACTCCAATTTTTAAATATTAAATTGCCGCATAATCTTCAATTATTTCATTCCCCGACAAAACCCTCTTTCTTTCCAGAACAACCAAGAAAGAAAACCCTAGGATCGCTCTCAAATTCTAGGGCATCACAGGAGTTGAAGCTTCTCTGTTCTTTGAGATGGCTGGAGGTTGAAGACGAACACTGTTCCCTCTCCCATTGGTCCTCCTTTACGTAAATGATTCGCCCTAGAGAAAAATTAGGAAAAATGGCCTAAAAATTGCGGAAAAATTCCTAGAGCAATTTTAGAATATTTGGGACCCAATAAAATTGGTTTGGTTGAATTTGGATGAAATTTGTGGAATTGAATATTCGAGCGCGAATCGCAGGCATTAAACAAAAGCCGCGCGAGATAAAATAGGAACGAAGGTCCAAAAATCCGGGGAATAATTCCTAAAATCATTTTGGAATATTTGGAACACACTTGAAGTGGTTTGGGGATTTTTGGAGCATTTTTGGACTCGGGTGAAATTTCGGGTACCGGCGGGAATTGGAAAATCCGATTTTTCGATCGGAAGGGAATTGAATCCCGATTTCGGAGAGGAAAGGATGCCAGGTTAATATAAACACCAAAGAAACTCCAAGTTTTGAATTTAATTCTTTAAATTAGGTTTTTCTCCAGAAAGCGAAAACTAGGGTGTTACACGTAGTGAACACAAAAATCCTACCTCGTAGTCCTCTCCACAGAGATGGATGGGAGCGAGACAATAAGAGTAGGCCCCTCCATGGGATGGAGGGGAATGAGAGGGTGCACATCGATGGGTGTGCACCCGGTAATACCGGTATATGCAAAGAAAAGGTGCATTTATGAGCATGCATATTGCATTGCATCGCTAATGATAATTATTGTGTTAATGGTGATGTGTGGATGCAGGATAGAGTCATGGACTCGTCCCAAGATGCTTAATGAGGTATGTTTGTGAAATAAGCAATGAGGTAAAGGAGGTAAATAGTGTTATTACTATTGGTTTATGTACTTGCTGATTTGTTTAAGAGATATTACCATGTTATTGATTTAAATGCATTAATTGGTTATGATTTGATTATCTGATGCACTTTGCTGAGTCTTGGACTCATGCTTATTTTGTTTAATGTTTTTAGGTACTCCGAGGACATCTTGCTGGGTTGGGACTTAGCTTCACCTCTACTCACTTCTATGACATGATAAAGGAATAGTTGGATTAATGTTTCACGATGATAACTAGTGTGAGATCATTGTAATAATTGTGTTTGTGGTTATAGTTTTGCAGGTTTTGTAGTGTAGTTAAGCATAGTTGCTAATTGTTCTATTAGTTTCCATGCTTGAAATTGTTATCTTGTTATCTCTTTTCCTGCTGAGTGGATGTCCACTATTTTTAGGGAAGGTGTTGCCAAAATTTTTAGTGGATTTTGGAGTACTATTAGAGTTTGATCTTCCTTGTCTAGTTTTTATTATCTGTTTTGGTGACACTCGGGGCACAGTTGGTGCTGGGGTGTTATAGCTGGCATCAGAGCGGGCTTTAGGTCTGCGGCATGTGAATGTAGCAATTTACTCTAGAGTAAACTAAAATGTTGACTTGAAAAAGTAGAAACATGGCATAGGTATCTACTTTTTAAAATTGGCCTTAGGGCAATAACCTTAAAATCTGAAATAGAGTGGTTAATTAAATTAAAACTTGACACACTCTGATGCACAGTAGAAAGGGGTATGTGTATCTTCTCATTACACTTAAATGTTGTATTTAAGGTTTGATGTTGAATGCTACAATTGATGATGCATGTTGCTATGTTTATGAAAGAAATGATTGAATTGTTTATGTTATTGTGATTAAGTGGTGCCGAAGTGTTTTAGTTGCTGTGGTGTGGCCGTGGTGGTGGTTGTGACTGGGTAGAGCCACAACCGGAAGTTTGGGAACCTCTCGTAGGGAAGAGTTAGTATCCGCTACGTCATAGATCAGAGAAGGCCGGTTTCTTTTTGTCTTCGATGGTTGGAGACAAAGAGAAGAGGTTAGTGATGAATCCTTTCAGATTGCTTTTACCGTTCTGGTGTTCAGTTTGGTTGGGTTCCTTTGTGGAGAAAAGTAATGTTGTTCTCGTGTTTGTCATTCTTTGAGTTTAAAAGAATTTACTGAAGTTCGATGTAAAACTTAAGTTGTGTGGAGTTAAGTTTTAAGTCTTTATCGGAAAAGATTTGGTTGATCGTTTGGATTTCCCCCCTTGCATCCATCTTCCTTCGTGGAAGTTGTAAATCTTGAAGTTTGTTTGAGAAGTTGTTGTATGTCAAAGTTTGGGAATTCAAGGGTTGAGTTCTCTTGTGACTTTGGTTGGTTTTTTCTGAAAAAAAGATCGTTTTTGGTGTTGTTCATGCTTAAGAATCATAGTTTTCCTTGAAGGTTGGGTATGTGACCCACTAGAATGTTCAAGACGTTAAGTGTATGATGAGTAGTTAGAGCTTTCAGATGACGTGGATTGCTGATTATGTTAAAGTGAAATTGTTGGTTGTTTAAAGACAACCTAAATTATTATGGTAATAGAGAAATATTAATCGAGATGATAAGTGATCTAAAGTGAAAGTTGCTTAGTGTTTTATGGAAGGTGTTGTGAGTTATGGAAATTAATTGGAAGTACGAGATTGTGTTTTGATAAGGTTAGTATGGATCATGATTGAGAAGGTCTAGAATCTTCTGATTGATGATTTATTATAGCAAGGTGATGGTGTAAAACACCGGAGTATATTGGTGTAAAGACATGAGGGTTGTTGGTTTATGTTGCTTAGGGGTCGATTATATTACGGATCAACCAAATGGCTTAATCGATGTGTAATCAAAGGATGGGGAGATAGGGAATGGTTGTATGAATGATTGGGTTTTTGTCTTTGACAAATGTCTGTCTGGGATCTGTATTTATGAAAGATGTCTAGTTGAGATCGTATCGAGTTGTTAGAAGTATTTATTGGTTGAATGAATTGCGGATATTAAAATGTTGACTTAGGGGTTGTACGAAAGGTAATTGTTGGTTACGACGAAATAAATATTGAAAAAGATGTTTTTTAAGCTTGGAATAAATAGTTGTATGAATAATGGTTCCTCATAGTTAGAAGATCAAAGGAAAATGATGACATGCGTCTTATGTTGAATTAACTGATAAGTTGTTTGTGCTGAAGAAGTGAGAACGTGGTTCTCATTGTTGAGTGTCATGAGATAAGCTTGGTTTAGGGTTTGATGATAATATGACCCATGGTGGTTATATGAATAGGAGAAGGAAATTAAAGGAAGATTGAGTTTGTATCTTATGTTCAAACTTGTTGGGCTTTTCAGAATACTTTTGATGAATATGAAATCTTTAATGGTAAGAGTATTGGAATGCTAGAAATGGTGGGATTCGAGTTGTACCTTCTTTTAAGGGTTTATGGATTCAATTGATTGCATGATCTTTCGGGGATGCATGCCTTTTGGTTAAGATGTTCTGATTAGTGTGCAATAGAATTCCCCTAGCTAAGTTGCATTTTTGATCAAGTTGCAGAGTTGTCTTGGATGATTGAAAATGAGGATGAAAGAGTAATGATGAAGTAAACGATTGATGGTTTTATTTTGGAATAGCTTGTTTCATTGAACCATTCCAAATTTTTGTCTCGGCTAAGTTGTTTAGCTCAAGTAATGAATGTGAAGCATACACTTAAGAGTGTATGTTTGGATCGTGCTTCTTAGCTCACAAAACGTATTAACTTTGGAGTTAATATGTGAAGGAAATGGATAGACATGAGGGATTGTCTTGAAAGTTCTTGAGCTCAAAACCCTATTTGCAACTCTAGTGCGACTAGAGTTGATTTTAATTGAAAATGTGTGTGGTATTTGCGTATGCTTTTAAAAGGTGAATCTTATGAATGTTTCATAAGTGATTTTGTTGGTGAAGTGGTTTTTATTGGGAATAAGTTCCCTTTCTCTTGAGAGAAAATGTGATGGTTGTGTGCATAGATGTTTGACTTGAGAATTGGTTTTCTATTCCGAAATGTTGATTTTGGTAAAATATAAGAGGTTTTGTTTTGGTGAAAGCAAGATAAATTTTTTTTTGGTTATCATGAGAGCTTCTGTCAATGGTTTGTGTGGGGTCTCTCTTCTAATTTGAGTTTCTCCCCGATGCGAATTGTATCGCATTGATTTGAAAAATGATAAAAGTGGTTTATGAGATGTAAGAAATTCGAGTTTTTCTTTGCGATTTGGCTTAGGAAAAGAAAATGAGTGATCATTGGATGTTGTCGAGTTCTATCCAAGGTGAATTTTAGCGCTTTGGGTTCAAGTTGATGCAAGTGGTTCATTGGGTTCAAAAGAATTGTACTTCTTTTCCATTCTAGATGGAATTAAGAATATGGATGCTTATGGTATATGGTTGAGTATACTAAAGGATTATACTTTAGGGGCTTGATTAATTGAGTGAAAGAATGTGAGGACGAGACCTTCTTAGGAAAAGAACCAGCTATGGTTTGGTAATGATCTGTAGTCCTAGCTTGGGCTAGGTGTAGAATTTTGGTTATGGTTTAAAAGGTGGATTATAATGGAGGTTGTTGATGTTTTGGTTCAAATTCTGTTGAGAGTATCGTTGATGTCTAGCTTGGGCTAAGTGTTAAACATTAGTGGTTTAAGAATGGATTGTGATGGAGGCTTGTGATGGAGGTTCAAAATCTTTTGGGAATATCGTTAGTTGTAAAGGTGATGGCAATTTGAAGTAAAATGTTCTATCGTGAACATTTATCTTAGCTAGTTGTCCCTGGGTATGAGTTATGCCGGGGAGAGGATAGAATAAAATTTTATATATATTGTGGACATGTGATTGGAAAATGAAATTATGCCCGAGTGGGCTATTTCCTTCGATGGCATTGGTTGATTATGGTCCTTTTGTTGAAAAGGTCAAACAATTGGAAAAGATGGGATTATGCGTATTTGATTCTTTGGAGGTTCAAGTTAGGAACCCAAGATGATTAAACGGATGGTATAAGTGATTAGTTGAGATATGGTTTAGAGGTAGGATAAAATGAAAAGCCTCGTATCATTCTTGTTGTCATGAATAAGATGAATGGTGGTAAAATGGTTAGGATGGGAGATTAGATCTGAGTTAAAGAGAGAATTTAGAGTTGAGTTTAGAGTTGGCTACCATATTCCCATTGGTTGTATGGAGGTCTTATCCGGTAATACCAAAAGAAGTTTTTATGAGGTATATCAGATTATTTTGCGATAGTGGTATAAAATGTTTGATATGGGAATTTGGCATATAATTAATTCAATTGAGTCCTTGCGTGGGTGTTTTGAGTTTGCAAAGAAGTTTAAGTCCCTTGTGGACATTGTTTTGTGTAGTGGGAGTTCTTCGAATTTGGGGTCGAATTCCTATAAGGGGAGGAGAATGTAACATCGCCAATCTTTCTCGAGTGTTGGGATTTTCAGTCAGGAGTGCGGTAGGCCTTTTTGGGAGCTGCAGAGTTGGAAAACTATCTGCATGAGAGTAAAATTTCCAACTTTACCCCCCACCTTTTTTCCCACTCGGCTGCCCTTTCCCCTGGTCCGAACTCCTCCTCCCCCATCGACTTGGCCTTCTCCCTCCTGGCTTCTCCAAGTGGTTGCTCCCCTCCTGGTTTCCCCCATGGCGCCTCCTCCCCTCCTTTGGAGCTTTCCCCCCATGGCGCCTCCTTCCCCAAGGCAGCAGCAGCCCCTCTTTCTTCTTTTTGACGGGCAATGGAGGTGAGATTTCTTGAGCTTGGAGCTATGCTTGCTGCTTTAATGGAGGCTCTAGCTGCCATGGTTCTAGGGTTCTTAGATTTGGGTATTTTTGGTGGGAAATGTGGTTTAGGGTTGGAGGGAGATTGTTGTTTTTTCAAACAGATTCACTAGTCGGTTTTGTAGCTGCTATTTGAGACAGTTAGAGTCATCTCATGAATCCTTGGCTGTAGAGAAAGTTGTAGTTTGTGTTCTTATGTTTAATTTGAGCACAAGAACACTAAAATGCATTCAGCCAATCAAAAATTATGCCCATTTTAATGTGGGTTATCCAGAATGTGTATGTGTGGGTAGTTGTAATTTTGAACTGCGTTTTAGGTCCAGAAGCAAGCTGAATTAGAATTTTCATTTTCCTAGAGATAGATTGGGAATTTCCTGTAGATTAAGAAAATGTATTTGTTTACTTGATTTGGATTCAAGAATCAAAAGTTATGCTATGTTGAAGTGAGCTATCACAAAATTAGAATTTGCTGAAATTCAAAAGTTTGGGGGTTGCTTGGGTTCTTTGTTCATTGCAAATCTGGGATTGATTGAGATATCTCCAGCATGAATGGGTATGAATGGACACTAGTTCTATTCTAATTTTTTTGAATTTTTTCTTAACATTGCAATCGTAGTTCTCTGTTGCACACTCATAATCAAAACATTTCATGAGTTAATATCAATCAATTGTTACACGGGAAATCCTTAAAATATTTTTTGTTGTAATTCACTGATTTTTGTTGCATTTTACCTTGCACTTAATTTAATTCAATCGGGAGTAATATGTCGTGCGTATATCCAAAAAGGAGATCCGACGATATGAGATAAGTATACCCTAGACTATATAGAAGGAACATAACTCTAGAGGCCCGTTAAGTGTCCACACAACATGAACTAAATCCAATGGCCAGGAATTTGGATGATGGTTGCTAAAGAAAACAACCGGATGAAACTTATCAAAACCCACGATCAAAATACAAATCCGTAGGATCAACCCACCTCGAATTCAGGGGGGCGTGCATTGATCTGAAAGCAAATTCAATGACCAGGAATTTAGATGATGATTGATAAAGAAAATATCCGGATGAAACTTATCAAAACCCTATAATGCTATAACAATTTGATCCTAGCGAGGACGAATTGTTGGCACCGCGCGTAGTCTTCCTGCCCCGGCTTCATGTCGCACAGGAGGAAGCTCTGCCGCGACGCGCAACGGTAGCAGCTCACGGAGTGCGGCATCCTCATCTCCACCTCAAACTCCAGCTCCCCGGCGCGCAGCTCCGACACCATGGACCGGCGCAGCCCATCGGTCAGCACAACGTCTGTGTGCGACATCGCCGCGTTCACCTCCACTGACGTCCTCCTGCCCACGCAGAAGCCCGGCACGGCACCCCACCCGACGACTGCGTCTCCGTAGAACACCGTGGCCGTGATGTTCTCCCAGCAGTGCTTGTAGATCTCGTCGTTGTCGACGCCGAAGGTAAGGTTGAAGGACGGGTGGATCACCGGGCTGCGCAGCGGGTCGAGGCCGTCGACGTCTGTCACCTTCACGAGGAATACGGGATCCCTATTGGGACGAGCGACGCTCAAGATGGCCAGGGCAACAACTGTAGCAGCGATGAATATGCCAAGTAGGAGGCGCGAAAGAAATTGTCGGCATGTCAACGGGAGACGGCCGCACATGGCCTCGAGGGGGTCAGCGGCGCCTTCATCGGCCGGCACCATCACGACGAATCCTTCTCGCACGGCGTCGACTAAAGGCAAGCCGGGGCAGTGCTCCTAATTACCTAGTCTCTCTCTCTCTCTCTCTCTCTCTCTCTGCGAGGAACCTAATTACTTTATTTTGATAGGCCGTGTGTTGCTGTGCTGGCCTCCTAGCTAGGCCTTGTCAAATTGGACATGGATTCGATCTGTGGACACGTAGTGCTTGTGGCCTCCTAGATAATAAGCCGAGTTAGTTTCGTATCACGACCTGCTTGTTGTTCCTATAAGTATACGCGCGGCTGGCCATACCGTACCTCCGTATTAATCTATTTCCGGAGTCCTGTAACCATGGATGATCGCCCGAGCGTACTATGTTCCGATGACCGGCCAACGAGAGCCAAATACATCTTCGTGTACCTTGTGTTCCTTCCACTGATCGTTGCCAGCCTTGTCTGCATGGCTATCATCCTCATAGACGATCCGAATCTCAACTTCGGCAGCATGAAGTTCTCTATGGATCCCATCGTTCACTCCGGGCTCGACGCCCGCAGTCCGGCAGCACCGCCGGTGTTCAACCTGACGTTGCAGGCCAGGAATACCCACAAGCACAAGTATTGCGGCCAAGGGACGACTGTGAAGGTGGCGTACTTCGGCGTGGTCATCGGCAAGGGGCATATGGACCCCTTCTGCGTGGAGGCCAAGGGAGAGAGCGTTCTCATGGCAACCGCGTCGCCGCGATGGCTGGCTCTGCCAAGCACGTTTCAGGAGCGCATGGAGGGCGACCGGCGGAACGGCGGTGTGGAGATGGAGGTCGACGTGAAGTTCCACAATGATGTTGAGGGCTCCATGTGGGTGAGGTGCCGCACGACGTTGGATGCTAAGCAGGTCTCTCCCTGCAATTTTTTCGTTTTCCCTCTGATTTGAAATCTAACAGCGGGTAGTCTGCTGTTACTCCCTCCGTGCCACGATATAAATCCGTTTATTATCCGTGCGGTCAATTTTTTTAAAACGTTGACATTAATATATGTTTATTGAAAAATACTTTCTACTCCTAGTAGTAATTACTCCCACCTCTGAAGACTCCTTTATCACTTTGTATACACTTATATACTAATTATAAGATATACCAATGGGATCTGCATAAAAAAATTACAGGTCTTAATGAAAACGGGTCAGATACGGTCGGATAGTAGGTGATCCTGTATCCTACCTTAATTATTTTTTTGGGATACGGATACGGATACGGGTAGTTAAAAATTGGGTAGGATACGGGTACGGGTATTTCGGAACGGGTAGAAAATGGGTATCGTATACTATACACACTGGTACTATACGGGTAGCGAGTACTTAGTCGGATAGTACGCATATTGCCTAAAAATCGAAACATTCGATGAAAATAATGAAATAACACAACTAATCTATTTATAACACATAATACGACACATAGTCCCATTAACATACATAGTCCAATTAAAACAAACAGTCCACATAAAGTCCAACTAACATACATAGTGATATAGAGTTCAAATCACATAAATAATCTAACAAATAGAGTGCAATTAACACACATAGTGACATAGAGTTTAAATCACATAAATAGTCTAACAAATAGAGTAGGTCCAAGCATGCAGCCTGTGATGGCAACTGAGTCCCTCTCCCAACTGTGCCTACCTGCATTTCAGTAACAATCAGAGCGTGTTTATCATTGTGTACTTGGTGAGCATAATTTCAAATGCTATTAAACAGGTTATCTTAGGCAGCTCAATATTGGTGGATGTCCTCAGAAACAGCATCAAAAATAGAATAATGTGCCTCATCCTAACAGCATCATAATAAACGACTAAAATAAAACACAAAAGCCTGCTCAAGCAAGTAGCTGAATAGGAAAATAAGCACAAGAAAAGATAATCGTAGGTAATGCGCAACACTTGGATAAATACAAATGATATCATTGCATACCTCAATAGATGGCATAGTAACGGAGATGTGAAGATCTCTGCCATCATTAACAGTTTCCAACATTGTGATGCAGTGAGAGCTTTCCACATTCTTGAGTAGGATCCTGGCCAGTGGCTATGAAGATGGCTGCTACAATATTGCTTGCGTGGGCATTGAAACCCCCAAGCACTCCAGCCACACTTGAGGCAGCAAGATTCTTAATCACATTGTTCTACTAGTGACTGCACGTTGGTCTTCAGAACCTTTTTTCACAACTTCCTCCTTGATTACTGCCTCGCAAACAACAGACTTTCCACGCCTTTCGATCCAATTCACAGCAGCTGGCTTCTTGTCAGAACAAAAGTTACCTGATTTCATAAGCGAAAGATACTAATTAATTTGGAAAATTACAAAACATGAAAATGTGTTACTAGATCTTGTATATTGGAATATTGAGTTATTTGATAGACACAATTATGCTAATGAAGAAAGGTGTATATTAGTATGGCCAAACAAGATATGCATGATGACTGGGGAAGTTCATTATAACCAGAAGACTAGGTGACTCAGGTGAAGTAATTCAGCTTATCCAAAAGAAAGCAGAGCAAAGAGAACCTGAGATGCTAATGATATCCATGTCAGGGAAGTCATCCTCGAGGTAATCCAACACATTATGCACGCCCTTGGAGACCATGTTCATCCCCATGGTGTCCCCTGTGCTGCAGCTCAATCTCATGTACAAACTTCTCCCCGCCATCGCACACTGCACCCCCTGCAGCCTCGCAAATCTATTAGACCTGCTCACAGTTAATATTTCCAAAAGAGTTCATTCATCACGTCATACTCACGTCACCCCACATAAGAACTTCAAAACCTTACAAGTAGAGTGATTATGAGATAAAAAGCTTATTGATTTGATTGGAACAGGCGCCTTCGACTACAGAGAACATAAATGTCGTGCTAATCCAGTGCCGTTTGTTGCACTCTAAAAGTGTACAAGTTGAAAGGGCTAGCAGGACACAACGTGCAATTATGGCATGTAGCTATCAAGCACGATTTAATTAGAATTCTTGGCTGTGTGTTCAGTGTTGTACCTGTTAAAGACAATGGAGAGTGTGTCGAAGTTGGCGGGGTCCTCCAAGAAGGCCTTGAGCTCGGCGGCGCGGTGAGCTGTGGGGAGGCGGCCGGCAGGGGCGCGCGTCATCCCGTCCTGGAGCACGACGCTGGTGGAGCCGCCGGACTCGGTGATGGCCTTGCAGCTGCAGTTGGTGCTGGCGACGAGGTGTCAGGACCCGAAGATGGAATCACCCAGAACTTGCGATCGATATATGGAAGAGATGAAACGGGTTTCTGAAGAACACAAGAACACGGAAGCTAACAAACATCCCTTCATTCTCCAAACGGTATCAGGTTTTATACCCGTTCAAAGTTACAGTCCAGTAATTAATAAGAAAGCTTGTAAACTGTAAAGTAACAGAGTGAAAGGGAAGCTAGCGACAAGAGTGCGTTTCTAATTGTCGTAAGTCACTGTATTCTATCAGGAAGCCATCCGATGCTATGGTTACAGCGATGATTGATTCTCCACCGTTGATCTCTCTCTAAGTGAAATCGACGAAGTGTTATATGTCCTGCCGACTTCCACTGTTCTTCGTTCTCCTAGCAGCTGGTCTGACAATACTCCCTTGCTGAGTTAAAGCTTGTCCTCAAGCTTTGAAATTAGGGAAAGTACTCTGAATAAAAGTTACATCTTCCCATGTAGCATCCGACTCAGGCAGATTCAACCACTTAATCAACCATTGAGCCACTGCAATCCCTTTTCTAAGAACGATCCGGCGGTCCAATATCCCGACAGGTTCAGTCTTGATTCTGCCATTAGAATCAACCAGAGGTAGACCAGGGAGTGGTACAACCTTTTCTCCAATATGCTTCTTCAACTGACTAACATGGAAAACAGGGTGGATCTCAGCCTCAAGTGGAAGCTGCAGTTTATAAGCTACAGCTCCAATCTTAGCTAAAACTCGAAAAGGCCCATATAATTTCGACTGGAGCTTTAAGGACCCCCTTAATCCAAATGTGTTATGCCTGTATGGTTGCATCTTCAAATAAACCATGTCACTGATCTGGAAGCTTCTCTCTGTTCTCATCTTATCGGCAAAATGCTTCATTCGGTTTTGAGCCTGTGTCAAATTGTATTTAAGCTTCTTCAACATTTCATCCTTCTCCTCAATGGTTATTTTAACTTCATCCGACACATGACAGGGAATTGAAAACTCAGCTAACTGAGGTGGGGGATAACCGTACAATGCTTGAAAGGGAGTCATCTTCAACGAAGTATGATATGAAGTGTTATACCACCATTCAGCCATGGTTAACCAATGCATCCATTTCTTTGGCTCTTGAAACACCATACTCCTCAAATAGGCTTCCAAACACTGATTCACACACTCGGTTTGACCGTCCGTTTGCGGATGGTATGCGGTACTGAACCGTAGGGATACATGGAGCATCTTAAACACTGCTTGAAATAGTCTGCTAGTGAACACTCGGTCCCGGTCTGTCACAATAGCAGTGGGCATCCCATGAAGCTTGAAAACATTATCTATGAAGACTTGGACAACTTGTTGTACAGTGTATGGGTGTGACAAGGCAAGAAAATGAGCATACTTGGTAAGTCTGTCAACAACCACTAAGATAACTTCTTTCCCCTTTGAATTGGGTAATCCTTCAATAAAATCCATAGAAATATGGGTCCGTGCCATCTCTGATACCTCCAAAGGGTTCAACATTCCCTGGGGATGAATGTGCTCAGCTTTGGTTACTTGGCAAATAGGACATTCCTTCACATAAAACTCCACATTTCTTTTCATTTGTGGCCAGTAAAACAATTTTTTAAGCCTATGATAGGTTGCTCGGATTCCAGAATGTCCTCCTATTGCCGAGGTGTGGAAAGCATTTAACAAAGTTGTTCGACTGTTGTGTGATTCACCCACATAGAGCCTTCCCTTATACTTGATGAGTCCATCTTCAATTGTGAATTTAAAATTGAGATCTGTGTTGGACTGTATCTACTCCCTGATTTTAGACACATGATCATCATTTTCATAACTAACCTTAAAATCATTTATCCACTCGGGAATCACATAAGTGACTGCAGCATAAGTTTCCCGGTCAATCTCTGAATGTTCCCGTCGGGATAAAGCATCTGCCACTTTGTTTTCTTTTCCTTTCTTATATTCAATCTTGAAGTCAAATTCCAACACTTTCAGCATCAGTTTGTGTTGTATCCCTTCTACCAATTTTTGAGAAGTGATAAATCTCAAACTATGTTGATCTGTTTTGATGACCACAACACTCCCAAGCAAGTAGTGTCTCCATTTCTTCAGAGCTTCCAATATCGCCAGGGGCTTCCTTATCATATATGGATTTAGCTGAAGCTCTTACACCCAAGGCTTTGATAAAGTATGCTATGGGTCTTCCTGACTGCATGAGGACTGCTCCAATGCCCAAACCACTTGCATCCGTTTCCAACTGGAATGGCTGACCGAAATTTGGCAATGCAAACACAAGACAAGTTGTCATGATTTCCTTCAATTTCTCAAAAGCAGCCGTATGCTCAGGTTCCCAATGGAAATTATCTTTCTTCAATATATTAAAGAGAGGTCTTCAAATATGACCATATCCTTTGACAAAGCGCCGGTAATACCCGGTCAAACCCAAAAATCCTCTCAATTTGGTGACGTTATCTGGTCGTGGCCAACTGAGTATATCTGCCACCTTCCTGGGATCGGTTGAAACCCCCTTAGGCCCAATGATGTGCCCTAAGTACTCAATTGAGGCAACTGCAAAAATGCATTTTCTTCTCTTTGCAACCAATTGATTCTCTCTGAGTACTTGCAATGCAATCTTCAAATGAATCTTGTGATCTTGGAAGCTTTTGCTATAAATCAATATATCATCAAAGAAAACCAAAATGAATTTCCTCAAATGTTCTGAGAATATAGTATTCATTAAGGCTTGGAATGTAGGAGGAGCATTAGAGAGTCCAAATGGCATAACAGTATATTCATAATGCCCCAAATGTGTTTTGAACGCCGTTTTTGGAATATCTTCTTTGTTCATCCTGATTTGGTGATAACCCGACCGTAAATCCAATTTGGAGAACATTGTAGCCCCATGCAATTCATCAAGCAGATCCTCGATTGCAGGCATTGGAAACTTATTTTTAATAGTTAGAGCATTTAATTGCCCAAAATCTACAAACATTCTCCAAACCCCATCCTTCTTTCTAACCATGACCACTGGTGAAGAAAATGGACTGTTACTAGGTCTTATCTCCCCAGCCTTCAGCAGACCTTTGATTATTTCCTCCAATGCACTTCTCTGATAATGAGGAACCCGATATGGTCTCAAGTTAGGTGGTTCGGCTCCTGCTTTTAAATGGATGACATGGTCACACTCTCTCCTTGGTGGCAACCCTCCCAATTCAGCAAAAATATCTGAGTACTCGCTGAGTATTTCTTCAATCTCCGGATCTACTTTGTGTTCACTGCTTTCCATCTCCCGCTGACACAAGTTGACTTGTATTAGCAGTCCATTGCCCTTCTTCTGTACTAATTTTTGCAACTGAGTGGCCTTCATCATACATCCTGCCCCGGGTCTAGTATAATCTTCTAATTGAAATAATTGTTCATCTTTGTTAATCGTCAACTTCCTCTCCTTGAGATCTAACTCAATTAGATTATATTCATATATCCAACCAGCTCCCAGGATAATGTCAAAGTTTCCCAATTCTAATAACTTAAATGTATGTGTGAATGATAAATTCTGAATGAAGTACTGTAGGTCTTCGACTTGTGCTATTGACATCAATTCTCCTCCTCCAGCTACCTGAACTTTCCTAGATGATACTGTTTTGATAGGATACCCATTTTGGACAGCATACTCATAATTCATAAAAGAGTGGGTACTTCCACTACCCAATAAAGCAATAGCCTGTTTACTTCCAATAACCACAGACAGAGAAAAAGTACCTGCTCCATATACTCCATGAACTGCATATGCTGAAATTTGCAACAATTGCTCCAGTGCTTCATCATGATTTGCTACCACTGGACTCCCAGGTGCAGTAACAAATTCCGCTGGTTCTCCATTCTGTTCATCTCCATCAACTGATGTATTTTCTTCATCCCCTTGCATTAGGGTAGTGTGTAATGCATTCCTAACTTTACAAACCTGATTATGCCCAGGATTCCAAGGTTCCTTACAATGCCAACAGATTTTGTTTGATTTGTTTGCTTGCGTTCCTTTCTTTTCTTCGGTTTTCTCTGGTACAAAAGTTTTTTAGGTTGTACACTCTTTGAGGTTGAGGAACCCTCTGTTTGAAATTTCCTCCTAAATGAGTAGCCTTTTTTTGCATTACAAGCCTTCTCTTCAATTTTAGCATACCAATAAGTTTCTAATAAACCTTTCGGCTGTTGACTGCTCACACTATATTTGACTTCATCCTTGAGTCCCCCTATGAAACAGCTCAACAGATAATTCTCTTGCAAATAGGGATAGTCTCTTTTAACTAATTCCACACATTTCTCAAAGTAGTCAATGTACTTTCCAATAGAGCTCACATGCTTAACCCCCTGCAATCTTTCAACCGCTTCATGGGCACTGGCTTCAGAGAACCGGTCACACACAAGAGCACAGAACTGAGACCAAGTCAATACTTGCCATGCTATTCCAGTGCCTTTGAACCAAGTGCCAGCGCGTCCATTCAAATGTCCTACGGCCATATTGACCCACTGATCCATAGGAGTCCTTGCCATCTCAAAAAACTTTTCATATTGATCAATCCATTCCAGTGGATTGTCACCTGAGAACAACGACAATTCCAGCTTGGGCCCTTTTATAACAGCCTCTGCATACTAATGGGTATTATGGTTACCACCACAATATACATTCCTCTGTGCATCAAACAACCGCACCCCAGGGTAATGTAAACTCTGAGTAAAGCCTCCCATACCACGAACATTCCCCTGTGAAAATGGTTGAGATAATGCAGGATGAACATAAGAAGGTAATTGTTGATGACCACTCTCACGACCCATCTGTATACCCAAATTCAACTGATGCGGTAATGGAGTAGCATGGGTGGAAGCATTTCCAAACACCCCTGAGTCTCCATGCACCCTCAAATGTGGATTGGAAGAAGTTCTAATGGCAGATGTATACACAGGTGAAATGCTATTGCCTAGCCCTCGAGGTTCAATCAAACCTGATACATCTTGGTTGACTCCTGAGAAAGTTCTGGAAATTTCCAGTCGAGCTTCTTCTGAAAGATTTGGCATCAGTCGCCCATCACCACTGACCATTGAGTTAAAAGAATCCAAAGGATTTGGTGCAGGACCAGTTCTACTTAACAGCAAACTCTTGATCTCAATGACATCAGTTTTAAGAGCTTCCAAATCAGCAAGACGTACTTGGATCTTCTCAATCTCATCCTGAAAATCCATTCTCACACTTCTTTTCCAGATTAGGGGATTTTACGGTTTGCACCAACCCTATTCCAATCCGCTGGATCACGATCAACCAGCCGCCAAGGATCAGCTGCGCTCTGATACCAAATGTCAGGACCCGAAGATGGAATCACCCATAACTTGCGATCGATATATGGAAGAGATGAAACGGGTTTCTGAAGAACACAAGAACACGGAAGCTAACAAACTCCAACTAACTAACTAACTAAAGTATAGAAAAGATATGCGGAAGATTCCCTTCATTCTCCAAACATTTTTAGGTTTTATACCCGTTTAAAGTTACAGTCCAGTAATTAATAAGAAAGCTTGTAAACTGTAAAGTAACAGAGTGAAAGGGAAGCTAGCGACAGGAGTGTGTTTCTAATTGTCGTAAATCACTGTATTCTATCAGGAAGCCGTCCGATGCTATGGTTACAGCGATGATTGATTCTCCACCGTTTATCTCTCTCTAAGTGAAATCGACGAAGCATTATATGTCCTGCCGACTTCCACTGTTCTTCGTTCTCCTAGCAGCTGGTCTGACACGAGGCAGCCCTCGGTGGTCGCCATGGGGACGTAGAACCACTGGCCGTCGAGAAGGAGCAGCCCGGCGATGCCTACCGACAGCGGGACGTACCCCACCGGGAGCTCGTAGCATTGCCCGAGAATTGACGCGTAGTTGAAACCGTCAAGCGGGAGCCCCTCGATCTGCCTCCCTGTGATCCGCCGCATCGCCTTGCGCCGGATGCCGGCGGCGCTGCGACGGTCCCCTAGCTTGGCCTCCAGCATATAGGACGGGATCTTGCCGGCGACGACTGAGGCCACAACCTCCTCGTCGGTTCGGCACTTCAGCTGTGACTGTGGAGTAGTGGGCTACTTGGGAGGATTTTGGCCCAGGATCAGGAGGCGAGCCCGTGACAATTTCACCGGGTACCCGGTTGATTTTATCTGTCGGGTATCTGTATCTGATCCGTATTCGACAGGTATATTTGATTCTGTATCTGATCCGTATCCGAACAATAATTATCCAAGTAGTACCCGTACCCGAACCAAAAATATCCGAACCCATACCCTCCATTTCGGATAAATTTATCTTGGATATGGATGCGGGTCGGGTATTACCCGACCCGTTTTCACCCCTAGGTCTTATATACTTATATACTACACGTATATGCCCCCTTGTTGCACGAGATACTCCCTAAGTTGTGAGATACGACATGGAAGTAATTACTCCCGACTAATAGTTTATTCTACACTCGGGCTATTTAACACAATCGGACCGAGCCTTCCAGCCACTAATTAGCGCATCGGACTTGCTCCAGTTGATCGAGCCATGCATCTCACTAACCATCTAATAAATGTGATTCATTGTTTGTACATGAATTTTTTTCTTTGTTTTAGCCATAACTTTTTATCCATAGTTTCAATTCACGAACTATTTTTATCAGTAGCTTATTGGTTGTGCTCATGGCATATGTGGTGCATGTACATGTGCTATTTCATATGATTAATTGATATGCTTGTGATAGCATGGTAGTTGTTTTGCTTGATGCAATGCGCTTTTGTGAGTGGTTGCATTGACTGATCTTGAATCAAGTCGTGGACTTGTGCTCGTACACGGTTTCATGTTTTGTTCATGTGCAGGTGTTGTTTGAGGTCGAACGTGGTCGGTGACGTGACCGGAACTAAGTTCATGGAGGATGAACTGAGGTTCAGGACTAGATTCAAGGATGAACTGAGGTCCTAGTGGTCAAGAATGTCATGTGAAAAGTTCGAACTAGAGAACAATGCGCGTGAAGGCTAGTGAGTCACGTGGTAGCGGTAGGCGGGCCGTACGCGTGCATATGTAATTTTTTGGCTGTGTGCATATATTGAGCCATCTGTAATTGGGTTAGGTAGATATGCATGCTTGTATTTGAATACAATTGTTTAGGGGGTGTTTGGCATAACTCCATTTTCACCAGATTCGTGGAGTTGGTGGAGCTGGGTATTCCTAGCTTCACCAGATTTGTGAAGCTAGAGCTGTGGGTATATTAAGAATGTTTAGGTGGGCCATCTTATTTACATTTTAAAATAAAATTATAAACTTAAGTCACTTTATTTCAATCTACAAGTTTTAGTTCTGAGGTGGAGTTGTGATCTGAAGCTCTGCCAAACATGGCCTTAGTATAAATAGGAGAGGGTATCTCTTGATTTTTGTAAACCGCACAAATATAAAATTGAGCCGTTGAAAGAAAGAAAAAAAGGCTAAAGTTTGGCGGTTTGGTCGCACGGGCAGAGGGCGGCAACTTGAAGAATTTTTCTCGGGGGCTACAGTACCCCGCGTCGCTACAGTACCTGCTACAATGTGCTACAATATTGATACAACACTCATCTACAATATTTCGATGCAGTAATCTACAATGATTTGTTATAGTAGTTCTATTTCTCTCTCTTCTTTTGCATGCTGTTTTGATTCTAGATTGATTCATTATTTTATCATGATAATTTTGATTTGATTCAATCAAAACCTTCATATGACATCAAGTTGTTGATCTAAAAAGGTTTGATTGTTTAATTCCTCATAGATCCTGATTAGTTTCGTAATTAGGGTTAGATTGATTTCCGTCATAATCTGATACAGTCAACTTGCGAAGTCATAACTTTTGATCTGTAGATCCGATTGAGCTTATTCTTATTGGGTTGGTTTTGAAATTAAATTTAGTTTCTACAGTTCAATTTTCACATCAATCCGACGATTGGATCTTCGAAAATTACTATTTTAGTGAACATATATCAGTCTGTTTTTGCTGAAACCGAAACAGTCTTTTATAATTTGTTTAGAGGTGTTTTGAGAATCAATAAAAATTTGTTTTAGCTTCCGCGCAATCATTCACCCCTCTCTGATTGCTATATTAGTCTATATCGATCCTACTACCTGAATATTTTATAAAGACATTTGTGATGCGTCAGAACCATCCACAAAAAATTTCAAAATTTTTTAACGTCATTTGAACCATTTTTTGTTAGTTTGAATTTTGCCGAGATCTTGGTAAATCTCAACGAGATCTCGGTTTTCCGGGTAAAAAAAATTCTGAATTCAAAAAAAAAAAATTGTATTTCGTTTGGATATCATCCAAAATAATATGATTTTATCGAAATTTCTAATTTTAAAGGGTGACAAAATATAAATCAAAAAATAAAATTTGAAACTTGCTTACTAGTCGCATCCAATCTCCCTGCTCCAATGCTCCTCGAAAGTACATACATGGGACTTCTTTTTTTCTAGGAATGTCATTAGCACGAGCCCACTTTGCCGAAGGTCTGCCAGTTCTTTTCAGTAGCATCGATACTCAACGTTGTGTCCACACTGGTGAAGCATGATTCTTCCTCCTGGCTTAACTCTAGACCAAATCTAAGCCCCCACCAAGTCTGGACCAAATGAGAATGAAGGCAAACAATATACCGGGATTTTGCATCCCACAGGCTTTGGCTAAGGGTCCGCACGAGCAATCATGATCGGTTTCATACGTGAGTATATTGTCTATCTTTTTTCTTTTTCAATTTGGTACATATAATTTAATATAGTATCAGAGGCTAAAAGATACAGTTCAAAGCCTGCTAATGCAATATTTTTTTAAAAAAAATATTGGTGGTCTACTTTTAGTCCACGTCTTGAACCTTAAGGAACCTAAAAGATATAAGAGGGAGTGGTGAAGTATACCCCGTTTCCTTATCGCTTAAGTTTTAAGTAAATTGATTGGCGCATGCAACTTAATTTAATATTTTATCTTTCCTCGATTGTGGCTATAAAAAAATATAATCCAAATAATAAATATCAAGTCAATTTTCAAATTTGAAAGTTTGTCATTTGACATATTTGTGACGTTGACATTATGTTAAAACCATTCAAAATGTTATTGTTTGATAAAAAAAAATCATAGCTAAAGCCTTAGCACTCAAAAAGATAACTAAACAACAGATAAACTTACCCATAAAAAAAACAGATAAACGCTTCTTCCTCTCGACGAAAAGGAAGCGCCGCGGCCGGAAGAACCGACGTCAGAAGCCCAGAATGGCCTGGACGACCACGGCCTCCCTGTGCTGCCGCCTTGTCCGCCTCCCCTCCGCCCGCCGCCGTCCTCCGCCCTCGACCCGGTGCTCCGCCGCACAGAGTCCCGACGCGGTGGACAGGGAATACGCCGACCTCAACCTCCGGCCCCTCTACCCCAATGTCCGCCCCCCTCCATTCTTCTTTCCTTCCTCTTTTTTCCTTCTCCAAATAGGGCGGCAGCCTCACCACCCGCTTATTGGTGCGCGCAGAGGGGTCATCACCTTCGCATCCGTCAGCACGTGAACCCCCTCAGCTCCTCCTTCGCTGTAAGCCCCCCAAAACCCAACATTTCAAGATTGCAACGCAAACACGAGCTCACATCTCCTTCCTTTCTTTAATTTGTGTTCTGCTGTGTGCGTAGGATCCCACGGATCCGCCGGAGTGGAACGAGGTGTTCGAGGACCCCCTGCGGCCCCTCATGGTCGACATCGGCTGCGGTCGGTAAACGCTTCCTGTCACCCTCTTTTATCTGTGCTTATATATTGCTGGCAGCAGCTGTTCTTAGGGAATGTTGGTGCGTAGGGAGTGGGAGGTTCTTGATTTGGCTAGCCAAGAACTCCGGCCAAAGGCGGAACTACCTTGGACTGGAAATTCGGCAGAAGGTTTTTGTGGTTCTAAGGTTTAAGCATGTTTACTTTTGGAATAGATAATGCAATGTGGAATTTTTTTAGTGTGGTGATAGTGCTGCTTGTTTTGTTTGTTCAGTTGGTGGAGCGGACGCAATTCTGGGTAACAGAATTGGGGCTTAGGAATGTGTAAGCTACCTTACACTTTTTGTACATATAGGCATTGAGTGTTTCCTGTTAGTACAACGACTTAACAATACTTGAAATTGCTCGCTTGCACAGTTATTTTATGTTTGCAAATGCAACGGTGTCATTCGAGCAAATCGTGTCATCATACCCTGGTCCCCTGTCGCTTGTTTCAATACTGGTGAGTGTAGCTGAGTGTGGTAATCATAGTCTTCTTAGTTATATCCTCCAGCTTATGCTGGTTCAGTTCTTTGTTTTACTTAATGTTATGAAACTGAGATTTCAGTTGTCTATCTTATGGTTTTGTAGTGCCCAGATCCTCACTTTAAGAAGAGGCATCACAAGAGAAGAGTGCTACAACAGCCATTGGTGGATTCAATCACAAACAACCTTTGTCTAGGTGGACGGGTATGGCTGTTCTGGGATCCACATTAAAGTCTATGGTTTTTTATCAATATTTTTTCCTGTTAAACTAACAATTTGCAGTAGGACCAGGATGTTTCTTCTCTATGCATCAGTTCTGTCCAATGATGAACACCCTTTAATTTGGAGTAATAAGGATTCTGTTAGTTCTAGCTGTACAAGGGATTTAGTTTGGTACTTTGGTGTGAGGCTATGATTGATTTGTCATTGACTGCAATCTAAAAATATGCACTAAAATAATTCATTGTATTCCCTAATAAAAAGTAGTCAAGTTACGTTGTAGGCTTGAAACATCTATCATTTACAGAATAGGTGTGATGAAAAAATATTCTTGAGGGATCACAAAATACATTAGATTGAAGCAACTTAACAATGTGCACCAAGGAAAATCGTGAGGTCCCAGGGAAAAATCAAAATAGGCATTTGCCTTTATTGTGAACTCATCCTTATGTGATGCCAAGATATATTATCAACTCAATTGTTGTGTTTCAAGGTTTGTCTTGCTGTTCTCAAAGGTATCGACTATCATAGTGTCAGTTTCACTGCTATTGTTCTCGGTAATAGTTAGTATTGCTTCATTGATTGTGATCCTGCATTGTCTATGCATTACATGGCACTAATAAAAAAAAGTAAGATGGCCTAATGTGAATTATTATTCAGACCATTTATTTTCTTTATCGTTGACGAAGGCTAGTGTTGATTGTGCGCTAAATTTAATTTTCGAAGTTATCTGTTTATCATGGCCAGACACTTGTTCTTTTGCAAGTTGACATTTAATTGTACTTTCCTTGCTAGGTTCTTTTACAATCAGATGTGCTTGATGTAGCTGCAGACATGAGAGAAAGGTTTGATGGATACTCAGATGTGTTTGAGCATGTTGATTGTATTGATAAAGATCTTCGGTGTGACAACGAAGGATGGCTTCTAGACAACCCAATGGGAATACGGACAGAGAGAGAAATCCATGCTGAGCTAGAAGGAGAAACCATATACAGGAGGATGTACCAAAAGACTAGAGATGTTTCTCACTAGGGGTTCATCAGTTCAGTGGATCCTGGAGTTGTCCAGGCAGTAATGGCTTTCTGCTTGATTCGTGCATCACTACAGCCAACTTTCACCCTCGCTGGCCTATTTCTAAAGCAAGTTGTCATCGTTGCTGAATGAATTAGGCCTTGTTTTGCTGATAGTGCAGTGTCGCAGAGCCTTATGGTTGAGGGGTCAAACTAGTTGATGCGTGACAGGCCGACATCTCTCCAATGTTTGATGTTTTCTGTCAGATCATTGTTCTGGTTAAGGACAATGTTATGGTTGAGGGAATATCACAGTGCAGTTGACTTGTGGTGTTAACCATACACGAGAAAGTTTGGCATCTGCTAGTTTATGTCCCGCATTCAGGGTTAAGATGGTTCTCTAGAGATCCAAAAGCATATTAAGTCTAGGCAATCCAGATTATGGCTGTTTGATCTAAGGTGAAATTACTCAAACTAGGCTCTCACTGGTCAGGATAGGGAAAAAAAGATGATCAGGTTATTTCACTTTGCAATGGTTCTTTTGGATTGTAAATCTGTGAAGTTGTGTTGTAACTTGTATCTCTGAATGTGTTGTCAGTCCCTGCAAGCTGAAGTATCTAACAATTCTCCTTCGTGATCATTGTATCTTGCATTTATTCCATCGATACTACACACATTCCACATTGGGATTATGAAGAATCCATATTATATTGAGAAAATCTACTATTTGCCATCGAATAACTCCCTCTTCTACTATTTGCCACGGAATAAATCCTATTCCATTCTATGCCATTGAATTTCAAATGCTATCTACTATGTACCACCGCCATTACCAGTCCATCACAACTCCTCCATTAGGCCCTGCTAAAAAACCATTTTGCCCTCAGTTATCACATGTAAACTCTGCTTGGGCAATTTCGGTGATGGTAGCAGGGGAGAAGACGGAGGCATTTTGGGCGATTTCAAAAAAAAAAAAAAAAAAAAAAAAAAAGCTAACGGAGTGGTTGTGATGGTGATGACATATAGTAGATAAAAAATGAAATCTAATGGTATAGAATGGAAATAGACATTATTCGGTGGTAAATCGTAGAAGAGAGTTGTTTGATAGCAAATAGAAAATTCTCTTTTCTCTATTATATTTTGTGGATGTTTTATATCATCCTCGCACCGGAGAGATTGAAATCTACTAATTCTGTGAGACAATAGTACATGTTTTTTGGCCGGTTAGTGCCATACCAATACTGTAACTAGAAAAAAAACTAAGGAACACTATTATGTTCCTCCACCAAACAACGGGATAGCTTTTCACCATTGGATATAGTCATTCTGACGAATTAGCAATCCAATGGGACACGGTGTTACCATTAGATGAAGTCGGAAGGGAGTTGTGGACCGTTCGATCGATAGTCACGCGAAGCTTTTCCATTTCACTGTTAAGTTCTCTGTTATCTAGATTCCATTTGTATGCCGCTTCGTCCTCACTCCTCATGCTAGCATTTAAGAGGTGTCAAAAGACCTAACAGATGGCCACTGATGTTGTCGATGTTGGTAAGCTCCCTGGTGGCTCATCGACGGCATCCCATTAAAGATGCCATGATTGGTAATACTTAGATTTCCTGAATCGTTTGCTATTTTCTTTGAAATTCTAGCCTGATTTTTGTGAAGCTTGCCTGACCCCTCCTGAAACTCACTTAAAATTTTTAAGAGAGGTGCTTCTGTGCTTTTCCTCCTAATACAAGTTACACAAATCTTGAAACGAAGGAAGGGGTAAATAATCCTCATCTACTCTTCATTTATGCTTTAATATTTGTGTAACTTTTAAAAGGAAGAACACATAAACACCTCTCAATTTTTAAACTTTGTTGAAACTCTCTGGAACTTGAAGTTTGTTTTTTAGAACTCGGTGAAATCTGATTGAAACTTGTTGTTGTTTTAGTTTTGAAATATTAAACTCACTTTTGGAGTTGTTTCGATCTTCAAACTTGAGTTGCAATTTTGAAACTCTCCGAAACTTGATTGACTCTCTGAAGCTATCTTGAATCTTTCCCGTAACTTGAGTTCCAATTTTGAAACTAGCACGAAACTTTCCAAGAACTCACGTTTTGGAGTCTAGTATTTCAATTTTCAAACCTAAGCTTCAGTGTGGAAACTCTCTGAAACTAGCATGAAGGTTATCAAACATCAATTGTGGTACACTCCACTGACACAGTTACTTATCAAGTCCGGGATACATATTTCAAACCGCACAGCATTAGATTATACATGTTACCTGCAACAAGTAGATACACAGACCGACGTGGTTAGAGAAAAATGGTACAAGTATGCGGCTGACAGGTGCAACTATAGCCATAAAGCTGAAAATAGAGCTGGACAACAACATACAAATAATGGACTTTGAGAACAAATTAGCTCTTTGATTGCCGGGATATCCTTGATTTGCCCTTCTCAATCGGAAATTTCCAGATGATATCATCTAATTTGCTGCGGTAATTATTTACAAACTGCAACACAAGCAAAAGAAGATTTGCGGAGTTAGTTGTGCATGTCCCGGCAAAATCAAAAGCAATTGAACAGATCAATTTATGTTTTTCATTTTACAATTTTCACAGAGTAATCTGTGCAGCAAGCAGCTACATCAGACAACTATAAGCATTACGCAGTTAGTAAACCTGTCCCTACTTGAACTTTTCGTAGTCATGATCATTAGGTGATTAGGACCTTCATGTTTTATGCTAGAATGTTGCATACTTCATAGTATCGTCTTAAAGTTGTCAAGCACATCCACAAATAGAAAATAAAATGACACGAAATATATAGTACAGTCCATGCAAGTAGACAGGTAGGTTCCACATCACGCTCGTACTAGTACTATACCCAAAAAAAATTTCAAGACAGCCTTTGAAAAGCTCTTTGTGGTTACAACAATAGTAAACTATTTTCCTGCTTTATAACATTATACAATCTTCAGTCTTTGAAAAGCTCTTTGTGGTTACAACATTGTAAACTCTTTTCCTGTTTTATAACATTAGACAATCTACAGTCTTTGAAAAGCTCTTTGTGGTTACAACATTGTAAACTCTTTTCCTGCTTTATGACATTAGACAATCTACAGCCTAGATGTATCAGTTGCAGTCATATGAAAAATATAGAATGATACAAGTGCGAAAGAACACCTCTGACCTTGTTATACTCTGAAGTATCTCCAGCTGCTCTTTGTAGTTCCACCATGAAGATTGATGGGGCAACTTCAAAAATCTGAAACCAGAGAAAAATCAGCAGGAAGAAAAGGAATACAAGCATTTCACAACAGAAAGCAATAAAACAACAGATATACTGGACTACTGGAGTACAAAGAGAGGGCAGGACTCACTTCGAGCATAATTGTGAGATGACTAGTCCTGTTTGCATTTAGACCTTCCACCCTCATCTAAATATATTAATAATGCAACTAGTGAAGTTAACATCTAAGGTCCGAAGATATGCAACATCTGCATGACAGATGAAGTGCTAAGCTAAAGATTTGGGGACAATAAACCTTACCTTATAATTGCGAATGTGTGTCTTGAACCCCATAGATTGAGCAACAACCTCCATACTTGACAAGATAACGTTTGCCGGTTTGCGTGATAAAAATCTATTTTGAAGCTTGTCATGGTCCTGTAGATCAAGCAATTATTAAATCTGAGAAGAAAAACAAAATAATCTATAAAAACACCCAGTGTTAACCGTGGCCATCTTGATCATGATTACAAAAGATCAGATTTATGGACATTAGCAGAGTATTGCCTAAATATATAGCAACAATTCTATCTTATGAGGATAATATGAATTATCACCCATCTTAGAATGTTGGGCAACAACACCATTGTTAGTGTGAATATCAATACTTCAAGAAAATAAAACAAGTTTGCCGGAAACTATTGGTACTGTGATATCTTAATGCATCACTTGGACTACTCTCTTGCTTCTTTTCTTCTAGTAAAAATGCAAAACTCTACTGATATCCGTAAGATACTGGAAGATGTTTGAATTTCGTTGCATATAAGCCATAATGGAGATCTCAAATTCACACTATTCTACAATTTCTATTGCTCTTTCTTGATGACAACTCAGAATAGGAGACCTCGTCATTATGAATGATACTGTTAGGATTGAATTATGTTGCATTTTTTTCCGCAGTCTATCCCAGTCATTATGTGTATTACACTCATCCTGTTATATTGTTTCTATTGCTCTGTTTGATGTAAATTAGGGGTGTGATACCTCATCCTTACTAAGCATTTATCTTGAAGTTACTTCAGTTCAACAACTGTCAGGAATGACATATCAGTCAGTCCTAGGATGCCGACCTATAATGCCAAGTGGATACTAAACTAATACTAGCTACATGCCCGTGCGTTGCTACGAAAAACAAAATTGATAACGAAAAATAAAGATTAAAAAATAAAAAAAATTATTTTACAAGATCAAACATCTATCTTTAACGCTTCGTTTCTTGTGAAAGCTGGCTAATTAAAGCAACGTTTCGTTTCTTGAGTAGGGCAATTAAGCAGGGCAATTAAGTAGAGCAATTAAACAGGGCAATTAATGACGTGTAGAATGGACCACTGCCACCAAGTGGTGCTTTAGAATAGTAGAGATTTCTTGCTCATAGTCAGATGGGCTAACATTGTCCACCTTTTCCTCCAATAATTTAAAGGTAATTTGAACCAAATGAGTTATAAATTGTGCTATGCCGACAATACAAGAGTGCAAAATTATACAAACTGCAGCAATAAATAAGGTCTCCACTATTCACCAACTAATAAACAGAACATTCACTACTACTAACAATAAGCAGCCGGAATTACATGTACAAAGCACATAATATTAATAAAAAAAAGTAGATCTGGGTCTTGATATGATAATCACCTTATTCCTTTAACTATTTATTCGTTAAAATATTAGGCAGCACAAAAAATGGCTTGCATCATACCTGTCGGCGATCAAATAGGGCTGCAAGGTTCAATCCCTCAGATAGAATGATTAGGTCAAATGCATTAAGTGTCAGAGGACCCGCTTCATCATCAAAAGTATGCTCAGTGTCCTCCTGACATCATAAAAAACAAATTGGGCAAGAAAAATTAATGTAATTATTAGTAAGTACAAGGTACAGTAAAGTTTCACCCCAAAAAACTGCTTTCTCATATAAGTTTCCAAATTAACAATGGAACAACTAACGAGTAACGATAGCTATTGCTGTCTAGTAGCACAACGGAACACAAGTTGGTTCAAAACTAGGCTTATATATCTTTGGATAGAAAAGCTCAAAACTGAAGGCCGTTGGTCCAACTGTTTTAACAATATGTGACAGGCAAGGCAATCTGAGGGCAGCATATCTAAATTATCTGTTTTTGGCTTCTAACTCAATAATTGTGAAAGAACACCAAATAATTGACTAGTTGTTGCTTAATTACTGCATTGTCAAATAAATTTGAGTACTGGATAAAATCAAATGAGGTAAAGATGTGAAAGTGCAACAAGTCAATAAAATATGAAAGTACAATAAATCAACAAGTAGAAAAAACTCATACGAGGCATTGGTGAGCAAGGTTCAATACATTTTAAATAACCACATACCACGGCATTTTCTTATATGTAAGAATTGGCTGTTATGAATATGACTTGTATTCAATATGAGGGCCAATGGCCACAATATATAGAGTACATGAGGGAAAGGAATAACAGGATTCTATCTCTAATATAGAGACTAGAATAGCAGGACTCTATCTCTAACACCCCCCCACAAATGCAAAGCGTATGCAATAGCATTGCATTTGGAAGGGATGAACTAAAAATAGGGAAAATCCAAAGTCATAATCCTGAAGTAGCCGTCGTAGCTTGTAACTCTTGAAAAATCGAGCTGACGAAGAACAGCCAATAAAGAACCGAGTCGGTGAAGAAAAGTCGACGAAGAAGCCAAATCGACGAACAGAAGTCGAAGGTAGGGCCGAGTCGACGAAGAAAAATCGACGAACAGAAGTCGAAGGTAGGGCCGAGTTGACAGAGAAAAATCGACGATGAAACCAAATCGACGAACAGAAGTCGAAGGTAGGGCCGAGTCAACGAAGAAGAGCCGACGAAGCCGACAAAATGAACCGGGCCGAGGTAATCGGAGTTGACGGAATGAGCCGAGCTGATAAAAGAGCCGAGCGATGATAGAATCAAGATGCTAAAGACTTGGATGGACGCAACGGAAGACTAAAGGAAATGTTAGGAATTACTAGCCGCAGCACTAAAAAGCAGTAGTTTGAAAGCCATCAAACCAACGAAAGAGCCAAGACAGCAGAGTGACGGTGAAATAAGCCGAGCCTAGCTGAAAAGAACCGAAGCCGAGCCGACCGAACTGGAGCCGAGCTAGCCATGTAGAAGACCAGGAGCTATAGCGGACTTGAAGCCTTGGAGTCTTCACGTAAAAGCTTCACATGCAAGCAGATGGAAACCAACTAGTCATCCTTCACCGAGAGACACGTGATCTCTGGATGTTTCAACTCTTCACGTGAAGCACTTCTAGTTGGCTTCCACTGGACTTCAAGCCGTGAAGAGCAGCAGACTCCGTCGAGCCGAACGAGCGACGGGAGAAGGATGCCTGCAAGACTTCAGAGATCACGCCGTCTGAGCCTTCGCCGCCGACCCTGGCTACGTCGGCCGAGCAATGGCGACACCTACGCGTCGGCGCCTGACGTCGGGCGGGACTGGTCGGATCCAGATGCGCAAGACGGCGTCGGCGGAGCCAATGGCCGAATCGAACAAGCGGCCGGCGGAGGCGGCCGGGCTGCAGCGGCAATGGCGGCAGCGGCCCTCGGCGACTGAATCGAGGCGGCGCGGCGGGCGAAGCCACTGCGGCGACCGGTTGAGGCGCGCAATGACCGAGCGAGCCGTCTTCGCCGGAGCCGAGGCGACGGCCGAGCGGCGGCCGCGCGGCGTCGGCTCGAGCACACGGCGGGGCGACGGCCGGAGCTGGCGGCCGTGACGTCAAAGCCGAGGGCAACTCACGGATGGAGAACTCGATGGGAGGAGGACGGGAGCAACGTTAGCCGCCCCGGGAGTCTCCTCCTCCCGAGGCAGCGGATTAGATCTAAAACAGCGGAAGGATAAGCTAGAGGAAAAACCTAAGCTCTGATACCATGTTATGAATATGACTTGTATTCAATATGAGGGCCAATGGCCACAATATATAGAGTACATAAGGGAAAGGAATAACAGGACTCTATCTCTAATATAGAGACTAGAATAGCAGGACTCTATCTCTAACATTGGCAGCCATAAATTGTTCTTAATGTCGCAGTGTTCGACTATATTTTGCGAGGGATTTACTAAGAACCCAATGCATATCAGGGTACTGGGTACAGGTACATTACTTCAACGAAGCATCAGTGCATCATAGCTCAGAAGCAAATGCTGACAATTGTAGTACACTAATACTAACATATATGCGATGTCTTCCTTCCAAAGGAGTTCTAGGAAACGGTGAGCATTAGGTCAAATACCTCAGGATCATCAAAAGCTGCGTTAACATCGTCGAGATTGACTTCTTCATTTTCTACTTCTTTGACAGGTTCATAGTTCTTCATAAACCATTCATCATTTCTAATCTCTTCTATCCTGATTCGCTGTTACAAGTCAGAAAACATATTGAGTCCACAAAACACCAAAGATAGCAACTACACAAACATGCAATGTCCAAGTATGTTGCATGGAAGATAATCCATGTTCATTGAACTTATATTTGTTCTTCGTATGTCTCATAACAGTTAATGTAACCTAGTTCGTTTGAATTACCGAAAGTAAGTATGAACTACGAAATACCAGTCAAGATGACTTGAGGAACCAGATCACTTTGCTTTCAAACAGTGCTGGTAAAGCGGTCTACTGATTATGACCAGTGGCAAAAAGCCAGAAACTATCATTCGCTGAGTAAAGTCCTAAACCTTACACAGTTAACTATGGCAGTTTATACTATATAGTAGTGTATTTAACTAAAATACCCATATAACAAAAAATCTGGTTGTCACTGTAAATATTTCTACCTATTCAATAATAGAGGAAATGGCATATATGGTTACAATCTGCCTGTCCTTCTCAACATTACGTAGATTTTCCATATTCTGGATTATTCAGAAATTCAGAAAATGTGGTTCCATAAAACATGTCAATCAATTCTATTTACAAAGCTAGGAGATAAATAAAACTATACAAGATGCTGCTAAGTTTGAAATTCTACTTATTGAAGGATGTTTGTCAATCAGATCTAGCCGACATTACTTAAATGCTTAATTTTAGTCAGTATTCCTGTTTTTCAGCAAAATCTGTACTAACAAATCCCCCCTCTTTGAACTATTAGCCATCTATCAAGTATAGAAACCACATCTTTAATGATGAAAATTCCAACACAAAAAGCCTGATGTACAAAATTGGTAGCATATCTAATGGGAGTTGTGCTTTTGGAGCAAACCTTATGACACAGTGGTAAACATGTCAAGATTTATAACCATGACAAAAAATGGAGAACACTACACAATATTGTTATATTTTAGTAGTCTCATTGTCAACATCTGATTCGATATGTTTGAGCACTGCTAAATTACTAGCAAAGTTTAAAGCAAAATACTATCCCCTCAAGTCATGATAACGTATATCATATGGTAGCAATTTCTTTCAGCTAAACAATTGTACAACTTCACTTACTGTATCTGGATTAGGGTCAAGAATTCTACGAATCAGTAACTTTGCACCGTTTGAAAACCAAGGTGGGAATGAATATTCTGCACTCTCAACCTGTCTTAAGAAAAAAGATAGTAAGGTATAGAAAATATGCTTTCCACAAAAGCAATAAACCGTCTAAGATCAAAACTTGAGAGGTGCTTCTTTGCTTTTCTTTTTGAAAGTTGCGCAAATATTAAATCATGAATGAAGGGTAGATGGTGATTACTTATCCCTTTGTTTGCTTCAAGATTTGTGCAATTTGTATTAGAAGGAAAAGCACAAAAGCACTGCCCTTAAAACTTATGTTCAGGCAACCAAGACATATAAGGCATTGACTACACAAATCAATAGTAACAAATAGCTACATACAACTCAGATGCAAAAGGCTATAGCAAAACGACAAAAACTCTTAATGCAAATAATATTCATGACATCTCTACAAGATTGCCAATGCCTTATTTCCTTTGAAACTAAACAAAATAAACGGAATGAAACAAAGTAAGAATCGTTGTAGTTGGGTTGTCATGTATGTCCTGATGTAGTTATGGTATGGTACCTTGCCTCTCTCCAATCAAATTTTCCCTAAATAAAAAGCCAATGCTGGACTAGTCTGTTCCTAAGGCTGTTGAGGCTCATTGCATATACTTGGCCTATGGTATTTTTACTAGTTGGAATGTTTCCGTGCAGAACAAGTAGGTGATAGGTGATTATACTTACAGTATCAGAGCCACTGCCAGATTCTATCATTTTGACTACTAGAAAACACGCTGCATTAAATGGACTACTTAATTCTCCATGCACCAAGAAGTATGTTTGGTTATTTTGGTGAATTGCTGGTATTTGGATCACACGATTGTCATAAACTAGAACCACCAGGTCTAAACTCATTGGCTAAATAAATGGTATGATGGTAAAAGTAACTAGCATTCATAGTGATAGTTTATGCAAACAGTGCACAGTAAGAAGGAAAAAAAAAAGAGAAAACATTGTGAGATCTGACAGACAAAGATTTCATGTAGCACTATCATATATAAAATTACAAAAAAATGGTGTAATACATATACTTCTTCAGTAGTCCCTACTCCCTAGGTACTTCATAATAAACAAACCTTCCCATAAAGGGTAGTCAAATCCACTTCATCAAATGGAAGATAACCTGCCAACAGGACATAGAGAATAACTCCACATGACCATGTATCAGCAAGTGCTCCATCATATCCCTTATGACTGAGAACCTGGTTCATAAGATGAATTAAAAGAATGCATTGCAGTTAACACAGGATCTGACAGCTAAGATGCAAAAACAGTTATACTTGACCAAGAAAAAGGAAACTGAATTTACCAAGCAAAAAATCGATAGCTATTGATTGCATTTTTGAAACAGCCTAACCATTTGTGGATGATGAACTTAAGTACGATTGTGCAAATGTACAAGTTCTCTACAGAAAAAATCATAAGTGGACAGTGCAAATTTTTGTTCTCCTTCAGAACTTCTTGCGGTAACTATATGGCTAGTTCAGTATATAGATACAGGTGCAGCTTTAGTTATTTGACTGAAATATTGTTTAATCTCCCTACCTGGAGGAAACATGATCCAAATATAAAGATCATCTCAGGTTACACAGTAGAATGACATTAATCAACCCGCCTGCCTGTTAAATCTTTTCAGTATTTGAATGCTATAGTTAATTGTTTTGGTTTTGAAGTTGACACAGCAAAGCCATGATAAAGGGACTTCGCCCTAGTTACCTAGTAGCATTTGATATCCACATATGAGCCAACAGGAAATACTAACATCTTAAGATGGAGTAAAGGTAATTCTTAAATGCACCCCTTTGTTGCAGTGGACAGGTTTATTGACTTCAAACTAAAAAACTCAGACTATATGATTCAGATGTAGTACCTCTGGGGCAACATAGTTCGGGGTTCCACAGGTAGTACGTAAGAGGGCAGCCCCCTGCATGTGACCAAACTAAGCAAGTCAAGAACTGAATGAAAGAAATGAAGCATATGACAAAGCTTCAGAAATGGATGGACCTGGGCAGGCCATGCGCTGAGTCCAAAGTCTGAAATTTTAAGATTACCTTGGGAGTCAAGGAGAAGATTTTCAGGCTGCAATACATGCAAAATAAGATCAACAAGTCCACAAATTATAAAACACAGAACACTTCATTGTTCTTGTTAAATGTTCACCTTTAAATCTCGATGGTAGACTCCTTTGCTGTGGCAGAAATCAACACCGTCAATAAGCTGCTGAAAGTATCTACGTGCATCAGCTTCATTGAATCTCCCATGACGAATCTGAAAATGGTATTTTTCACAGAATTGTTAGGTTTCCATTTGGCCATTTCGTATCAACCTATTGCTGAAGCTGAACCTCAGTAAGAAGATGAAGTACAAGAAACTAAGTTTGCGTATTCAAATTTAACTACTTAGGTTATTATTATGTAGCATATTCAAACGGAAACAGAAGTAACAGCCATAAACACCATCCAGAAAATCTGCAAATGAATCTGAAAGTAGCATATAATCACATGCATTTTCACAAATATATAAAAAAATAAACAGTCTAGGGAAAATATGTGTCTTCTTACAATCTTGCAATGGTGCAAGATATTTTTCCCTGTTTCTACAAATACTATTTTTTAAGGAAAACAGTAGTGGGATTTCTACATATACCCATAATCAACAGAATGAAGTTTGAAAAGTCATGTTTTTTAGTTAAATCCAGCAAGCACAAGCGACGATTGTACATTCCAGAATCCAGACGGAATGAGGTAGGCATCTAAGTAACAAACACAAGAATTAATATTTAATTTCATGTCATATCTAGAAGACAAGACGGAAAAAGACACCTATCATTAACAATCGTGGGGTCTTACAACTTTATCAAATAGTTCACCACCGGTGATGTACTCCAAGATTATAAATATCTTCTTCCGGTTTGCCAAAACCTGCGCATAACATAATGGACGGGACTCATCGTACCGGCAGATAAAAAAGACAAGTGAAAACAAAGTTAAACAATGCTAACATTTATCGGCAAGAGATAGATGCCGTACCTCGTGTAGCCTAACCACATTGGGGTGCCTCACAAGCTTCATTATGGATATCTCCCTCTTAATCTGCATACAATAATCATGTAAGATCAAATTAATTACCCTGAGACATCTATCATTCATCTAACTTGTGCAGCTGTACATGACAAAAGCTAGTATAGTACAGCTTTGTTAGCAAAAGGTGTAAGAAGGGGCACTGTTGACATAATCCAAAATTCCAAGCGCTAACGGACACCAAAAAAGAATTTAACAGTAGCATAGTAAGATGAACAACCCGCTTGGAAAAAACAATCTTTGATCTAATTCATCAATGATGGCACGCAATTTTTTGGAAAAGAAACACTGGCAAACCAGTTCGACTAGAAGCCTCAAACCCTTGACAAATCAAGTCGAGTTTGGGGAACAAAAGGATCAGCTAAGGTCAAATTAAGCATCCCTCAATCCACTTAGCTATCCTCCTACTCACACCAAGAGAGGTACGCCTCAAAGCAATAGCCAAATTCGCAAATCTACTGATCCAGGAGTAAACAAGCAAAGAAGTGCTTCCACGAGCCAGTCCAAGAACATTGAGCTCCCCGTTCTCGATCGAACCCAATCGAAGCAAGAACTTAGCGAACGAAGAGATGGAATCGAATCGAATCGAACCAAACCAAAGTACGAGAGCCTCACCTGGTCTGCCATCTTGTGCTTGAGGATGGAGGAGCGGTCGAGCACCTTCATGGCGACGCTCTCCCCGGTCTCCGCGTTCTGCGCGAACTTGACCTTGGCGAACGTGCCCTCCCCGACGGTCCGCCCCACCTCGTACTTCCCCACCCGCCGCAGCGCCGCTCCGCCTCCGCCTCCCCCCACCATCTCCGCCCCCTCCCTCCCTCCCTCCCTCGCAAGGATTCGAAAGGTGGTTGCGGTGTTGGTGTCGTACTGGGGGGGCAGCTCAAATGCTCAGCAGCAAATCGCCTTAATTCTCTCCACTAGCCCGCTTGAACGCGACGTTTTGTGGAGTAGTGTAGCTGCGCTGGTTTCTTTTCAAGTGGGTATTACAGGAGCATTTTTCGTGGCCGTCGAAAAAAAAGTCTCCCCGTATTGAATTGGTTATTAGGACGCCGTAGTATCGCAATCAAGGCTTGCATTTGGTCAAAGTGTGCAGCTTATGCAAAGAAAAACTTCCGGAAAATCTGTGCACTGTACTGCAGGGTCCCAATTTCGGTGATTATTACATGAAAATCGTGATTTCAAGATATACTGGTGGGATACGATATCTAAAATCAATCGATAAATCGGTTAAATTCAAAAAAATTATACGGCATAAATATCGTGATAATCGGTGAAAATCAAGAGAAAATTGGTGAAAACCGAGAGAAAATAGCTCAAAAAATCGATTTTGAAAAACATTCAATTGGCCAGTCAAAATATTACGATAATCAATGAAAATCGAAAGAAAATCGGTGCAAATCGAGAGAAAATCATGATTTTTTGAAAAAAAAAATTCAAAAGTTTGGATTACAAAACCATGCGATTTTTTACGATTTTCAGCAAGTACCGGGCTTTACTCGAATTTTTCCGTCAAAACGGTAAATTGAACCCTACTCTACTCTACTTTTGAGCTACAGATCTAGATACAATAGATAAAACTAATTTGCTTGTTCTCCTCCTATTTTTGAGGTATTAGACAAGAAACATTATTCTTTCCTCTATGACCTGTTTACATCAATTATTTATTAGTTTTACACAAATTAACTTATGTAAAAAATGTGTGACAATTTGAAAAAAAACATTATACTTTTCTGAATGGTCTTTTTTTACATCAATTATATACTAGTTTTACATAAATTAAATTATATAAAAATAATATGATAATTTGTAAAAACAAAACAAAACAAAACAAAACAAACTATACATAACAACACCACAAACAAAAATATGGATCACATAGTCAAATATTGACAAAGTTAAAATGATAAATCATAATGTGGATCACAAAGCAAAATCTAATAGATAAAAAATTGAGTGCTCATAAATAAAAAAAAAACACTAATATCTAATAGACAAAAAAACAATTAAGTGCTTATAAACAAAAAATACACTCGAGTGTTATTAGCAATTCCCAAAACCTCCCGAGGGAATGGGCGACAAATGGTGTCCTGGTGCCTCTACTTTGTGCTAGATCAAATTAGCACTTCATGTTTAAAAAAGGAAAAAAAAGAGAGAAAATTAAAATATTGATTTGTTGATATTTTTTTACTACTTTGTTATCAGAGAAATTATATATGAATGAGCTATTTATATTGAATTTAGTGTAGCGTAAAAGATAGAGAAAAAAGAGTCACAATAATTATGTTGCTAACCTCAAACGGTGACTCCAACCCGTTGCTAAGAGCAAGTACAATAGTAAAACCCACTGCAGGCTAATAGTAAGCTAAAAGGCAGCTTGTACAATAATTGTCTCTAGATTTTGTGCAATAACTATCTCTTCTCTCTTGTACATAAATAATTTACCTATGCTTCCATGCAAAGCTGGCTACTAAATAAGAGTGAGCTATCTTCTCTCTCATCTTTTCTCACTCTTCCACATAGACCAAAGCTGATATGTATAAGCTAGAGCCAGTTGATGTGGTCTTATTGTGCATGCCCTAAGCAATAATAGCATGGAAGCCATGCCAGAGGTGAGAGCAGAGACCAGGAGAAAGGGTGTGTTTGGTTATCCCGAGCAGGGTTCAAAATATCATCGAAAATCGGTCGAATTTTGCGATAATCGTCCTTATCGAGCCGGTACGACATAAAATACCAGTCGGTAAATCGGTTAAATTCAAAAAAACTTTAAAAAATTCGAAAAAATTTATACGACGCAAATATCGCAATTATCGAGGCATATCGAGCGATTATCGATCATATTGCGATTATTTATTTATTTTTTTGAAAAAATTTAATTTTTCAAACCATTCAATTTTTGACAATTTTCGACTGATTTTTGGCTCGATTTTACCGATTTTCAAAATTCGATTTTCGCACGATTATCCACAAAATGGTAACTGAAACCTGATCCCGATCAGGGTTCACCAAATCGGTTCGTGCGATTTTCGCATGAACAGTGATTTTCGATAATTGCAAAAATCGAGTCGAAAATCGGCCGAAAATCGTTAAAAATCGGATGAATTCAAAAACCAAATTTTTTCTAAAAAATTTCAAAAATCGTCGATTTTCGTGGAAAATCAACCGGTTTTCGTGTGGAAAATCGACGACCTTATTGAACTTTTTTGTGCGATCGATTTTTGTAGCGATTTTCGACGATTTTTGGCGAAAATCGACCGATTTCCACCGATTTTCGACCGGTTTTTGACACGTAAATTTTTTCGAATTTTTGATTTTTTTTGAATTATTTTTTGAATTGGATCGGTTTACCGACCGGTTTTTGATATCGGGCCGCGGCGATATGGCCGAAAATCGCGAAAATCGAGCGATTTTCGTCGATTTTTTGAACCCTGATCCCGATTACCTAGCCTACCTCGTTTTTTTTAAGCCGGTATGAGTACAGTTTGGAATCTTTGGATCATTTCATACAACTCAGTGTTGTTAGATTAGTTGTATATATATATTGTTTCAATCAGCCTGTGGAGAGAAGATGTCTAGTCGATGGGCGACGGCACGGTGTGACGATGGCCTTGCATTAAGTATGGTAAGAATACGACTGCCAACATTGGCTTGTGAGATCAGACGATGCCGAACTGCATAAAGCAATTAGAGGAAATGGAACGCCAACGTCGAAACGAATGTTGGCTACGAAGAATAGGTTCCCTGCATTGTGGCGAGAAGACATCTGTAACGGCTAGATTCGGATGGAAACAACGTCAGGATAGCCGCTCGGTGGCACCGGCGAGAAATTTACACTGTAAGCGGTAGAGCGAGGAGTTCGGGAAGTTCCGAGTGAGCTGAGAAAATCAAGAGTGCGAAGAGGAGATCCGATGAAAAAAGAAGTAGAATTTGAAATCGGAATTCCAAAGGAATTTAGTTAGTGTTCATAATTTGGTGGAATTTATTTAGAGTTAATCTTTCTTGAGTATTTGAATTGGGATTCGTATTTTGCAGGTATTCTTTAGGAAGGTTATTTTGTACATTGCTCGAGTTTTAGCGATCTTCAGCACATCTTCAGGGAGGTTAGTTTGAAATCTTCTGGAATAGTAGTATAATACTGTTGTAATATTAATATAATCAGTAGAATATTAGTATATCTAGCAGTACATAAAAACCTCAGTATTAGTACAACAAGAAGCACATAAAATGACGGTAATTGTATAACTAGTATTAGATGAGATGACATTAGTGGTTTAATGAGTAGTACGTACAACGATGTATGATTGATGTGATACTAGTGGAAATAGCAACAGGTGAAATGACTATATTGGTATAATGAGTAGTTCATGAAATGATAATCAAAGACGTAAATAATTAATGGTGTGTGCTTAGTGTGATTTTACTAATTAATAGTACCTAAAATAACGATATTAGTACATGTATTCTAATTTTTTTGAGGAATTGATTAGGTACATGTATTTCATAGGTACTATTCATAAAAGTTATTTTACACATAGGTCAGGCTGTTGTAATCTTCTGTAGAGTTTTAGGACGGTTAGTTCATAATCTTCTGAAATATTAGCATAATATTATTGTAATATTAGTAAAATTAGTACAATATTAGTGTAACAGGCAGTAGAAAAATGCACGATATTATTTGAACTAGAAGTAGTAAAACAGATGATAGAAGGCATGAATAATGATGTGTGCTTACTTAGCGTGATTTTAGTGCAACGATTAGTGTGTAAAAATAACGGAATTAGTACATGTAATGACAATAATTCTATAAGTAGTAGTAGATGAAATAACGGTACTTGGTATAAATAATGTCATAATGTTAGTGATATTAGGATGACCGTTTTTAACATGAGGAAAAGAGTGGTATGTATTTGGATTTGTCCAGTATGCAGGTCGTTTAAAATTAGTAGACTGAAACTACATTGAGTACCAGAATAACGGCCCAACGCGCCGCCTACCTGATGATGGCCGATGGGCTTGTAATTCGTTTTTTTTTTTTAAACCCGATGGATCTCTAATTATTGATCCAATGTCCACTAATTATTGATCCAAACTGGTGGACTTTGGATATCCACCCTTCAACTCCATGAACCGAGGAATACAAAAGAACCCGTGAACCTGCAAATTGAACTTCCGTAATTTTGGTCTATTAATTTGTATCCATAGATTTGAGGTTAATCCTTTTCTCGAGGGGTGGAGGTTAATACTTTCCATCGGAAAAAAAAAACCTCTAGAGATTAATACCATAGATGGTAGGTAATACACGTATATATAAAAGTTTTTTCTTTTCTCAGAATAGTTACTCTCTTCTCTCTATGGTGTACCTTATATTATATTTAGAAAATATCTCACGCAACAGAGGGCATGTATATATAGTATACGAGTATATAAGATCTTCTAAGCGGTATGCAAGCTTTCTAGACATACTTTTTTTATGTCCATATATAAATACATTTGCAATATATGCTAAAAACTATGGAGCTGTTGATGCCAACATCTTGATGTGGGGTTGATCGCAGTCAACACACGCAAACACCGGGTTTATTTCTTGGATGCGGGCATGCCAGCCGATTTGATTCTACAATCGGCAAGAAGATAATATGTAAACCAATCGGCTATTCAGCCGATGCAATGTCCGATAAGATCAAATCGAATCAGCTTACTTAAACTGATTTAGACAAAGTAACCGATAAGCCTAATCAACCCGATCGAGTTGATTAGATGAGGGTAAAGGTTGTTTTTCCCAAAGAAGGTAATAGGCAACAAAATCGGAGAAAAGCAAACTTGAATTGACGTAAGTCGACAACGATCAAAATCGGTGATACACAACTTTATTGATTAAAACAAATTACAGAGGAAAGCTTTCAAGACTAAAAACTACTACTAGTTGAAAAGTACAACATGTTGTTTGATTTGTTGTTGTTGCCCCCCAAACATTGTCCACCATCTTATTTTATAGCATCAGGTCCGATCGTGTCCTTCACGGTCTCCTGTTAAAAACTGCCCGTATAGGTTTCAACTTTCTCTGATACTTCCCATCTAAGATCAACATTGGTTATAATCGGATAAGATCGTATCGGCATATAACTCTTAAATCCAATATATTCTTTGACAAACTAATTATACTGAATCGGTTCTTACCAAATCGGCTACATGCTAATTTGGGTGTCAACAGGACCCCTTTGCAATTTTTCATGTGTGCCACGCTGGAGTGTCTTATAATTAGTATACAAGTGTACCTACAGTGATAAATAAGTATTTCAAATTAGTTTAGGTAGTATATCAGAGATGGGAGTAATTACACCCGAGAGTAGAATATTTTTTTTCATATATATATATATATATGTATATATAAATATATGCTATCCTACAGCTACGTGTAGAATAGGCTATTCTACTGTCCAGTCATTTAACACAAACCAACCGAGCCATGCAACACATATGGACTGCTCAGTTACATGGCTAAACCAATTAATTAATGTGTTTCTAGTTTGTATATAAATATATTTTTTCATTGTTTTAGTCATAACTTTTTATTAGCAGCTCCGATCCGTAACAAGTTTTCACCAATATCTTACTGACGACGAGAGGGACATAATGATATAAGTCTTGCCACTAAATAATCATTTGGTTGTCCGGTGACAGATTTTACTATACGTATAGATAGATTTTACTATCATGCAGAGAGTTCAGCAGCCTGTGTAGTTTGTGCAGTAGTAAAAGCTTACAATATATTAATAATAATATATATACATATATTACTATTCCCACATTGTAGAAAATAAAAAATTGTAGCGTGTAATAGAGAACGACCTAGATACGTTAGAGTTCATATGACACAAATAGTAAAATGATGGGAAGATTATTTGTGTCGATTTCAAATTCTAATCGACACAAAGAGTCTAATTTTTGTCGATTCTAGCAAAAAAACAATATAAATAGTAGTCATATTATTTATGTCGGTTCTAGCCAAAAACCGATATAAATAATATTATATGTGTTGATTTTATCCAAAAACCGACACAAATAATATTATATGTGTCGGTTCTAGCAAAAAACCGACACAAATAGGCTTCAACTTGCGTCGGTAAAACGGCCATAATTTTTAACTCGTAACTTTGATCGGGGCATTCTTTGCCTCGTTGGAAAGCTAACGAGAAGCTTCATCCGAAAATTCATAAGTACAAAAATCAGCAGGTCTTTCAATGATTATTTGTGCGAGTGCAAGCGCGGTGACATAATTCCAAAAAAACGTAGTTTATAGCCTCAAAGCAGCCTCCGAAGTTTTGTACCCGTTTTGGAGTACGACAACACTAAAATATAGCTCAAACCGTGTTCGGAATATGAGAACATTAAAATCGGTGTTCGGGTACTCTGCGAGTTTAAAGGGAGAGAGACACGTTACACGTCACACGCGATCATATTGGCACTAAAACGCTAGATCCTATAAGAACTTCAAAGTTAAACATACTTGAATGAGAGTAGTACTAGGATGGCCCACGTGAGGTTGATGTGTGGCATGGAGTTGCCTGATCTGACACAATTACAAATAATAATAATACATTTTTTATCATATTATTTGCGTCAGTTCTAGCCAAAAAATTGACACAAATAATACTATCTATGTCGGTTCTTTTTTAAGGTAGTGAGCGCCGCCACGACGGAGGATGCAATGACTAAGAACCACATGTGACCTCATAGCTAAGCCTCCTCGTATCTGATGACCGCGAGTAGTGCTCTTTATACAAAAGAGGCTATCGTCACTGGATCTAGTGGAGAGGAGGCTGTTGTCGCTGGATCTTACGGGGAGTAGGTCATTGTCACCAGATCTGGTTGGGAAGGAGGTTGGATCTAATAGGGAAGAAGCCAACAACGCTACCAGAGTCCGTCTGATCTAGATTGTTGTGTGTGTTGGCTCAATTTGTTGCAAGAAGTGTGTAACATCCCAAAATTTGGGTTTTAAAAAAAAATTGGTTTAGTTTAGCTTCCCAAAAATTTCTGTTGTTTTTCTCGCGTTAGTAAAGCTTGATCTGGATTTTCTAAAGAGCTAAAACAATTTAATTTTTGAGAGAATTTTCGAGCCGTCATTGCTCAAGAGATAGCGAAAAGAGAAGGATTGTCATCCGCACCTGCTGTGCCACGTGAAGAAATAAAGAAGAAACATGTCAACCCTATCCATCTACCTCAGGAAATCAGTGATACTTGGTCACCATGGAATTGTTTCTTGTGTGATAAACGAGGTCACTAGGCTAGAGAATGCCCCATCAACCCGGTACGACAACCTAAACATTCATGTTACAACTGTGGTTAGTTGGGTCATTTGGTTAAAGAGTGCCCACAGAAAGGCCAAGCAATTTCTGAAGCCATAATCATTCCAAAAATTACTTCAATGAAGATTATAACACCAAAAGTGAGTGGTAAGACTATGGAAGCAACTTGCTCAAGGAGTCAGTTGAAGCAAGAAGAATTGGTTAGCCAGACCCTTGATTTAGAAGATGAGCGCAAGGAATTGGAGGACAACCGCAAGTGTCAGAAAGCTCATCAAGAAGGACCACCGCAACAATGAATGAGGTGTGCCCCTCAACAACTTAGTTGCCATATTACTCAGACTTTGTTTGAGACACCTTTACCTATGCTTCGCCCTAATGGTCAGAATCTCCATAACACCACCCCGGTAAAAAGTTCTCAAGGAAGAAGCTTGCTCTCTAGAGTTTGCTATGCTTGTCATTAGCCAAGACATTTTGCTAATAACTGCTCTCATAAGAAAGTGATCACTGCGGATCGCATTGATTTCAGCTCTACCCCTACCAAGATTAGTGCCATGTCAGGAGAAAGCCAATAGACGTCAGTCAAGCGTTGCTTCAGATGCAATGAGCGAGGACACTTTGCCAATAGTTGTCCTAGGAGAAAAGGTGTTATACCTGCCCACTTCAATCCTAGTCCTTCACCTACCGAGACACTTACGCCAGAAAGTGAATTGTGAAGCAAATCAAGATGAAGCCATGCCGCAAGCGCTAGTGAAAGATCGTGTCAATCACATTATGACTGTTGAAGCTTAGAAAGTATCAGATATTGTGTTGATCAAAAGTTATGTAATGCAGGATGTTGAGAGTTAATTTGTCCCTCGATGAGATTAAGTTTTAATAAAGCTTATCATATTGATAGCCCATGGTTGAGATGTTTATCCCAGGAATTAAATTGGTTACCCATGTGCAATGCAATTTTGGTCTATGGATGGAGATGTAATCAATAAAGAAGATTTAGAGAGTTTCTGAGATAAATTGCATTCAGGTTGACTTTAGTATACCTGAGACAGCTGAGAACCATCTATTCCATTATGGTTGAGTCAAGAAGATGGATGTGCCATCACATCGAAAGAAAGAATTGCTGCGTGTGCTTAATAACTACACAGGATAATTGTCTTCCTGAAGAATTACTCTAGCCACCGTAGTGTTTGCCAGCAAACCAATACCACTACCTCAGCAATAGATGAAACTTAAGTTCACCTTGAAGGGATACCCAGTTGAAATAGAGTTCAAGTCAATGCTCGAGAGTCAAGCTGACAAAGGTAGTACGAGATAAACCGGAATGCTGTTCAAGTCTCGTTCAAGACCGCAGAATTTCAAGTAAGTTTCATAGCTGGGAGCCGTTGTTCAAATTCTACGAGAAGCATAAAATCAAGTGTTCAGGAATAGAAGCAAGGATGTCTATCAATGGAGTTGCCAGAAACATCAGCATAAGTGCATGAGATGTTCAAGATTTCCCGACAGAGGAGGTATCAAGATTTCCCGCAGAAGAAGTGCCTTCTTGTGCCAGAGAAGCAGACACAGTTGGAGTCAGTAGAGTTGCAAGAGGATCTCATCCGCAAAGAGCAGCCTACAAATTTTCGGATGTTATCAAGCGTTCGTTCAGAAGTGATCCTGTCCAGTGTTCAGTTGCTTGAAAGTTCGAAGAAGCCTCAAGTGTTGAGTCCCCATGAACCTATTTCTACAGTTAGCCTTGAATCCCGGGGAAGAGATTCTGTTAAGGGGGGGAGGTTTGTAACATCCCAAAATTTGGGTTTCAAAAATTTTTGGTTTAGTTTAGCTTCCCAAAAATTTCTATTGTTTTTCTCGCGTTAATAAAGCTTGATCTGGATTTTCTAAAGAGCTAAAACAATTTAATTTGATTATTTAATATTTCAAATAAAATAAATTTAGTTTATTTAGGTTCCTTGTGCTCCAAGGAATTTTTCTGTATTCTATGAGATTTTTCGGAGCTCGTTTGCTATTTATCGGATTTATTCGGAATTGATTTGAATTAAGCCTTTATGGATATTAATTAATTACTTAAAAAATTTATATAAATTTTTGTTGCAAATATTTTATTTGAGTTCAAAATGTCTCAAAATATTTTCTAGAATTTTTCTGTTATTTTTATTGCCCTAAATGAATTAGTTTTATTTTCTCGATTTATTTTATTCGCAAATTGTTGGAAATTCCTGTTATTGCAATGGGCCCAATCTCCTTCCTCCTTCCTCCCACCAGCCCACGCCGCCTCCACGCGCCTGGCGTACCCGACCGCTTCCCTCCCCACGCGAGTCGGCCCAGCGCCAGCACACGCGCATGCACCTCACTTGGGCCAGGCCGGCCACGCGCCAGAGCCTGGGTAGGCCGCGTCGCCACCCGATCTGAGTCGCTGGATGCAGATCCAACGCTCCACAGCGCGCCACGTCACCCCAATACTGCAGATCACACGCCAACTGCTCGATTTAATGCCGAATCCGGTCCAAACTCCTGCAAAATTTATTTTTCTTGACCTAGCCGCCTCTCCAACCTTGTGTAGACCTCCCATGAACTCTCCCACATGTCCTCAACCTCAGATTAATTTTTCCAAACCCTAAAACGCAGCCAAGATCCTCTAAAGCGCCGCCCGTCGTCAGTCTGTTTTGGCATCACGTTCGTCGCTGGCTCGTCACGAATTTTGGAGAGCCACCTACGTCACGTCGTGCCCTATGGTACAATCTGTCTCCCCTCCAAATTTCGTGCAATTTGGTCCACGGAATCAAAAGTTATGCCTGTTTTAATCTCAAATATTCCTGAGGTCCGTTCTCCCTCATTTTTTTGAGTTTGACCTTGAAATTTTTACTGTAGACTCTCCTTGATGTCCTCTACATGGTGCACATCCTAACCTAAGATTTTTCCCTCTGGATTTTGCGCAAAAAATTCTTTTCCCCGATCAGACTGCGTTGCAAACAGCTAAAAAATTCGTCGCGCGTTCCCCGTTGATCCAAAAGGTAAAACTCAAATCTGATCACGTCACTTTGTGCATTAGGGTTCCAAATAGCTCTATGTAAAATTTGGTTAAGTTCCATGCATTATTCTAAAAGTTATGGCCGTTTGAAGTTTATCTCCGAAAGCCATTCCTTGGCGGTTTGTAATCAATCTATTGGGTCGCCGCAAAATCCGCCTATACCATTGAGTTTTTCTCATCGCGTTCTATGTGATGGACATTTCCCCTTTGCTGTCCCATCCTTCGAATTTTTTTAATTATTTAAGCCGTCTTTGTGCCGCCGCCGCGCGCCGTCTTTTGACGCCGGCTATCCTAGTCGGTCGTGTCCATGTTGTCATGTCCGGTGGGTCATCCCTTACTATTTTGGTCCACCCTTAGAGTCGTTTTGATCTCCGTTTGCCGAGAAGCCCTGTGCTGGCTTAAAACCGTCGTCTTTCAACCTAGCCCGTTGCTATCATTTCGCGTCTCGGTTAGCCATCCTTGGTAGCATTTTATCACGGCCATGTCGTTGTACCGACGGTCGCTACTATGTTAACTCATGTGCATCTTGTCATCTCTTCACTTTCGCCGTTAACATTCCGCTGTTAACGCTCCACAGTTAACGTTTCACCGTTAACGCTCCACCGTCAACGTGTTATCGTTAACGCTCCGCCGTTAACGCTTTGCCCTCATCGTATCGCTGTCATCGCATGTGTGCATACAAGCGAAAGCTCTAGTGCAACGTCCTTATCTATTCCATCACCTTAATGTGATCTAGCCCTATCACATTGAGTTCAGCCTCATCTTCTTATCATCGCCGATCCTCTTCTTTGACGTATGACTGAACCCCAGATCGGATCGCAGTGAATGTCGATCCCATCCATCTTTGTCTTATCCCTGAATATCCAATCTGCCATTAACCTAGAATTTATTCATGGACTTGGTCGATAGATCATTGGCCCTGTATCATATCCTTATGCCATATCTAAACCATCAGTCTATCCCTCTTTTGTTTGACTGTGTATCTATTTAGTCAACAAAAGTTAACATTGAGAATCAACTTGGTTCATTGTGAACTAACATATCCTTATGAACCCAGCCGGTCTATAGATCGAGAGCCCATATGTCATTGTCTGTCCAATCAAGATAATAACTTCGGAAGAAATATTCTTTGGAATATTATTCTTTCTTTCTCAGTTATTAGTCTTTCCCTCTTCGTTGCATTTTCCGAAAGCCGTTCCCTTTTGTCTAATATTCGATCTAATCCGTTCGAGTCCCTAAATTCTTCCAAGCCGTTGTGTCCAATGCTATTTGTTCTTAATTTGGAGTTTTACTTGATGTGTCTTTTGAGTTGGTTTGTATTTGCTTCTTATTTGATCGTTAGACGCGTTGTCCGGAAGTCGTGCAAACGAGCTGAGGATCGAGAAAGTGGAAGTTGAAGATCGAGGACCAAGAATCAAAGATAAAGAGTAAAAAATAGTAAAAGTTGCAAGGGCTAGGCAAGTTGTGCTTTGACCATGTTGATCCCATTTTCGAAACTTATGTTGTTTCAAATTATTGCTTACTAGTTTAAGTTAAACTGATTTCAATTAATTTGGGATTAGATAATCGACATACTTGTTATTGCCACCTTGTATACAATAATTGTATGCCATGATTCATTTGTCACCCTAAGATTGTTGATTAATAATTGGTAGCTAATAAATTGCCAACATGGGTTAGATAAAACGTATTAGTCTGCTTAGACCTTTAACGGGTCAGTACCATCATTTTGGAATTACAAATGTCAATATTGATTAATGCAATATGCAATGTATTTTGAAATGGTGTGACGTGTTGCCGACACGATGATGTTGATATGCGGAGGCTTTCGTGCTTCTTCAAGGATGTTGAGTTGTTGTTGGCATTGTGTTGCACAATAATCAACTAGGTGATAAAATGATTAGACTGGGGCAAGTGGTAAGGATTATGGTGGGCTAGATTGGCGGTTGGGATTGTATGAAACATCATATATGTATGAGTGATGGTGAGATGGATTTCTTTGAGAGTACTGATAAACGTCTTGCCCTGGTTACTCTAAGGACTTAACCTCGTAAACCTTTGAACTGAGTCAAACATATAACTACAAGTCTGGAATGGGACAGACCTAGTTGATTATTTTGTGATGTTTAGATTTCGGTACTGTCATGGTGGTGTGAGGCCCAGGTTTGCGGGTTGGCTCACATGGCACAAGAGGGGGGCCCTGAGTGTGGTAACCAGTCCCTTCAGTGTTGAAACCTTAGCAGGCAATACTGAGTTTAGACAGATCATTGTAAAGGCTTTGTTATGATTGCTCATTCGCATACTCTTGTATGGCGATTCACGGCTGACGTGGTGAGTTGATTATATCTTGTGGGTAAAGTGTATAACCTCTGTAGAGTGTAAAATCTATTCGAATAGCTGTGTCCGCGGTACTGGACAATGCTCAGGGATTACAGTCAAGGGTTAGCTTTTCATGAAAATGAACTTGGGTTTGGAGGCAGTTTGCCTGTGGAAAAGTGATAACTGGTTAAGGATGTGGAATGTTTTACTTGTGAAGTAACTGTGAAATCTATTACTGTTATTATTTGTTTTACTGCTTTACAATCTATTACGAATATTTCTGAATGTTGTTTATTGCAAAATAACCATTCAGCCTATCACTTGGAATAAGCCATGCATATAGTTATTAAACTTGCATTATGTGCATGACTTGTTGAGTGCTTTATGTACTCACCCCTTGCAACAAACAAATCACCAGTGAGCAGAAGTCTACACCTCCGAAGATGGAGTTCTGTGAAGAGGCGAATATCTAGGAGTCGTACCTTGTCAGTTGCCTATAGCGTATTAATGGGATTCACCGATGTTCTTCGTTCCGCTACTGCTTATTTGGAGTTGAAGCCGTCAAGGCTTCACAAATGTAAGGTTGACCTTAAGGTCGTTCAATAGTTTATATTCTATAATTAAGCTATTTTTATTATTCCGCTGTGTATGATTGTGATATTTCATCTATGTTGAGACTGTGCGCACTAGCGTGATTCTGAACTAGTGCTGAATACACAGAGGGTCCGGATTTGCCTATTCGGGTCTTGACAAAATGTTTGATATTGTTACATAGAGTACTCTCAAAATGTTGTAGTAGTATTTTTTTAGCAAAATTTGACAGTTGCTGCAGATGTTTTCACCTATTGTTGCGCTTGTCTTTCTCCACTGTTGCAAGATGCATTTTAGTTTGATGCAAAGTTTCTAGTTCCTCAATTGTTGCATACACATTTTCAAAATTTTGCAATGATAATAACTGTCGGGGATTGGAATATTCATAAGGACTATTCTGCCCCGACGGTCATGCACTCACCGACCATAAACATCCTCGGACGTGGTACCCAAGGATGGGTCCCGAGCACCCCCATGCTCGGACACGAGCGTACCCGCTATGCCTTGGCAAAAAGTGCTCGGCTACGAGCTTTAAAGACGCGCATGAACAAACATGCTCGGCGAGGCTACGGGGCGGTCGAACCAGGACCAAAGGGACGCTCGGAGACCACCGAAGGACGTGGTCAACCAATAAAACAGGAAAGTGGTGGTTATTTAGCCAAAGATCCAGGGAAGTTACACCAGGAATTCAAATATGGCGAGAATCAAGGACACGTCCAAAATGGCAACTAGCATGATTTTAGGAGGCAGTTACCATGTATATACCGCGATACCTTGTATTTAATCCCCCTCCAACAACAAGGAGGGTGGGATCCCATGGCGAGATCCATGTATTTGTATCCTTCAATCCAATACCGAGAAACGCCTCTAGGCGACTGGACGTAGGGCTATTATCTCAACCGTGAGAGGCCTGAACCAGGATAAAATCCTTGTGTTTATGTCTGTTCTAGTGGACCATCTCCCGCGTCTTCGATGCTACACCTTTGGCAGAAAGGGGCTTCGGTTGATCCCACATTCAACAAGTAAGCTCGGCGGGAGCCCGTTCTCCAATCGTCGACAATAACATTGTAGATTGTTTTCCTTAGAACTTTTTGCGCTATTCCTTAAACAGCATCCTCGAATAGGAATGGGACATGTAATTTGAAATGCTATGTCGAACGGATACATATTCAACCCAATCAACCAATACATTTACTTTCGTCTTCTTTTTGCATAGGAGTAGTTTATAATCTTGTAATCTTTCCTTGTAATTCGATTGATCAATTAGAATTGTGCATCGCCGATTGTTGATCTCATCAATTTACGCTTCACCTAGGTCTGAATCTTTCCCGATTTTGTTGTGTATCGTCTTCTTTGAGAAAAAAACAGCATTTACCCTATCTGATCGATTCAATCAAGTCGATTGGATCTATCATTTACCCCTGTCGAAATCGGCTTACCAAAGCCGACGAGACCTAGAAAAACCCGCTTGATCGGCTTTCCTTTGAGAGTAGTACTAGGATGGGCCACGTGAGGTTGATGTGTGGCATGGAGTTGCCAGATCTGACACAATTACAAATAATAATAAATACATTTTTTGTCATATTATTTGCTTCAGTTCTAGCCAAAAATTGACACAAATAATACTATCTGTGTCGGTTCTTTTTTAAGGTAGTGAGCGCTGCCACGACGGAGGATGCAACGACTAAGAACCACTTGTGACCACATAGCTAAGCCTCCTCGTCTCTGATGACCGCGAGTAGTGCTCTCTATACAAAAGAGGCTATCGTCACTGGATCTAGTGGAGAGGAGGCTGTTGTCGCTGGATCTTACGGGGAGTAGGTCATTGTCACCATATCTGGTTGGGGAGGAGGTTGGATCTAGTAGGGAAGAAGCCAACAACGCTACCAAAGTCTATCTAGATTGTTGTGTGTGTTGGCTCAATTTGTTGCAAGAAGTGTTTGATATTGTTACATAGAGTACTTTCAAAATGTTGTAGTAGTATTTTTTTTAGCAAAATTTGATGGTTGCTGCAAATGTTTTCACCTATTGTTGCGCTTGTCTTTCTCCACTGTTGCAAGATGCATTTTAGTTAGATGCAAAGTTTCTAGTTCCTCAATTGTTGCATACATATTTTCAAAATTTTGCAATGATAGTAACATTGTAGATTGTTTTCCTTAGAACTTTTTGCGCTATTCCTTAAACGGCATCCTCGAATAGGAATGGGACATGTAATTTGAAATGCTACGTCGAACGTATACAGATTCAACCCAATCAACCAATACATTTACTTTCGTCTTCTTTTTGCATATGAGTAGTTCATAATCTTGTAATCTTTCCTTGTAATTCAATTGATCAATAAGAGTTGCGCATCGCTGATTGTTGATCTCATCGATTTATGCTTCACCTAGGTCTGAATTGTGGGGAGCTGCCCCCGGGACTCCGCTGATTCACTCAAATGCATAGCACAACTTAAGTGAATCAGAGGAACCTCGGGCGTTCTGAGAATATGCCCATGTTGGTCCCAGGACAGTTAACCAACACGCGCATTCTCAACCAACAATTGACATCAGAACACATACACAAATAACGGAAGCATAAGCATATTTACATACAAAAGCAGGATTGTTGTCCAAAACGACATACGTAGTGTTATTACATCAACAAGCAGCGGAATATAATATAAACAACAAAAGATTCAAGTGTAGTGTGCCATAGCCCGCAAGCAACCAACTAGGATTAGAACGAGCGACTAAACACTAGCGTCGTCGAAATCTGCCCGATAAAGCTCTCCAGGCAGTGCCTCATCCTCACCTGCAGCAAGTGGACAATCCGATTGAGTACAAAGAGTGTACTCGCACAATAATATAAGTTGTATGCTGAGTTCTAGCTACATGTGGCTGCTACATCAAGAGAAAGGCAAATTGGTAATTTCAGCATAAAGCAACAAACATAGGCATGTATAGATTGAAACTTGCATTTAGTAAACCTTTTCAAAGTCTAATACATAATATAACATCATCATAAACATATTCGTCTCATGCCTCCAAGCATTCTCCGAACCATAGTCCAACGCTCATGTTCGCTTACACCCACGGATACTCCAATATCCGTGAAGTTTCTTCCACGAGTACTCCAATACAAGCGAAGTTCCTCTCATGAGTACTCCAATACCCACAAGACTTTTCTTTTCCCAAACCATTCATTCTTACCAGGTCCTTAATACTCGCTCAGTGACTGACAACTTAAGTGACCGTCCTTGACCATGGACACGGCTATTCGAATAGTTTAAACTCTGCAGAGGTACAACTTTACCCACACGACACGCCACACTCGTAAGCTAAGCTGTTAACACAATTCCTTTGATGTGTCGACCGAGGTAAACGTGACAAAACCATTTTCTAGTGTGCATGGTAGTGCATATAAACCATCCAGGTGACTGTGACCCTTGATCCCGTGTGCCCAGCGCTCCGTGTGTGTGGATCAAGGAGTACACCCGTTATTGAACATCCCTAACTCCACAAAGTTCGAGGGATTTCGAAGGACATTCCCAACACTCCACAAAGTTCAAGGAATTCCTGCGGACATTCCTTAACGCTCCGTAGAGCTCAAGGAATTCCGAGTGCACATGGTTTACATACCCTAGTCATACACAAGTACTTGGCTAAGCTGGTCCCATAAACGGCGTGTTGTTCGCACGATAGTTACTTAAAGAGACGTCACCAGGATTCAATCCTTAAGATCCTTAACCAACATTGCTACATAATAACCACAATTGAACCATCATCATCATAATCATTTTGATCATTGCGATCGATGGACTAAGTCCATCTATCGTGGTTTCTAACGATAATCTAAGCATGGCTAAACAATTCGTACGAACCCATATGTAATAATTAAACCAACCACCTAGGGCGACAATGGTATACGAAAGGAATATGGTAAAAGAATAATATGTCAACAAGGTAATAACTAAGCATTCTACTCAAAACATAATTGTAATTGAAAGTAGGCATGCAATTGATAAAATAACTTCAAACTTAATTCGCAAATAATGGGATCAAGTATACTCAAGGAATAATTAGTACCTTGCTGCTCGTCCTTGATATCGTAAGCGTAGTCGTACTCGGGAGTGTCCTCCGAAGCGTCAACACCTATCGAGAAAATCCAATTCAAATAAACACCAATCAAGAACTCAAACGATGAACACTTATTGAAGTATGCTCAATCATGTATGGAATGCTCATGATTTTAGATTAATAGTCATAATATGAACATACAATTTGAGTTTGTGAAGTTTCAGCTTGTGTGTCAAGAGTTATCACCAAAACAATATAGTTTTGGTGGGGAGGGGGTTAACAATGCTACAACACGTTAAAGATCATAAGGTAGACCTTCAAGTAGGTAATCCAAGTCTTGTTTTTCTATTGGATATGAAAGAGGATGTCCCTATGAATGCATAGGAATTGGTTTCACCCAATTTGGACATACGATGAAAAAGTTATGGTCAGCTGAAGTTGGTTGGGTCAGAAGTTCCGATTTAGCATCGGATGTTCCGATCCAGACTTAGAAAATTTTTCAGTTGGAATCCACGAAGTTGCTTCTCTGGACACATCGGAAGTTCCGATATGTGTAATTTTCCAGCGTGGTGGTGTTAGGATTGAAATGTTTTTTTGGAGTTTTAGCCATCGGATGTTCCGATTTAGGGTCAGAAGTTCCGATATGTGCCGAACTGTTAATCCAACACGATTTCCATGTAGATCTTTGAATGGCTATTGCACATTGTGCTCCTACACTTCAAGAAAATGAAGTAGGGTAGAACCTTACCACTACAAGGATGTTCTTGCACTTGGTGGAAGTCGATTTGGTGAAGGATCAAAAATGACGCCGTGAAGGTGATCTTCGGTGTTCTTCCCGGTATCAACTCCTCCCTCTCGCTCCCGGGGATAATGCCTTCTCCTCTTGAGCTTGTAGCGGCTTCAACTCCTCTTCAAGCTAGCAAACTAACTTGCACAACCTGATCATCGACGGGGAGATGATTTTCATGGAAAGGAAGATGGATGAGTTCCAAGTGACAAAATTTCAGAACATGGAGAGAAAGAAATTGATTAGAACTCACCCACTACTTGGTGCATCAAGAATCCGTTTGGATGGAATTGATGCTTGGGATGAGAGGAATCCAATGGTATAGCATGCACAAGCTCAAACCAAATCTTTGGATGGATTTTTGGGGATGGAATGGAGAGGGGAATGGGAGATAGTGGGAGAGCTAGTGCTGTTTTTGGAAGAAGGTGTGCAGCCAAATGAGGTAAGTGGGAGGAGAACCCAATGTGGGAAGGTTTATATAGGTGCCTACCCCATCTCTTACATGTGGGGCTTGGTCCCACATGTCATGGAGAGGTAAGGAAGTGGGTAAGGGGTGAATAAAGTGAGAAAAGTAGGGTAGGTGTGAGCAGTTTTCTCTCTCTCACACTTACAAGTGGGGTCCATATGTCATATACTATTATGGGTGAATGAAGCATGGGTACAAATGAGTAGCAGTTTTTAAAGTGGCTTGAACTTCACAAATTCATGCCTATTTCAAGTAAAATAATGTTAGCACTTATGAAGTTCTAACCGAGTGCAATTTATGCTACTACATGTATGATATGAGCATGCCATGCGTAACTTAACAATCAATGCAAATTTGGACTATTACATGAATCTTTCCCGATTTTGTTGCGTATCGTCTTCTTTGAGAGAAAAACAACATTTACCCTATCTGATCGATTCAATCAAGTAGATTGGATCTATCAGTTACCACAATCGAAATTGGCTTACCAAAACCGACGAGACCCAGAAAAACCCGCTTGATCGTTTTTCCTTTAGCCGATTAGATCGATTGCTGGTATCTTTCCGATTACAGGATCAAATCGGTTGGCACACCCACGACCCAAAGAATTAAACCCGATGTTGGCGTGTGTTAGCAATTATCAACCCGTCATCAAGTTTTTGGCGCCAACAGAAGTTGACGTACCAAGTAATGTCTTATGGATGTATCATGATGAACCAAATAGAAGAATGCCCAGCCCAGGGTTCAAAATCTCGCCGAAATTTGGCGAAATTTCGGATTTCGGACCCCTCTGAGTTTCATAATCTCGGTGAAATTAAAAAACCCTAAAAAAATTTTAAAGTGCTACAGTACATTAAAATCTCGCCGAGATTTCGGTGATTTGGACCGAAATTTCGGTAAAATTGACCGAGATTTGTACAAAAGTTGACCGGATTTGACCGTAGTTGACCAGATTTTGACCGGATTTGGTTCTTCACGTCATTTCCCATGTGGGACAGTCGGTAGATCATAATTTCCTCGAAGTTGAAAAAACCCTAAAAAATTGAAATGTGATAGTACCGGGAAATTTCGCCGAGATTTCGGTGATTTGGACCGAAATCTTGGATTTTTGGACAAAATTTCGGATTTCTCGTTTAAAAAAAAACGGATTTGAATTTTGGTTTTTGAATTTCGTCCGGATTTAGTCCGAAATTTCCGAATCTCGGCGAAATTTCGGATTTCGGTAGGTGACGAGATTTAATCCAAAACGAAATTTGAAACCCTGGCCCAGCCTATCAAAAGGCTACTTGTTTCACACAGTTATTACTGGTAAGCTACTTAGTAGTATATTAACAATATTTACATTGAAACTCGAAAACATTCCATGTTTGGTTGAAGGTTCGAACATTGAAGCTCGAAAACACAGCCTGAAAAAGTGAACTGTATTAAAATATAAATTAGTGAGGAAAGCCACCAGATACCGTGTCCAAGGTGAGAGACCCGCACGAAACTTCAGGCTGGAAGACTGCTAACCTAGAATTGTCGACACTCGACAGTCGACACCCTCATAAAAATATCCGGCCAACCTAGAATTGTAGTTGACAGCCCCTAACTTCTGCCTAGTTAAAAGCTTATAACAAACCAGTATCGGTATCCTCTGTCTACCCACTACCCACTTTAACACCACCCACTCAACACAAAGTCCATGAGCATGTTCCTCCTCCTCCTCATCACGGCAGCATCCGCAACGGCGCCGGTGACCGGAGACGGCACCGAGGTGGTGCCAGTGGTGGGCCGCTTCTGCTACTTCTGCAACTCGACGAGCGCACGGCATACCTACCTGCCGAACAGCACGTTCGGGGCCAACCTCGCCAAACTCTACGTTGCCTTACCGGCGAACGCCTCGTCGTCCGGCGGCTTCTTCAAGGGGTCCTTAGGTGCCGGAGCGGACACGGTCTACGCCCTCGCGCTCTGCCGAGGGGACACCACTGGTGCAGAATGCGCGGCGTGCCTCAGAACGGCGTTTCAGGACCCGCAGGACGCCTGCGGCTACAGCAAGGACGTGACCGTGTACCGCGATGTTTGCCAGATCAGGTTCTCCGGCCTAGACTTCCTCGCCGGCGAGGGGAACGAGCCGTTGAGCACCGCCTCGAACATGCTGGTCGGCAACATCACCGAGCCTGTGTTCGCCGGGTGGGACCCCAAGAACAGCGAGAGCGTCGCCTTCGTCACCGGGATAGTGTCGACTTTGCTGCGTGAGACGGCCAAGTGGGCGGCGTACAACACATCGACGAGGTTCGCCACCGCCAGGATGGACGTCGGCGGCGCCTTCCCTACGATTTACTCGATGGCGCAGTGCACTCCTGATCTGTCGCCCGATGACTGCTTCGCATGCCTCCAGGGCGTCATTCAGATGGTGCCCAGGTACTTCGACGGGCGGCAAAATGGACGGATTCTCGGGGTCCGGTGTTTATCCAGGTACGACACGAACCTATTCTACGCGGGCAAGCCCATGCGGAGCTTCGGGCCAGCAGCTGCAAAGAAGTCGACACTTCCGGATGGTATGTAAGATTAATTTACGGAATTGCTAAACATCTCTAGGCCCTGCTTGGATGAGTGGTAATTTCTTGGGAGGTTTTGGGATTTAGTTCAAATTTGAACTAAATCCTAAAACATTCCAATGAAATACCCCTAATCCAAGCACCCCCTAGTGTTTTATTTTTTTCTGGAAAACAGTCGAATTTCAAACTTTTCGATTTGCCAGCTTGAAGATTACTGCTCCGGGTCGTCTTCCTCGACTCCGGGGACGTGCGGGACCCTCGCCGGCGGCGATGGGTTATGGCTTAAGGCTTCCCATGCACGTATCCTTCTTCTCTGATGCTTCCTTCCCCAATTCCACTTTTCCGTCCTCTGCTTCTTCCTCAAGTCCCCACAGCAAGGGCAAAAACTCTTTCTTTCCCCATTTCTTCGTAGCCTAATCCCAGCTCTCCACACATTGCTACAAACCTCACCATAGCAGCGCCCGCGAGCAGTGCTCTCTATACAAAAGAGGTTGTCGTCACTGGATCTAGTGGAGAGGAGGGGTCATTGTCGCCAGATCTTACGTGGAGCAGGGGCAGGGTTCACCTGATGGTTTCAACGATTTTCGGATGAACAGTAAAATTCGATAATGGTAAAAATCGAGCCGAAAATCGGTCGAAAATCGAAAAAAATCGGACAAATTCAAAAACCAAATTTTTTGAAAAAAAATAAAAAATCATGGAAAATCGACGGTTATCGGTGGAAAATCGACGATTATCTATGGAAAATCGACACCCATGTTGATTTTTTTGTGTGGTCGGCTTTTGTAGCGATTTTCAACGATTTTTGACGAAAATCGACCAATTTCCACCCATTTTCGACCGGTTTTTGACACGTAAAATTTTTCGAATTTTCGAATTTTTTTTTAACCGGATCGGTTTATCAACCGGTTTTTGATATCGAACCCTAGCGATACGGGCGAAAATCGCGCGAAAATCGACGATTTTGTGAACCCTGAGCAGGGGTCATTGTCGCCAGATCTGATTGGGGAGGAGGCTGGATCTAATAGGGAAGAGGCCAACAACGCTGCGAGAGTCCATAGATCTAGATTGTTGTGTGTGTTGGCTAAATTTGTTGCAACAAGTGTTCGATTTTGTTACGTAGAGTACTCTCAGAATGTTGTAGTAGTATTTTTTTTAAGCAAATTTTGACGGTTGCTGCAGATGTTTTCGCCTATTGTTGCATGCACTTGTCTTTCTCAACGGTTGCAAGAAGCATGTTAGTTTTACGCAAAGTTTCTTCTCCAAATTAATTTATTGCATGTGAGTCCCTCAATTGTTGCGCGCACATTCTCAAAAATTTTGCAATGATAGTAACATTGTAGATTGTTTTCCTTCGAACATTTTGCGCTATTCCTTTAACGGCATCCTCGAATAGGAATGGGACATGTAATTTTATTTGTTGTATATGTTGCATCGGAGCATAGTACCTACACAATTCGCATCCATAATTAATCCCTTTGATAATTAATCCCCTTGATATATATGCGAAGAGCTTTCGTGTTACCACATTTAGGACGTGGTCGAAGCAGAACCAAGGTTATGGTCATTCTGGTCGCCACAGTTGCCGCTGCACTGGCGCTTCTCGTTTGTTTCATCGTTGGCTTCCGATGGTTCAGGTGGCACAGGAGAGGTTAGTTAACGTTGCTGACATGTTCCTTCTCCTACCATTCCCCTGTGGCACAGGAGAGTTTCGAAATCAATGCCTGCGTTTAATTTCCTTCTCTTTTATTTGCGATTAACATGCTGATTACGGAAACCCTGAAATTAGGAAAAGCGCACTTGAAACACAAACCCGCGGTGAATTTGCATCAGGAGGAAGCACTCATTTGGGCGATGGATGGGAAAATCAGTTCAGAGTTTTCCTTGTTTGATTTTGCACAAATACAAGAGGCTACGAGCAACTTCGCCGCAGGGAACAAGCTTGGGCAAGGTGGCTTTGGCCCTGTTTACAAGGTTAATATGTACTGTTAACTGTGATGAATGCAGTTAAACTTTTTATTCTTTGATAAATAATTCTATTCAGTATTCGGTTCAACCACATGAAAATAGTATAAGTAGATTGGTTATATATAATAATTATACTTTCGTAATGCTACGCTCTTATTACGCTTGAAATATGTTGTGATAAATACTATGAATGTTAGAGAGATTTGTGCAAAGCTGTAAAACTTGAAAACAAATATTAAGAGTTTGTGCCGGGATCTAGCAAATGTTTAGCAGGCATGCATCGTTGTATTTAACATTTTCGTTTTCAGGGCAAATTGCCTGATGGGGTGGAGATTGCAGTTAAGAGGCTTTCCACAAATTCAGGACAAGGTTTCAGGGAGTTCAAAAATGAAGTCCAACTTATAGCCAAACTACAACATACAAATTTGGTTAGACTCTTGGGATGTTGCACTCAAGCAGAAGAAAAAATGCTAGTCTACGAGTATTTGCCAAACAAAAGCTTGGACTTTTTCATCTTCGGTACGTATGCAAAACTTTGGCTAAGACGTAGGAGTATTAATTATATTTAGACCTAATCACCTATCTAAGCCATTTGATTTTGACCGTAAGTATTTCTTCTAGGAAAATGAATACCGTGTGTTAGGAATTACCTTCTCGCATTGCCGACCAAATGATCAACAACTCGGCACTGGTATACATGAGATCGATCACACAATCACAAAGAGCACAAGAATAATTGACATAAGAGAACGGGAAATTAACATCTGAGCTACTCGAGTTCGTATGCACCAATTTATGCATGGTTTCTGTACTTGTGCACATGTTCTAACATGTTGCACATCTATTACTTTTTTGATATTTTTTTGAAGTGCCCAATTGTAAAAACCATAATTGGTGCATATAAAATTCGAGTTCATAAAATTCACATTACATCTTTGGACCCTTCTCTTTGTTAGTTCTGTGTGGTACACATGCAGGTGTCAACAACAGAGAGGGATCCTATCTAGCTACTTATAATGGGAGGATGACCCTACGTTGCCGCTAATTCCGGCAGTCAAAATAGTTGACAATGCCAGCGTGGAATTATGCACCAATTAAACAAGAAGTCCATCATCGATTTTGGCGATTTATTACGAAGGATCGAGATGGTGATCAGAGGGGGTACTCCAAACAAAGTACTCCAAACAATCCTGCAACAAAAATCCGAAACACCAAAAGATTTTCTTTCAAACTGGTGCTCCTCAGATTCGCAAACCCGTAAAAATCGGAACAATTAGACAACTATGTGTTCCCCTAGTTTGTATGAATAAGAGCTATGAAATATGTGAGGGATTTTTCAATCACAATCCTGGTTGTCAAGTGTCCAAACAAAAAGGAATCAATTCAAATACTTCTTTTCTAAAAGAGATCAAGCCAAATAACAAAAATCTCTTTTAGAAAAGCAAAAGTAGAATTTTCAGGAATTGTCCTCAATTGGAGCAGGTGGTTGGTGGATTTCTATTGCTCTAAATTTTTTGAGAATTTTCTTCCTGTGAGTAAATGAGTCGTGAAATACTCCACAAAAAATCACCTCAAAAAGCCTCGTAGAAAAATAAGAAAAAAAAAATCAAGAACTACAGATAGTTAGGAACTTCGATTAGGAAGTGTCTAAACGGTGCAACCAGTGGACTTCAAAATTTTTCACATATGGATATATGAGTCACACACCTTTTCTAACAAGAATCACTGAAAAATGGTTTTTCTATATTTTTCCTAAAAATCAAATACTGACTGTTGCGCGGAGAACAAGTTCAGGACATATTTGTAATTTTGATATAAACTTGATCTCTAGTCTATCCTAGGGTGCAAGAGAGATGTAAAACCAAATGAGCACCCTCAAGACTTCCTTGATCAATAGCATTTGGAAGGAGAGGAGGCAAATCCAAATTGCGAGAAAGTAAATTACGGGAATTTAAATGCGGGAAGGTAAATGCTGAATTTAAATTGTGTAAAGTAAAGACATAATGTAAATACACAATTTAAATTCACAAGAATAGTAAAGATAATCTTTGTATTTTCTGGATAGATGGTTTACAAAGCCTCACTTCATGTGGGCAAAGCTCAAAGGAGCAACTCAAACCCTCAACTGAGGGAGAGCACCACTCCCCCTCTATTTATACTACTCTTGGACCACCTATCACCCTTGTATGAGCCTCTAACCCTAGAACACTCCACCAAGGGCTATGATTAACCCACTCACACAACTATACAAGGGCAACCCAAAACCCACACATATAATGGGTTTTCTTGCACGGTTTTCAAAGTATACTACCTAGACCCGCTAACCTATCAACTAGACCGCGATCCAACGACCCTCATCGATCCTTGCGGCATCTAGCTAGTATCATCGCATTTCCTTGTCTTCTTTGACTTGCCCGGACTCCGTCTCCGATCATCTTCCGGTGATCTTCGTCTGTCTGGACCTCCGGCGCACCTCGCCTAGTCCCGATCATCCTGCGCCTCACCATGACCTAGCTCCGTTGTCCTGCAACCATCAAAGATAAGGAAAACCTATCACATAGCATTGTCCAACAATATGCAATAATCATCACAAATGCTCATAATTAAATGTCTCATGCATTAGTCGGTTCTACTGCCAACCATAGGCCGGTAGTACCATAAGAAGCCAACACAACTCAAATTGCTTTCTTTTGAATTTCAATTCAAATCAAACTCAACCCTGAGCACACTTTGCTCAAATAAAGTCAAATACTCATCACAAATATGGATAGACCTCCACATGATCCTTCATATTAGAAAGATGGCTGACACAACATATACATGGCCAAGAAGCACCTTCTTAGTGACGCGGTGTGACCATGTCTGGAACTTTTCCAGTACCAACGGTCTCCATTGGCGTTTTAATTTTCCACTTAACTGGCTGATTTAACACCACATTACTATGAGTCATGTTAATTATAGCGACTCATCTATTCTTTTAGAATTTGAAAAGATGTGCTAGATGAATTCTCATATAATTAGATTTCCTATTTTCTTTCAGAGTATGATTCCTACTCGCTTTTAAGGAGGACTAAAGGGGCTATATATACCCATGAGGTGGTCATAGAGAGCCCATGCAACTAAAAAGCCACAAACTAACTCATCCAGAGCAAGAGGTGTATGAGAGGATTAGATACTAAGTTATTCTTTATAATTAGATTCTTGTATAAATCAAGGATCTGAGAGACTTAAAGGTTCGAGAGGTTGTGAGAGAGCAACAATCCGTTTCTCTTTTGAGGTTGCGCTTAAAGAGTTGCGGTCGGTTTTTGCCAAATCTCTCTCTCTCTCTCGTCGTGGTTACTTCAACGTCGTTATTTCGATTTTCTCTATGAGATTCATTTTGTTCGTTCTTGAGACCATGCACGCTCGTTTCATATCTCACAAAACTTTGGCTCGATCCGGAGGGCTACTTCACATAAGAAGGGGTATCAGAATATAACAAAGTAGTACAAAGCCAAGGCCGTATTAATCAAATCTGTGAGAAGGTCGGTAAAGTGTCAGGTGGCACATAATCAAGATCGATGTCGACGATGTGGAATCAAGTACAGAAATTTGACAGTAGGAAAAATTTCAGTGTGGTAGTGTGTGGTGAAGGATGTCATTGTACAACAAGAGTTAATCGCCGCTCTTGAAGGAGACAAACCTTGTCGCTGAAGACTGAAAGGTGATGGAGTGGAAGGCTGTCGGTACAATCCGTCTATGTCTCTCTGGTAAGGTAAAGTATTCAGTGATCAAGGAAAATTCACCGAAGAAATTATGGAATGACTTAGAAGAATTGTATATGGCAATGTCACTGACAAACCAGTAGGTGCTGAAGTGAAAACTGTATTGGTTGCGCATAGAGGAAGGTACACGGTTCGTTAACCATCTCAATATCTTCAACAAGCTTATCAAACAATTGACTAGTGTGGATGAGAAAATTGAGGAGAACGACACGATCATAATACTGGGATCATGGCTACCACCATGGGAGCAATTGGTGATGAGTATTCTCGTCTGGAAAAGCACTCTTAACTTAAACAAGGTTGTTGCATATCTATTAGAGGCAGAATCCTTCAAAAAGCCATCATAATCTTCATCCTCAGTTAATCAAGCATTGGCTACTATAGTTCTTATAATTAAAAGCAAGAGTTATAGAAATAAGAAGGGCAAGAGCAAGGGCAAATGCGCATACTATCTACATGACGAGGAATGTCATACCATAAAGGATTGTTCGAGTTTGAAGCAAATGAATGGTGCATGCTTAATGGCGGAAGCAAAAGATGATCCATACTTGTCATCAGTCAATAAGGTATTTCTCACGGATTGATATTAGATTCAGCTTGTTTCTTCCACATATATTCGATGAGGGAGATATTTGATTAAGGATCTCTACGCCCGTTGCATGGAACTGTTCACTTAGTTGATTGTAAGGAGTATGCAATTAGTGAGATGAGAACAGTTACATTGGAGATATATGATGGAGAATATCACACATTAACAGGAGTTGGTATGTTCCCCATCTTAAAGACGAATCTAATATATGCGAGATCGCTGGAACTCAAAGATTGTGAGGTATCACTTCGAGGTGGAGTCATTAAAGTTATTTGCAAAAGACAGGTAATCATGAAAAGTATCTGGAGCAAAAGAGGATACCAATTGATGGGTAAACCTAAAGAAAGGGCAATCAATGAGAGGTGCTAAAAATCCTAATCAGGAAAATAAAACTGTGTCATCAACAATAGGTACTTGCATCCCAACTGTAATTACATGCGGAGCTACAACGACAGTTGCAAAATCTAGTAGGCTCAAAGGCGAAGGTGCGAGCTATTGGAAGAAGGAAGATGTGGTAGGACCAACCATGCGGTACCAATGAGTAAGTAGAGCTCGGAGGGGTAACAAACCTATGGCATGGAGGACTTTAGGAACAAGGGTTGTTAACCAAACTACACAAAAAGGCTCTCAGGCAGAGGGTTCATGAGGCCAAGCCCGAACACCAGTACGCACATTGCGGTGATGTGCATGAGCCCCTGTTGTAACACCCTGCCACCGCACATGCCCTGAATGTTACACCCTCAAACAACGACTAGCACAAGACACTGGAATAAATTAACAAAGCAAGCTAACATACTAGCAACTTACCGAAATTATTAGAAATTTCGACAGCACCTCCCCTAAAACTAGGACATCCACTTAGCAGACAAAAGAACGTATTTAATATAACAACAACATAAGCAACTTAAGATATATCCAACAAAGCACAAACATGGGTTATGGTCTCAACTAACCATCATAACCCAACTAAGCACAAACATCTACCACAATTAAATTACATGATAAGAACAAATTAAGATTAGAAGCGATAAGTTAATATGAAATTGTGGTGAAGCGAAACGTGTTCGTGCGACTACTCCCATCCATGCATGTCGACTTCAGGGTACCTACAACCAATAAACAAACAAGCGTGAGTCGAAGACTCGGCCAAGTACAGTAAAGTAGCAATGACAATAATAATCAACGCATTTAACACAATAACACGCTCATACCTCTTATGCCAAACTAATAAATACAAAAAGATAAGGAAATCACCATTAATGACTTCATCAACTACATTGCGCACTTATTTCACATACCTCGTTAGACCACGTTGGATGAGTCCACGACTCGATCCATTATTAACCTGTAATTTATCCTCAACTCAAGGATCATCAACTGTCATCCCTCATTAGCAGTACCATGCAATGCATTAGACATAATTATAATACACACATGATGTCATAACTGACACTTTGACCATCACTCACTTTGCAATGTTATGCAATGCATTTATGCTTTTATGCTCTTATGCACCTTTCCAAGCCTATACCGGTATAGCTAGGTGTGCACCCGTCAATGCCACACCTTGCCCGTCCTTTTTCATACGGGGTCAAATCCTCCACTCCTATGGAGTCCCTTCAGAGTTCCTATTCCCATGGAGACTACCTCTGTAGGACTTTTTCGGAGCACCCAGGTCTAGTCATATAGCTTTCTCACCGACCTGGCCCAAAGAGCTCTCGGGTCAAAATCATAGATCTTTCTCATTGACTCGGCCCATGGAACTCCAGACTAGTTGTATGACTTTCTCTGACCTGGCTCCTATGCACATGAACACATGAATGCATATATGCAAATGGCAAGAATAACAATATAGAGTGCATTCTCATAACCACACACCAATGCATGATTATTTGCCACCTCACATCCTTAAACTTATAATTCTCACCAATCCAATCATATCATGAGTAACACATGGTAACCAAAACGTAAACATTCTATAATACGGTTGAGTCATGAAATAGACGGTCAATACTCCATCTTGCAGCACTCATCAAAAGTACTTGCCTTAACCGTGTGAAGTAGAGGGACGCACGAAGTAGGGGCCACTCCTCCTGAAAACAGAAATCATAACAACACGACTTACGGACCAAACGATCAATCACAACTTTATCTAACACAACGACGATAAACCCTAAAGCAACTTTCTGCCTAAACACGAGTGTATTACCCTTAGACATAATAAGATAAAGTTCTCCGCATGACATCCCCATAACAATAAGCAGAATATAAGAACAAAAAAGCACAACCCTTAAGAGAAATAAATCAAATTATATTGTAAGTGGAAGCTACACGTAGCATTTTAGGCATTCAGTTAGCACACTGAGAAAGCATTACTGGTAACCTTAGCATATGGCATGAATTGGTCCAAAAGACGCAAATGCTTATGTACCAATTAGTAAAGTTGCATGCCAACTAAATCATGAACAAAATTAACGCTCCACAATCTAGTTATAGACCATAGGATAGGCAGTAATATAGTTATAGCGCACCGGCCAAGGGAGAGCAGGGGGGCGTTGCCAGCCACGAGCTGCAGGGCACCGGTCTGGCCAGAGCTCCAGGGCGTCACCGGTTAGGGGTCCAGGGTGTCGCCAACCGGGCTGCAGGGTGCCGGGATGGCAACTAGGAACCAGGGAGGGGCTGGCACTTGAAGGGGAGAAGAGCCAGGGGGTGGTGCGCTCGACTGAGGGGAGGCAGGGGCGCGCTCGGTTGGGGAGGAGGTAGGACCAGGGGATGCCAGGAAGGAGGCCAAGGCCTGGCATCGCCAGGAGGATGAAGCCAGGGGACGGGCGCTTGACCAGATGGGGAAAGAAAAAGGAGAGGGTCACTGGTTGGGGGAGAAGAAAATAATAAGTTAGGTGGGGGAGGGGAAAAAGGAAATGCCCACACACACTCTAGAGCAAAACAAATTCCAATTTCTACAGCTTAGGACAAAGCCACTCCCCACTGAAGAAAAACAAATCCTTAAGTTGGAAAAAAGGAAATGTTCAGGATACTACACCTGTGGTAGGGACACTCCCAAAGGTGGGAGGAAAAATAAAAAAAAATGCAGAGTCGACTTGGAGCGAATTCTTGGAGGAGCACAGTGACTTCAACAGATAAGACAAAGTGTGGAGATTGCTAATTATGGTGACTCATATATAGTCTTTTGGGATTTGAAAATGTGCGCTAGATGAATCCTAATAGGATTAGGATTCATACTTTCATTCAGAGTGGGATTCCTACTCGCTTTCGACGATGACTAAGGGGGCTATATAAATCCATGAGGTAGTCATAGAGAACCCAAGCAACCAAGAAGCCACAAACTAACTCATTTAGTGTAAGAGGTGTATGAGAGGATTAGATGCTAAGTTATTCTTTAGCACTAGACTGTGCACACTCATGTTGTATCTCACAAAACTCTAGTCCGATCTGAGTAACAAGTGGTATCAAAGCCAATGCCGTATTTTAATCAAATTTGTGAGAAGGTCGATAAAGTGTTAGCTGGTGGCACAAAATCAAGATCAATGTCGACGATGTGGAATCAAGTATAGAAATTTGACGGCAGGGAAAATTTCAATGTGTGGTAATGTGTGGTGAAGGATGTCTTTGTCCAACAAGAGTTGATCACTACTCTTGAAAGGGACAAACTGGAAAAGATGTCTGCTAAAGACTGAAAGGTGATGGAGCAGAATGCTATCAGTACAATCCGTCTACGTCTCTATGATGAGGTAAAATATTCAATGATAAGGAGAATTCACTCAAGAAAATATGGAATGACTTAGAAGAATTGTATATAGCAAAGTCGCTGATAAATTGGTGGGTGCTGACGTGAAAATTGTATTGGTTGTGCATAGTGGAAGGTACAAAATTCGTTGACCATCTCACTATCTTTAACAAGCTTATCACATAGTTGACTAGTGTGGATGATAAAATTGAGGAGAATGACAGGGTCGTCATACTGGGATCATCTCTACACCATCATGGGAGTAATTGTTGATGAATATTCCCGTATGGAAGAGCACTCGTAACTTCAATGAGGCAGTTGCATATCTATTGGATGTGGAGTCCTTGAAAAAGCCATAGGAATCTTCATTCTCGGGTGATCAAGCATTGGCTATAGTAGGTGTTGCAATTAAAAGAAAGAGTTATAGAAAAAAGGGCAAAAGCAAGAGCACACGTGCATGTTATCTATGTGATGAGGAAGGTCATATCACAAAGGATTGTTCGAGTTTGAAGCAAATGAAGGATGCATGCACAATGGCGGAAGGAAAAGATGATTCAAGCATGCTTATCGTCAATTAATTAGGTATTTCTCATGGATTGATATTAGATTCAGGTTGTTTTTTCCACGGATGTTCAACAAGGGAGATATTTGATGAAGGATCTCTACACCCAGTGTATGGAACTGTTTACTTGGTTGATTGTAAGGAATATGCAATTAGTGAGGTGGGAACAATTATATTGGAGATGTATGATGGAGGACATCGCATATTAACGGTAGTTTGGTATGTTTTTAGCCTATAGAGGAATCTAATATATGTGAGATCGTTTGAACTTGAAGGTTGTAAGGCATCACTTTGAGTTTGAAGTTATGCGAGTTATTTGCAAAAGACAGGTAATCGTGAAAAGTATCTAGAGTAATGGAGGATACCGATTGATTGGTAAACTTAAATAAAGGGCAGTCAATGGGAGGTCCAAAAAAAAATCCTTATCAGGAGAAGGAAACCGTATTGTCAACAGTAGGTACTTACATCTCAACTGCAGTTATGTGTGGAACTACATAGACAGATGCAAAATCGAGGAGGCGTAAAGACGCATGTGCGAGTTATTGAAAGAAGAAATACATGGCGGGACCAACCATATGGTACCAACAAGCAGGTAGAGCTTGGAGACAGTACAAACCTATAGCATGGAGGGGTGTAGGAAGAGGAGGTGTGGTTAACCAAACTACACAAAAAGGGCTCTTAGGTGAGGGTTCAGGAGCCTAAGTCCGAACACCAACACACACATTGCGGTGATGTGCATAAGCCCATATGGTGGGGCGCTAACAAAGGTGGGAGGAAAAAAATGCAGAGCTAACCTGAAGTGAATTCTTGGAGGAGCACGATGACTTTAATGGATAAGAGTAAAGGTGGAGATTGTTAATTATGGTGACTCATATCTAGTCTTTTAGAGATGAATCCTAATCCTATTAGGATTCCTACTTTCATTCAAAGTAGGATTTCTACTCGCTTTCAAGGACTAAGGGGCTGTATAAACCCATGAGGTATTCATGAAAAACCCAAGCAACCAAGAAGCCACAATCTAACTAATCAAAAACAAGAGATGTACGAGGGCTAGTTTATTCTTTAGCACTGGATTTTTGTATAGAGTAAGGATCCGAGGGTCCTAAAAAGTTTGAGAGGTTTTGAGAGAGGAATAATCTCTTGTACTGTTTTGATATTTTGCTTAATGAATTTACAGTCAACGTCGCCAAACATTTCTCTCTCGTCGTGGTTGCTTCAACGCCGTTATTTTGGTTCTCTTTACGAGATTCATTTTCTTCATTCTTGAGACCGCGCACGCTCATGTCGTATCTCACAAAACTCTGATCCAATCCGAGGGGCTGCTGCGCATAAGAATGCAACACGTCATATATAAATTAATGATATATTAGAAGATGCATGTAATGACTGAAGTTGGTTTTTAAATTACTCAGCACCCATTCTTCAGTTTTTAAGACTTATTCTTTAGGTATACTAGTAAGATGCCCGTGCGTTGCAACGGAATTTCAAAAGAGAATAATACATAATTATAATGCAGGATCTTAAACCATACAATAAATCAATTTTCTGTAACACACATATCAAGCAAAACATATCTTTGTAAGCTAGTAAATAAATCAAATCATCTATATTGAGTTATCTTGCAAATTTGCAACTATAGGTTAGCAAAACAATAGTGACTCACCTACTGGGCCTTGGGCCCTTACTGTTCTGGCCCAGCCTGGCAGACTCACCATCACCACCAACTCATTCTTATATAGTTAAGATTTATGCCTTCAGTTTTGGTTGTATTTAGCATCATCTGTTCTTTCCGTACTCATATCCCGTAACCAGAGTACAGCCGCATGCATTAGGCATTTTCACGGCCAAATATTCTTCTTTGCTTATACTTGTAATTAATGTGCAGATGAACCAGAGCAAAGAGCTATGCTAGATTGGAAAAAGCGCCTAGCGATAATTGAGGGAATTGCGCATGGCCTCCTGTATCTTCACAAGCACTCTCGATTACGCGTCATACATAGAGATCTAAAAGCAAGCAACATTCTGTTGGATCGCGACATGAATCCCAAAATTTCAGATTTTGGGTTAGCAAAAATATTCAACTCAAATGATGCCGAAGCAAACACAAACAGGGTGGTGGGAACGTAGTAAGCATATCTTACTAGAGTTCATAATTCTTCGCAACTTTATAACCAGCAATTCAAATTCTTTTAACTATAGTTTGCTGATGTTTCCGATCGATATCTTTATAGCGGTTACATGGCTCCTGAGTACGCTTCAGAGGGCCTCTTCTCGATCAAATCTGACGTTTTCAGCTTTGGTGTTCTACTTCTTGAGATCATAAGTGGAAAAAGGAACTCCGGATTCCACCGAAATGGTGGCTTCCTCAATCTCTTAGGATATGTGAGTGCAAAACTATATGTATATGTGTGTAATTGCTACGCTTATTTCACAACTCAACTTCATACGTATGTCATTCTTAATTTTGTAATTACAGGCCTGGCAACTGTGGAAAGAGGACAAATGGCATGAACTCATAGACTCATCATTGGTCTTCGAGCATTACACGGCAGAACTGTTGAAATGCATTAATATTGCACTATTGTGTGTCCAAGAGGATGCAGCCGATCGACCCGCAATGTGGGATGTCAATACAATGCTAAGCAGCGAGGGTGCAAGTCTGCCTGAGCCAAAGCATCCAGCATACTACAATGTAAGGGTGGCAAATGAAGGGGCCCTAGGTATTGACCTAGAGCTGTATAATAGTATCAATGGAGTAACCATCACAGCCCCAGTTGCCCGATAGTCATTTCTGTGCCCGATAGTCGTCGGTGCATATAGGTTGCATGATGTATATTTTGATTATTGCTTGTACTTAGGTTGCTTGAGGACGGTGGCAGTTGATGTATCCAAAGGGTGTCTACTATTTATCCGTTCATTAACATAATTTTGATGTAAAGTGGTTTAACGTGCTCTCCGTTTTTATGCGTTAACATGGTTTAATATGCTCGACGTGAATTCAGAACCAAAAGAATTAGATGTCCTGCTGCTGACAGAGCACACATGACAGAGCTATAGTTAGGCGTGTTCATTCTGGAACTGTATATCAAGAAGCAATTAAAAAAATAAACTGAACAAAAAATGAATCAAAGTCTCACACGCACACTCAGGGGCGGAGGCAGGGCTCGGGCCACTGGGGCCTGGATCCGAGGCCTGCCATGGTTAACGAGAGACTTAGATAGGCCTGATCAAGTTTTGGCCTGCGAGGTTGATCACCGTGACTCGTCTTGGGTGTCTTAGCCTGCATCTGACCCCTTTCCACCAGCAGAAAGGTCAGCGGTCCTTTTTTATTGATGATCGTGTCGATCTATTTCTTAAAAATGCTTGAAATTTTTTGTCAATCACATTTAGCTACTGCACATTGTCAAAATAAGTGACACACAGTCACACGTATTCAGGTTTCACACGTAGAGATGGTAATGGATCTATACCTGATGGTATCATCACTCGGACCCGTACTCATGTTAGTAAAATTCATCCGCTACAATACACATTGTAGGATCGGATGGCGTCAATCAGAGGGGGGGGGGGGTGAATGATTGAGCGGGTGCTAAAACAAATTTTTAGTGATTCTTTAAACCCCCTAAACAAAATATAAAATATTGCTTCGGTTTAACGCAAAAACAGATTAATAGATGTTCATTAAATCATGAATTTACGGAGATCCAACCGTCCAATTGATGTGAAATTTTTACTGTATAAACTAGATTCAATTTAGAAACTAACCCAACAAGAATCGACTCAATCGGATCTACGGATCAAAAGTTATAAGCTTTGCAAGTTGACTGTTTGAATAATGACGCGAATTGGTTAAACCCTAATTTCGTGACTAAACAAAATCTACAAGGGATTAACCAATCAAACTTTGTAGATCAATAACTTGATGCTCTAAAAATATTTTGGATGAATCAAATCAAAATTATGATGGTAAAACAATGAATCAATCTAAGATCAAAAGACATGCAAATGAGGAAAAGCAGTATTAAAATTTATAGTGATCTAGTAAAAAACAAAGTCCTAAAAAATATCTATTCATGAGAGAAAGTAGTGTTCAGTCACGGCAATCAAGTAGAACAGTACTAGTACATGAGAGCATTATACAAACTAATACCAACTTGCTTCCATGCTTGTCGTTGGAACTTGTTGCCAGGAGCAGTGCTATACGGCAGTACTAGCACATCAGAAGCTCACGCCGGCGAGCCGTCTCACGCAATTTTATTGCTCTCACTCGGTGCGCTCTGCTGCTCTATGCGGCTACCCTCTCTCTGTTATTTTCCCAGAGCGCACACGCCCTTTTTAAACTTGTTAGCATGCATCCGAGTCGACTTGCATACGCACGTGACTCGAAGCCGGACGCCGTGTCCGAGTCCACGACGAATTCGCTGGCCGGCAGCTCCACGCGATCGAGTCCATGAAAGACTTCTTACGCAAGGTGACAGCCTAACTCTATACAACTCAAACTTTCTAACCTTTCATCTCTAATTAAAAATTTATATGCATATTTATCTGGCCAAAAAACACATAGCCCAAAATATGCATACAATTCAAAAAACTCGCATGCACGCGTACGGCCCACCTGCCGCTACCGCGTGACTCATTCTCTCTCACATGCAATGTTCTCTAGTCCGAACGTCTCGCATGACATCCTCGATCATCTGAACCTCGATTCATCCCAGAACCTAGTTCTGATCCCCGTCATCGACCACGTTTGACCTCAAGCAACACCTGCACATGAACAAACACAAAACCATGTACGAGCACAAGTCCACGACTTGACTCAAAATCAATCCATGCAACCACTCACAAGAGCGCATTGCATCAAGTAAAAACAATTATCATGCTATCACAAGCACATCAAATAATCAACAACACATTTTGCAAACTCAATTCTAAGCCAATTTTTCAGCACATGATTTCACACACATACCTGCATACGGGTACAAAATTTAAACGTACCCGTATCTGTACGGGCAATGAAGACCCGGCGGGTAACCCGCACCCGTATTATGAACAGATGCCCCTGTAGACTGCAATAGCATATCTTATAAAGCAATTCAACAAAAATGTAATAGATGTCCATATTAAAAGTTAAACATTATACTAGAGTGTACAGTTGGATCTTAGGCATGATATCTTGTAAGGCAGTTAGGATTTAAAGATTTTGATGGGCTGACCGGTTGGGCTGCACAGTTAGGCCATGAACAGTTAGGCTAAATTGTTAATGAACCAGACCGAGGGCTCCACATGCCGACTTGTTATGGGTTATTTTACAGCATGCCACGAGACCATGGCGTGTCCACCGCGGTGCCGCGCATGAGCATTTAATCATCGGCTGCGCTGGCGGCACGTCCAAAATGGGCGCTGAGTCAGCGTGTGCATCGTGCAACTGGTCCTGGGAATTGGGCCGGGCCGTAGTGGGCTAGCACGAGCACGACCTGATTTTAATGGCCCAAAGCACGACCCGACACGAAAAAAAATGGGCCGGGCTGGCACGACCCGAATGGCGTGCCGGGCCGGGCCTAAAAATCTGGCACGATGGGCCACCCGGCACGGCCCGATTGTATGGGCCGTGCTTGGGCCGGCACGGCCCGAATTGAAGCCCGAACCTGTAATTTGTATTTTTGAAGGTCTTCCTTTGCTCATATGAATTTATATTCTACATGAAAGTTGTAGATAATTTCGAGACACATCTTTTTCATGTAGACAACTTTTTCATTTGAGCAACGTATGAATTTATACAAAAATATTTAGTGCGCTGTGTAGTTTCGGACCGACGCCACATCTCTCGGTAATTTGTATTTTTCACGGTCTTCCTTTGCTCATATGAATTTATATTCTACATGAAAGTTGTAGATAATTTCGAGACACATCTTTTTCATGTAGACAACTTTTTCATTTGAGCAACGTATTAATTTATAAAAAAATATTTAGTGTGTTGTATTCTCTCGTGCCGTGCTCGGCGGCCGACCGGCGGCTGACAGCCAGCGTGCTTTTGGGCCGTGCCGGGCCTTGATTTTGCCGTCCGTGCTAGCTCGGCCCGGCACGAAGAAACAACCGGGCCGTGCTGGCCCGTTTCATGCAGGCCCGAAGCACGACGGGCTCGGGCCGTGCCGGCCCGGCACGGCCCAAGTCCCACCACTACGTGCAACACATACGCGCACGTGTGGGAAATAGTCATTTTTCTAGTTATATGGCAAACAAAAAATAACTTCAGCTGTAATCACAAAATCTCAGCTATAATCACAAAATCGTCAACAAAAAATATGTGCCACTTGCTGTGCTCCCGCACCACGTAAGCTCCTACCGAGCTTAGTATCTTGAGCTCAACACGAGCTCCTGCAGTATGAGAGAGAATACAACAGGCGATACGTGTTATCTTACCGTGTTTCTACTATTGAAGATAAGAGTTATTTTTACGGTTAGATCGCAAGGTGCTAGATTTGAGGGAAAAAAATACAGAAAAACTAAAAAACGGTATACCGTTGCAACGGTATACCTCTGAAACTCATGAAACTTATGATTTTTTGCACTGAAACTCATGAAACTGAGCACTAAAAACTGATAAAACATGAAACTGATGAAACTAAACACTGAAACTTATGAAACTAGCACTGAAACCGACAAGTTTCATAAGTTTCATGGCTATACCGTTGCAACGGTATACCGTTCCCTAGTCACTCTCAAAAAATATACAGAAGCAGAAAGGTGCTGATTTCAACCTGTCGGACCTTACTGCGTTACGACGTCGATCGTTCGCAGCAACCCAAACGCGACCGACGCGTGGCTATCGCGAGTAATCCGTGGAGTTAGGAGGCATGATTGTTTGCTAGCATCAGACTACAAGTCATCAACGTAGCTGAATATTTAGAATTACGGAAGCTTTTTACCGTACCTTCATTCTTTTAGGATTTGATTGATCTGGCTGCTGGGGTTAACCTCTGGGCTGGTCTCCCGGGCTTCAGATGCGTTCTCTTCTGCCATGAAAATTAACGATTGCACCACACGGCACCATAAAGCAAGGCAATGCCATCAACGAAGTGCGCATATGAACCTTACTCCTGCCACTACTACAAAACACTTAATAGGTGTCGGTCCATTAGTGTCGGTTTTTTTGGAACCGACACAAATAAAGTTTTTGTGTCGGTTCTAAAATTCAAAATGGTGGGAAGACTATTTGTGTCGGTTCTAGCTAAAAACCGACACAAATAATGCATTATTTGTGTCGGTTTTTGGTATAGTAGTCATATTATTTGTGTCGGTTCTAGCAAAAAACCGACACAAAGTCCAATTTTATGTATCGGTTTTAGCTAAAAACCGACACAAATAGTCTACCTATTATTTGTGTCGGTTCTAGCTAAAAACCGACACAAATAATACTATCTGTGTCGGTTCTAGCAAAAAACCGACACAAATATTCTTATTAATGTCGGTTCTAGCCAAAAACCGACACAAATAGTCCATGTCTCTGTGTGATAGTAAAACGGTCATAACTTTTGACTCGTAACTCCGATTGAGGCGTTCTTTGGCTTGTTAGAAAGATGACGACAAGCTCTATCCATAAATGATTAGGTTTTTCAATTATTTATTTGTGTGAGTGCGAGCAAGACGAAAGAATTTAAACAAAAACATCGTTTAAGACCTCAAAACGGTCTCCAAAGTTTAGTACCCGTTTTAGAGTACGATAACATTAAAATATATCTCAAACTGTGTTTAGAATATGAGAAAATTAAAATTGGTTTTCGGTTGCTCTGCAGGGTTAAGAGGAGAAGAACGCGTTATATGTCACATGTGATCACAGCAGTACTAAAGCACTGTATCCTGTAAGAATTCCGAAGTTAAGCGTGCTTGGGTAAGCGTGCTTGGGTGAGAGTAGTTCTAGGATGGATGACCTCTCGGGAAGTTAAGCTCGATCCTGTTAGAACTTTGAAATTAAATGTGCTTGGGCAAGAGCACATACTAGTGCATGGGCTATATGTGGTTGATCCGTAACAAAGTCTTTCGCAAACCTCTAACAGTACAAGTGGTCCTCTCCGGTGTTGCACACTAACACTTCCCTTAGCGAAGGCGAAGTTTAGGCCAAACCACCGTTAGATGGGTACCTGGCCGCAGCCCCGGTACGCTCCCCCGTACAACTACACAAAAGGTATAGTTCACACCTAGAGGTCCCACAGGTACGTTATTAGCAACTTAATCAACTAGGTCCGTCCCATTACAGACATGTGGTTGCACGTTTGACCCAGTTCAAAGGCTTGCAAGGTTAAGTCCTTAGGGTGACCAGGGCAAGACTACCCGAAGAACCAACACAACGTTCCCGGTGCCACAACTGGCCCACCCGATCATTCTTGCCACATGCCCCAGTCAAAAACTATTTATCAAACCCCAGTTGATTACCATGCACCACGTGCCATCAACATCACAACACATGATACCTTTCCAAAACAGGTTCAATATATCATTAAGTCAACATTAACCTTTGATTGTCCAAAATCATGTCATGGGCACGTAGCAGGTCTAAGCAATATACTACAACGGTCTAAATTCCCATGTTGGCAATTTAATAATGTCCAACTATTCAAACCTCAACTAGGGTGACAAGGGATCATGGCACATAATTAATTAACCAAGGTGTCATACAGCAATTAGGTATTTATCTAATTCCCATAATTTAAATAAAGTATTTTCTAATTAAACTAGCATGCAATACATTGAATCAAAATAGATTTCAAAATGGGTGCAACATGGTCAAAGCACAACTTGCCTTCAAAGAGTACTTGTTCTTGGTCCTGAGTTGGCTCCTGGGTCAACAATTCACCTTGAATCCTTCCCAAGACTTCAACGTCTACTCTAACGCAGCGTGCAAATAGCGACAAATGAATAAAACAATAGACAAAAAGTGTCCAAACATCCAAATGAAGTCCATAAACAGAGAAAGCATAATTTTATGAATTTTTAGGAATTTGAACCTGGCTTAGGAGTTAAAGCATAAAAGTTATAAGCGTTTAAAGTTTAAATAATCAATTAAATAATATTACAGAGAAAAAATTTGGTCTAAAAATTAAATAAAATTTACCATTAGGTAGATCTCAATTTTATACAAATTTAGAAATTTGAATCACTCAAATCGGAGTTAAATTGCAAAAGTTATAAGCGTTTGAAGTTTGAATCTAAATTTGAATCAATAAACCGAATTAATTAAATAATTTCTTTCGGAAAATGATTTATTGCATCAGTAGTGACACGATGTCGACATCCGATTGGTCCACGTGGACTTCTTGGCGTCGGCCGGCCGAACCCACCGATGGCGTCGGCATGGCGTCCGTGACACGTGGCAAGACCGGATGTCGCCACGCGTGTCGGTCGGCGGACGCGATCCACGCTTCGGTCCGTCGCTGACATGCGGGCCCCACTAACACGCGGGCCCCGCGTGTCAGAGACACGTTCCACGGGAGGGCGCTGCCCGCGGCGGTCACGCTCCCAGCCACGTGGCTAGATCTCGGCCGTTGATTTGAAAATCAACGGCCCAGATCGAATCTAGTTATCACGTCTTTGGAGTGAACGCGGTCAATCACGCCGTTGGATCTAGATCCAGCGGTTGAAAACGGCGTTAACCCGTAACGTGGATTACGTTACGGTGACGTGGCGATCGTGGGCGTTGGATCTCGATCCAGCGGTCGAGATCCGATCTGGGTTCTAGGGTCTTGGATTGCACGTGGGCTCACGGATCGTTGGATGAAGATCCGACGGTTCTCACCGAGCTCGGGACGGCGATGGCACGCGGCGACGGGTGGCCGGAGCCGGGGCGGCGTCAAGCCAACGGCGCTCTGGGGCTTCTCCAGCGAGGTGAAATGTCCCTTCTGGTGCGCCTCGTCGCGGGGAGTTCGAACCTGGGGTCGTCGGCGGCGGAGGACGGCGGCGGAACAAAGCGAAAACCGTGGCGGAGAAGAGAGCTACTACGGCGAGCGATTGCGGCTAAACGACGGCGGCTAGGGCTCGGCGGACTAGGGTTTCGGGTGCGCACGGAAAAGGGCAACCTCGGGCGATGTCCCACGCATTAAATAACCCCGGATACGCCAAGACAAATCTGAACTCCTAACTAACACTATGCCTTACGAGGCGAGGAGTCCGATCCGACTTCTGGCAGAGACGAAGGCAATGGCCCCAACGTAACACCCCAAAATTTTGCTTTCTTATGTTTCATGTGTGATTTTGCACTTTGGTGAATTTTTGGAATTTTCTGGAATTTATTTGGATTTATTTGGAATTTATTTGAATTTATTCCATATTGAAATAATTAAAGAATTAAACTTTGCAAATAAAATTTTGTTGGAAATATTTTATTTGAGTCCCAAATACCCTAAAATATTTTCCAGAATTTTTCTGAGTATTTTGCTATTTTTAATGAATTAAATGAATTACTGGGAATTATTTTAAATATTAAATCATTTGGAAAACCCAAATCGGGTTTGCACTGTTCATCCGACCGAGCCCGAGTCAGACTCGAGTTCGAGTCTGACCTGAACCCGACCCGAGCCCGTGGTTGAGCCGAACCCACTCGGCCGAACCCTACGCGTGTGACCGTTGGATCAAGATCCAACGGCCACGATTGAGCCACGTCACCGGACCCGAGCCCGACCGAGCCAGCCAGCTCACCCGAGTCCGACCCAAACCCAAACCCACGCGACCGCTGGATCTCGATCCAGCGGCTGTCTGCGCGTGCCACGTCATCAATCCAGTCGCCGCCGGACTCGCGCCGCATCGGGCGAGTCTCGGTTTCCGTGCGTTTCACGCGACGCCGAGGACTCTATTTATTGCCGTCGCCGCCATCGTGACCGCCACTTCATTGCGCACGTAGCCCTAGACAACGTCGCTGAGCCGCCGTTGAGCCGCAATCGCTCAGCGGAGTTGCCTCTTCCCTCGTAGTGGTTCTTTGCCGATTGCGGCCATCTCCGCTGCCCTCCGCCGCCGTTGTGCCCAGATAAACCGGAGGCAACGACGCTGGCCTGGGCGTCCAACTCACCTCGCCGGAGGAGCCCCGCAACGCCGTGCTCCTAGGTCGCTGCCCCCAAGACGGCCACCAGCACCGCCGCGACGCCATCACCGTCCCGCTGAGCACCGCCACCGTCCGATCAACATCAAGCGCCCAGATCTCGCCACGTCACCCGCCGGTGAGATCTCGTTCCAAATCCCAGATCCAATCTCAACCGTTGGATCTAAATCCAACGGTCCAGATCAAATGTGTTAACCCAAACGCGTGAGTCCAGATCTAATCTGGGCCGTCGATTTTCAAATCAACGGCCGAGATTGCGCCACGTGTCGGGAAGCCTGACCGCCGTGTTCAGCGCACCCGTGCGTGTGACGCTGACACGCCGCCCGCGCGTGTCGGGCCGATGTGACCAAACCGCACCATGACGCCAGCGACGCCATGGCGCCCGCACGTCGGCCGCCACCCGGTGTCGCGGTGGCGCCAAGAATGACGCCACAGTGGAGTCCCACCTATCGGCACCATGGGCCGAGCCTCGCCGACGCCAAGAATGGCGTACACCGAAGTGGTCCCACCTGTCAGTCTCACGTGAGCCGTGGACCGGGTCCACGGTAGACCCGAGCCGAGCGTGGATTGAGTCCATGGACCGGCTGACGTCAGCCGCCCAATCAGAGGCTGCCACGTGTCCAGGTTGACGCAATAATTAATTTCCGAAAAAGAAAATGATTTATTAATTCGAAATAATGATTTCAGATTTTGTTTCAAACTTCAAACGCTTATAACTTTTGCGTTTCAACTCCGATTTGAGTGATTCAAATTTCTAAATTTGTATAAAATTGAGATCTACCTAAATATGAATTTTATTTAATTTTTGGACCAAAGTTTTTCTCTGTAATATTATTTAATTGATTATTTAAACTTCAAAATGCTATAACTTTTGCATTTTAACTCCGAATTTGACGATTCCAGTTTCTAAAAATTCATAAAATTATGTTCTCTCTGTTTATGGATTTTATTTGGATGTTTGGACACTTTTTGCCTATTGTTTATTCGTGTATTGCTATTTACACGCTTTACGAGTAGACGTTGAAGTGCCGGAAGGGTTCGAAGGAGAAGTATTGACTCAGGATCCAACTCAAGACCAAGAACAAGTACTTTTTGAAGGCAAGTTGTGCTTCGACCATGTTGATCCTATTTTGAAATCTATTTTGATTTAACCTATTGCATGCTAGTTCAATTAGAAAATACTTTATTTAAATATGGGGAATTAGATAAATGCCAAATTGGCGTATGACACCTTGATTAATTAAATATGTGCCATGACCCTTGTCACCCTAGTTGTGGTTTACTACTTGGACATTATTAAATTGCCAACATGGGAAATTAGATCGTTGTAGTATACTGCTTAGACCTGCTACGTGCTCATGACATGATTTTGGACAATCAAATGTTAATATTGACTTAATGATATATTGAACCTGTTTGGAAAGGTATCATGTGATGTTGATGGCACGTGGTGCATGGTAATCAACTGGGGTTTGATAAATAGTTTTTGACCGGGGCATGTGGCAAGAATGATCAGGTGGGCCAGTTGTGGCACTGGGGATGTTGATTTGGTTCTTCGGGTAGTCTTGCCCTGCTCACCCTAAGGACTTCACCTTGCAAGCCTTTGAACTGGGTCTAACGTGCAACCACATGTCCGTAATGGGACGGACCTAGTTGATTAAGTTGCTAATAACGTACCTGTGGGACCTCAGGAGGTCAACTACATCCTTTGTGTAAGTTGTACGGGAGCGTCTGGGTGAGGCAGTACCCATCTAGCAGTTGATTGGCCTAGACTTCGCCTTAGCTAAGGGAAGGGTTAGTGTGCAATAACAGGGAGGCTCACTTGTATTGTTAGAAGTTTCCGAAAGACTTTGTTACGGGAACTCGCCTTTGTGGTGTTTGACTGTATCTTGTGGGTAAAGTGCATAACCTCTGCAGAGTGTACAATCTATTCGAATAGCCGTGTCCGCGGTATTGGACATCGCTCGGGAATTACAGTCAAGGGTTAGATTTTCTCAAAAATAACTTGGATTTGAAAGGTTGGGTTGGATTAATAATGATGTTGATGGAAACGTGGATTAGGATGGGAAAGATGTTTACTAAACTCCTGGAAAAGTTAATTATACTTTACTTGTTTCTACTGCTTTCGAATCTACTTATGCTACTTGTCAAATCGTTTCTTTGCAAATATACCTTGAGCTATTCCTTTGTATCAAGCCATGCATATAGTCTATTAGCCTGCATTCTGTGCATGACTTGCTGAGTACCAAGTACTCACCCTTGCCACAATACAACACCAGTTGAAGAGGAGACAACACCAGTTTTGGAGGAGGAGCTCCAAGAGGAACCGTCTACTTAGGAAGCGAGCCCAGTCAGTTGCCTGTGGTATACTGAATGGCGCCACGATGTTATCTTATTTTTCCGCTGCTATTATTTCTCTCTTAATAAGTTTCGCCCTGCGAGGCGTACATTTGTAACTTGACCATAAGGTCGAGTAACCAGTTTGACTATGTAATTAAAGTACTTTATTAGTATCGAGTGGTATGATTGTGATATTTACCGATGTTAAGACTGTGTGCACTAGCGCGTTCCTGGACTAGTGCTGAATACACAGAGGGTCCGGATTTGCAAATTCGGGGTCCCGACATCCACGTGGCGCGATCAGCGGCCACGATGGCGCGGGCGAGATCGGATCCGGACCGGATCCGTTCGGATCGGTGCGGCTCATCGTGGGCCGTTGGATCTTGATCCAACGGTCGCACGGGTTGGGGCTCGGCTGGACCAATCTGGCTCGGTCTGGGCTCGAGTCTGACTCGAGTTCCGACTCGGTCGGATGAACAGTACTCGACCCGAGTTGATTTTCCAACGATTAAATATTCAAATTAATTCTCGGAAATTCATTTAATTCATGAAAAATAGCAAAAGACTCAGAAAAATTCTGAAAAATATTTTGGAACATTTTGTACTCAAATAAAATATTTCCAACAAAATTTGATTTGCAAAGTTAAATTCTTTAATTATTTCAAAATGGAATAAATTCAAATAAATCCAAATAAATTCCAGAAAATTCCAAAATTCACCAAATTCCAAAATTCTCTACCAATTCCTCGGTGGACATCCGATAGGGTCTCTTTGCTATCGGTGCTGTACCAGGTACAAGCTCTATCACAAACTCTATGTCCTCGTCTGCGGCAAGATACCGGTAGATCTTCGAGGAAAACATCCGGGTACTCATTCACTCTTGAGACATCTTCTATCTTTGATTACCTTGGTACTGTTTACCATCAACTGTCCATCTCTAACGGCAGTAGCTTGAAATTCCACTTTCTTTCCACACGGGCTCTCAACTGAGATAGTCCTCCGTCCACAATCCAATACGGCCTTGTGCTTGGATAACCAATCCATTCCCAAAATGACGTCTAAGGTCTGGGTCTCCAAAATAATAAGGTTCGCTAGGAACTCTATCCCATCTATTAGTATTCTCACCCCAGAATATCCTACTTTCGTTCGGAGTTCGGAACCAGGGGTTTGAACTAAAAGCATGCATTTAAGCCTTGCAATCTCCAAATCATTTTTAGCGGCAAAACCTTGTGAAACAAACGAATGCGAAGCTCCAGAGTCAAACAAAACTGTCGCAGTCTTGAGTTAACAAGTAACTTACCCGACGACATCCGTAGCATTCTCGACTGCATGGCGGTGACATGGTTGACTCGGCCTCTCACCACCGATGCAGGTGTGACTCGTGTCTTTGGCGTCCTAGCTGGGGTGGATCCTAGATTGAAGCGAATCGGGTCACTCCTGCTGTCTTCTTTGGGCAGCTGTTGGCAAAGTGTCACGGCTCGTTGCGATTGTAGCGGCGTCTCCTTGTTCCTTCTTGTGCTGAAGCGGCGTTTCTAGCGAAGTGGGGTGCAGTAGTTACGATTGACGGGTCTTGGTCTTGGTGACGGTGTCCTTGTAGCATTACGTGGTGGAATCTGAAAAAGCGATTTGGTGCAACTCTCGACGCTGTATGCGTTCCTGGCGTGATCCCTTTGTTGCATCCTGCGCTTCCTGTTCTCATCCAGTTCCTTGCGCTTGTCCTCAAGAATAAGCGCCTTATTCACCAACTCTTGGAAATCTGGAAAGGTGTGGGTGATCAATCCCACTTGCAATCCTGAGTTAAGTCCCTTCATGAAACGAGACTGTCTGGCTTTATCTGTCGCTACATCCTCAGGTGCGTAGCGAGCAAGCTGTGTGAACTTATTCAGGTATTCGGCCACTGGCTGATTACCTTGCTTCAGTGCTCTGAACTCCTCCTTCATGAGATCCATGATTCCTTCAGGCACGTGATACTGACGGAATGCAGCCGTGAACTCCTCCCAAGTGATGTCACGAGGTTCTCTTGCGTGGCACTGATTCTCCCACCATTCGGTTGTCCCTTCCAAGCGATGAGAAGCGTAGAGTACATTCTCATTTCCCATGCATTGAGCGATGTGTAGCTTCCTCTCAATTGATCTTAACCAATCATCGACCTCAATGGATTGGCATTCCCGAAAAAGTGGGTGGATGAGTCCTCATGAACTCGGCAGTCTTGTATTACAGCGTTGTCCCTGATTAACTTGATTAGCGATGGCCTGGCGATGGCGTGTTGCATCTGTTGCATCATAGCATGCATCAAGCGAGTCTGGCGACAAGAAATGCTCCAAAATTCTGCATATCCAGTGGCGGTGCTGGTGCTCCATCATTGGGGTTTTCTGTTGGGCGAGAACCACTCCCATTGCCTCCAAGGTTTCTGTCGGGACCCCGAATTTGCAAATCCGGACCCTCTGTGTATTCAGCACTAGTCCAGGAACGCGCTAGTGCACACAGTCTTAACATCGGTATATATCACAATCATACCAAACGATACTATCAAAGTACTTTATTTAAATAATCAAAGAGTTACTCGACCTTATGGCCAAGTTACAAATATATGCCTCGCAAGGCGAAACTTATTAAAAGAGAAATAATAGCAGCGGAAAATCAAATAAACTTCGTGGCGCCATCCAGTATACCACAGGCAACTGACTGGGCTCGCATCCCTAAGTAGACGGGTCCTCTTGGAGTTCCTCCTCCGAAACTGGCGTAGTCTCCTCTTCAACTGGTATTGTGTTGAGGCAAGGGTGAGTACTTGGTACTCAGCAAGTCATGCACAGAATGCAAGCTAATATACTATATGCATGGCTTGGTACAAAGGAATAGCTCAAGGTATATTTGCGGTAAGCAGCATTTGACAAGTAATATAAGTAGATTCGAAAGCAGTAAAAACAAGTAAAACATAAATAACTTTTCAAAAAGTTTAAATAACATTTTTCCCCATCCTAAACCATATTTCCATCATCTTCTTTGTTAAACCAACCCAACTTCTCAAATCCAAGTTATTTTCAGAAAATCTAACCCTTGACTGTAATTCCCGAGCATTGTCGATCACAGTGGACTCGGCTATTCAAATAGATTCTACACTCTGCAGAGGTTATGCACTTTACCCACAAGATACAATCCACTCACCACGTCAGCCGTGAATCGCCATACAAGAGTATGCGAATGAGCGATCATAACAAAGCCTTTCGGAAGCCTCAAACAACACAGGTGGTCCTCTCCGTGACGTGCTCTACACCATCCTTCCCTTAGCCAAGGCGAAGTATGGGACCAACACACCGTTAGATGGGTACCTGGCCCACGACCACGATCGCTCCCCGTGCAATCACACAAGCGGTGTAATCGACACCCTGAGGCTCCACAAGTGAGTCCTTAGCGACTTAGTCAACTAGGGCCGTCCCATTCCGACCATGTGGTTGCAAGTATGACCAGTTCAAAGGCTTGCAAGGTTAAGTCCTTAGAGTGACCAGGGCAAGACTACGAAAAACCAAATCAACACTCCCAATGCCACACTGGCCCACCTGATTACTCTTGCCACATGCCCCAGTCGAAAACTGTTTATCAAACCCCAGTTGATTACCATGCACCACGTGCCATCAACATCACATGATACTTTTCCAAAACAGGTTCAATATATCATTAAGTCAATATTAGCATTTGATTATCCAAAATCATGTCATGAGCACGTAGCAGGTCTAAGCAGTATACTACAACGATCTAAACCCATGTTGGCAATTTAATAATGTCCAACTAGTAAACCACAACTAGGGTGACAAAAGGGTCATGGCACATACTTAAGTAATCAAGGTGTCATATAGCAAATTGGTATTTATCTAACCCCCAGGTTTAAACAAAGTATCTTTCTAATTGAACTAGCATGCAATAGTTTAAATCAAAATAGATTTCGAAATGGGATCAATATGGTCAAAGCACAACTTGCCTTCAAAAAGCACTTGCTCTTGGTCTTGAGTTGGATCCTGAGTCAATACTTCTCCTTGAATCCCTCCCAGCACTTCAACGTCTACTCGTAAAGCGTGCAAATAGCAAATACACAAATAAACACTATGCAAAAAGATCCCAAAACTCCAAATAAAATCCATAAACAGAGAGAACATAATTTTCTGGATTTTTAGAAACTGGAATAAATCAAATTTGGAGTTAAAGCATAAAAGTTATGATTATTTAAAGTTTAAATAATCAATTAAATAATTTTACAGAGAAAAACTTTAGTCCAAAAATTAAATAAAATTCATATTTAGGTAGATCTCAATTTTATACAAATTTAGAAATTTGAATCGCTCAAATCGGAGTTGAAACGCATAAAAGTTATAAGCGTTTGAAGTTTGAATCTAAATTTGAAATCATTATTTGAATTAATAAATCATTTTCTTTTGGAAATTAATTATTGCGTCGGCATAGACACGTGGCAGCTCCTGATTGGCCTGCTGGCGTCGGTAGGTCCATGGGCTCGGTCCACGCTCGGCTCGGGTCCACGGTGGACTCGGTCCACGGCTCACGTGAGGCGACATGTGGGCCCCACCGCCTTGGCGGGTTTCACGCCGCAGCGTGGCTGCGGTGACACGTGGGCCCTCGACTCGCGGGTCAGCGTGTCGAGACACGCTCCCCAGCGGCGTGGCGCGGTGAGCACACGTGGCACAATCTCGGCCGTTGATTTGAAAATCAGCGGTCGGATTGGATCTAGACCTCACGTTCAAAACTACGGTTGATCCGGCCGTTCGATCTAGATCGGACGGTCCAGATCTAACCCTATCGCTACAACGCACCTAACCACAACCGCATGCGATCTAAATCTAACGGTTGAAACCTAATCAAGAACGGAAAGCTTGATAGCAGGCGGCGTGGCCTCACCTCGTGCGTTGGATCTTGATCCAACGGTGCACCGAAGCTTCGCGAGCGGCGATGGCTTGCGGCGGCGTTGCGGCTGCCGTGGCGAGGACGGCGACCACCCTAACGGCGCTTGGGCGTCTCCGGCCAAGTGAGTGCACCCTACAGTGCGCCTCGGCGCAAGGTTCTCGAATCCGGGCTTGAAGCGGCGGAGGATAATGACGGCGCCGGAAGCGAAAACCGTGGCGGCACTCCCCAAACTTCGAGAAATCGCGAGGCGGCAGCGGCGCTTGGGCGTTGGAAACTAGGGCAATAAGCGCGACACCTGACAGCGATCCTCGGCGATAACCCACGCCTTAAATAGCCTCGGCGAGGCGTGCACCGCAGCGGAAACCTAATCGGACGCGGCGGCTACGGCGCGTGAGTCGGCTTCGATTCACGGAAGACGACGAAATCGTGGCCGCCCACGTGTCGCTCAGCGGCCCACGATCGCCGCAGCGCGATCGGTCCGTCGGACACGGCTTTCGGTCGAGTCGAGGCGGATCTCGGCCGTTGGATCTTGATCCAACGGTTGGGATTGATTAGGGTTAGGAGTGGGTTCGGTCGAGTCAAGCGGCTCGGTCGGACTCGAGTCCGACTTCGATCGGATGAAACGATACTTGACCCGAGTTGGATTTTCCAGCGAATTAATATTTAAAATAATTCCCGATAATTCATTTAATTCATTAAAAATAGCAAATGACTCGAAAAATTCCAGAAAAATTACGGAAAATATTTTGGATCATTTTGGACTCAAATAAAATATTTCCAACAAAAATTTATTTGCAAATTTAAATTCTTTAATTATTTCAAAATGGAATAAATTCAAATAAATTCCAAATAAATCCAAATAGATTCCAGAAAATTCAAAAAATTCACCAAAGTGCCAAATCACACATGAATTTAAGAAAAGCAAAATTTTGGGGTGTTACAAACCTCCCCCCTTAATAGAATCTCGTCCTAGAGATTCGGGGCTCACTAAAAGAATAGGTTTGGAAATTCTTTCTTCAAATCCTCTTCGCTCCCAAGTCGCTTCACTTTCTTCATGGTTGCTCCTTTGAACTCTCTGAAACGGGTTGACTTGTTTCTAGTTTCTCGATCCATTGTGTCTAGAATCCTCACAGGGTGCTCCTTATAAGTCAAGTCCTCATGCAACTCAATTGACTCTAGCGGTGTCTGTTCCTCAGGAACTCGGAGACACTTCGTTAATCGGGACACATGGAATACGTCATGTACTCCTCGCTAACTTGTGGCAACTCCGGTGATAAGCAACCGCCTCTGCGACTCAAAATCTTAAATGGTCCAACATAGCAGGTGCGAGTTTCCCTTTGGCATGGAACCTCTTAACTCCCACGAGGCGTAACTTCGAGGTATACAAAGTCTTACGGTTCAAAACTCAAATCTCGGCGACGATTGTCGGCATAACTCTTACATCGAGATTGGGCTATCTTCAACCTTTCCCTAATTATGGCGACCGCTCTTGACCTCTTGAAGAATATCAGGCCCAAAGACACGGCGCTCGCGGTCTCATTCCAATTCAATGGCGTCCGACAGCGAGTCGACCATACTGAGGCCTCAAAAGGTGACATCGTAAACTAGCACGATAACTATTGTTGTAACTAAACTCGGCATACGGCAAACTCTTATCCCAAGAGGTAGCATAAGCTAATGCACAAGCTCTTAACATATCCTCGAGAATCTGGTTGACTCTTTCGGCCTGCCCATCCGTGCGTGGATGATAAGGCATCTTGAAGTTCAAGCGGGTTCCCATGGCTTCATGCAACTTATTCGAACCTTGAGGTAAATTGGGTACCTCGGTCCGATACAATCCTCTTTGGCACTCCGTGCAAGCAGACAATCTGATCATGTACAATTCCGCTTAATTTATCTCCCGAGTAGGTGGTCTTTACGGGGATAAAATGGGCTACTTTAGTCAAGCGATCCACTATAACCCATATGGAGTCATAACCTCCTTGAGTCTTGACAAACCGGTAATGAAATCCATTCCGATTTCCTCCCACTTCCACTCAGGTACTTTCGTAATTTGTAGCAATCCTGCTGGTCTCGATGCATTGCCTTGACTCTACGGCATACGTCGCACAATGCAACATGCTCGGCAACTTCACGTTTCATACTCGGCCACGAGAATCTCTCCTTGAGATCTGATACATCTTGGCGCTTCAGGGTGAATCGAGTACTTAGAGTCATGGGCTTCTTCCAAAATCAGTTGCTTTAACTCCTTTTTGTTAGGCACACAAATGCGATCCTTCATCCACAACGTGCCTTGCTCATCCAACTTGAAGTCCTCTGCCTTGCCTTCCTCCTTGATGGACTTAATCCTGCGGATCTTGTCATCATCCTTCTGTCCTTCTCGGATCTGCTTCTCCAGGGTAGGCTTTACTTCTAATGTGGCCAAGAATCCGCTAGGTACAACCTCAATCTTCATTTTCTGAAGATCCTCACATAACTCATCCTGACTTGTGGCTAGCAACGCACTCACGGTATGGCTTTTCCGACTCAGAGCATCGGCTACCACGTTGGCCTTCCCGGGATGGTAATGGATTCCAACATTATAGTCCTTGATCAACTCTAGCCATCTCCTTTGCCTCATATTCAGATCCGACTGGGTGAATATGTACTTAAGGCTCTTATGATCCGTATACACCTCACATCTGTTTCCAATCAGATAGTGACGCCATATTTTCAAAGCATGCACTACGGCAGCTAACCCTAGGTCATGTGTCGGATAATTTTCCTCATGCGGCCTCAACTGCCTTGATGCATAAGCGACGACCTTTCCATTCTGCATCAGCACACATCCAAGTCCTTGGCGCGATGCGTCACAATAAATATCGAAGCTTTGAGCAACATCCGGTAGAACTAACACCGGTCTTTGATGTCAATCGCTTCTTGACTCTGAAATCCTTCCTCACATTAAGCGTCCATGCAAACTTCTTTTCCTTCTTGACAATTGCGTAAGAGGTTTCGCAATTGTCGAAAAGCCTTCGATGAAACGGCGGTAATATCCTCGCCATTCCAAGGAAACTCAGAATCTGGGTCTGAGTCTTGGTTTGCTCCCAATGTAACACAGCTTCTACTTTGCTTGGATCTACGGCGACTCCTTCTGCGGTCATTACATGTCCAAGAAACTCCACCTTGTCCTTCCAAAAATCACACTTGCTGAACTTGGCGAAAAGTTCTTTGTTCCTCGCCTTTTCCAAAACTTCGCCTTAAGTGTTCGGCATGTTCATCCTCTGTCTTGGAGTAGATTAGGATATCGTCTATGAACACGACGACAAACTTGTCCAAATATTCCATGAACACCTTATTCATCATATTCATGAAATAAGGCGCATTAAATCGGCCCAAAGGACATAGCGTAAACTCGTAATGTCCATATCTTGGCGAATGCAGTCTTGAATATCTTACGATCGGATCTTCAAGCGATGGTATCCCGATCTCGAGATCAATCTTGGAGAAAACTCCGGCTCCTCTTAAGCGATCAAACAAATCATCAATCCTGGGTAGCGGATACTTATTCTTCACGGTGACTTCATTGAGTGCACGGTAGTCAATGCACATCCTGAAACTCCCGTCCTTCTTCTTGACAAACAAAATTGGTGCTCCCCACGGTGACGAACTCGATGCGATAAATCCTTTCTCCATTAACTCTTCCAGCTGTTTCTTCATCTCTACCAACTCCTCGGTAGACATCCGATAGGGTCTCTTTGCTATCGGTGCTGTACCCGGTACAAGTTCTATCACAAACTCTATGTCCCTGTCTGGCGGCATACCAGGTAGATCTTCGGGGAAAACATCTGTGTACTCATTCACTACCGGGACATCCTCTATGCTGATTGCCTTGGTACTGTTAACCATCAACTGTCCATCCCTAACTGCAGTGGCTTGAAATTCCACTTTCTTCCCACACGGGCTCTCAAGCGAGATAGTTCTTCGTCCACAATCCAATCTGACCTTGTGCTTGGATAACCAATCCATTCCCAATATAACATCTAAGGTGCGGGTCTCCAAAATTATAAGGTTTGCTAGGAACTCTATTCCATCTATTAGTATTCTCACCGGAACATCCTACTTCGCTCGGAGTTCTGAACCAGGGGTTTGAACTAAAAGCATGCACTTAAGTCTTACAACTCTCAAGTCATTTCTAGTAGCAAAGCCTTGCGAAACAAGCGAATCTGAAGCTCGAGTCAAACAAAGCTGTTGCAGGTCGAGTTAACAAGTAACTTACCCGATCTGACGTCAGTAGCATTCTGCGGTGCATCCGCGGTGACATGGTTGACTCGGCCTCTCACATGATGCAGGGTGTGGCTCCTGGTGCTTTGGCGTCCTAGCTGGGGTGGTTCCTAGATTGAAGCGAATCGGGAGTCGCTCCTGCTGTCTTCTTGGACAAGCTGTTGGCAAAGTGTCCTGGCTCGTTGCGGTTGTAACAGCGTCTCACTTGTTCCTTCTTGGCTGCACAGGGTAGCGTTTCTAAGCGAAGGGTGGGGTTTGGTAGTTATTTGGCAGGTCTTGGTCTTTGAGGATGGTGTCCTTGTTGCATTACGTGGTTGGAATCTGAAGAATTGATTTGGTGCAACTCTCAAGCGCTGTTGCGTTCACAGCGTGATCCTTCTTTGTTGCATCCTGCGCTTCTGTTCTCATCCGGTTCCTTGCGCTTGTCCTCAAGAATAAGCGCCTTATTCACCAACTCTTGGAAATCTGGAAAGGTGTGGGTGATCAATCCTACTTGCAATCTGAGTTAAGTCCCTTCATGAAACGAGGTATGCGGATTTATCTGTCGCTACATCCTCAGTGCGTGGCGTGCTAAGCTGTGTGAACTTGTTCGTAGTCGACCACCGGCTGATTACCTTGCCTCGGTGCTCTGAACTCCTCCTTCTTAAGGTCCATAATTCCTTCGAGGCACGTGATCTTGTCGGAATGCATTGTGAACTCCTCCCAAGTGATATCTTGAGGGTTCTCTGCGTGGCACGAAGTTCTCCCACCATTCGTAATTTGTTCCTTCCAAGCGATGAGAAGCGTAAAGTACCTTCTCATTCCCTATGCATTGAGCTATGTGTAGCTTCCTCTCAATTGATCTTAACCAATCGTCGGCCTCCAACGGATTGGCATTCCCAGAGAAAGTGGGTGGGTGAGTCCTCATGAACTCGACGGCCTTGTATTACGGCGTGGTCACGATTAACTTGATTAGCGATGGCCTGGCTGATGACGTGCTGCATTTGTTGCATCATAGCATGCATCAACTGGGTACGAGCAGCAAGAAATGCTCCAAAATTCTGCACATCCAAAGCGGTCTTTGGTGCTTCATTATTAGGGTTTTCTGTTAGGCGAGATCCACTCCCATTGCTTCCAAAGTTCCCACGGGTGTTCACCATCTGTTGATTGCTCTAGGTTTAGAGATGAGAGGGAAACGAGAATAGACAAGTAATATGGAACTTATGCGGGTGAAAGGGGTAACTTTAAGGTCCACCTTTATTATTAATAACTTGGTATGGCTGCTTACAATGCCTAAGGGCCTTGCAACACATACTGCACACTCAGCAAACAAAGCAAATCCAAATCGAACTAACTCTGGAATATAACGCCTAAAGGGTAACTCTTTATTCTATGACGCGACTCGGCGAAGGAGTCTCACTATAGAACCTAAGCTCACTCATCGAGAAAACCTCCACGGCCTGGTGCGGTCTTTGCGGCATAGGCGCGAAGCGTCGCCATGTCCAGCGACTATGTCATCTGTGGTAGTCGAAGAAGCGATGTCCTCATCGAGATCGACTCCTCTGGATCCGGCTCGTGTAGCTCAATCTTGGCTCACGGGTGCAGTCCGTACAAAGTCATCTCCAACTCGTCAATCCTTCGTAGAAGGTGTGCCACATACTCTTGAGCTTCCCGCCATCTGTTCTTCTCTGTCGTGATCTCCTTGCGGGCCTTCCGTAGCTCCTTGCTTGTATTATCTAGTACATCTTCCTGGCGACGACGAATCGTGCCAAGCGTGTAAAGTGGCATTCTCATCTGAATCGTCTTGGTCAGGGAAGGTTATCGCTCTTGTGGATGATAACGGAACACCGTGCTTTCCAACTCTCTGGCGTGGATCCTGGTAATGTGCCGCATTGCTCGTCGTGAAACTTCTTGGATACCCATCTGCATTGTAGATCTTCTAGCAGTGCAGTGTATCGGGCGATTGCCTGGGCCCCTCTTCTGACAGTACCTCAATCCTCACGTCACAAGCCTTGATCAATCCTGCTTGTCTGATCACTTCCACTTGGTATTGGGGCTTCTCAAAATCTCCGAGAGTTTGTAGCATGTGCCAAAGTTCCGCGGCGTGACCAACTCCTAGATCAACGTAGTTGAACTCTTCCTCCATCTGTCACAAGAGTGCTTTTCGTAAGAACTCGGAATTTTTCGATCGTGACAAGGTAAGGGAAAATTTCAGCAAGAGGCAAGAAAAGAGAGAAGGGGATAAGTCGAGAGGTCATTTCTTGTCTTCACAAATTTTTAGCTTTAGAAAATAGGTTTTATCCTCACTACGACCATTCTAGCTTAGGGTTGAGCCTACAGTCAAGTATGGCTCTGATACCACCTCTGTCGGGACCCCGAATTTGCAAATCCGGACCCTCTGTGTATTCAGCACTAGTCGAGAACGCGCTTAGTGCACACAGTCTTAACATCGGTATATATCACAATCATACCAAACGATACTATCAAAGTACTTTATTTAAATAATCAAAGAGTTACTCGACCTTATGGCCAAGTTACAAATATATGCCTCGCAAGGCGAAACTTATTAAAAGAGAAATAATAGCAGCGGAAAATCAAATAAACTTCGTGGCGCCATCCAAGATACCACAGGCAACTGGCGGGCTCGCATCCCTAAGTAGACGGGTCCTCTTGGAGTTCCTCCTCCAAAGCTGGCGTAGTCTCCTCTTCAAGCGGTATTGTGTTGAGGCAAGGGTGAGTACTTGGTACTCGACAAGTCATGCCTGAGAATGCAAGCTAATATACTATATGCATGGCTTGGTACAAAGGAATAGCTCAAGGTATATTTATGGTAAGCGACATTTGACAAGTAATATAAGTAGATTCAAAGCGGTAAAAACAAGTAAAACATAAATAACTTTTCAAAAAGTTTAAATAACATTTTTCCCCATCCTAAACCATATTTCCATCATCTTCTTTGTTAAACCAACCCAACTTCTCAAATCCAAGTTTTTGAAAATCTAACCCTTGATTGTAATTCGAGAGCATTGTCGATCTGTGGACTCGGCTATTCAAATAGATTCTACACTCTGCAGAGGTTATGCACTTTACCCACAAGATACAATCCACTCACCACGTCGGTAGTGAATCGCCATACAAGAGTATGCGAATGAGCGATCATAACAAAGCCTTCGGAAGCCTCAAACAACACAGGTGGTCCTCTCAGACGTGCTCTACACCATCCCTTCCCTTAGCCAAGGCGAAGTATGGGACCAACACACCGTTAGATGGGTACCTGGCCACAGCCACGATACGCTCCCCGTACAATCACACAAGCGGTGTAATCGACACCCTGAGGCTCCACAAGTGAGTCCTTAGCGACTTAGTCAACTAGGGCCGTCCCATTCCAGCCATGTGGTTGCAAGTATGACCCAGTTCAAAGGCTTGCAAGGTTAAGTCCTTAGAGTGACCAGGGCAAGACTACCGAAAAACCAAATCAACACTCCCAATGCCACTGGCCCACCTGATTACTCTTGCCACATGCCCCTGGCCGAAATCGCTTATCAAACCCGAGTTGATTACCATGCACCACGTGCCATCAACATCACATGATACTTTTCCAAAACAGGTTCAATATATCATTAAGTCAATATTAGCATTTGATTATCCAAAATCATGTCATGAGCACGAAAGGAGTCTAAGCGATACTACAACGATCTAAACCCATGTTGGCAATTAAATAATGTCAAACTAGAAAACCACAACTAGGGTGACAAAAGGGTCATGGCACATACTTAAGTAATCAAGGTGTCATATAGCAAAATGGTATTTATCTAACCCCTGTGTTTAAACAAAGTATCTTTCTAATTGAACTAGCATGCAATAGTTTAAATCAAAATAGATTTGAAATAGGATCAATATGGTCAAAGCACAACTTGCCTTCAATAAGCACTTGATCTTTGTCTTTAGTTGGATCCAGAGTCAATAATTCTACTTCGAATCACTCCTTCAATTCAACGTCTACTCGTAAATCGTGCAATTAGCATATACACAAATAAACACTATTCAAAAGATCCCAAAACTCCAAATAAAATCCATAAACAGAGAGAACATAATTTTCTGGATTTTTAGAAACTGGAATCGTCAAATTTGGAGTTAAAACGCAAAAGTTATGATTATTTAAAGTTTAAATAATCAATTAAATAATTTTACAGAGAAAAACTTTAGTCCAAAAATTAAATAAAATTCATATTTAGGTAGATCTCAATTTTATACAAATTTAGAAATTTGAATCGCTCAAATCGGAGTTGAAACGCAAAAGTTATAAGCGTTTGAAGTTTGAATCTAAATTTGAAATCATTATTTGAATTAATAAATCATTTTCTTTTTCGGAAATTAATTATTGCGTCAGCATAGACACGTGGCAGCTCCTGATTGGCCTGCTGACGTCAGCCGGTCCATGGGCTCGGTCCACGCTCGGCTCGGGTCCACGGTGGACTCGGTCCACGGCTCACGTGACTGACATGTGGGCCCCACGCGGTGGCGGGTTTCACGCACGCTGCAGCGTGGCTGCCGACACGTGGGCCCTCGACTCGCGGGTCCGCGTGTCGAGACACGCTCCCACGCGGCGTGGGCGCGGTGAGCACACGTGGCACAATCTCGTAGTTGATTTGAAAATCAACGGTCCAGATTGGATCTAGACCTCACGTTCAAAACTACACGGTTGATCCGGGCCGTTCGATCTAGATCGGACGGTCCAGATCTAACCCTATCGCTACAACGCAACTAACCACAACCGTACGATCTAAATCTAACGGTTGAAACCTAATCAAGAACGGAAGCTTGATAGCAGGCGGCGTGGCCTCACCTGCGTGCGTTGGATCTTGATCCAACGGTGCACCGAGCTTCATGGCGGCGATGGCTTGCGGCGGCGTTAGGCCGCCGGCGCCGAGGACGGCGACCACCCTAACGGCGCGCCGGGCGTCTCCGCCAAGTGAGTGCACTTACAGTGCGCCGACGCAAGGTTCTCGAATCCGGGCTTGAAGGCGGCGGAGGATGACGAACGGCGCGAAACGAAGAAAACCCGTGGCGGCACTCCCCAAACTTCCCGAGAAATCGCGAGGCGACGGCGGCGGCTTGGGCGTTGGAAACTAGGGCAATAGGCGCCAAGACACGAACGGCGATCCTCGGCGATAACCCACGCCTTAAATAGCCTCGGCGGCGTGCACAGCGGAAACCTAATCGACGCGGCGGCTCTGCAGCGGCGGAGTCCACTTCGATTCTGGGGAAGACGACGAAATCGTGGCCGTCCGCGTGTCGCGCTCAACGGCCACGATCGCACGGCGGCGATCGGTCCGTCCGGACACGGCTCGGTCGAGTCGAGGCGGATCTCACCGTTGGATCTTGATCCAACGGTTGGGATTGATTAGGGTTAGGAGTGGGTTCGGTCGAGTCAATCGCTTCGGTCGGACTCGAGTCCGACTTCGGTCGGATGAAACGATGCTTGACCCGAGTTGGATTTTCCGTAATTAATATTTAAAATAATTCCCGATAATTCATTTAATTCATTAAAAATAGCAAATGACTCGAAAAATTCGAGAAAAATTCTGGAAAATATTTTGGATCATTTTGGACTCAAATAAAATATTTCCAACAAAAATTTATTTGCAAATTTAAATTCTTTAATTATTTCAAAATGGAATAAATTCAAATAAATTCCAAATAAATCCAAATAGATTCCAGAAAATTCCAAAAATTCACCAAAGTGCCAAATCACACATGAATTTAAGAAAAGCAAAATTTTGGGGTGTTACAAACCTCCCCTTAATAGAATCTCGTCCCGAGATTCGAGGCTCACTAAAAGAATAGGTTTGGAAATTCTTTCTTCAAATCCTCTTCGCTCCCAAGTCGCTTCACTTTCTTCATGGTTGCTCCTTTGAACTCTACTGAAACGGGTTGACTTGTTTCTAGTTTCTCGATCCATTGTGTCTAGAATCCTCACAGGGTGCTCCTTATAAGTCAAGTCCTCATGCAACTCAATTGACTCTAGCGGTGTGCATTCCTCAGGAACTCGGAGACACTTCTTTAAGCTGGGACACATGGAATACGTCATGTACTCGCTAACGATTGTGGCAACTCGGTGATAAGCAACTTCGCCTCTGCGACTCAAAATCTTAAATGGTCCAACATAACGGGTGCGAAGTTTCCCTTTGGCATGGAACCTCTTAACTCCCACGAGAGGCGTAACTCTGAGGTATACAAAGTCTTACGGTTCAAAACTCAAATCTCGGCGACGATTGTCGGCATAACTCTTATCGCCGAGATTGGGCTATCTTCAACCTTTCCCTAATTATGGCGTCTGCTCTTGACCTCTTGAAGAATATCAGGCCCAAAGACACGGCGCCGGTCTCATTCCAATTCAATGGCGTCCGACAGGGTCGACCATATGATTGCCTCAAAGGTGACATCGTAAACTAGCCTGATAACTATTGTTGTAACTAAACTCGGCATACGGCAAACTCTTATCCCAAGAGGTAGCATAAGCTAATGCACAAGCTCTTAACATATCCTCCGAATCTGGTTGACTCTTTCGGTCTGCCCATCCGATGCGTGGATGATAAGTCATCTTGAAGTTCAAGCGGGTTCCCATGGCTTCATGCAACTTATTCCAGAACCTTGAGGTAAATTGGGTACCTCGGTCCGATACAATCCTCTTTGGCACTCCGTGCAAGCAGACAATCGATCATGTACAATTCCGCTAATTTATCTCCCGAGTAGGTGGTCTTTACGGGATAAAATGGGCTACTTTAGTCAAGCGATCCACTATAACCCATATGGAGTCATAACCTCCTTGAGTCTTGACAAACCGGTAATGAAATCCATTCCGATTTCCTCCACTTCCACTCGGGTACTTTCGGTACATTTGTAGCAATCCTGCTGGTCTCTGATGCATTGCCTTGACTCTCTGGCATACGTCGCACAATGCAACATGCTCGGCAACTTCACGTTTCATACTCGGCCACCAGAATCTCTCCTTCAGATCCTGATACATCTTGGCGCTTCCAGGGTGAATCGAGTACTTAGAGTCATGGGCTTCTTCCAAAATCAGTTGCTTTAACTCCTTTTTGTTAGGCACACAAATGCGATCCTTCATCCACAACGTGCCTTGCTCATCCAACTTGAAGTCCTCTGCCTTGCCTTCCTCCTTGATGGACTTAATCCTGCGGATCTTGTCATCATCCTTCTGTCCTTCTCGGATCTGCTTCTCCAGGGTAGGCTTTACTTCTAATGTGGCCAAGAATCCGCTAGGTACAACCTCAATCTTCATTTTCTGAAGATCCTCACATAACTCATCCTGACTTGTGGCTAGCAACGTACTCACGGTATGGCTTTTCCGACTCAGAGCATCGGCTACCACGTTGGCCTTCCGGGATGGTAATGGATTCCAACATTATAGTCCTTGATCAACTCTAGCCATCTCCTTTGCCTCATATTCAGATCCGACTGGGTGAATATGTACTTAAGGCTCTTATGATCCGTATACACCTCACATCTGTTTCCAATCAGATAGTGACGCCATATTTTCAAAGCATGCACTACGGCAGCTAACCCTAGGTCATGTGTCGGATAATTTTCCTCATGCGGCCTCAACTGCCTTGATGCATAAGCGGCATTTACCTTTCCATTACGCATCGGCACACATCCAAGTCCTTGGCGCGATGCGTCACAATAAATATCGAAGCTTTGAGCAACATCCGGTAGAACTAACACCGGTCTTGATGTCAATCGCTTCTTCACTCTGAAATCCTTCCTCACATTACGGCGTCCATGCAAACTTCTTTTCCTTCTTGACAATTGCGTAAGAGGTTTCGCAATTGTCGAAAAGCCTTCGATGAAAGCGGCGGTAATATCCTGCCATTCCAAGGAAACTCGAATGCGGGTCACGATCTTGGTTGCTCCCAATGTAACACAGCTTCTACTTTGCTTGGATCTACGGCGACTCTTACTGCGGTCATTACATGTCCAAGAAACTCCACCTTGTCCTTCCAAAAATCACACTTGCTGAACTTGGCGAAAAGTTCTTTGTTCCTCGGCTTTTCCAAAACTCGCCTTAAGTGTTCGGCATGTTCATCCTCTGTCTTGGAGTAGATTAGGATATCGTCTATGAACACGACGACAAACTTGTCCAAATATTCCATGAACACCTTATTCATCATATTCATGAAATAAGTCGGCGCATTCGTCGACCCAAAGGACATAATCAGAACTCGTAATGTCCATATCTTGACGAGAATGCAGTCTTGAATATCTTACGATCGGATCTTCAATCGATGGTATCGATCTCGAGATCAATCTTGGAGAAAACTCCGGCTCCTCTTAATCGATCAAACAAATCCTCAATCTGGTAGCGGATACTTATTCTTCACGGTGACTTCATTGAGTGCACGGTAGTCAATGCACATCCTGAAACTCCCGTCCTTCTTCTTGACAAACAAAACTGGTGCTCCCCACGGTGACGAACTCGGTCTGATAAATCCTTTCTCCATTAACTCTTCCAGCTGTTTCTTCATCTCTACCAACTCCTCGGTAGACATCCGAAGAAGACAGCAGGAGCGACCCCAGTTCGCTTCAACCTAGGAACCACCCCAGCTAGGACGCCAGCACCAGGAGCCACACCCCAGACCGTGGTGAGAGGCCGAGTCAACCATGTCACCGCAGATGCACTGCAAAATGCTACGGACGTCGTACTGGGTAAGTTACTTGTTAACTCAAGACTGCACTGCTTGATTTTGTTTGACTCTGGAGCTTCGCATTCGTTTGTTTCGCAAGGCTTTGCTACTAGAAATGATTTAAGGATTGCAAGACTTAAGTGCATGCTTTTAGTTCAAACCCCTGGTTCCGAACTCCGAACGGAAGTAGGATGTTCCGGGGTGAGAATACTAATAGATGGAATAGAGTTCCTAGCAAACCTTATAATTTTGGAGACCCAGACCTTAGATGTTATATTGGGAATGGATTGGTTATCCAAGCACAAGGCCGTATTGGATTGTGGACGAAAGACTATCTCAGTTGAGAGCCCGTGTGGGAAGAAAGTGGAAATTCAAGCCACTGCAGTTAGAGATGGACAGTTGATGGTTAACAGTACCAAGGCAATCAGCATAGAGGATGTCCCAGTAGTGAATGAGTACCCCGATGTTTTTCCCGAAGATCTACCTGGTATGCCTTGACAGGGGACATAGAGTTTGTGATAGAGCTTGTAATGCACAAGACCGATAGCAAAGAGACCCTATCGGATGTCTACCGAGGAGTTGGTAGAAATGAAGAAACAGCTAGAAGAGTTAATGGAGAAAGGATTTATCAGACCAAGTTCGTCGCCGTGGGGAGCACCAGTTTTGTTTGTCAAGAAGAAGGACGGGAGTTTCAGGATGTGCATTGACTACCGTGCACTCAACGAAGTCACCGTGAAGAATAAGTATCCGCTACCCAGGATTGATGATTTGTTTGATCAGTTAAGAGGAGCCGGAGTTTTCTCCAAGATTGATCTGAGATCGGGATACCATCAGTTGAAGATCCGATCAGAGGATATTCCGAAGACTGCATTCTCGTCAAGATATGGACATTACGAGTTCTGATTATGTCCTTTGGGCCGATTTAATGCGCCACTTATTTCATGAATATGATGAATAAGGTGTTCATGGAATATTTGGACAAGTTTGTCGTCGTGTTCATAGACGATATCCTAATCTACTCCAAGACAGAGGATGAACATGCCGAACACTTAAGGCGAGTTTTGGAAAAGCCGAGGAACAGCAACTTTTCGCCAAGTTCGGCAAGTGTGATTTTTGGAAGGACAAGGTGGAGTTTCTTGGACATGTAATGACCGCAGGGGAGTCATTGTGGATCCAAGCAAAGTAGAAGCGGTGTTACATTGGGAGCACCAAGGCGTGACCTGCATTCGGAGTTTCCTTGGAATGGCAGGATACTACCGCCGTTTCATCGAAGGCTTTTCGACAATTGCGAAACCTCTTACGCAATTGCTGAAGAAGGAAAAGAAGTTTGCATGGACGCCAGAATGTGAGGAAGGATTTCAGGAGCTGAAGAAGCAATTGACATCGGCACCGGTGTTAGTTCTACCGGATGTTGCTCAAAGCTTCGATATTTATTGTGACGCATCGCGCCAAGGACTTGGATGTGTGCTGATGCAGAATGGAAAGGTCGTCGCCTATGCATCAAGGCAGTTGAGGCCGCATGAGGAAAATTATCCGACACATGACCTAGAGTTAGCTGCCGTAGTGCATGCTTTGAAGATATGGCGTCACTATCTGATTGGAAACAGATGTGAAGTATATACGGATCATAAGAGCCTTAAGTACATATTCACCCAGTCGGATCTGAATATGAGGCAGAGGAGATGGCTAGAGTTGATCAAGGACTATAATGTTGGAATCCATTACCATCCCGGGAAGGCCAACGTAGTAGCCGATGCCCTGAGTCGGAAAAGTCATACCGTGAGTACGTTGCTAGCCACAAGTCAGGACGAGTTATGTGAGGATTTTCGAAAGATGAAGATTGAGGTTGTACCTAGCGGATTCTTGGCCGCATTGGAAGTAAAGCCTACTTTAGAGGACCAGATCCGAGAAGGACAGAAGGATGATGACAGGATCCGTAGGATTAAGTCCAAAAAGGAGGAAGGCAAGGCAGAGGACTTCAAGTTGGATGAGCAAGGCACGTTGTGGATGAAGGATCGCATTTGTGTGCCTAACAAAAAGGAGTTAAAGCAGCTGATTCTGGAAGAAGCCCATGACTCCAAGTACTCGATTCATCCTGGAAGCGCCAAGATGTATCAGGATCTGAAGGAGAGATTCTGGTGGCCGAGTATGAAACGTGAAGTTGCCGAGCATGTTGCATTGTGCGACGTATGCCAGAGAGTCAAGGCAATGCATCAGAGACCAGCAGGATTGCTACACCATTGAAAATACACGAGTGGAAGTGGGAGGAAATCGGAATGGATTTCATTACCGGTTTGCCGAAGACTCAAGGAGGTTATGACTCCATATGGGTTATAGTGGATCGCTTGACTAAAGTAGCCCATTTTATCCGTAAAGACCACTTACTCGGAGATAAATTAGCGAATTGTACATGATCAGGATTGTTTGTTTGCACGGAGTGCCAAAGAGGATTGTATCGGACGAGAGGTACCCAATTTACCTCAAGGTTGGGAATAAGTTGCATGAAGCCATGGGGACCCGTTTGAACTTCAAGATGACTTACCATCCATGCAGACGGATGGATGCCAGGCCGAAAGAGTCAACCAGATTCGGAGGATATGCTAAGAGCTTATGCATTAGCTTATGCTACCTCTTGGGATAAGAGTTTGCCGTATCTTGAGTTCAGTTACAACAATAGTTATCAGGCTAGTTTACGATGTCACCTTTTGAGGCCTTTGTATGATGGTCGACCTGTCGGACGCCATTGAATTGGAATGAGACCGGCGAGCGCCGTGTCTTTGGGCCTGATATTCTTCAAGAGGTGAAGAGCAGATCACTATGATTAGGAAAGGTTGAAGATAGCCCAATCACGACAAAAGAGTTATCTTGACAATCGTCGCCGAGATTTGAGTTTTGAACGAGAAGACTTTGTATACCTCGAGTTACGCCTCTCAGGGGAGTTAAGAGGTTCCATGCCAAAGGGAAACTTGCACCCCGTTATGATGGACCATATAAGTTTTTTAGCCGCAGAGGCGAAGTTGCTAACCAGCTGGAGTTGCCACAGTCGCTAGCAGGAGTACACGGCGTATTCCATGTGTCGATTGAAGAAATGTCTCCGAGTTCACGAGGAGCAGACATCGCTAGAGTCAATTGAGTTGCAAGAGGACTTGACTTATAAGGAGTATCCCATGAGGATTCTAGACACAATGGATCGAGAAACTAGAAACAAGTCGACCCGTTTCTGTAGAGTTCAGTGGAGCAACCACGAAGAAAGTGAAGCGACTTGGGAGCGCGAAGAGGATTTGAAGAAAGAGTTTCCAAACCTATTCCTTTAGTAAGCCCTGAATCTCGGGGACGAGATTCTATTAAGGGGGGAGGTTTGTAACACCCCAAAATTTTGCTTTTCTTAAATTCATGTGTGATTTGGCACTTTGGTGAATTTTTGGAATTTTCTGGAATTTATTTGGATTTATTTGGAATTTATTTGAATTTATTCCATTTTGAAATAATTAAAGAATTTAAATTTGCAAATAAATTTTTGTTGGAAATATTTTAGTTGAGTCCAAAATGATCCAAAATATTTTCCAGAATTTTTCTGGAATTTTTCTGAGTCTTTTGCTATTTTTAATGAATTAAATGAATTACTGGGAATTATTTTAAATATTAAATCGCTGGAAAATCCAACTCGGGTCAAGTACTGTTCATCCGACCGAAGTCGGACTCAGTCCGACCGAGCAGTTGACTCGACCGAACCCACTCCTAACCACTAATCCATCCCAACCGTTGGATCAAGATCCAACTACCGAGATCCGCTTCGACTCGACCCGAGCCGCGGTCCGACCGGACCGCCGCGCTGCGCGATCGTGGCCGTTGGTCGCGACACGTGGGCGGCCACGATTTCGTCGTCTTCACCGAAGTCCGAAGCTGGACTCACGCCGCGCCGCCGCCGTAGCAAATTAGGTTTCCGTCTAGGGCACGAACGCCGAGGCTATTTAAAGCGTGAGACGTCCCCCGAGGTTGCCCTCATCCTTGCGCACCCGTTCCCCCGAGCCATCTCGCCTGAGCCGCCGCCATTTGACCGCACGAGCTCGCCGGAGTTGGAAGTCTGTTCGCCATGATTAACGCCGATATTCTTTGCCGTCCGTCGTCCTCGCCGTCATCAAGACCAGATCCGGATTCCCCAAGGCGAGACAGCGTTCGAGTACCTCACCTCGCCGGAGAAGCCGGCGCCCGTTGGACTCGTCGTCGTCTTCATCTCCGGTGGCCTTGCTCCGTCGCGTCGCCATCGCCGTTCGCGAAGCTCGCGGCCGTCCGATCCAGATCGCGACGGCTAGGATCTCGCCACGTCACCGCCGGTGAGATCACGCCGAACTCGAGATTCAATCTCGACCGTTGGATCTAGATCCAACGATCCGAAATCAATGCGTTAACCTAAAGCGTGTCAACACTAGATCCAATCCGCGCCGTTGATTTTCAAATCAACGGTCGAGATCGAGCCACGCGTCCAGGAAGTTGGCCCGACGCTGATCGGCCAGACGCTGCTGCGACGCCGACACGGCCCGGGCCAGCGTGTCGGCGGCTCGCCGAACCACACCATGACGTCACGCCGGCGTCATGGCGGCCCGCTGTCGCCACTTGTCGGCGGTGATGGCGTCGGCAATGACGTCATCTGTAGGCCCACATGTCAGTCACGTGAGCCGTGGACCGAGTCCACCGTGGACCCGAGCCGAGCGTGGACCGAGCCCATGGACCGGTGGCGTCGCCAGCCAATCGAGCCGACACGTGTCCATGCTGACGCAATAATTAATTTCCGAAAAAGAAAATGATTTATTAATTCGAATAATGATTTCAAATTTAGATTCAAACTTCAAACGCTTATAACTTTTGCGTTTCAACTCCGATTTGAGCGATTCAAATTTCTAAATTTGTATAAAATTGAGATCTACCTAAATATGAATTTTATTTAATTTTTGGACTAAAGTTTTTCTCTGCAAAATTATTTAATTGATTATTTAAACTTTAAATAATCATAACTTTTGCGTTTTAACTCCAAATTTGTGATTCAGTTTCTAAAAATCCAGAAAATTATGTTCTCTCTGTTTATGGATTTTATTTGGAGTTTTGGGATCTTTTGCATAGTGTTTATTTGTGTATTTGCTATTTGCACGCTTTACGAGTAGACGTTGAAGTCTTTGGAAGGATTCGAAGGAGAAGTGTTGACTCAGGATCCAACTCAAGACCAAGAACAAGTACTTTTTGAAGGCAAGTTGTGCTTTGACCATATTGATCCTATTTCGAAATCTATTTTGATTTAAACTATTGCATGCTAGTTCAATTAGAAAGATACTTTGTTTAAACATGGGGGTTAGATAAATACCAATTTGCTATATGACACCTTGATTACTTAAGTATGTGCCATGACCCTTTGTCACCCTAGTTGTGGTTTACTAGTTGGACATTACTAAATTGCCAACATGGGTTTAGATCGTTGTAGTATACTGCTTAGAGCACGCTTTCGTGCTCATGACATGAATTTGGATAATCAAATGCTAATATTGACTTAATGATATATTGAACCTGTTTTGGAAAAGTATCATGTGATGTTGATGGCACGTGGTGCATGGTAATCAAGCGGGGTTTGATAAACGATTTTCGGCCAGGGCATGTGGCAAGAGTAATCAGTGGGCGGATGTGGCATTGGGAATGATGATTTGGTTTTTCGGGTAGTCTTGCCCTGGTCACTCTAAGGACTTAACCTTGCAAGCCTTTGAACTGGGTCATACTTGCAACCACATGGGTGGAATGGGACGGCCCTAGTTGACTAAGTCGCTAAGGACTCACTTGTGGAGCCTCAGGTGTCGATTACACCTTTTGTGTGATTATGCGGGGAGCGTATCGTGGCTGTGGCGAGATACCCATCTAGCAGTGTGTTGGTCCCATACTTCGCCTTGGCTAAGGAAGGGATGGTGTAGAGCACGAACCTGAGAGGACCACTGTGTTGTTTGAGGCTTAGAAAGGCTTTGTTACTGAACTCGCCTTTGTGGTGTTTGATTGTATCTTGTGGGTAAAGTGCATAACCTCTGCAGAGTGTAGAATCTATTTGAATAGCCGAGTCCACGGTGATCGACAATGCTCGGGAATTACTGATCAAGGGTTAGACTTTCTGAAAATAACTTGGATTTGAAAAGTTGGGTTGGTTTAGTAATGAAGTTGATGGAAATGTGGTTTAGGATGGGAAAAATGTTTATTAAATTTCTTGAGAAATTATTTATGCTTTACTTATTTCTACTGCTTTCGAATCTACTTTTATTACTTGTCAAGAGTCAAGCATCGCAAATATACCCTGAGCTATTCCTTTGTACCAAGCCATGCATATAGTATATTAGCTTGCATTCTGTGCATGACTTGCTGAGTACCAAGTACTCACCCTTGCCTCAACACAATACCAGTTGAAGAGGAGACTACGCCAGTTTCGGAGGAGGAGTTTCAAGAGGACCCGTCTACTTAGGGATGCGAGCCCAGTCAGTTGCCTGTGGTATACTGGATGGCGCCACGAAGTTTATTTGATTTTCCGCTGCTATTGTTATCTCTCTTTTAATAAGTTTCGCCTTGCGAGGCATATATTTGTAACTTGGCCATAAGGTCGAGTAACCCTTTGATTATTTAAATAAAGTACTTTTGATAGTATCGTTTGGTATGATTGTGATATTTACCGATGTTAAGACTGTGTGCACTAGCACGTTCCTGGACTAGTGCTGAATACACAGAGGGTCCGGATTTGCAAATTCGGGGTCCCGACAGATCCTGAGTCAATACTTCTCCTTCGAATCCTTCCGGCACTTCAACGTCTACACGTAAAGCGTGCAAATAGCAATACACGAATAAACAATAGGCAAAAAGTGTCCAAACATCCAAATAAAATCCATAAACAGAGAGAACATAATTTTATGAATTTTTAGAAACTGGAATCGTCAAATTTGGAGTTAAAATGCAAAAGTTATAGCATTTTGAAGTTTAAATAATCAATTAAATAATATTACAGAGGAAAAATTTAGTCCAAAAATTAAATAAAATTCATAATTAGGTAGATCTCAATTTTATACAAATTTAGAAATTTGAATCACTCAAATCGGAGTTGAAACGCAAAAGTTATAAGCGTTTGAAGTTTGAAACAAAATCTGAAATCATTATTTCGAATTAATAAATCATTTTCTTTTTCGGAAATTAATTATTGCGTCAGCCTGGACACGTGTCAGCCTCTGATTGGTTGGCTGACGTCAGCCGGTCCATGGACTCGGTCCACGCTCGGCTCGGGTCTACCGTGGACCCGGTCCACGGCTCTACGTGTCGCTGACAGGTGGGACCACTCGGGTGACGTCATTCTTGGCGTCGGCGACTTTCGGCAGATTCGCGCGACAAGTGGGACCTTGTGGCGTCATTAGTAGCGTCCACGCGCCAGGGTGGCGGCCCGGCGTGCGGGCCCGCCATGGCGTCGGCGTGGCGTCATGGTGCGGTTTGGTCACGTCGCTGACCGGCGGGCCCGGCGTGTCGGCGTCACCGCCGCAGGTGCGGCCGCATGGCGATCAGCTTCCCGCGTGGCGCCAATCTCGTAGTTGATTTGAAAATCGGCGGCCCATTAGATCTGGACTCAGCGTTTGGGTTACTTAGCGTTTGATCTCGGCCGTTGGATTTAGATCCAACGGTTGAGATTGATCTGGGATTTGGAACGAGATCTCACCGGCGGTGGCGTGGCGAGATCTGGGGCGTCGGATGTTGATCGGACGTTGGCGGTGCTCGCGGGGACGGTGATGGCGTCTGTGGCGGTTGGCCGTCTTTGGGGGACGGCGACCTAGGGCACGGCGTTGCGGGGCTCCTCCGGCGAGGTGAGTTGACGCCCGACGCGTCGTGGCCTCCTGCTCGATCTGGGCACAACTGGCGGCGGAGGGCAGCGGAGATGGCGGCAATCGGCAAAGAACCACGGCGGAGGGAAGAGGCAACCGGGAGCGATTGCGGCTCAACTGCGGCGGCTCAGCGGCGTTGTCTAGGGCTCTGAGTGCGCAATGAAGTGGCGGTCACGATGGCGGCGACAGCGCAATAAATAGAGTCCTCGGCGTCGGTAAACGCCACGGAAAGCGAGACTGCCCGATGGCGGCGAGTCCGGCGGCGACTGGATTGGATGACGTGTACGCAGCGCACGGCCGTTGGATCGAGATCCAACGGTGCGTGAGTTTGGGTTCGGTCGGACTTCGGGTGGTAGCTGGCTCGGTCGGGCTCGGGTCCGGTGGCGTGGCTCAATCGTGGCCGTTGGATCTTGATCCAGCGGTCACACGCGCGTAGGGTTCGGCCGAAGTGGGTTCGGCTCAACCACGGGCTCGGGTCGGGTTGGTCGGACTTCGAACTCGAGTCTGACTCGGGCTCGGTCGGATGAACAGTGCAAACCCGGTTTGGATTTTTCAGCGATTTAATATTTAAAATAATTCCCAGTAATTCATTTAATTCATTAAAAATAGCAAAATACTCAGAAAAATTCCAGAAAAATTCTGGAAAATATTTTAGGGTATTTGGGACTCAAATAAAATATTTCCAACAAAATTTTATTTGCAAAGTTTAATTCTTTAATTATTTCAATATGGAATAAATTCAAATAAATTCCAAATAAATCCAAATAAATTCCAGAAAATTCCAAAAATTCACCAAAGTGCCAAATCACACATAAATTTAAGAAAGCAAAATTTTGGGGTGTTACAACAATCTGCCCGAAGCAGAGAACGTGGCAAACTGTAGTTTTCATCTAATGTACCCAATCACAGCACCACCACTTGATCTAAAAGCATCCAAATACCCTCTAGCGCAGCACCTAGACCAACCCTAAGGATTTCCCTAGCCATATCTTTGCCCGACGAACGATGAACCGACGAATCTCCTTCCGGTTCACGCGATCTCCTTCCTCGCTCCAAATCCACCGAATCTTCTCGTCGTGGAGCGCTCCAATGGTGAAAACAACGGGTTGGCGAGGTGAGGGGCTCCCCTAGGGCAGCAAGGAAGGTGGAGAGGGGAGGGGAGAGGTGGAGGCGCCATGGGGGAAGATGGAGAGGAAGGGGAAGGGTGGAGGTGCATGGGGGGCTAGGGGGTGGCGGCTAGGGTTGGGAAAGGGAGTGGGGGGCGCACCAAGGGGTGGGGGCTAGATTTGGCTACCCAAAAGTCCCCCCTTGGGCCCAAACCCTTCCACCGGAGGCCCAACTCAACCCCCAAGGCCCAAAGTCCCCCGGAGAGGCCCAAATACCCGAAAATGGCCCAAAAACACGCTATAAAGTCGTACCAAAATGCCGAATTCTAAAATGTCATATTCTGGGGTGTCACAATAATATTGTTTACAATATATATATGGACTAGGACCCTTTGTCATCTCTATACCTACCGTCCTCCGCTATAACCTTTGTCCAGTACTACATGCATATGTGGTCTCATAGTTTGTTGAGATCTTTGTTGTCTAGGCTCTGGCAGGGGATACTGAGTTTCTGCAAAATAAAAAGTAGTGCACTAATTTAAGTTTTAAAATAAGTATGTAAAAGGCTGAGCTTATTATGCATGTGCATATATACCTTAGGAAACACGTATGAGCCGCCGACCAAGATCATTTTGTGATGCATGGCAAAGAAGCCGCAAAAGTCGTCACACCCCTGTTGATGGCACTGTGAAGAAAGAAAATCAAATTAGAAGATGAAGAATAGATGTCATAAAATAATCCTATGCTAGGGATTTGTACCTTAAAGAGCTTCTACTCCAGCTGTTCACGTAGTTTGTCATTGTGTCGCCCTCCGTCAGCAACGTATGACGAGAAAACCCTGCATACATTGGAGAGATACATTGAGAAAAAAAATAAACATAGTTAATTACATAAAGTGTTACTTTAGAAGAATGTACTTATTTTTACAGAATAGGCTTGATCGTGTAGGCCATTGGTCTCTTCTCGAGCGAGTTAAAAGTGTATACTTTGTTTTCCTTCAGAAAGACCATGAGTAGAACCCAATGGTTACTTTTAAAATGGTATGCAGTGCAAGAAAATAAGTTTATATACAATTTACATGCGTACAAGTAATTGAAGGGTAAAGTCACCAGAGTAGTACTTACTTCTCGTGGTACGGGGAAAAAATGAAGTCCCTTTTCACCTCAGCATTAAATGTGTGCTTGGTGTAGTTAGCAACGAACTTTGATTCAAGCCTAGCCATGATCGAAGACACCATCTCGAGGTCCACGAACTCAACTGGATGTCAATCCGTCACGGCTTGCTGTCTCAATATCCTGCAACTCGTGTCAATTGTTAAAAAATATAACATAAAATCCTATAACGGTCATAGCCTCATGTTGTATGGTGTGATACTCACAGCGTCCAGATTAATATAGTAGAAATATCAATGGCTTTCAGGCCATACAAACGAAATAGATCCTCGAAACTCATTGGAAATGTCCCACACTCCTGGCGGTGGAAATTCCCCCTCAATACCGAACAATAAAATCGACTTGACTCTCAGCCGTATTCACCATACCGCAGGTCCATCCATGCAGCAAGCAACTGCAATTGCCTAGAGCATTCAATTCGTGGGAAAGGATAAGGGGTTATCCTTGTATGTATGCCTTAAAATCATTTGAGAGTGCTGGAACATCTGTTAACTTTTCTTTTTGGATAGACGGAGTCTACGAGGTTGAGACAAGGAACTTTCCTTGTATTGGAGGGGGACTTGTGGCCTCTAATAACTTTGCTTTCTTAATAGAAGGATTCTCCAAGCTCCCCTGTGGTTCTTTCATCAGCATACTAGTAGTCATTTTGCACACCAGCTCTGCACTATGTGTAGGAGCTGGAGCAACTACAGGAGCAGGAGCATGAGCAGGTGCAGGAGCATGAGGAGGAGTAGGCGCAGGATCAAGTGAAGGAGCATGAGCAAGTACAGGAGCAAAAGCAGGAGAAGTTGCAGGTGCAACTATAGGAGCAGGAGAAAGTGCAGGAGCAGGAGAAGGACAAAGAGCAGGAGCAAGTGCAGCAACAGGAGAAGGTGCAAGAGCAGGAAAAGGAGGAGCAGGTGTTCGAGCAGTCGTAGTAACCTGCAAAGCACATGCATATATAACATGATGTGTTACAGTATTAGAATGATGGAGAAGTCGTGGGGATTTATACCTTCAGCAGTACGATACATGTCATGGTCCACTTGATGAATGACATTCGTGCTTACCCGAGAGTGGTGATATCTTCGTTCGGGGGAACTCCAACAAATGAGATAGGAATTCGTCGTGGGCATAGTCCACCTGCACCCTCACGTAGCCCTTCCCCAAAGGGTTACCATGCACCATGTCATCCTCCTTGCATGGAAATACAATCCCGCGTCCAGCTTCAACGGTAAATCTATCTTTGATCGGGACTAGTTAGCACTTGGCAGGCGCCTGCAAGAAATACACAACTTCATCAGAATCATTGTTTAGCTTACTCCCGTACCTTTTAGTCAGAAATACTTATTACCTTCAGCTAGAGACCGGGCTGATCAATTCTAGAAGTGCAGCTGCTAGGGCGTATCACAGGCGGTTCTATGAGAGGCGAGACCATATTACTTTAACTCTAGGTCATCATTGCCATCTCAACCCTCAGGCGCTCCTCATGTGCCATCATCTCCTCCCTCAACTTGGCCCTCAGGCGCGCCTCGCGTGCTTCCCATGATCTTGATATGGCACTAGAACCGCCCTCGTCTGGGAAGAAGGACTTCTTCATATGCCTCGCACCTGCGACAAGCACCCAACCCTTATGGTTGGGCTTCCCGATCACCGAAGACAGGATGTCCCTCGACCCTTGTCTTTGAAACATCCATGCTCTTTCTGTCTCCACTTCACTAATTGGACACACTTTGGCTCCCTTCATGTTGTAGCCCACTAAATTACCAATGGCAAAAAAAAATCATTTATGGTGCACAATATCATAACACATAGGGTGGAGTTCTCTCTTTTGTATGCATCCCACTCCGCGACCCCCTCATTCCACAATTTTACAAAATCCTCAATCAGTTGTACTAGGTACACATCAATAACATTTTCCAGCTATTTGGGTCTTGAGATTAGCAAAGACATCATGACATACTTCCGCTTCATGCACAACCAAGGAGGAAGATTGCAGATACACAACAGAACTGGTCAAGTGTTGTGACAACTGCTCATATTACCAAACAGATTCATTCCATCAGTACTCAATCAAAATCGTATGTTCTTCATCTTAGCATCAAACTCCTCATGTTTCCAATCAATGTTTCTCCGTTGAGCCGAATCAGTGGGGTGTCTCAGCTTGCCATCTTCCTTTCGATATTCATAATACTAACACAACAATTTTACCTCTTTGAGATTTGCAAACAACCGCTCCAAAGGGGGAATGATGGGCAAATACCACAATACATTGGTTGGTGCTTATTTGTTCACATCTTCACCGTCATCGGTTCGGCTCTTACGCTTCTTATCATTACGCTTCTCCTTTTACTTGTACCTGGGTACACCACAAACTGGACAAACGCGTAGTTCATTATGTGCATTGTGGTATAATATGCAATCATTCGGATATGCATTTATCCTTTCTATTTCCACTCCCATGGGACATAGTAGCTTCTTCGCTTCATAAATACTTATTGGTAACTTGTTTCCCTCTGCAAGCATATCCGATAGAAAAACTAAAATTGCATTAAAACTTGTATCTGTCCAACAGTATTTTGCCTTCAGTTCGAACAATGCAAGGATCGAACCCAGCTTGATGTATTCCACTTTGCAACCCGAAAACAACGGTTAGGCATCGTCTTCCATCAAGATTTAAAAATTTTCAAACTCTCTTTCCATGTAATTTCCCTCCACATCTCACAACATTTGATCTAAATTGTTCTCCTCAAACATATCACGCTCCAATTCATGATCAGGTTCCAGCATGTCTTCATTGCATACCGGAGGGGTACTACTTGTCTCCTCATGATGGATCCAACACATGTAATTCCTCACGAAACCACGTCAAATCAAGTGGTCTTCAATTTGAGCTGAGTTGTTACATCTTCTGAGATTGGTGCAATCAATGCAAGGATAATATATGAACTTTACACCTCTCTTAACCATGTCTTCTTCTACAGTTCTTATGAACTCCTTAACCACCCCTCTGAAATTCAGCACTCATATAGTTTTTTTGATACATTCATTCTACACAGTCCATCTACAATTAAACCATAAATAGTAAATTAACAAAAAAACTTTAGCGATAGCTATTTCAAATACTAAGACATTATTTAATTACCTTCACAAAATAGAGGACAGATTCCGATATATATAATTTTACCCCCAATACCTTCTTCCCTAGTTAACAGCTTTCAATTCCTTAGTTAGGAGACATGCATATTTAAAATATCAACAATAATATCAAAATACCTAATGCAGTAATTAAGATTGCAATTCTTTCGACTTCAATAAAAAAAAATAAGGGTGGAAGCATTAACAAAGTTGACGAATTGAATTATCTTAAAGAAATGGCTATCTATTGATCAACTAAGTACATACCAACGATGATTCCAAATCTCTAATTAGGTCAAGTCATAATCCATTCAAGGATATGTGGTTCGAGCAAGTTCCTAAGCTATTGTACAACTCTAGAGAAAATTTTGGCAGTATCTCCCCGCTATTCTCCAAATATACATCTAGACAACAGATCAAGAGGGTGTGTATCTAGAGAACACCAAGGAGGTGTTGCCGAAACTTTCTCTAGAGTTGTACAACAGCTTCATTAGGAACTTGTCCAAACCACATATCCTCGAACTATCAAAAAAAAAGTGAAAAATTTGAGATTGCTTATTTATAAATATGCTATTTCAGCATATTTATAAACAAACACCCTCGAATGGGAGACTCATAGGTTACGCAACCTAAACTCTAGCATTATTCATGTTAATTATAGCAACAATAACGACATGTAACACATTCACCAAATCAAAATTGAATTTATGCTACTAGATTTCTAACTTTTACCGAGTGAAAAAAATATGTCAGCCATTGCAAAATACCGTAGGCCATGTATATGGCCGAGCGTAAACCGTCAGTAACTTCCCCTCGGCCACTCATGGTCGGCCATTCGTGGGATTCTCGACGGTACCCTCGGTTATTAGTTTAACGAGGGTTTTCATAGCACTCGGTAAATACATGGGTGAGAGGTTTTTTCTTTCTAAGAGCATCTCCAAGAGAGAGCCCTAAAAAGGAGTCTTAAACTTTAATTTAGGACCCTAACTAATTAGATTTAGGGCTCCAACGAAATATTCACTCCATCAATTAGGCCCTAAAACCTAACTACCATATAGGGCCTAATCACAAAGTTGCTAAATATAGCTACTCTCCTAGGGGCCATAAAACAATTTGCTAAATTTTAACAATTTAGGGCCCTTGCTGGAGTTAATTTTTCCCCCAAAAGCCCTATAATTCAAGTTAAGGCCATATTTAGGGCCCCTCTTGGAGATGCTCTAACGGGGTATAGAAACCCCCGGTAATTTCTCACAACTATATGTAGGATTTTTTGTGTAAAAAATGTAAAAAAAATATTCAAATCTAAGGATTAACCTCACAACTTGTTTGCACCACAATCCCTTAAGTTAAATTTTTTATTTTAACTTTAGAAACACGTGATGCCTAGGATTCGAACTCACAACCTACTGAACACAACCTCTCCCTCCTAACCAACTGACCTCAGCTGTCTTCTTGCTAGAAGTAAAAAAAGTACTTCTTTTCAGTCTTGTTCTCATGATGCTTTATCAATTATTTAGTCAAATATATGACTTTAAATAGAAAAATTGTCAACTACAAAGTTGTAGATTTCAATGAGAGCTACATTTTTCATATATACATCACCTTCATCCAGCCTCGTATGAATTTTGCAATAGCCCAGTGTTTGATTTGTACCCTCGCTAAAAGTTTGTACCCCGTCGGCAAATCATTGCAATAACCGAGTGTTATCTATATACACACACTAAATGTATTTCCACTCGGTGATTGTTTGTAATGGCCGACGGTTAGCATTGCACTCATAGTAATTGTTGTACCCTCTCGGTGATTTCATACTATGACCGAGCATTTTCCACCAACCGTCGGTTTGTGGTAAGCCCCATTGGTAAATCTTCTAATAGCCGTTCGTTTTTGTTCTACCGTCGAAAAAAAGATGCACCGTCGGCCACCTTAGTTTTTCCCGATAGCCCCTAGGCTATTACATTTCACACTCGGTAAAAGTTAGATTTCTAGTAGTGTTAATTCCTAGTGCAACATTGAAGGGATTTGAAGGAATGCTCACCTTTTGAAGAAAACTACAAATGAGAGGAAATCTCCTCAAGATAGGGTTTCAACTTTACCCTCAAACCACCATCTCCTCGAGGATTTCATAATTTCTCATTCATATTGGTTTCAACCATAGCACTAATGACATGTAACATATTCACCAAATCAAAAATAAATTTATTAATGCAAAATTAAAAGGATTTGAAGGAATACTCACCTTTTGAAGAAAACCACAAATAAGAAAAAATAGAGAGGAAATCTCTTCAAGCTAGGGCTTCAACTTACACACTTAACACACATCCTCAAGGATTTTATATTCTCACTCAATTCTAAGTTTCAACCAGAGTATGTTCTGTTTTTGGGGCAACGGTGTTTTTTTTCCTCTAGAACACCAATAGAGAAGAGTTCATCTTGAGGGTATATAAAACCTAGTGAGGCATATCACAATCAGTTCTAATCTCATAACTGATTGTGATGAGGGGGTGTCATCAGCCGTCACAATCAATTTTTTTCCCAAAAGTTAGGAACTGACACAAATGAAGCGATAGTGTTGTACCATTCTGTAGTAGTGCTTCAGTATAATTTAATAGTAATTTTAACATACTCCAATGTGATTTTGTTGAAAAAAAATATCATCAAAACCCTTTATTTTTTCGTTATATAGCTTTTTCCATATAAAAAAGGATGATGTACACAAATTATGCTATAAAGAGTGGATTTTGAAGAAATTTTTTATGAAAATCACTTTGAAGTATCTTATAATCAATATTAAAGTATATTCAAAATGATAAAGAACTATAACAAGATCATTTAAGCGGTATATTGAAAGTAGGAGTACATACTCCTATGAGTATGGAATCATTTTCATATACACACACGACGACACCAAATTAAGGCCATGCATGTGGTATCCAAGGTTTCAAATTTTGTTTTCGGATCACATCTCAGGGGTGGCCGAAATTCATAAATCAAATTTCAAATCTGGTATTTTTGAGGCTGGCAAAACCGAAATTTTGACAAAATTCATCAAAATTTTGGTCCTTTTCAACCCCTGTGAAATGGTCTCCAATGCTAGAAAAAATTGGAAAAAATATGAAAAAATTATGCAAGTATTTATCTATATTTTCTATCTGTTTGAATATATACTACTCAGGATTTGCACATAAAATACCATTCTAAATCTAGCTGATAGGCTAAGGAACCATTTTTGGCCAACTAGTGCTGTTTGCGTGACCTATCGAGTTGGTTCTTCATTGGTATCAACGAAAATAAGATTTGTAGTATTTCAACAGGATTTAAATAGGGCATGCTAAGACCAAAAAGTGCACAATCCAGAGCCTCTAAATGATATAAAGCAAAAAGACCCATGCTATAAAAGCAAGGTAGAACTTAACTAAAAAGATAGTTTAAAGCATGTCGTGCAAGGGCACAAGTGCGTTCAACTTTTACCCTTCTTTGTCAAGAGGTCCATATATAGGTTCGATTCTTGGATCTTACATCCTAAATAAAAGAGCAATTTAGTAAATGGATATATGCTACAGTCAATGGATGAGACTGAGCTAGAACATAATTACATCTAGTAGCCCATTACATGTAAACCAACTGTCGATGTTCAAGACTGGGGTATCTAAACCGAGCTTATGAATATAAATTAGGTTGTCTTAATCGAAGTAATTAGATATTGCAAATAGCAGAAAATGATATTGTTTCTTTATTAACCAAGCAGCTCAATCAGAGTAAACACTTATGAATTGTTTTTAGAACAAGAATGCTATATAATACTACTTCTAATCATAGTATTCACCACACACTATTTCTTTTATGATGCGCATGCCTTGATACTTATACAGAACTAAGAGATGACAGTTGCTCTTCCGGAAGGTGTCTTCCTGTCAAGAGTTGCCTTTTCACTAGGAGCTGTGTCGTTTGGTCAAGAGACATTTTTTCATAGGGAGTAACATCCGATTAGTTTATTTGTACTTTTTAAAAGAAATCCTCCGCACGTTATATTCTTGTGCCGGAGTAACTACTTTTCCCGACCAGTCTTCTAGTCAGGGAGAAAGTTATTGATTATCCCGACCAGTTAGCTGGTCGCGGCAATGGAATTACTTGTCGATCCCGACTAGTGTAAACGTATCTGGTCGGGGCAAATAAACCATGTGATTATCTTTGATCAGCCTCAGCATACTGGTCGGGAATAACCATGTGACTAAATATGGGTCTAGTTGAAATGTAACTTATTTAATGGGCTTTGGGCTTATTCTTTTTATGGGTTTCTTTCTTTTACAGAGGTATAGGTCCAAAGTAGAATATGACTCATTAATTATCGTCACCAATAACCTGAAGTTTAGGATATATATTTAATATCTTTTAGTTTATGATGTCCTATTTTCAAATCTAACTAATATCAATGAAATATAAAAAAGATTTTTAAAAAATAGATTCCGAAAACTAAAGACATTTTAAGTAATTTTTCTACATAGGTTTTGTTCAAAAAGTCATTTAAATGGACTAAGTACCAACAGAGGAACCAAATTACATTATGAATTGCACCTTGCACCAGAGCTTCAAACAATGAAACTGAGACAAAAAAACAACAACAACTCGAACTACGGAAAATCACGTTTTGCTGCACATAGTATAAATGGCTTCATGAAAGCATTTCTCAGGCTATTTCATTCACGAAGATTGGTTATACAATAGCATTTGTACACATCCAAATTGAAGCAGCAAGACATGCCCATTGTCATTATGTATTTCAAAACCCAGTTTAGGGTTACATAATTTTTATATATATATTTTTTGCAAAATTTTAATATGTATTTATCAGAAAAGATATTACAATTCTCTACAAACAAAAATTGATGCTAAATCCAATCTTAAAAACATGAAACCGATCGAATTTATAGCAATTTTGGTTCAAAAAGCCGAAATCTCATATAGATTTCTCTATATTACTGTAGCAATTTAAAAATTTTCAAAAAAAAAAAATTCTAGTGAGATTTAAAATCTCGACTCCAGCTAAAATCTAAAATTTTAAGCGAGATTTTAAAATTTTGATAAGATTTTGAACCTCGGTAGTATCTATGCCATTCATGCGAGCGTTTTCGTACTCGTCTTCAAAAAAATCGTACGAATACACTTGACCATGCCAACGAGTCAATGACAGGCGGTCCCACGAGATGTACGACGGCAGTTGCCCACGGCCGGTACAAGCAGCACGTATGTAAGATGGATTGCGCTGCGGTGCGAAATTTTTTTTTTAAATAATACATTTTTTTAATGGAATTACGGATTTAATACGCTAGCCTAAAAAATTGCAGAAATAATATATATTCGCCACACCGTTGGACGATGTAACATCCTCATTTTCGCCTTCTGGAGAAAAACTTAATTTAAACAAAGTAAATGCAAAATTTGGAGTTTCATTGGTGTTTATAATAACCTGGCATCCATTTCCCTCCAAAATCGGGAATTAATTCCCCTCCGATCGAAAAATTGGATTTTCCAGTCCCGCCGGTACCCGAAAATTCACCCGAGTCCAAAAATACTCCAAAAATCTCCAAACCACTTCTAAAATGTTCCAAATATTCCGAAATGATTTTACGAATCGTTCCCCGGATTTTTGGACCTCCGTTCCTATTTTATCGCACGCGGCTTTTGTTTAATGCCTGCGATCCGCGCCCGAATATCCAATTTCACAAAAATCATCCAAATTCAACCAAACCAATTCCATTGAGTTCCCAATATTCTAAAATGGCTCTAGGAATTTTTCCGGAATTTTTAGGCCATTTTTCCTAATTTTTCCCTAGGGTGGAACATATGCGTAAAAGAGGGCCAATAGGGTGGTGACACGTGGCAAGTGAATAGTGTCATCTTCTTCCTCTAGCCATGCATGAACAATGGAGCTTCAAGCTTGCAAAAATGGAGGGAGCTCTCTTTAAATGCTTGTAACTCCCTCCACGCAACACCAAACGACGAACGGCCGGTTGCGTTGGATTCGGAGCGTCGTCCTCTTCGCATCCCCCACCACCTCTCGCTAGAGAACTCGCCGGAATTCGCACGGGCGCCCAAAAACCGAAAACCGTCCATTCGCATTCAATTCGCAATAACTCGGCCGTTTCTCGTCCAACCGGCGCACCACCACCTCCATTTTCTCCGTATAAAAGCCCTCTTCCCGGTGATATGATCCTCCTTTGGCAGCTCCCCTCCATTCAATCTCTAGCTCAAGAAAACCGAGCACGGGTCACTTTTTCGGCGTTCTTCGTGTTCGTTCGTCATTTCTCCTTCTCCGGTGAGCCATTCTTCTTGGTTCTTAGTTCCTTATGACCGTGAGGAAGTCTAGGAGCTCATCCAACAATTGGTTGTAGGTTGCATCAATCGGTGGCGACGAATTTCGCGTTTTTCTCAATCCGGCCGAAACTCCGTTCGTCGTCGAATTCATCAACTCCGGTGAGTTTTGGCTCAATCCCTTCCTCCTAGATGTTGCTAAGGACATTATCTAGAGGTTCTAGCCTTTGGTTTGGATCAAATCCGTGCAAAAATGAGTGCAAAATTGGAATTTTGCACTTGGGGGTGTTCTTTTTCTTGGTGGCCATGCATGGTGCTTTCTCTGGAAGTGGCCAAGGGACAGTGGGCCCGTGTCCACCGCCGCCCCGCCCCCGCCCGGCCGCCGCCGTCCCCGGCGAGCGCGCCAGCCAGCCGCCTGTAGCCGCCGCCCGCGCCATGGCGCGCCATCGCCGATTCTGCCGCCTTACTGGCCGTGAGCCCCCACCCCCACGCTCTCTCCCTCAAGCTCTCTCTCTTTCATGGCTTCCATGGCAAGCCATGAGGAAGATGAACTCTACCCAATGACATGTGGGGCCCACTGGCCATAGACTCAAGCCAAGTCAAACTCAGTCAAAAGCTCGGTCAAAGTCTTTGTTTGACCAGTCAACCCGAGAGGGAATATTCCGGGAATATTCCCGATTTTCCAATTATTCGAAATTCAAACTTCGGAAGCTCATAACTTTCTCATCCGAACTCCGTTTGACCCCATTCAAATTTATAAATTCATCTAAAATCAAGATCTACCTGCCAGTACTAATTTTGTAATTTTTAGATTTTGTTTATTTTCTAGTATTTATTTATTGCCCCGTTTTGCGTGTGAAGCCCGCTGGCCAGCCTTGTGGGGACTTCACGCGTTCGACGACCTTTCCGCGAACGAAGGCAAGTCTCTTTGATGCATCTTGATCCCAAGATTTTGAACTTGTTTTAAATGTCTTATACAATTGCATGCTATCTTTTATCATATTTCAAGTATAAGTATTTAGTTACTCCCATTTGCAATATTCCTCCTTTGAGATTGATATCCATGTCACTTGTAACCCTAGAACATTGTTTATACCGTGCTTATGCTTATACGGTATCCTTTGCGATCTAGTTCGGTAGATTTGCTTAGGATCGTCTCCGATGAAAATAACCCATGGGTGGGGCTATTCAAAAAGAATGTTATCAAAGGGGATTTGAAAGCTACTAGTATGATTATAGTATTGTTTTCTAAAATAAAAAGAAAAGGAAAAATGATTTCGACTTGGGCGGCATGGAATGTCGGGTGGGAGCGGATCGAGTCTTGATTCTATTGTGCAAGTACCGCCCCAAGTCATATAAGGACCGACGCTTATGATTGCCATTTTAAGCACTACCGCAGTACTACCACATGTCTATAATGGTACGACTGGCCAACTAATTTGTAGAAGCCTAGTTTAGACTCACCATTCGGTTGAATGTGAATGCCGGATGGAGGCAATGTTGTTTTTCTCACACGGCGCAAGAGGGGGCTTCTGTACTGGGCGGTTGGAACCCTAACAGCGGTGAAACCTCAGCGGGTGGGTCTAGCTAGGTAGAAACATTGTAACGGCCTTGTCACGATCTCTCTGCCGGCACACCAAAGGAAGTGTGCTAATAGCTTGGCATTAGGAGATGATCGTGTCATGTGGGTAAAGTTGTACACCTCTGCAGAGTAAAACTATTCGAATAGCTGTGCCTACGGTCAAAGGCAAAGCAAGGAATGCTTTCATATTGGTAGATTTTGATTTTGGTTTCGAAAACTGAAAAGTGTTTTGTTTTGGGGTTCGGGAGTGGTTAGAACTCTCGGATGTTATTTGGCGGATAGAGCCAACCAGGTGGAAAGAACTTTGTGTTTGTATTTGACTGGATGGAGTCACATGATTAACCCCGATTCTTTAAAATCAAGCGGATAGAGCCTTTTATATCGGTGATGGTGGATAGAACCTCACTACGATATTACATAATTCAATGATTAAAAAGAATTGTGAAAAGTTGCTTTGTGAAATGCTATTACCTAAGTATGATTTAATAAAATTTGGCTTTATGCAAATGAACCCTACTAAGCTTCCTTTGGAAAGCCCACATAAGCATACTTTCCCCGACTTGCTGAGTACGTTTGTACTCACGTGCTACATCAACATGTCATCATCAGAGATTTATCAAGACGCGACTGAGGAGGGCGAGTTCTACGCGGAGGAGTACGAGGAGGGCTGCCAGGAGGACTAGTCGCGTTCCTAGTCGTCGCCTGTGGTGTTTTGGCGTCTGCCCGTTTCGCTTTTGTTTCCGCTGCTTTGTTTCCGGTCTTTTGACCGAGTATTGTAATAAGTGGCCATGTGGCCCATACTTGAATATTTATAATACAATTTCGTTTGGTTCGGCAATGAGGTATCACTGTGACTGTGTGTACTAGCTACTGATCTGGAACTAGTACGGAATTGCACAGGAGATTTCGGATAGCCAATCCGGGGTCTCACAGACGAATACACTATTTTCGCCGTACGGTTCGACGATTACCCTATTTTCGCCAAACGGCGGCTCGACTACTCCTAATTACCCGTTCGCTGCCGCGACCGACAAGGCAAGAACGGTATAATGGGTATTAATCGCCGTCAAGCATGGCGATTACTAATGTCGCCGCATCGCATGGCGATTACTAGTTAATGTGCAACCGTATGGCGATTACTAGTAGTAGTCGTACAGTATGGCGAAATTAAGTAAAATAGGAGATTAATTTGTGAAAAAAATATTGCCACCATGCTTAATTGTTACATGGCCCTTTTTTGGGAAAAAATGTGGAAATGATCGCAGTTTGATAAACGAAACGATGAAAACAAGCCTCTCTTATGCGAAACAATTAAGCGTTTAAGGAAGAAGTGAAATATCATGGTTGATGTTATTTACCATGAAGAATTTATCAGATTTACTGTTGAACATATATTGTACCCTGTTGTACGAAAATATTTAACTTACAACTGGCGTTAGTTATAAATTTGTCAAGCGCAATACCCCTAAGTTTTACAAACGATAAAACTTGAGACTTTTTTCGGAAGGCCGTGAAATATCATGTACCAGATTTGAAGTGATTCCCTGTATGAAGGGATGTACCAGATTTCATCTTTGATACATAGACTAGCATACTCTGGAATAATGCATCGTAGCAAATGAGTCGGGCAGTAAAGGTTGAGACTCGTAATCGAAGAAAGTGAGACCCTCGTCGCTAGAATATAAGAAAATACGATAGTTGGGCAGAAATAAGAATCTACTAAATTGCAATGGCATGTACGGCTCACTCTACCGAGTATACCGGACTAAACCTAACATGCCTTAGGGAAATAAACATTACAACATAAAATTGCAAGAAGGGCCCTTGTGCTAAACTATTGAGTGCGCTGGGGATATTTCCCTTTGCGCAACCCATCGGTGCCTGCCGCCCTGGCCCTTGCCGCCTCTCTCCGCTTCCTCTCACGCTCGGCATCCCGTTCGCCGCTTTGCCGGGCGTTCGGCTTCCCTCTCCAGACGCATTTCTTCGGCAGCCTTCATGCGCTTCTCCTCCTGCTCATGCTCATACCACTGCTGCTCTACCATGGCTCTGCGGTGCGAGTACTCCCGATCCCGCGTCCTCTCCATCTCAGGAGTCTGCTCCGCGTCGTAGAATTTGACGAACTCGCACAATAGAGGCTGCAAATGGCGATAGCAGATGGTATTAAAGTACTAAGGTGGTTAGCACGGTTTGACGCAACACCAAATGCGAGTACGAACATACCGGCCTTCTCCACCGCATGCGCATCCCCAGCGTTGGCTTGGAGTCGTGGTTGCGGCAGCTCCAGTACCTCATACCGTATGTGTCCGAGTTGTCTAGAGACTGCCGGAAGCGGCAAGGATCCCCGCATAGGCACACTGGGACCTCCGTGCCTTCGGGGATGGTTTGGACAATGCTGGTCCTTGGGGGCGAGGGGAACTCCATCGACACTGCTTGGCTGAATGGCGAGGAGACCACTGGGGCTTAAATAGCCAGACGCCTGGCGTAGGGGAGAGCGGCGGACTTAAGAGAAATTGAAATCCGCAAGCATCGGATTCCTCATGGTAGGACATGAGCCTGGCTAGGGACACAGCTTCATACAGGGAATCTCTGCCATAGTCAGCTTGAGTCCATTGCTTTGCAGATGACATCGACGGGTCATGATAGACATGATAAAAGCTGCATGAGATGTCATAAATGTATTTGTCTTGGATCTTTGGCAAAGGTGCAGGAGCATCGGATTCCTCTGCATCTTTGCCACGAGCAAAAGTAGAAGTGATGACAGGACAAGTAGCAGTGCAAAATTATAAAACAGCAATAATAACAACTGCAGTTACACAAAATGGAAAGAACGATATACATCAAACACACTAATCCTGACCACCATCTCCACCCCCACCCCTACCCCTACCCCTACCTTGACCTCTCCTCTGCCGACGTGCCGAGGGGGGTGCATCGTCGAGTGGTCGTGGGTGAAGCTGCGGTGGCGGCTGCGGCTGGTCGTAGTCCGAAGGGCTGTACCGCACCACCGGGCGGTCTTTGGCGGGCGGCAGCACGTCGCGTGCACGAGAGGTGTCGCCGTGGATCGCGAGTCGAGGAGGAGGCGTGTGCTGCGTTGGAGGTGGAGGCTGCGTGCCTGAGAAGAACTGGTCCGTCCAGTGCCCAGGATCGGCGTAACCTGACGATTGCGGCGACACAGACTGCCCACCTCCCGGAGTGAAACCTGCAGTTTACACATTGACATTTAATCATAGCTAGGTGAATACATTGCAAACATGAACAATTGGGCACTGCTCAACATACCTGGTGTGGGCACCATGGTGGGGCCGCGTGGTGGTGCTCGCTAATCGGATCCTCCGGCCATGTCTGGGCCGGAGGCACGGGATCAGTAAGTAGTCCTATTGGAGTGAGCTCGACGTAGCCGTGGCGTCCGTGAGCTGGGCGGTCGTGGGCGCTTCAGCCGAGGTGCCCGCGTCGAGGCGGCGGCGGCGGGCGCACGTGGTGACCAGACCCAAGCTCCACGATCCGCCGAGTCTGAGCCAGCACACGTCTCACGAGCTCCGTCGACTCCTCCGGTGTCAGTAGCCTATCGAGTAGGCCAGTGGCATGCTGGTGCAGCTCCCTGGCCTCGTCCACCTTTCACGTAGGAACAAACGATAAGAATAATTAAATATGGTAGTGAATATATGGTTACATGCTCAGAAATAGGACTTACCATGGCGTGCATCGCCACTCTTGCTCGACCGGTACAAGTCGCCCACGCTAGCGCGTACCTGCAGGCAGTGCCTCCTCGACAAGCAAGAGACGAGTACGTGTCCGGGGCACGTACCACGCCAGGTACTGCTGGTAGGAGGAGGAGTCGTATGGGGCGTCCTCGTCAACAACGTCCTCCAGCGCCCCTCCCACTACGCGAGCCACGGCGCCATCCTCTGAAGAAGGGTCACAATCGTCTTCTTCGGTCCGTGCGTGGAGAACCTGCACATAAATCGACGTTGTTAGCAATGCACTATAACCGTGTAGCATGAATGCAGTGACGAGTAACTCACGAGTGCACTGCTGGCGGAACGCGGTCCCCGAAAGGAACAGGGACCAGCTGACGAAGCACGAACTGCCTGAGGACCCGCTGGGGCGCGTAGTCCTCAACGAAGACGTCGAAGACGAGCTTCCTCCGCGTCAGCCAGTAAGCGTGGTCCCTGTAGCACAGGTCCGAGAGGCCGTCTGAGGCTCTCTCCGCCACACGCTGGTCGCTGTAGGGGTCCCAGACGACCTGCTCCGGCCGAAGGTGGTCGAAGGCCTCCGTGAAGGAGCGGTACGCCGAATGTACCTGCAGACCTGCTCACTGCGGCTGCAAAAGGACAAAAAAACCGTCAGTACACGACAATCGACGCCAGCACGTGCGCCAGCGCCAGCTCAAGGAAGAGGAACCCCTCAGACTCCGCGCACACCCAAGACAGCTGGAAGAGGCCGCGTGAATCATATCACGGCAGAGGAGGCTCAGGATGCGCCTGACGTAGTCTACGGTACGTTCGTTGTCAACTCAGTACCTGCTTCAGTTCTGTTTGATTCTGGTGCAACTCATTCATTTATTTCGGAGTACTTGGTTAAAAAGCATAACTGGAATACAATACAGTTACGAAACCCTTTGTTAGTGCAATCCCCTGGAAAAGAACTAAGAACAACTGCTGTTTGTCCGAAAATGGATATAGTAATAAAAGGGGTGAAGTTCCTAGCGAACTTAATATTATTGGATACTAAGGGTATAGAAGTAATCCTTGGAATGGATTGGTTAACCAAGTACAAGGGTCAGATAGACTGTGCCAGTAAAACTATCTCTCTTACCGATTACGAGGGGATTAGAGTGGAGTTCTTATCTAATCTCGCCTCTAAGGGGGGTAGCACCCTGAACTGTCTAAAAGGTACTTCATTGGAGAAAGTGCCGATAGTCAATGAGTACCCAGATGTGTTTCGGAAGAGTTGCCCGGATGCCACCGGATCGAGAGGTAGAGTTCGTGGATTGAGTTGGTACTGTACGGCTCCAATCTCAAAGAGACCTTACCGGTTACCTTCCAATGAGTTGGTCGAGATGAAGAAGCAGATTGAAGAACTACAAGTGAAGGGATTCATCAGGCCTAGTTCATCACCTTGGGGATCGCCAGTGATCTTTGTCTCCAAGAAGGACGGTAGTCTGAGGATGTGTATAGACTACAGGTCTTTGAATGAGGTCACCATTAAGAACAAATATCCGTTGCCTAGGATAGATGATCTGCTTTGATCGATTGAAGGAGCTCAAGTCTTTTCCAAGATAGATTTGAGGTCGGGATATCACCAGTTGAAGATAAGAAAGGAAGATATTCCGAAAACAGCCTTCACTACCAGATATGGACTGTACGAGTTTACAGTGATGTCTTTTGGATTAACCAATGCCCCTTCATACTTCATGAATCTGATGAATAAGGTCTTTATGGAGTATTTAGACAAGTTCGTCGTGGTCTTCATCGATGACATTCTTGTCTATTCAAAGAACAGAAAAGAGCATGAAGACCATCTGCGGATCGTCCTCGAGACGTTGGGAGAGCATCAGCTGTATGCTAAGTTTAGCAAGTGTGACTTCTGGTTGAAAGAGGTATCTTTCCTGGGTCATATCATTTCTGCTGCAGGAGTAGCAGTGGATCCCGCCAAAGTGAGAGATGTTTTGGATTGGCAACAGCCGAAATCAGTCCCAGAAATCAGGAGTTTTCTTGGATTAGCTGGTTATTATCGAAGATTCATTGAAGGTTTCTCGAAGATAGCCAGACCTCTTACTCAGCTTCTGAAGAAGGAAAAGAAGTTTGAATGGACTAAAGCTTGCGAGCAGAGTTTTCAGGAGTTGAAAAAGAGATTAACCTCAGCCCCAGTGCTTGTGTTGCCGGATATTCACAAGGACTTTGAGGTGTCGTCTGGCTCGGCATCGGCAATAGCCCGTGCATAGCTATCCACCGTGCGTCGACGCTGTCGCCGTGGGTGGATGTGAACATCACCCATCCGAACAACCAAAGCAGATAGGCCTCGAGATGCCTAGCTACCTGGTAGTCGGTGGGCTCAGCCACCATCTGCTGCACCTACGAACAATTTCAACCACATATACAATATCAATTTAATGCAGGACGAATGCATATTAACAATATGATATTTTTTAGAACCACTCACCTCGAACTGCGCCAACCACCACCTGGATGGCCCGTGCTTCTTGTCTAGTTGGATCTCCGGGTCAACGCCCGCCACGCCGGCGAACCGCTCCTCCAAGTCCGCCGCCCAACCGGCTGGAGTCACCGATGGCCCGACCGGTGTCCCTGCGATCGGCAACCCTGTGAGCAGCGCGACGTCCGGCAGCGTCACCGTCACCTCCCCGAAGGGAAGGTGAAAAGTGTGTGTCTCCGGTCTCCAGCGGTCAACCAAGGACGATAAGAAGGAGGCATCGAACGGAAACGGCGTACTGTGGACCGCCGTCGTCACCCTCGGCCTGCTCCTCTGGCTCAACAGGGTCGGCATGTGAACCCTCCACCATCCGTACCAGCGGGAGCAGGCCAGCACGTGCCAACCTGCAAAGGAAGCGGCACATGTAAATGTACAGTAAAATGTGCGTGTGAGAACCTACGACACATGTAAATGTATTGTAACTAACCTGGTGTGGAAGCGGGCGTGAACGCACCATGCCTTCTTAGGCACACGGATCCGCAGTAGGGGCACCGCATCGCTGCCCTCTGTCCTGTGGATGTGCGCACGGTGCCGCACATCTAGCGCACGGTCCAAAAGTGAGTCGATCTGCTCCATCCCTGCATGGAAACAATTGAAAGATCTATTAAATATATCGATGTAAATGGAAAGACATACAAGAAAAATATTTTATTGCACATACGCATTCGAAAGACATTCCAATAAAAAATATATATTGCACAGATCTGAATTGAAAGACATACAAACAAAAGGATATTTCTTAGCATCCAACATCAATATAAATACATAGTTCCAAACATAATTCGATACATAACTCAATACATAGTTGCATACATAATTCGATACAAACAGAAGGACGTCCAAACAAAAAGATTACACAGCATGAAGTGAAAACTCAAAATACATAATTCGATACATAACTGACTGATCACAGCACACCCGCAACACCTTGTGGCCTGTCGGGACCCGAATCTGCAAATCCGGACCCTCTGTGTATTCAGCACTAGTCTAGGAACACGCTAGTGCACACATTCTTAACATCGGTAAATATCACAATCATACCACTCGATACTAATAAAGTACTTTAATTAAATAGTCAAACTGGTTGCTCGACCTTATGGTCAAGTTACAAATATACGCCACGCAGGGCGAAACTTATTAAGAGAGAAATAGTAGCAGCGAAAAAATAAGATAACTTCGTGGCGCCATCCAAGATACCACAAAGCAACTGACCGGCTCGCCTCCCTAAGTAGACGGTTGCTATTGGAGCTCCTCATCCAAAGCCGGTGTAGTCTCCTCTTCAACTGGTGTTGTATTGTGGCAAGGGTGAGTACTTGGTACTCAAAGAAGTCATGCACGAGAATGCAAGCTAATATACAATATGCATAGATAGATACAAAGGAATAGCTCAAGGTATATTTGCAGTAAACAGCATTTGACAAGTAGCATAAGTAGATTCGAAAGCAGTAGAAGCAAGTAAAGCATAACTAACTTTTCAAGGAGTTTAATAAACATCTTTCCCATCCTAATCCACATTTCCATCAACATCATTATTAAACCAAACCCAACCTTTCAAGTCCAAGATATTTTCATGAAAATCTAACCCTTGACTGTAATTCCCGAGCAATGTCCAATATCGCGGACACGGCTATTCGAATAGATTCTACACTCTGCAGAGGTTATGCACTTTACCCACAAGATACAGTCAAACACCACAAAGGCGAGTTCCCGTAACAAAGTCTTTCGGAAACTCCTAACAATACAAGTGAGCCTCCCCGGTTATTGCACACTAACCCTTCCCTTAGCTAAGGCGAAGTTTAGGCCAATCAACCGTTAGATGGGTACTGGCCTCTCAGCCCAGACGCCTCCCCGCACAACTTACACAAAGGGTGTAGTTGACCTCCGAGGTCCCACAGTGCACGTTATTAGCAACTTAATCAACTAGGTCCGTCCCATTACAGACATGTGGTTGCAAGATTGACTCGATTCAAAGGCTTGCAAGGTTAAGTCCTTAGGGTGACCAGGGCAAGACTACCCGAAGAACCAAATCAACATCCCCAAAGGCCACAACCGGCCCACCTGATCATTCTTGCCACATGCCCCTACTAAAACTATTTATCAAACCCCAGTTGATTACCATGCACCACGTGCCATCAACGTCCACATGATACCTTTCCAAAACAGGTTCAATATATCATTAAGTCAATATTAACATTTGATTGTCCAAAATCATGTCATGAGCACGAAAGTGTGTCTAAGCAACATACTACAACGATCTAATTTCCCATGTTGGCAATTTAATAATGTCCAACTAGTAAACCACAACTAGGGTGACAAGGGTCATGGCACATATTTAATTAATCAAGGTGTCATACAGCAATTTGGCATTTATCTAATTTCCCATATTTAAATAAAGTATTTTCTAATTGAACTAGCATGCAATAATTTGAACCAAGATAGGTTTCAAAATAGGATCAACATGGTCAAAGCACAACTTGCCTTCAAAAAGTACTTGTTCTTGGTCTTGAGTTGGATCCTGAGTCAATACTTCTCCTTCGAATCCTTCCGGCACTTCAACGTCTACTCGTAACGCGTGCAAATAGCAATACACGAATAAACAATAGGCAAAAAGTGTCTAAACATCCAAATAAAGTCCATAAACAGAGAGAACATAATTTTATAAATTTTTAGAAACTGGAATCGTCAAATTTGGAGTTTAAATGCAAAAGTTATAACATTTCGAAGTTTAAATAATCAATTAAATAATATTACAGAGGAAAACTTTAGTCCAAAAATTAAATAAAATTCATAATTAGGTAGATCTTAATTTTATACAAATTTAGAAATTTGAATCACTCAAATCGGAGTTGAAACGCAAAAGTTATAAGCGTTTGAAGTTTGAAACAAAATCTGAAATCATTATTTCGAATTAATAAATCATTTTCTTTTTCGGAAATTAATTATTGCGTCATGGGTGACACGTGAACCAATCACGAAGCGACACGTGTACCGAATGACGTCAGCCACGCCCGGCCAACAATGCTGACAGGCGGGCCCCGCCATGACGTCATCATGATGTCATGATGCGATTTAGATGACCCGCTGACACGCGGGCCCGGCGTGTCAGCGACATGCACGCACGGTGCGGCTTGGTGCTACATGGCATGATCGTGGCCCTCGGTTTACGATCTAACGGCTGCGAACCAATCGGATTGGATCTAAGCGACTTAATCTCGACCACACAAATTCGGATGGACGGCTAAGATTCACCCGAGACTACCCTATATGCATTAACCCAGATCTAATCGGTGCCCTATGATCTTGATCCTACGGTTGGGATCTAATACACCAAGACAGAGAGGTGAACTCACCTCAAGCGTCAGATGATGATCCAACGGCCTGCGGAGCTCCAAGGTCGCGATGGCGGTGCGGAAGCCGCTCGATCGAGTCGGAGACGGCGACCAATCCGCGACAAGCTTCCGTGGATCCCCGGTGAGATGGAAGTCCCCTCCCGACGTGGCTTGGCTTGGCGTTTACAGATCTGAGCTTGGTGACGGCCGAGGCGACTTGAAGGCGGCGGAAGGCTGCACAAACCGTGGCGGCGCTTTACTTCTATTCCGACGAGCGATTACGGAGGCTAGGGCACGGCTTAAGCAATGGAAAGCGGAGCAATAGGTGCGCACCACAGAGAGAAAACGACGGCGGGACCGAACTATTTAAATGGGGCCTCGACGTCCGCGAAAACCGTAAAACCTTAACGGACTCGGCGGCGCTGCGGCGGAGCAATCTGAGCCAGACTCGGTGAAGGAGACGAAATCCGGATCGTCCACACGTCCCGATCCGAGGGCTCCCTCGCGCGCGCGTCGCGGCTCGGTCCCCAGTCGTTGGATGCCGATCCAACGGTTGACTCGGCGCTTAGGGTTTCTGCTATGACGCGGTTGGACCGAGTCAAGAGGCGCTGGTCTGCTCGGTCGATTCAGTCCGGCTCGAGTCCGAGGAACAAAGATTAGACCCGACTAATTTCCAGCGATTTAATATTTAAAATAATTTCCAGTAATTCATTTAATTCAAGAAAAATAGCAAAATACTCAGAAAAATTCCAGAAAAATTCTGGAAAATACTTTGGGGCATTTTGGACTCAAATAAAATATTTCCAACAAATTTTTATTTGCAAAGTTTAATTCTTTAATTATTTCAAAATGGAATAAATTCAAATAAATTCCAAATAAATTCCAGAAAATTCCAAAAATTCACAAATGTGCCAAATCACACATGAAATTTAAGAAAGCAAAATTTTGGGGTGTTACAAACCTCCCCCCTTAAAAGAATCTCGTCCCCGAGATTCAGGGTTTACTACAGAATAGGTTTGGAAACTCATTCTTCAAATCCTCTTCGCGCTCCCAAGTTGCTTCACTCTCCGCGTGGTTGCTCCACTGAACTCTACAGAAGCGGGTTGACTTATTTCTAGTCTCTCGATCCATAGTGTCCAAAATCTTCATGGGATGCTCCTTGTAAGTCAGATCCTCTCGCAGCTCAATTGACTCTAGCGGTTCTGCATTTCTCGAGGACTCGGAGACACTTCTTCAATCGGGACACGTGGAACACGCCATGCACTCCTCGCTAATGATCATGTAACTCCAGCTGGTAAGCAACTTCGCCTCTGCGGCTCAAAATCTTAAATGGTCCAACATAACGGGGTGCGAGTTTCCCTTTGGCATGGAACCTCTTAACTCCCCTGAGAGGCGTAACTCTGAGGTATACAAAGTCTTCTGGTTCAAAACTCAAATCCCGGCGACGGTTGTCAGCATAACTCTTCTGTCGTGATTGGGCTATCTTCAATCTCTCCCTGATCATGGCAATCTGTTCTTCAGCTTCTTGAAGAATATCTGGCCCAAAGACACGGCGTTCACCTGTCTCATTCCAGTTCAATGGCGTCCGACAGGGTCGACCATACAGTGCCTCAAAAGGTGACATCTGTAAACTAGCCTGGTAACTATTATTGTAACTGAACTCGGCATACGGCAAACTCTTATCCCAAGAAGTAGCATAAGCTAATGCACACGCTCTTAACATATCTTCCAGAATCTGATTGACTCTTTCAGTCTGGCCATCCGTCTGTGGATGATAGGTCAGATCAAGTTCAAACGGGTTCCCATGGCTTCATGCAACTTATTCCGTAACCTTGAGGTAAATTGGGTACCTCGTCCCGATACAATCCTCTTTGGCACTCCGTGCAAACAGACGATCCTGATCATGTACAACTCTGCTAATTTATCTCCCGAGTAGGTGGTCTTCACGGGGATAAAATGGGCTACTATGGTCAAGCGATCCACTATAACCCATATGGAGTCATAACCTCCTTGAGTCTTAGGCAAACCGGTAATGAAATCCATTCCGATTTCCTCCCACTTCCACTCAGGTATTTTCAGCGGCTGCAACAATCCTGCTGGTCTCTGATGCATTGCCTTGACTCTCTGGCATACGTCGCACAATGCAACATGCTCGGCAACTTCACGCTTCATGCTCGGCCACCAGAATCTTTCCTTCAAATCCTGATACATCTTGGCGCTTCCAGGATGAATTGAATACTTGGAGTCATGGGCTTCTTCCAAAATCAGTTGCTTTAATTCCTTCTTGTTGGGCACACAAATCCGATCCTTCATCCATAACGTGCCTTGCTCATCCAACTTGAAGTCCTCTGCCTTGCCTTCCTCCTTGATGGTCTTAATCCTGCGGATCTTGTCATCATCCTTCATCCCTTCCCGGATCCGATCCTCTAGGGTAGGCTTCACTTCCAATGCGACTCAAGAATCCGCTAGGTACCACCTCAATCTTCATTCTCTGGAAATCCTCACATAGCTCATCCCGACTTGTGGCTAGCAACATGCTCACAAAGATGGCTTTTCCGACTCGTGAGCATCGGCTACTACGTTGGCCTTTCCAGGATGGTAATGGATTCCAACATTATAGTCCTTGATCAACTCTAACCACCTCCTTTGCCTCATATTCAGATCCGACTGGGTGAATATGTACTTAAGGCTCTTATGATCCGTGTACACTTCACATCTGTTCCCGATCAGATAGTGACGCCATATCTTCAAGGCATGCACTACGGCAGCTAACTCTAGGTCATGCATCGGATAATTTTCCTCATGCGGCCTCAATCGCCTTTGATGCATAAGCGATGACCTTTCCATTCTCAGACAAGACACATCCAAGTCCTTGGCGCGATGCGTCACAATAAATATCAAAGCTTTAATTAACATCCGGTAGAACTAACACTGGCGCTGATGTCAATCGTTTCTTCAGTTCTTGAAAACCTTTCTCGCACTCTGGCGTCCATGCAAACTTCTTCTCCTTTTTCAGCAATTGCGTGAGAGGTTTCGCAATTGTCGAAAAGCCTTCAATGAAACGGCGATAGTATCCTGCTATTCCAAGGAAACTCCGGATCTGGGTCACGGTCTTCGGCTGTTCCCAATGTAACACAGCTTCTACCTTGCTTGGATCTACGGCGATTCTTCCTCAAGGGTCATTACATGTCCGAGGAATTCCACCTTGTCCTTCCAAAAATCACACTTACTGAACTTGGCGAAGAGTTGCTGTTCCCTCAGCTTTTCCAAAACTCGCCTCAAGTGTTCGGCATGTTCATCCTCTATCTTGAAGTAGATTAGAATATCATCTATGAACACAACAACAAACTTGTCCAAATATTCCATGAACACCTTATTCATCATATTCATGAAATATGCTGGTGCATTCGTCAGACCAAAGGACATAACAGTAAACTCGTAATGTCCATATCTTGACGAAAATGTGGTCTTCGGAATATCCTCCGATCGGATCTTCAACTGATGGTATCCCGATCTCAGATCAATCTTGGAGAAAACTCCGGCTCCTCTCAGCTGGTCAAACAAATCATCAATCCTGGGTAGCGGATACTTATTCTTCACGGTGACTTCATTGAGTGCACGGTAGTCAATGCACATCCTGAAACTCCCGTCCTTCTTCTTGATGAACAAAACTCGTGCTCCCCACGGCGACGAACTCGGTCTGATAAATCTTTTCTCCATTAACTCCTCAAGTTGTTTCTTCATCTCTACCAATTCCTCGGTGGACATCCGATAGGGTCTCTTTGCTATCGGTGCTGTACTAGGTACAAGCTCTATCACAAACTCTATGTCCCTGTCTGGCGGCACACCAGGTAGATCTTCAGGAAAAACATCTGGGTATTCATTCACTACTGAGACATCCTCTATGCTGATTGCCTTGGTACTGTTAACCATCAACTGTCCATCTCAAACGGCAGTAGCTTGAAATTCTACTTTCTTTTCATACGGGCTCTCTACTGAGATAGTCCTTCTTCCACAATCCAATACGGCCTTGTGCTTGGATAACCAATCCATTCCCAAAATAACATCTAAGGTCTGGGTCTCCAAAATAATAAGGTTCGCTAGGAACTCTATCCCATCTATTAGTATTCTCATCCCAGAACATCCTACTTGCGTTCGGAGTTCGGAACCAGGGGTTTGAACTAAAAGCATGCATTTAAGTCTTGCAATCTCCAAATCATTTTTAGCAGCAAAGCCTTGGGAAACAAACGAATGCGAAGCTCCAGAATCAAACAAAACTGTTGCAGGTACTGAGTTGACGAGTAACTTACCCAGTACGACATCTGTAACACCCCAAAATTTTGCTTTTCTTGAATTCATGTGTGATTTGGCACTTTGGTGAATTTTTGGAATTTTCTGGAATTTATTTGGATTTATTTGGAATTTATTTGGATTTATTCCATTTTGAAATAATTAAAGAATTTAATTTTGCAAATAAAATTTTGTTGGAAATATTTTATTTGAGTCCAAAATGATCCAAGTATTTTCCGAATTTTTCGAATTTTTCTCGAGTCATTTGCTATTTTTAATGAATTAAATGAATTATCGGGAATTATTTTAAATATTAAATCATTGGAAAATCAACCGAGTTTAAGCATTCTTGTTCATCCGATCGAGCCCGAGTCGGACTCGAAGTTCGAGTCCGACCGAGCCACGTGACTCGACCAAACCCACTCCTAAACCTAATCAATCCCAACCGTTGGATCAAGATCCAACTACCGAGATCCGCCTGCATCGGCTCGAGCCAGATCCGGCCGGATCCGATCGCGTCCTGGCGATCGTGGCCGTTGATCGTGCCACGGACGGCCAGGCGCCGTCGTCTTCGCGAGACCGAAGCCGGACTCCGCCGCCGTTCGCCGTACCGTAGGAAACTAGGTTTCCGTGTCCCGCGAACGCCGAGGCTATTTAAAGCGTGAGACGCCCCCGAGGTTGCCCTCATCCTTGCACACCCGCTTCCCGAGCCATCTCGCCGAGCCGCTGCGTTATTCGCAGGCGAAGCTCGCCGTAGTTGGAGGAAGTGACCGCCGCGTTTTTGCTCGATTCGCCGCCGTCCGCTGCCTTCCGCCGAGAAGGAGCCCAGATCCGGAACCACCGTGACGAGACGCACGAAGAGACCCTTCACTGGCCGGAGCGCGCTGTAAACGCCGTCGGCAAGGTCGCTGCCCTCTGGCCGGTGAGCGGCGCCGCCAAGAAGCTATCGCCAGGACGCATGAAGCTTTCTCGGCCGTCCGATCAAGATCCAACGCTCGAGATCACGCCACGTCATCGCACGGTGAGATTGCGTTACGATTTCCAGATCTAATCTCGACCATCGGATCTAGATCCAACGGTCCGAAATCAATGCGTTAACCCAAACGCGTTAACCCTGGATCTAATCCGCGCCGTTGATTTTTAAACCAACGGCCGTGATTGCGCCACGTGTCGAGAAGTTGGACCGACGCGTCGGGCGGCCCACGCTGCTCGCAGGCAGGGGACGCCGACGCTGGCCCGCGTGTCGAGGGCTCAAGATGTCGGGCCGGGTCCCCAACCGAAAGGCCGACGTCAAAGATCGACGCCATAGCGGGTCCCACTGTCGGCCGAGGGTGAGCCTCGCGACGCCAAGCAATGACGTCACCCGAGTGGTCCCACATGTCAGTCTCACGTGGAGTCGTGGACCGAGTCCACGGTGGACCCGAGCCGAGCGTGGACCACGTCCATGGACCGGCTGACGTCAGCCAACCAATCAGAGGCTGCCACGTGTCCATGCTGACGCATTAATTAATTTCCGAAAAAGAAAATGATTTATTAATTCGAAATATTGATTCAAATTTAGATTCAAACTTCAAACGCTTATAACTTTTGCGTTTCAACTCCGATTCGAGTGATTCAAATTTCTAAATTTGTATAAAATTTAGATCTACCTAAATATGAATTTTATTTAATTTTTGGACTAAAGTTTTTCTCTGTAAATATTATTTAATTGATTATTTAAACTTTAATAAATCATAACTTTTGCATTTTAACTCCGATTTGGACGATTCCAGTTTCTAAAAATCCAGAAAATTATGTTCTCTCTGTTTATGGATTTTATTTGGAGTTTTGGGATGTTTTTGCCTATTGTTTATTTGTGTTTTGCTATTTGCACGCTTTACGAGTAGACGTTGAAGTGCCGGAAGGATTCGAAGGAGAAGTATTGACTCAGGATCCAACTCAAGACCAAGAGCAAGTACTTTTTGAAGGCAAGTTGTGCTTTGACCATGTTGATCCTATTTCGAAATCTATTTTGATTTAAACTATTGCATGCTAGATCAATTAGAAAGATACTTTGTTTAAACATGGGGGTTAGATAAATACCAATTTGTCAGTATGACACCTTGATTATTTAAGTATGTGCCATGACCCTTGTCACCCTAGTTGTGGATTACTAGTTGGACATTATTAGATTGCCAACATGGGTTTTAGACCGATGTAGTATAACGCTTAGACCACTTACGTGCTCATGACATGATTTTGGACAATCAAATGTTAATATTGACTTAATGATATATTGAACCTGTTTTGGGAAAAGTATCATGTGATGTTGATGGCACGTGGTGCATGGTAATCAACTGGGTTTGATAAACGCTGACCGGGCATGTGGCAAGAGTAATCAGTGGGCCGGTTGTGGCATTGGGAATGTTGATTTGGTTCTTGGGTAGTCTTGCCTGGTCCCTCTAAGGACTTAACCTTGCAAGCCTTTGAACTGGGTCATACTTGCAACCACATGGCTGGAATGGGACGGCCCTAGTTGACTAAGTCGCTAAGGACTCACTTGTGGAGCCTCAGGGTGTCAATTACACCGTTTGTGTGATTGTGACGGGGAGCGATCGTGGTCGTGGCCGATACCCATCTAACGGTGTGTTGGTCCCATACTTCGCCTTGGCTAAGGGAAGGGATGGTGTAGAGCACGAACCCAGGAGAGGACCACTGTGTTTTTTGAGGATTACGAAAGGCTTTGTTACGGGAACTCGCCTTTGTGGTGTTTGACTGTATCTTGTGGGTAAAGTGCATAACCTCTGCAGAGTGTAGAATCTATTTAAATAGCCGAGTCCACGGTACTGGACAATGCTCGGGAATTACAGTCAAGGGTTAGACTTTCTGAAAATAACTTTGATTTGAAAAGTTGGGTTGGTTTAGTAATGAAGATGATGGAAATATGGTTTAGGATGGGGAAAATGTTTATTAAACTTCTTGAAAAGTTATTTATGCTTTACTTATTTCTACTGCTTTCGAATCTATTTATGATACTTGTCAAATGCTGTTTACCGCAAATATACCTCAAGCTATTCCTTTGTACCAAGCCATGCATATAGTATATTAGCTTGCATTCTGTGCATGACTTGCTGAGTACCAAGTACTCACCCTTGCCTCAACACAATATCAGTTGAAGAGGAGATTACGCCAGCTTTGGAGGAGGAACTCCAAGAAGATCCGTCTACTTAGGGAAGCGAGCCGGCCGATTTGCCTGTGGTATACTGGATGGCGCCACGAAGTTTATTTGATTTTCCGCTGCTATTATTTTTCTCTGAATAAGTTTCGCCTTGAGAGGCATACATTTGTAACTTGACCATAAGGTCGAGTAACCAGTTTGGTTATTTAAATAAAGTACTTTGATAATATCGATTGGTATGATTGTGATATTTACCGATGTTAAGACTGTGTGCACTAGCTGCTCCTGGACTAGTGCTGAATACACAGAGGGTCGGATTTGCAAATTCGGGGTCCCGACAGAGGTGGTATCAGAGCCATACTTGACTGTAGGCTCAACCCTAAGATAGAATGGTCGTAGTGAGGATAAAACCTATTTTCTAAAGCTAAAAATTTGTGAAGACAAGAAATGACATCTCGACTTATCCCCTTCTCTCTTTTCTTGTCTCTTGCTGAAATTTTCCCTTACCTTATCACAATTTAAAAATTCGAGTTCTTACGTAAAGCACTCTTGTGACAGATGGAGGTTTTCGATGAGTGAGTATAGGTTCTATAGTGAGACTTCTTCGCGAGTCGGCGTCACGAGAATAAAGAGTCACCCTTTAGGCGTTAGACTCAGAGTTAGTTCGATTTGGATTTGCTTTGTTTGTCGAGTGTGCAAGATGTGTTGCAAGGCCCTTAGGCATTGTAAGTGACCATACCAAGTTATTAATAATAAAGTTGGACCTTAAAGTTACACCTTTCGCCCCGCATAAATTCCATATTACTTGTCTATTCTTGTTTCCCTCTCATCTCTAAACCTAGAGCAAATCAACAGATGGTGAACACCCGTGGAAACTTTGGAAGCAATGGGAGTGGTTCTCGCCCAGCAGAAAACCCCAATGATGGAGCACCAAAGACCGCCATTGATATGCAGAATTTCGAGCTTTTCTTGCTGCCCAGACTCAGTTGATGCATGCTATGATGCAACAAATGCAGCACGTCAACGCCAAAGCCATCGCTAATCAAGTTAATCATGGACAACGCTGAATACAAGGTGTCGAGTTCATGAGGACTCACCCACCCACTTTTTCCGGGAATGCCAATCAATTGGAGGCCGAGGATTGGTTAAGATCAATTGAGAGGAAGCTACACATAGCTCAATGCATAGTAAATGAGAAGGTACTCTACTCTTCTCATCGGTTGGAAGGAACAACCACGAATGGTGGGAGAATTTACGTGCCACGCAGAGAACCCTCAAGATATCACTTGGGAAGAGTTCACACTGCATTCCGACAAGATCACGTGCCTGAAGGAATCATGGACCTTAAGAAGGAGGAGTTCAGAGCATTAAAGCAAGGTAATCGGCCGGTGGTCGACTACCTGAACAAGTTCACACAGCCTAGCACGCTACGCACTGAGGATGTAGCGACGGATAAATCCGCAGGCCTCGTTTTATGAAGGGACTTAACTCAGGATTGCAAGTAGGGTTGATCACCCACACCTTTCCAGATTTCCAAGAGTTGGTGAATAAGGCGCTTATTCTTGAGGACAAGCGCAAGGAACCGGATGAGAACAGAAGCGCAGGATGCAACAAAGAAGGATCACGCCAGTGAACGCAATGCCTCGAGAGTTGCACCGAATCAATTCTTCAGATTCCAACCACGAACGCGACAAGGACACCACCCTCAGCACCAAGACCTGCCAATCGAACTACTGCACCCAGCCCCCGTAAACGCTTACTCCCGGCAAACAAGAAGGAACAGTGAGACGCTGTTACAACTACAACGAGCCAGGACACTTTGCCAACAGCTTGTCCAAAGAAGACAGCAGAGCGACCCCGCCGCTTCAATCTAGGAACCACCCCAGCTAGGACGCCAAAGACTCAGGAGCCACACCCTGCATCGTGAGAGGCCGAGTCAACCATGTCACCGCAGATGCACCGCAGAATGCTACGAGACGTAAATCTTGGGTAAGTTACTTGTTAACTCAAGACTGCAACGGTTTTGTTTGACTCGAGCTTCAGATTCGCTTGTTTCGCAAGGCTTTGCTACTAGAAATGATTGGAGAATTGCAAGACTTAAGTGCCTGCTTAGTTCAAACCCTGGTTCGAACTCCGAACGAAAGTAGGATGTTCCGGGTGAGAATCTTGATAGGTGGAATAGAGTTCCTAGCAAACCTTATAATTTTGGAGACCAGGACCTTAGACGTTATATTGGGAATGGATTGGTTATCCAAGCACAAGGCCGTATTGGATTGTGGACGAAGGACTATCTCGATTGAGGGCCCGTGTGGGAAGAAAGTTGAATTTCAAGCCACTGCTGATTAGAGATGGACAGCTTGATGGTTAACGCATCAAGGCAATCAAGATGGAGGATGTCCCAAGAGTGAATGAGTACCCGATGTTTTTCCCGAAGATCTACTTGGTATGCCGCGAGACAGGGACATAGAGTTTGTGATAGAGCTTGTACTGCACAAAGACCGATAGCAAAGAGACCCTATCGGATGTCCACCGAGGAGTTGGTAGAGATGAAGAAACAGCTAGAAGAGTTAATGGAGAAAGGATTTATCAGACCAAGTTCGTCGCCGTGGGGAGCACGATTTTGTTTGTCAAGAAGAAGGACGGGAGTTTCAGGATGTGCATTGACTACCGTGGCACTCAATGAAGTCACCGTGAAGAATAAGTATCCGCTACCGGATCGATGATTTGTTTGATCAGTTGAGAGGAGCCGAGTTTTCTCCAAGATTGATCTCGAGATCGGGATACCATCGATTGAAGATCCGATCGTAAGATATTCAAGATCGCATTCTCGTCAAGATATGGACATTACGAGTTTACAGTTATGTCCTTTGGACTGACGAATGCGCCAGCCTATTTCATGAATATGATGAATAAGGTGTTCATGGAATATTTGGACAAGTTTGTCGTCGTGTTCATAGACGATATCCTAGTCTACTCCAAGACAGAGGATGAACATGCCGAACACTTGAGGCGAGTTTTGGAAAAGCTGAGGGAACAGCAACTTTTCGCCAAGTTCAGCAAGTGTGATTTTTGGAAGGACAAGGTGGAGTTTCTTGGACATGTAATGACCGCAGAAGGAGTCGCCGTAGATCCAAGCAAAGTAGAAGCTGTGTTACATTGGGAGCAGCCGAAGACTGTGACCCAGATTCGGAGTTTCCTTGGAATGGCGGGATACTACCGCCGTTTCATCGAAGGCTTCTCGACAATTGCGAAACCTCTTACGCAACTGCTGAGGAAGGAAAAGAAGTTTGCATGGACGCCGGAATGTGAAAAAGGATTTCAGGAGCTGAAGAAGCGATTGACATCAGCACCGGTGTTAGTTCTACCGGATGTTGCTCAAAGCTTCGATATTTATTGTGACGCATCGCGCCAAGGGCTTGGATGTGTGCTGATGCAGAACGGAAAGGTCGTCGCTTATGCGTCAAGGCAGTTGAGGCCGCATGAGGAAAATTATCCGACACATGACTTAGAGTTAGCTGCCGTAGTGCATGCTTTGAAGATATGGCGTCACTATCTGATTGGAAACAGATGTGAAGTGTATACGGATCATAAGAGCCTTAAATACATATTCACCCAGTCGGATTTGAACATGAGGCAGAGGAGATGGTTAGAGTTGATCAAGGACTATAATGTTGGAATCCATGACCATCCCGGGAAGGCCAACGTAGTAGCCGATGCCTTGAGTCGGAAAAGCCATACCGTGAGTACGTTGCTAGCCACAAGTCAGGAAGAGTTATGCGAGGATTTTCAGAAAATGAAGATTGAGGTAGTACCTAGCGGATTCTTGGCCGCATTAGAAGTAAAGCCTACCCTGGAGGAGCAGATCCGAGAAGGACAGAAGGATGATGACAAGATCCGCAGGATTAAGTTCATCAAGGAGGAAGGCAAGGCAGAGGACTTCAAGTTGGATGAGCAAGGCACGTTGTGGATGAAGGATCGCATTTGTGTGCCTAACAAAAGGAGTTAAAGCAAGCGATTGGAGGAAGCCCATGACTCAAGTACTCAATCCATCCTCGAAGCGCCAAGATGTATCAGATCTCAAGGAGAGATTCTCGTGGCCGAGTATGAAACGTGAAGTTGCCGAGCATGTTGCCTTGTGCGATGTATGCCGAGAGTCAAGGCAATGCATCGAGACCAGCAGGATTGCTACAACCGCTGAAAATACCTGAGTGGAAGTGGGAGGAAATCGGAATGGATTTCATTACGGTTTGTCAAGACTCAAGGAGGTTATGACTCCATATGGGTTATAGTGGATCGCTTGACTAAAGTAGCCCATTTTATCCCCGTGAAGACCACTTACTCGGGAGATAAATTAGCAGTAATTATACATGACCAGATTGTCTGCTTGCACGGAGTGCCAAAGAGGATTGTATCAGACAGAGGAACCCAATTTACCTCAAGGTTTTGGAATAAGTTGCATGAAGCCATGGGAACCCGCTTTGAACTTCAAGACAGCTATCATCCACGCAGGATGATGGACAGACCGAAAGAGTCAACCAGATTCTCGGAGGATATGTTAAGAGCTTGTGCATTAGCTTATGCCACCTCTTGGGATAAGAGTTTGCCGTATGCCGAGTTCGATTACAACAATAGTTATCGGGCTAGTTTACGATGTCACCTTTGAGGCAATCAGATGGTCGACTCGCTTGACGCCATTGAATTGGAATGAGACCGGCGAGCGCCGTGTCTTTGGGCCTGATATTCTTCAAGAGGCTGAAGAGCAGATCGCCATGATTAGGGAAAGGTTGAAGATAGCCCAATCTCGACAGAAAAGTTATGCTGATAATCGTCGCCGAGATTTGAGTTTTGAACCAGAAGATTTTGTATACCTCAGAGTTACGCCTCTCAGGGGAGTTAAGAGGTTCCATGCCAAAGGGAAACTCGCACCCCGTTATGTTGGACCATTTAAGGTTTTGAGCCGCAGAGGCGGTTGCTTATCACCGGAGTTGCCACAGTCGTTGGCAGGAGTGCATGATGTATTCCATGTGTCCCAGTTAAAGAAGTGTCCCGAGTTCCTGAGGAACAGACACCGCTAGAGTCAATTGAGTTGCAAGAGGATTTGACTTATAAGGAGTATCCCGTGAGGATTCTGGACACAATGGATCGAGAAACCAGAAATAAGTCAACCCGTTTCTGTAGAGTTCAGTGGAGTAACCATGAAGAAAGCGAAGCGACTTGGGAGCGCGAAGAGGATTTGAAGAAAGAATTTCCAAACCTATTCTGTAGTGAGCCCTGAATCTCGGGGACGAGATTCTATTAAGGGGGGGAGGTTTGTAACACCCCAAAATTTTGCTTTTCTTGAATTCATGTGTGATTTGGCACTTTGGTGAATTTTTGGAATTTTCTGGAATTTATTTGGATTTATTTGGAATTTATTTGGATTTATTCCATTTTGAAATAATTAAAGAATTTAATTTTGCAAATAAAATTTTGTTGGAAATATTTTATTTGAGTCCAAAATGATCCAAAGTATTTTCCAGAATTTTTCTGGAATTTTTCTGAGTCATTTGCTATTTTTAATGAATTAAATGAATTACTGGGAATTATTTTAAATATTAAATCGCTGGAAAATCAACCGAAGCGAGTATCTTGTTCATCCGACCGAGCCCGAGTCAGACTCGAGTTCGAGTCCGACCCGAGCCACGTGACTCGACCAAACCCACTCCTAAACCTAATCAATCCCAACCGTTGGATCAAGATCCAACGGCTGAGATCCGCCCGTACCGGTTCGAGCCGTATCCGGGCCGGATCCGATCGCGTCCGTGCGATCGTGGCCGTTGATCGTGCCACGTGGACGGTGTCGCGTCGTCGTCTTCGCCGAGACCGAGCCGACTCCGCCGCCGCGGTGCCATAGCGAAACTAGGTTTCCGTGTCCCGCGCGAACGCCGAGGCTATTTAAAGCGTGAGACGCCCCGAGGTTGCCCTCATCCTTGCACACCCGCTTCCCGAGCCATCTCGCTGAGCCGCCCGTCGTTTGCCGTGCGAGCTCGGGCCGTGAGTTGGAGGAAGTGACCGCGCGCGTTTTTGCTCGATTCCGCCGCCGTCCGTCGTCTTCCGCCGAAGGAGCCCAGATCCGGAACCACCGTGACGAGACGCACGAAGAGACCCTTCGCCGGCGGGCGCGCGCCGAAACGCCGTCGGCAAGGTCGTCCTCGCGCCCGGTGAGCGGCAGCGCCGCCATAAGCCATCAGCCGGACGCGAGCTCTCTCGGCCGTCCGATCAAGATCCAACGCCGAGATCACGCCACGCCATCGCGACGGTGAGATTGCGTTACGATTTCCAGATCTAATCTCGACCATCGGATCTAGATCCAACGGTCCGAATCAATGCGCGTTAACCCAAACGCGTTAACCCTGGATCTAATCCGCGCCGCTGATTTTTAAACCAACGGCCGTGATTGGCGCCACGTGTCGGGAAGTTGGACCGACGCTGCCGGCCGCCCACGCGCTGGCAGTGCAGTGTAGGACGCCGACACGCTGGGGCCCGCGTGTCGAGGGCTCAAGATGTCGGGCCGCTGTCCCAGCCGAAAGCGCCGACGTCATAGCGGGTCCCACTCGCTGATCTTGAGGCTGAGCCCTGGCCGACGCCAAAGAATGACGCTACCCGAAAGTGGTCCCACATGTCGGGCCTCACGTGGAGTCGTGGACCGAGTCCACGGTGGACCCGAGCCGAAGCGTGGACCACGCCCATGGACCGACGCCACCAACCAATCGAGGCTGCCACGTGTCCATGCCGACGCATTAATTAATTTCCGAAAAGAAAATGATTTATTAATTCGAAATATTGATTCAAATTTAGATTCAAACTTCAAACGCTTATAACTTTTATGCTTCAACTCCGATTCGAGTGATTCAAACTTCTAAATTTGTATAAAATTTAGATCTACCTAAATATGAATTTTATTTAATTTTTGGACTAAAGTTTTTCTCTGTAAATATTATTTAATTGATTATTTAAACTTTAATAAATCATAACTTTTGCATTTTAACTCCGATTTGGACGATTCCAGTTTCTAAAAATCCAGAAAATTATGTTCTCTATGTTTATGGATTTTATTTGGAGTTTTGGGATGTTTTTGCCTATTGTTTATTTGTGTTTTGCTATTTGCACGCTTTACGAGTAGACGTTGAAGTGCCGGAAGGATTCGAAGGAGAAGTATTGACTCAGGATCCAACTCAAGACCAAGAGCAAGTACTTTTTGAAGGCAAGTTGTGCTTTGACCATGTTGATCCTATTTCGAAATCTATTTTGATTTAAACTATTGCATGCTAGATCAATTAGAAAGATACTTTGTTTAAACATGGGGGTTAGATAAATACCAATTTGCTGTATGACACCTTGATTATTTAAGTATGTGCCATGACCCTTGTCACCCTAGTTGTGGATTACTAGTTGGACATTATTAGATTGCCAACATGGGTTTTAGACCGATGTAGTATACTGCTTAGACCTGCTACGTGCTCATGACATGATTTTGGACAATCAAATGTTAATATTGACTTAATGATATATTGAACCTGTTTTGGGAAAAGTATCATGTGATGTTGATGGCACGTGGTGCATGGTAATCAACTGGGGTTTGATAAACGCTGATTTCGGCGGGGCATGTGGCAAGAGTAATCAGGTGGGCGATTGTGGCATTGGGAATGTTGATTTGGTTCTTGGGTAGTCTTGCCTGGTCACTCTAAGGACTTAACCTTGCAAGCCTTGAACTGGGTCATACTTGCAACCACATGGTCGGAATGGGACGGCCCTAGTTGACTAAGTCGCTAAGGACTCACTTGTGGAGCCTCAGTGGTGTCAATTACACCGCTTGTGTGATTGTACGGGGAGCGATCGTGGTCGTGGCCAGATACCCATCTAACGAGTGTGTTGGTCCCATACTTCGCCTTGGCTAAGGGAAGGGATGGTGTAGAGCACGAACCAGGAGAGGACCACTGTGTTGTTTGAGGCTTGAAAGGCTTTGTTACTGGGAACTCGCCTTTGTGGTGTTTGACTGTATCTTGTGGGTAAAGTGCATAACCTCTGCAGAGTGTAGAATCTATTTAAATAGCCGAGTCCACTGTGATCGACAATGCTCGGGAATTACAAATAAGGGTTAGACTTTCTGAAAATAACTTTGATTTGAAAAGTTGGGTTGGTTTAGTAATGAAGATGATGGAAATATGGTTTAGGATGGGGAAAATGTTTATTAAACTTCTTGAAAAGTTATTTATGCTTTACTTATTTCTACTGCTTTCGAATCTATTTATGATACTTGTCAAATGTCACACCGCAAATATACCTCAAGCTATTCCTTTGTACCAAGCCATGCATATAGTATATTAGCTTGCATTACTGCGGCATGACTTGCTGAGTACCAAGTACTCACCCTTGCCTCAACACAATATCAGTTGAAGAGGAGATTACGCCAGCTTTGGAGGAGGAACTCCAAGAAGATCCGTCTACTTAGGGAAGCGAGCCCAGTCAGTTGCCTGTGGTATACTGGATGGCGCCACGAAGTTTATTTGATTTTCCGCTGCTATTATTTTTCTCTGAATAAGTTTCGCCTTGAGAGGCATACATTTGTAACTTGACCATAAGGTCGAGTAACTTGATTTAGTTATTTAAATAAAGTACTTTGATAATATCGATTGGTATGATTGTGATATTTACCGATGTTAAGACTGTGTGCACTAGCGCGTTCCTGGACTAGTGCTGAATACACAGAGGGTCCGGATTTGCAAATTCGGGGTCCCGACAACATCCGTGGCATTCTGCAGTGCATCTGCGGTGACAAGGTTGACTCGGCCTCTTACCACAGTCTGGGGTGTGGCTCTTGGTGCTGGCGTCCTAGCTGGTGTGGATCCCAAGTTGAAGCGGACTAGGGTCACTCCTGCTGTCTTCTTAGGACAACTGTTGGCAAAGTGTCCGGGCTCGTTGCAATTGTAGCAGCGTCTCACTTTGTCCCTCGTTGATCGCCTGAGCGGCGTTTAGCCGGGGCTAGGGTCTCGATAGTTACGATTGACGGGTCTTGGTACCGTGACGGTGTCCTTGTAGTATTCTCATGGCTGGAATCGAAAAGCTGATTTGGCGCAACCCTCAAACATTCTGCGCTTCCTCGATGCGATCCCCGATCTTGCATCCTGCGCTTCTCGTTTCGCCCGGTTCCTTGCGCTTGTCCTCAAGAATAAGCGCCTTATTCACCAACTCTTGGAAATCTGGAAAGGTGTGGGTGATCAATCCCACCTGCAATCCTGAGTTAAGTCCCTTCATGAAACGAGACTGTCTGGCTTTATCTGTCGCTACGTCTTCAGGTGCGTAACGTGTAAGCTGTGTGAACTTGTTCAGGTATTCGGCCACCGGCTGATTACCCTGCTTCAGTGCCCTGAACTCCTCCTTCTTGAGATCCATGATTCCTTCAGGCACGTGATACTAACGAAACGCAGCTGTGAACTCTTCCCAAGTGATGTCCTGAGGGTTCTCTTGCGTGGCACAGAAGTTCTCCCACCATTCGGCGGCTGTCCCTTCCAACTGATGAGAAGCGTAGAGTACCTTCTCATTTCCTATGCATTGAGCTATGTGTAGCTTCCTCTCAATTGACCTTAACCAATCGTCAACCTCCAACGGATTGGCATTCCCCGAAAAAGTGGGTGGATGAGTCCTCATGAATTCTGACAGTCTGGTATTCTGGCGTTGTCCCTAATTAACTTGATTAGCAGTGGCCTGAGCAGTGACGTGTTGCATCTGTTGCATCATGGCATGCATCAACTGAGTCTGAGCAGCAAGAAATGCTCCAAAATTCTGCATGTCTAGCGGCGGTGCTGGTGCTCCATCATTGGGGTTTTCTGTTGGGCGAGAACCACTTCCACTGCCTCCAAGATTTCCACGAGTGTTCACCATCTGTGGTTTGCTCTAGGAATTAGAGATGAGAGGGAAACAAGAATAGACAAGTAGTACGGAACTTATGCGGGGCGAAAGGTGTAACTTTAAGGTCCGACTTTATTATTTTAATCAATAGTAACTTGGTATGGTTGCTTACAATGCCTAGGGGCCTTGCAACACATACTGCACACTCAGCAAGCAATGAAAATCCAAATCGAACTAACACTGGAGTCTAACGCCTAAAGGGTGACTCTTTATTCTATGACGCGACTCGGCGAAGGAGTCTCACTATAGAACCTATGCTCACTCATCGAGAAAACCTCCACGGCCTGGGTACGGATGCTGCGGCATAGGCGTGAAACGATTGCCATGTCCAGCAATTGTGTCATCTGTGGTAGTCGAAGAAGCAGTGTCCTCCTCAAGCTCCGGCTCCTCCGGGTCTGGCTCGTGCAGCTCGAGCATTGGCTCTGGCTCTGGTGCATACAATGCCGTCTCTAACTCTCCAATCCTTTGCAGAAGGTGTGACACATACTCTTGAGCTTCCCGCCATCTGTTCTTCTCTGTCGTGATCTCCTTGCGGGCCTTCTGTAGCTCCTTGCTTGTATCATCGAGTACATCCTCTTGGGCGACAACAAGTCATGCTAACTATGTGACCATGGCATTCTCATCCTGAATCGCCTTCGGGTCAAGAAGGTTATTACTGCGCGGATGATATCGGAACACCGTGCTCTCCAACTCTCTGGCGTAGATGCGGGTAATGTGCCGCATTGCTCGTCGTGACACCTCTTGGATACCCATCTGCATTGTAGACCTCCTGGCAGTAAAGGTATCAAGCATTGCACAGGCCCTTCTTCCTAGCAGGTACCACAATCTTCACGTCACAAGCCTTGATCAATCCTGCTTGTCTGATCACTTCCACTTGGTATTGCGGCTTCTCAAAATCTCCTAGAGTTTGTAGCATACGCCAAAGTTCCGCGGCGTGACCAACCTCCAGATCGACGTAGTTGAACTCTCCCTCCATCTGTCACAAGAGTGCTCACGTGAGAACTTGAAATTTTTAAATCGTGACAAGGTAAGGAAAAATTCAGCAAGAGACAAGAAAAGAGAGAAGGGGATAAGTCGAGATGTCATTTCTTATCTTGACGAACTTTTAACCTTTAGAAAATAGGTTTTAACCTCTCTACGACCATTCTAGCTAGGGTTGATCCTACGGTCAATATGGCTCTGATACCACCTCTGTCGGGACCCGAATCTGCAAATCCGGACCCTCTGTGTATTCAGCACTAGTCCAGGAATGCGCTAGTGCACACAGTCTTAACATCGGTAAATATCACAATCATACCACTCGATACTAATAAAGTACTTTAATTAAATAGTCAAACTGGTTGCTCGACCTTATGGTCAAGTTAAAAATATACGCCACGCAGGGCGAAACTTATTAAGAGAGAAATAGTAGCAGCGGAAAAATAAGATAACTTCGTGGCGCCATCCAGTATACCACAAGCAACTGACTGGGCTCGCTCCCTAAGTAGACAGTTCCTCTTGGAGCTCCTCCTCCAAAGCTGGTGTAGTCTCCTCTTCAACTGGTGTTGTATTGTGGCAAGGGTGAGTACTTGGTACTCAGCAAGTCATGCACAGAATGCAAGCTAATATACTATATGCATGGCTTGATACAAAGGAATAGCTCAAGGTATATTTGCAGTAAACAGCATTTGACAAGTAGCATAAGTAGATTCGAAAGCAGTAGAAGCAAGTAAAGCATAACTAACTTTTCAAGGAGTTTAATAAACATCTTTCCCATCCTAATCCACATTTCCATCAACATCATTATTAAACCAAACCCAACCTTTCAAGTCCAAGATATTTTCATGAAAATCTAACCCTTGATTGTAATTCAGAGCAATGTCCAATACCGCGGACACGGCTATTCGAATAGATTCTACACTCTGCAGAGGTTATGCACTTTACCCACAAGATACAGTCAAACACCACAAAGGCGAGTTCCCGTAACAAAGTCTTTCGGAAACTCCTAACAATACAAGTGAGCCTCCCCGGTTATTGCACACTAACCCTTCCCTTAGCTAAGGCGAAGTTTAGGCCAATCAACCGTTAGATGGGTACCTGGCCTCGGCCAGACGCTCCCTGCATACAACTTACACAAAGGGTGTAGTTGACCTCCTGAGGTCCCACAGGTACGTTATTAGCAACTTAATCAACTAGGTCCGTCCCATTACAGACATGTGGTTGCAAGATTGACTCAGTTCAAAGGCTTGCAAGGTTAAGTCCTTAGGGTGACCAGGGCAAGACTACCCAAGAACCAAATCAACATCCCAGTGCCACAAGCGGCCCACGATTATTCTTGCCACATGCCCCGACCGAAAACAATTTATCAAACCCCAGAATATTACCATGCACCACGTGCCAGCAACATCACAAGAAACCTTTCCAACACAGGTTAAAAATATAATGAAGTACAAATTAACATTTAATTGTCCAAAATCATGTCATGAGCACGTAGCGAGTCTAAGCAACATACTACAACGTTCTAATGTCCCTTGTTGGCATTTTAATAATGTCCATCTAGTAAACCACAACTAGGGTGACAAGGGTCATGGCACATATTTAATTAATCAAGGTGTCATACAGCAATTTGGCATTTATCTAATTTCCCATATTTAAATAAAGTATTTTCTAATTGAACTAGCATGCAATAATTTGAACCAAAATAGGTTTCAAAATAGGATCAACATGGTCAAAGCACAACTTGCCTTCAAAAAGTACTTGTTCTTGGTCTTGAGTTGGATCCTGAGTCAATACTTCTCCTTCGAATCCTTCCCAGCACTTCAACGTCTACTCGTGAACAGCGTGCAAATAGCAATACACGAATAAACAATAGGCAAAAAGTGTCCAAACATCCAAATAAAGTCCATAAACAGAGAGAACATAATTTTATAAATTTTTAGAAACTGGAATCGTCAAATTTGGAGTTTAAATGCAAAAGTTATAACATTTCGAAGTTTAAATAATCAATTAAATAATATTACCGAGGAAAACTTTAGTCCAAAAATTAAATAAAATTCATAATTAGGTAGATCTTAATTTTATACAAATTTAGAAATTTGAATCACTCAAATCGGAGTTGAAACGCAAAAGTTATAAGCGTTTGAAGTTTGAAACAAAATCTGAAATCATTATTTCGAATTAATAAATCATTTTCTTTTTCGGAAATTAATTATTGCGTCATGGGTGACACGTGAACCAATCACGAAGTGACACGTGTACCGAATGACGTCAGCCACACCCGGCCAACAATGCTGACAGGCGGGCCCCGCCATGACGTCATCATGATGTCATGATGCGGTTTAGATGACCCGCTGACACGCGGGCCCGGCGTGTCAGCGACATGCACGCACGGTGCGGCTTGGTGCTACGTGGCATGATCGTGGCCCTGGGTTTACGATCTAACGGCTGCGAACCAATCGGATTGGATCTAAGCGACTTAATCTCGACCACACAAATTCGGATGGACGGCTAAGATTCACCCGAGACTACCCTATATGCATTAACCCAGATCTAATCGGTGCCCTACGATCTTGATCCTACGGTTGGGATCTAATACACCAAGACAGAGAGGTGAACTCACCTCAAGCGTCAGATGATGATCCAACGGTCGGTGGAGCTCCAAGGTCGCGATGGCGGTGCGGCGGTGCTGCCTGACCGGAGTCGGAGACGACGACCAACGGCGCGACGTTTCCGTGGATCCCCGGTGAGATGGAAGTCCCCTCCCGACGCGGCTTGGCTTGGCGTTTACAGATCTGAGCTTGGTAACGGCCGAGGCGACTTGAAGGCGGCGGAAGGTTGCACAAACCGTGGCGGCGCTTTACTTCTATTCCGACGAGCGATTACGGAGGCTAGGGCACGGCTTAAGCAATGGAAAGCGGAGCAATAGGTGCGCACCACAGAGAGAAAACGACGGCGGGACCGAACTATTTAAATGGGGCCTCGACGTCCGCGAAAACCGTAAAACCTTAACGGACTCGGCGGCGCTGCGGCGGAGCAATCTGAGCCGGACTCGATGAAGGAGACGAAATCCGGATCGTCCACGCGTCCCGATCCGAGGGCTCCCTCGCGCGCGCGTCGCGGCTCGGTCCCCAGTCGTTGGATGCCGATCCAACGGTTGACTCGGGCGGCTAGGGTTTCGGTTGCGACGCGGTTGGACCGAGTCAAGAGGCGCGGGTCCGGCTCGGGTCAGACTCAGGTCTGGCTCGAGTCCGAGGAACAGTACTAGACCCGACTAATTTCCAGCGATTTAATATTTAAAATAATTTCCAGTAATTCATTTAATTCAAGAAAAATAGCAAAATACTCAGAAAAATTCCAGAAAAATTCTGGAAAATACTTTGGGGCATTTTGGACTCAAATAAAATATTTCCAACAAATTTTTATTTGCAAAGTTTAATTCTTTAATTATTTCAAAATGGAATAAATTCAAATAAATTCCAGAAAATTCCAAAAATTCACAAATGTGCCAAATCACACATGAAATTTAAGAAAGCAAAATTTTGGGGTGTTACATGGCCTACTTGCATTGGTTTGCCTTGTGGTCGTACTGACCATACTCAGAACACCTCCTAAGAGGGCCACCAACTTCGGATTCATCCATATCATTGCGAAGGCGCCTAGTCTGTGGACGACCAGACTGCCCTTCCGCACAGCTCCGTAATGATGGATCCGGGAGACAAATGCGGTCATCTCTGTTAATCGCAGTGAAATCACCATGTGCACGGAATCCACGGAACTCACCGGACCACGTCTGGACAACATGATCCTTTAAGTAGAAAGGGGACATGTATTGTGCCGTGTTCATCCCAATTTGGCCACAAGCAGCCATCACGTGTGAGCAAGGTATATGAAGAAGTCTAGGCTTATTGCAAGTGCATTCACACCATCCAGTGGCACCCTGACCGAGATTCACCTCATGCGTAATAACTGATGTGTCGGTTCCCAATCCGCTTTTGCATCGAAGAGTGACTTCGAAGCGGTACTTAGTGATTCCGAAGCTACGCACCATATGCTGCTGGGCTTTCATGCTTCGTTCCTCCATGTAGGTCATAATCCGTGAACAATACGGCGTCTGCAATGTCGTGGCATGAAGAACAGCCTCCACATGCCTTTTCTGGAAGTAGCCAATGATGCCATGCAACATGCCTTCCAAGATGGCCAGGAGTGGTAGCGGACGGAGGCCTCTTATGACCCAATTGTAAACCTCAGCTATATTCGTTGTCATTACACCAAACCTGTTCAACAAATAACTTGATTAACAAATAACAACAACCCCATATATTGAATATATTACTTTAGTGTACTAACCTGGCGCCTCCGGTGTCATGGAGCAATGCCCACTTCTCTAGAGGCTCCGCCTCTATCCACTGCGAGAAGCAGAAGATATTTCTTGACGTTCTTCTCCTGACATTAGGAGGATCGAGCTCCCTAAGGGGTATTAGCCTTTTGGGTGGGCAATCCTTCGGCTTAGGTGGTTGCTTCTTCATCTCTTCGACATGTGCAGTTGTGTGCTTGTCCAACTCGACCAATAGCGCGTTGAACTTACGTGCCTGATTCTGCTTGCATAACCTCTTAAATAGGTTCATCAGTTTCTTACTCTTGAACTGTCTGAAGAAATTTGCTCCCAAATGTCTCATGCACCACCTGTTCTGCAAGTCCGGCCATGCAAATGGCTCATCACGGTCCTCTTGTAGGGTCTTAATTGCCGAAATGATACCTTTGTGACGATCATGAATTATGCACGTGTTGGGCCGATCGCGAACTACACCCACCTTCAGATGTCTGAAAAACCACAGCCAGCTATCCCGGTTCTCACCCTCAACAAATGCAAAGGCCAATGGAAGTATGTGGTTGTTCGCATCAACTGCAATGGCCGTTAGAATCTGCCCCTTGTATTTTCCGGTCAGAAATGTACCGTCCACACAAAGCAATGGTCGACAGTACATGAATGACGCAATGCAAGGGCCCAATGAAAAAAACGCGCGACGAAATGTGGAGATCCCATTTCCATCTGCTTCACTTTCTTTGAAAGCGGTGTATGTGCCCGATTGATGCGCTTCAATACTTCAAGCACGCGAGGTAGGTTGCAATATGAAGCCTCGTATGTGCCAAACCTCTTCTCTAATGCTTTCTGCTTCGCACGCCAAGCCATCGAGTAGCTTATCTGGTACTTAAATGTTCTCAATATTGCTTTCTGAATATACGAACACTCAATATCCCGCTTCTCAATGATTTCGTTGAACATCACGCTAGCAATCACCGCTGCATTCAGGTTGCGGTGTTTGACAAGAACATTTTCAAGCCTGCATGTGTGCTCCACTACTCGTGATACAATCCAATACGTCTCGCACTTCGGCTTGTATGCATGAACTCGGAATTCACATCCAACGGTCCTGCACTTCACTGTGGTACTGCCTGGCTTGACAACGCAACCGTAAATTCTCTCTCGCAGCGATAGAGCCCATACGCCTCACCGCTACCTTCACTTCGGAATTGTTAGAATATTTGATTCACCCGGACGGCACTACTACCGTACTCGCAATGTGAGTCGTTACCCCACAAAACCTTCATACCGGCCTTTTCTTGTTTGTTCCACTCATCGGGGGTGGGTACCTCTGCTGAGCTACTACTACTACCATGCATTTCGTAATCTTCGCCCCTTCATCATCTTCGTAAATCGATGCTATCATCATGCTCCAACATTTCAGCTTGCTCTGTCGCCATACGGTCCACCCAATCCAACCGATCCACAAGTTGCTCGATCTCCTCCCTTCATCAGTATGACCTTCTGCGCTGTTGCACCGTGTGATCTTCCCCAGCCTTCGCCTCCACCGCTCGGGCTGAACTTGTTCAACAGTAGCCGATGTGTCGCCTCGCCGACACGGTATTATTTGCATCTTCTCCGGAGCAAGCTCGCACCAAAGATGACACATTCAAGGCGAGATCCCTTGCACCACCTTAACCATCTCTTCCATAAGTACGATCGATCCACCTGTCTCCAATTCCCATATGGCCGGGTCACCCTGGCTCACGCGTGAATAGGACTTTGATCTTGTGGAGTAAACACTAGGATTGAGGGAAAAATACTGGGTCAACCAGAGCTTTATATCACGAATGCTGACACTCTCGGGGATGGGTGCTGAACAATGGTGACCGGGAAGCTGCTTAAATCAACCCCATTCTGTGTACTTTTTACTACACCATCGCCATAATATACCCTAAATGTCACTTCATCCGACATTATCGCAACGCACACGTACTCAAATACTTCTTTAGATCATTGGTAACCCCTAAAGTTACTTACGTAACAGCGCTCATTCGTTGCTAAATTAAACAGTGCTACATTCACTCAAACATGTTAAATTGATACTCCGCACACCTACAACAGTGCTAAATTAAACATGCAATTTGAAGCAAAAGGATTTCGTACTCAAATGCTACTATAAACAGGTAAATTAAACATGCAAATTCGAATCAAGTACAATCGATAACCTAGAACATTACTCCGTAGACCTATTCCAAACGTCTAATATAAACCAGCATTCTACATCGTTACTCTAACCTAGAACGCTAGTCTGATTCGCTAACCTAGATCGCTAGTCTGATTCGCTAACCTAGATCGCTAGTCTGATTCGCTAACCTGTATCCCTAACCTAAATAAAAAAGTTAATCTAAAGAAATAGCAGACAACACTTACCTACTCTGAAGCCTGAAGCCTCTCCCTCCCTTTCTCCTTCTCCTTCTCCTCCTTCTCCTTCTCCTTCTTCTCTTCTCTTTGCTTGCTCTCTCTGCGCTCGCTCGCTTGTTCTGTCGAGCAAGCGCTCGATTTATATCGCGAAGTAGTCGCCATACGGTTCAGCGATTACTATTTATTTCGCCGTACGGTTCGGCGATTACTAATGTCGCCGAACCGTGCAAACAATAACGCCTCGTATACAGATTAAACCCGACGTCTACATTTGTTAAGTGCGTATTTAACTAGTAGTCGCCGATCCGTATGGCGACTACTAGTAATCGTCGAACCGTACGGCGAAAATAGTGTATTCGTCCAACGGTGTGGCGAATATATATTATTTCTGCAATTTTTTAGGCTTGCGTATTAAATCCGCAATTCCTATAAAAAATTGTATTATTTAAAAAAAAAATTCGCTGCGGTGCACATGCAAATATGCAATAGGTGGAAATAATTGCACTGTGTTGCGACAGTCATCTAACTGTTCAATCTCGTGCTTGCCAGCAACGGTCCCAACTCCCAACTTGTGGGCAAATCAAGGGCATGTATAGAATTATAGACGAGGATTATTTATAATACATCTTTATATTACTTATAAATAGAAATAAAGGTAATATATACAATAGATCATCAATATAGTTATTTATAATAGTCTTTTATATAATTAATAGATGAGAGGTGCTTCTATGCTCTTCCTTTTTAAAGTTGCACAAATATTAAAGCATGAATGAAGAGTAGATGAGGATTACTTACCCCTTCGTTTACTTCAAGATTTGTGCAACTTGTATTAAGAGGAAGAGCATAGAAGCACCTCTCTAGATAGATTGTCAAACTATAAAACATAGAGAGAGAATAGAAGGTACAGGCTACAGACCCGGTTACACAAATAGAGGTGGGCGTCGTGACGTGTTGGGCTGACCCAGCATGGGGCTACGTGCTTCAGGCCTAAACCGTGACGGACTGCAACGGCCCGCCGTGCCAATCTATTTGCACTATTGCGACGAGACGAAAGGACCCGAAGACACAGGAGCTGAAGCAATGGACACAAATATTGAGAGAAAAAGTAAATTTTATTCAATCTTGAACATGTACAGAGTTACTATCTCATTAAAAACATTATACCCCAGTGTGGGAAACCCCCCAATAAGGAAAAGAGTATGGTAACTACGTATATATACATAGACTACCCAAGGCAGAGATTGTCTAAGTCGACTACCGTGTCCATGATCTCCGGATTCTCGGGCTGATATTGTGTCCTACTATCTGCACACCCCCAGTCTTTGAGACATAATTACCTCAACCATTTCAGATCTGAGAGATGACCTCCTCGGCTCAAGTATCCTTCCGACAAATTGAAAGTGGATTTTGACAAGATAGTGGACATCGGAACCGTAAGTACATTCCATTCAAAATGGGATAGAATGGGGTAAATACGTTGGTTATTATTCCACCACAAGAGCAAGCTAAGTTGATTTTTCTCTTCCATGTTAAGCTCAGTCTCCACAAAAGGCATGTCGAGATAGTGATTGGCCTCTACTCGTGGATTCCATGGTGACCTCCTCGAGGATTGGGAAGATGAGCCAAACGACTTGCCTTTCAACTTCTTCCATATGCTTGAAGCGGTCGAATTGTCTCGTGCTTGTTACATTATTGAGGTAGATCTTCTTGCTTCATTTTTGGTGCCAAACTTCTCATTATATTTGTCAGAAACTCTAAAAAACTTGTTATAAACATGCGAATAGGCCTCGAAGAAATCAAAATCGAATGCATCACATATTCCCTCGAAGGCGCCCTACAAGTTAGATAATTTTCTCCGAGGATCCAAAATAATAGCAAAATAGTACAGATGTGGAATAGCTTGAAAATATTTTAAAATTTTTGCTCCATTGGTTCTATAATGGGCTGTAAAATACAATTATCTCTATTTTCTTTAAAAGCATTAGCAATAGTCCAAAGCCACTCGATGACTAAGGAAGAAGTTGGTTAGAACACACCGGATAAATTTGCAGTGGCATTGTAAAAAATTTCTAAAAAAATAATGAAAATGACTAGCAATTTCCCAATCCACTTCAGTAACCAATGGCTTACCATTATTGCAATTGGCGAAGATAGTGAAAATATGCTCGTAGTCCCTGCACCGCTCCAGCATAGTATACGTCGAGTTCCATCGAACCTTCATATTAAGGTTGAATCTTCTTTATTTCTTATTGTTGGCTCTGCAGTACTATGAGAAATAGGCAAATCTTACATGCAAACCTGTAACAAAATCGATAGCGTTGCGTATGCTCCCCAAACTAGGTTTCAATACAAGCAAATCAGCCTGCACAATGAGATTAATAATGTGGCATAAGCACATTTGGTGGAGTACAAAACCTCCAACATAAGTCTCCAAGTGCGATAAGAGATATTCCATAGCCGTCGTGTTAGCTAATATATTGTTAAAAGTAATAGAAATAATTATACTTTCTATTTTAAAGTCAGCAATAACCTCAAGTACACGGTTAGCGATAGTCTCTCCGGTGTGTGACTCGGTGATTGGCCTAAACCCTATGACCATTTTGTTTAGTACGCAGTCATTGTCTAAGTAATGCGCAATAACACTAATATAGGCTGCTCTTTGATGGGAGGAACTCCATATATCTGATGTTAAGGCAAAGGAAAAACTAACTATCATGAAGGTCTGTTTTAACATTTATAGTTTATTTGTAAATATTTTATAAATATCACGTGTAGTTGTTCTTCTAATAAAATATTGGTATTGTGGGCAAAAACCACGTTGCATCATTCTTTCAAAATTAGAGCTCTCACTCATTCTAAGTGGAAGATCTTCTATAACTATGTAACGTGCAATTTCGTCTCTAGCTACATCGGCATTATATACTCATGTACTTACCGAACCGTCGATGTTGAAGTTGAGCTGCGACTGGAATCTAACATGCAATTTCGTCTCTAGCTACATCGACGTTGTATACTCATGTACTTACCGAACTGTCGGTGTTGAAGTTGAGCTATAACTGGAATCCCTCGCCCTACCACCGTCCGGCCGATTTCTTCTTCAAGCATGTCTCCGTGTGTCTCTAGATGATCTATTCCACCATATGCACGTGCAAATAATTTAGCTTAACAGTATTTCCAAATAGCATATACTACCCTACATCTGTCCACAATTTCGACGGTTCTGTTCATATGTTGTCAACACTACGCCCGTCAACTACCAGATATGGACGCACGTCTTAGCTGCACTGATGTAACAGCATCTAAGCTGAATGCGGATACCGATGCCTATCTTGGATACACCAATGTAGTGACATCAGAGCTCGGTGCATTCGAAATGTACGAGGCATCTTCGATGTCGTATGTCCCATCCAGATGACGGCCATCTATGTCATAGTCTCCTATGCTGAGGAGAGTTGGCGTGGATCAATCTCTTGATCCCAGCGAGGGGACTTGGAGAGTGGGGGTGTGCTCTCCTGCTCTTGCTCTTGCCAAATATTTTATTTCATATAGGAAGAGTAAATTCGGACTAAACATAGAGAACAAATGAGAGAGCGAGTGAGATTTGCTGAGCAAAAAGAGAGAGAGCGAGGGAGATGTGCCGAATGTGATGACCAAATGAGAGCGCTCGGGCTGATTTTATAGCAATTAGCGAGCAAATGACTGTTGAAATCAGGCACGGCCACGCGGGATGGACATTAAAATAACTTTATTTCTTTTCACGCTTCACATCATTGTCATTTCTGTCATTCACTAAACGTTACGGCCTGCGAGAGAGAAATTATCTGGTAGACGAATCTTTCCCCCTTGACTCTCTTTTCCCTCTCTTTTTTCCTCTCCCTCTCCTTTTCCCTCTCTCTCCCTCCCTCTATTTTTCCACTCCTGTACGCAGCACGGTCTTCTACTCTTCCACCTAATCCGGTGCCGACGTCCCCTCACCTCCCTCCCCACCCGCTCTAGCGTCGGTGCCCCCTCGCCTCCCTCCGTCCCCACCCACTCCGACGCCGACCATGGGTGCACGGTGACCCTTTCATTGGGCATGGCGGTGGGCATGGCACGCAGTGGCCACGACGGTGGGTGCGCGGCCACCATTTCGGCGGGCAAGGCGGAGGGCCACAGCGGGCAACTTCGGCGTGCGCACGACGGTCACAGCGGCGAGGCCAAGTAAGCTCCCCCCTCCCTTCACCTTCCTCTCTGTGGCAGCGGCAACCACGTGGCGCGGGCGAGACAAGCCGTGGTGGGTGGCAGCGGCGCAGGCATGCCCTACCGAGGGCCGCAATAGGTTTGCCATGCTGGGCGTGTCATCGGGGCTGCATGCCGTGCCGCAACACGGTCACAATGTTCCGTGCTGTGTTGGCACAAGCACGATCCAAATAAGTGTGCCGGGTCATGTCTCTCATCATGCCCAATTCCTGGACCCGATACGGTCCGAGCTATAGTGACGTACCGGCCCATAAAGCGCGATCAGTGCTCACCTCTATGCACAAATGCCCCGGAACCTGGACAGCAACAAAACTGGAAGGGGTCGAAGGGGAAATAAATTCTATGGTGTCGTGCTGCACAAAGGGACTTGTGCAGCACCACTCGGATGGACGCCACGTGTTATGCCAGTGAATCTGCACCGTTGTATTAATTAAGGGGATTAATTGCATTAATTAAGGGGATTAATTAACTGATGCATTAATTGCATGCAGACGGTGCAGATTCACTGGCATAACACAACATTAGCCGTTAGTTGCCGCTGACCTGGCTACCTCCCTTCCTCCTTTTGTTGTTTCTTTTCTTCGTATTGATCATCTGAGCTGAGCTGGCATTCTATATCGATCTATCTACCAAATTTAGTTCAATGGACTAATAGCTAGTTCCAGTTGTGCCTGTCTTAACAATGGAAATATTGGAATTGTGACATGATCTTACTTGGTACTCGTAGGGGTACAAGGAGTGTTGATTGTACCTCCCGATTAGCTCCTTTCAAAGGCGTTATAATTTGTTTTACTTTTCCTGAGGAAAAGAGAGCAAGCGTACGTTTTTTTTTCATGTACGGGCTTGCTAATGAAATGATAAGCTCGCTAGGGGATGTACAGGATGCATGGAGAGATGTTGGCAAGTGTAAAACAACGTTTTAATTAGAGTAAATTCCAAAAAACTACAAGTTTTGTTGAATTTACCCTTTTAATAAGAATTGTCCATACATACACTTTAGCATAAGCACGCAAAGGGAACGACTACGGCTCGGACGTCCGATGGAAGGTTTTTCATTATGCATTTTGCTTGTCGTTGGATCATCGCAGTTGTTTCTATCCCACAAACGTCAGGTCTATTCTGTATGGAAAAAAAAAACATCATAACAGCAATGGCAATGAATGGCAATGAGCGCAACAAAAACCTGTTGAACTGCAACAGAAGGACGTTTCACCCCCGTAACAAATGAGAATAATGTGAAACATTTTTATTTTACATGCGTAACAATGTTTAAAACTTGTTGCAACACAAGGAAAAATTTTGAAAATTCAAATCTCTCAACAAAAAAGTTACTGGAACATCATTGCATAACAACATCAACAATTAGATGGAGAGGACCCAACATTTTTTTTTGATAGTGAGGCGCTGTGCCTCGAGAATTTGTAACGCACATCTCAAATCACATATTGCAACAAATCAAATCACCTAGTGCAACAGGAAAAAACTACCAATGCAATATACACACGCTCACTAGCTGACTAGCCTCAGCCTCAATGGTAGAGACGTGCAGCGTGCTCAACCTCAGGTTCCAAGATGGTGCCATAGCACCAATATGTCTCCTTCCCCCACTAGAAATCAAGCTCCCTTCTAGATGACCAACGAAGTCCTTGGTGCTCCCTCGCCATTGTCGTAGCATGCCAACATGAAGGTCTGAAGGATGAGGTAATAGTAGGTGTGGTAGTTGCCTGAGCATGCCTAAGAGCAGGGGCAAATCCAACATTTAGACTTTGTTAGCCTTGAGTTTATCCTGCATCAGCGTCGTAACACCTCTCCCTCCGAATGGTGGGTGACTATTGTCATAGATGCAAGCATGAGCTAGTTTTGATGCAAAGGGAGGAAGAGAATAGAAGATAAAGATAGGTCTTTCCTCAGCATTCAGACAACAACCATCAGGTCCAAATAGCAACTAATTCTCATTTCCACCCCACCCCACAAGGCATCAGATACCATTGAACACAGGGGCGGAACTAGAGAAGAAATCATCGGGGTTCACCACTTCATCATATATACGATAATAACTTATTATTCTTACCATTTGCTTGTTATTTGCCTCCCGGTGTCACAAGATTTAGATCAAGGGGTTCACATATACCATATATATAGACTAACATACAATAATTTTTTTTATATATAGACTAACATACACTAATTTTTTTTTTACCCGGTGTCCTGTGACACCGGGTAAACACATGTACTTCCGCCCCTGATTGAACGGAAAGAGAATCAATCGATCAAGGATTGAAAGTGCACTTGAAGGGGGCAAACAGTTGAGCCCAAGAAACTCTAGCGCCCTAGAGACAGGTGGCGGTAGGCCAACGGTCGCACAGGGAAGCTCGAGCTTGAGGTGGTAGCACGATGAGTTGGAACTAGGGAGGGGGAGGAGGGAGGAGGTGGCCAGGAGGCGAGGAGGGGACCGAGCGGTGGACTAGTCGAGGGGATCTACCAGCTTGAGTCGTTGTATTTAACATTTTTTCTAATACTCTTGATTAATCTTTATTGTTTGCTCTTGTTGATGACTTGATGTTGTATTGCATAGACAATTTGGCAATCTAGACTATCTAGTTGTATTGTGTAGAGGTGAATTTTACAATTTATTTGTAGATTTGCGATAATGAAGAAACAAACTTTGCATATCTATTTCACAAGTGACTCAAGTAGTGCTGACCTAACCAATGAGAGCATCACTCAACTAAAGAGGTTTCAACTAGAAATTAATCCTAATAAAATTATTGCCTATCTAGCACATTGCATAATGATAAAATATTGTGCCAATTAAATTAGAGATCAGATAATGCGGGTATATTGATTAAGTGAAATTTAGATTAATTGTACCCTTACCTTTCATCCTGATTTCCCAACTGCCTAAGAGAGGTCGTAGGAGCAGCGGTTCATGTGGGCGGTCTATCGTGGGTAGTGTAGGAAAGATATAGAGATGAAGCACAGCAACCAGGTCATGGCTTGCAGAATCATGACGAGTGTGAACGAGGGGGGAAAATAAGAGCTTGATTGAGTGGATAAGAAAAATGAGTAGATTAGTAAGAAGTGGGCGAATGGCTTAAGGCTGATTAGTCACGTGGAGGTGAATGAACAGCAGTTTTCTTTTACGTTGGATGTCAGACACTACTACGGAAAGGGCTTTTAGTACCGGTTTAAAAGAGCCTTTAGTACCGGTTTTTGAACCGGTACAGGCCATCCGGGACTGATGCTCAAGGGCATCAGTCCCGGTTCCCTCACCCGGTACTGATAGAGTATCAGTACCGGTTGGTAGTCACACGTGGCAGCGCATCGTGAGACCCAGTGGACCTTATCAGTACCGGTTGGTGTCTCCAACCGGTTCTGATGAGGCCCTCATCAGTACCGGTTGTTTTATCTAACCGGTACTGATGGGTTGTATATAATATATATGTAAATATGTGTGTGTCCAATACTGGCTATTATATATAATATACTACAATATATATAATCAAATCACGGTGACTTCATGTGTGTGTTAAATCACAACGAATTAAAACACATATAATCAATCATGCACATTTGCCTGATAATAAAATCACTGTACATTCATTAACAAATTTAATTACATATAATGTACTACAATATGCACACAACTTTAATTACAACTCCAGTATTTCTTTTCTTACATTCATTGGGATTTTTACGTGCATCGCTCTTGCTAGCCGTAGATGTCGAGAATGACAGTTCACCGGTCCTTATCGAAGGGCCCCACCTATTAAAATTTGGTTCGTGGAACTCGCCTTTTGGATTTACAACCTCATCGTAAATGAAGCCAACGAGTTGTTCTTGAATTGCTCTCACTCGCGCCGGCGAGAGTTCCGAACCTTGTTCCGCCAAATATTGAGGCACCTGCTGTTAAGTCATTAACAAATCAATCCTTGAATTTGTACAAGATGTAAGGAGTAATATACATCGTTAAAGGTAGTAATTATATTTACTCACCCCCTTGTCGCCTTTTAGCATGCGGTCAGCGGCTCCGGTTTGGGTGTGCAAAACTCACATACGTAGTAACCGCATAAATTGTTGCCCGCCGATTGACTCAAGATCTGCGGTTGAAAAAGTTGAAAGCGTGAAATGAATGCAAGGAAATTAACTTAACTAACCAAAAGCTAGCTTTATGATATACGTACTTGAGAGGCTGTTGTAATTTCGAATTTCTCCTTGAATGCGCCCCTATTTTTAGCACGAAACTGTGCGAATGCACTACACATGTGATTACCAATTGTACATGATTAGAATTTGTTTCAAATGGACGGAAATAGAAGTAATACAATAATGAAAGGAACAAGAATTAATACCGGTCGAGCAAATCGATGAAGGTTTGATACGTTTGAACTGGTTTCCTTCTCGAGTCCATAATTGTGATCCGACTATGATCTAGCTCGATCATAATAAGAATCCAGTGAAAACTGTACATATGTCAACATAGATAACTAATTTGTTCTAACATAGTGTTATGAAAAAGGAGTAGAACAAGGCGGTACGAAAACACATACTCATGTGCGTAGGATAGATATATCCTTGACTTATATTGATGTCCCATTAGCGCATTGTATACGTTAGTCTCAGGTTTCGCTTGGGCTGTATCTAACGGTTGTCTCGTTGATAACTAATGGGTCCATGAATCCTATGTCAAAAATTTGATCCCTTCGGCATCTTTGTATCTCCATGCTACATAAGAAGAAATTAGTTAGGCTTGCAAGGTCTGTACTCTACAAGGGCACGCACGATGGTTTTTTTGTAAATAAGACACTTACAGAGTCCAAAGAACTCCACCAAGGACGCTACGAGGGCGTACATGCAGTATAGATCATACATGACGTGCCATTCCATAAAAATTCACCGTCACCGTGAAAAATCTTGATCCTTGTACCGATAAAGCAAACAATCAGAGACCATGCTTGATCGCGCTTCAAGTACCATTCATGGAATTGCCGCATCTTTGTCGTTAGGTGGAGCAGCTCCTCACGCCTGACCAATGATCCACCCAATGTAAATGGCCATCTTACTTGGGCATACTCAATTCTGTTGTGCCTAATATTTGACTTGGGTCAAGCCCAGTTTCATCAAAGAATTGTAGCATCGCCTTAGCCTTCTCCTTCTCCTTCTCCTCACCTGTCAACTTCTTGTGGCATTCCTTTCGCAATGTGCGCTCGTAGTTTGATTGGCGCAGGCATTTCTTTTGATCCTTCAAATTTGTAATAGTCGTCAAGCCTTTGTGAAATTCTTTCGTGCCAGGTTGAACCTTCTTCTTTGGTGACTTGGGTCTAAAAAATTCAGTTACCTCACCTTGTACAATCTTATTGGTCTCCTCGTCGGTCATATCGTACGCCAGCTTCGAAAGTGGACGCAACTTCTTGGATTGGGTGGAGGACCTCGTCTTCTTGGGAGTCTTTGGCCGAAATGGCTTGTTTCCTTTGGTCGGCGCCTTCTTGGGAGGAGACGGTCTTCTTGTGGGGCTTAAGTGCACGGGAGGTGGTGTAGAAGTCGGCGCATTCTTGGGAGGAGACGGGCTTCTCGTAGGGCATATGTGCGCGGGAGGTGGTGTAGGAGTCGGCGCCTTCTTGGGAGGAGATGGGCTTCTCCTAGGGCTTATGTGCGCGGGAGGTGGTGTAGGAGTCGGGCTTCTTCTTGGGCTTGGGTGTGCGGGAAGTGGTGTAGGAGTCGGGCTTCTTCGCAGAGAGGACACATCCATGTTATCTCGAAAAATTATGTGCCGTTTGCGCCATAGGATGAAAGTGTGTACCGCCTCACCTAGCTTCGTACTCCCGTCACCTCCGGGAATTTCGAGCTCAAGGTCCTCGTACCCTGGGCAAACCTCCTCCACCGAGACCTTGGAGTAGTTTGACGGTATCTGTTGGCCATGGATGAGCTGCCCCGGCTCCACTGGGTGAACCATGCCATGCGCCGCCTTCAAGGAGAGGTTTCGCGCCCCGACATGCAGCTCACAAGGTGTCTGCTGCCTGATGTCATCTACGGGGTACCTGTCCAAGTCCGCTTCGGGCAGCCCACCGGAAGCCTGCTTCGCCATCTTGCAATGATGATGTTAGGATTGCCGGGAGGTTCCTGGCACGTCTCTTCTTTGTTGGCTCTGGGCTAACTGTTCCTCTATCTAAGTCATGCGTTCTTCAAGTGCACTAAGTTGTTGTGCATGTCGAGCCTTGCTTCTCATCCGACTCCTATAGGTCTCGGCGTCCTGAGCGAAACCAACCTTCCACGGGACGCCAACGCTCGTGGTACGCCCAGGGTGCTCCGGTTTTGTAGAGCCCTTGTTAGCTCATCATTCTCCCTGTTTGGCACGAAGCTACCTTGGGAAGTCTCCTCGATGGACTGCACAAGCCTTCTGGCCACATCTCTCAGCACCTCCCCAAACACCGCATTGCCGCTATCATCGAGGCCACCACTGTGAGCATAGAACCAATGCTTTGCTCTGTCAGGCCATTCCATTGTTGCGAGTGTGACACCCTTCGCTAGCAGGTCATGCTCCCTCTTCTCCCATTTGGGTATTGCTTGGCGGTAACCACCAGGGCCGAGTCGGTGGTGGTAATTCTTCTTCTGTGCATTCAGCTTGTTCTTCTCACTCAAACTTTGACCTTCCTCTGAAGTCTTGTAGTTCACGAACGCTTCCCAGTGATCTTGCAACTTCGGGAACTTGTTGAAGTCAGGCGTTCGATTCTCCTTGATATACTCTATGTTCAACTTCTTTTTATAAGTTTGGAATGCGATGGCCATCTTCTTGAGAGTGTAACTCTTCACCTTCTCTTCGGTCCCTTGGGGAAGGTGAATGTCTCTCGACATCGCTCCAAAGCATGTTTTTTGTATCTTCAGGAACTCGATCCCATTTTGCTACGCTAATGGGCACGTGGTCCCTAACGTGGACGCCGCATGCCGAATTGAACGGCCCAATCACCGTCAAGGGTTTTACGAGGTTGGCCGTTCGTTGACTTCGGTGACAACATATCTTGCCTTCGGCTTCTTGGTTGGACACCATTGTCGTGATTGCCCGCTTGGTTGATCGATCTGAAAGTATGGTACAATCATGAACGGGTCAAAATGTTGGCTTAGCATGATAGTGAAATCGACAATCATTAACGTGATTGATTGTTACCTCTGCGGCATCATCGTGCTCTGCGGCCTCATCGTGCTTTGCGGCCTCATAACCACCATCTCCCGCAATCAAATTTTCCATAAATTCTTCTTGATCAAATCCTTCGCCGTCCATCGTTGTTTCTTAGGCTAGAAGAAGGCACTGCAAATTAACGGCGTGGAAGACGGCGAGGAACAAATGCTGATTAGACCAACTCTACTTATACATTTCACATTTCAAATATACTGACACATCTCACATATACATCACATTTGACATATAATTACTCATCTGACACATCTCACATATACATAACATTACCTCCACCACATGGAAAAGAACAGATATTGACAATTGAGAATATATCTCTGGAGTAACCATTTCTTCACCAATGTAATCAATGGTACATAAATCGATGGTCTCTAGATCATTTACTGCAACTGGAACTTACATCATTTTTCATACAAGGCCTGACATTGCAAATATATTACGTTTGCAACATATACCAAAAAGTTTCGATTCTATACCGGTGCCTATTCACCGTTGGCGGAACGTTGCAATCGGCAAAGTGACAATGTAATGGTCTAATTGCTCTAATTGCTGAAACAATACTAGCTAATGTCTAATTGATCAAGACAACATCATGTTAGCATTCATTCAACATCTGTTCTTGAACAAGATCACAACCAAATAGAAATACTACATATTTTCCTCCAATTAGCAAATCCAACGTGAATCTACACCATACATGTACACCGTGAGATATATTCGAGGCAAGAAGCGGCGAGGGGAGCACCGTCTGGGGAGGCGCTGCACCGGGGTGGGGGGGCGAGCTCCGGGAGGGCGGCGCTGGCTGGGAGGGCGGCACTGGCTGGGGCGAGGTCCGGGAGGGCGGTGTCGCTGGGGAGGGCGGCACCATCGGGTGGGGCGAAGCTCGGACGGGCGCAAGGGTCCGAGGGCGGAGCCGCTGGGAGAGGGCGGCACCATCGGGTGGGGCGAAGCTCGGACGGCGGCGCTGGTCCGGAGGGCGGAGCCGTCGAGGGGGAGGGCGCACTGCCGTGGGGGGCGAGCCCGGACGGCGAGGGGCGAGCTTCCGAGGCGGGCGCGCCGTCGGAGGGGCGAGCTCGGAGGGCTTCCGGACGCCAAAGACAGTTTCGGCGGAGGCGCTTGCGTCGAGGAGGAGAAATGGGATAAAATCGGGCGGGAGGAGCACTAAGGTGGGGAGGAAATGGCGGCAGGGAAGTTTATAGGGGCACCATCAGTCCCGGTTGGTGTATCCAACCGGGATTGATATACACATCAGTACAGGCTGGATACACCAACCGGGACAGATCATTCCACATATGAGGAAAACCTAGGAGTATCACGACTGCTGGTGTATCCAACCTGCATCTTGATAGATCACATCAAGATCGTTAAATACACCAACCGGCATCGATTAGAATTAAATTCAAACTCTATTTACAATAAAATGAAAGAAAAATGATTTTTGCACTCTTATAATTCCAATGCAAATTGGAATCCTTGTTACTAGTCATTTATAAATTCCTTTTATAGTTTCTACAATTCAACAATAATATATAAACAAAATACGGTTATTAATATAAATTAAAAATATAAAAAATAAAGTAATTTTTGCTTAAATTCAATTATTGCTTCTTTGCTTAATAAAAATAATAAATCATTATTATTCCACACTAAAATGATTTACAAAAAATAAAAAAGGTAATTAATACACAACTAGTATGTTAGTAGTCTATTACACCAAAAGAAAGCAAAGTGATCCATCACAATAGACAATTTAGTAGCATAGGAACACAGTAGACAAGATTGGACTTATTTGCTAACTACTTTGTTTTTACAAGCGATCCTTCATTATGATCGCGGCACGTATGAGACAGTCCTCTGTATCATTCAGGTCACTAATGTCTACGTCCACTGTGAAAGGAGGCAGCTTGTCGAATTGATTATACTCTTCTTCGTCCGTGACGCCCTCAACTCCAACAATCCTTCTTTTACCTGAAAGAACCACGTGGCGCCTTGGTTGATCGCTACTGCTAGTCTTCTCATTTTGATTTATGTTTTCGGTAGATTTGTTATGCTGCCTCTTCCTTTTAGTAGGCTTGTCCTTCTGCTTTTTCTGTTTGCTGTCCATGTCCATCACATAGAATACTTGTGTCACATCATTAGCGAGCACGAATGGTTCATCCCTATAGGCCACTTGCTTGAGGTCCACAGTTGTCATACCGTACTCATCGATCTCCACGGCTGCCAGTTTGACCCATTGGCACCGAAACAGAGGGACTTTTAAAGGTCCGTACTCGAGCTCCCAAATCTCCTGTATGAAACCATAATAGGTATCCATCTTTCCATTTTTGTCCAAGGCATCTATACGGACGCCGCTGTTTTGGTTGGTGCTCTTGCTATCCTGGGCTGTTGTGTAAAATGTGTACCCATTTATCTCATACCCTTGGAATGATATGACTGTTGTGGATGGTCCCCGAGCCAAGAGTTTCAACTGTTCATCATCTGTATGGTTGCCCAACAGTTGCTTTTGTAACCAACCGCCGAAATGATCCATTTGCTCGACTGCGATCCACTTATCTGACTTCTCTGGGTATTGGGCGCGTAGACTCATCTCGTAATCATACATATATGGAGCCACTCTGATTGCTTGTTTCAATCTCGTGAAATGTGCTTGTTTAAATGAAAGTAGATCGTGGCTATAGGATTCTTTTCTCCCTAAAGTCCCTTTTCCCCGTAGCCTCCCCTCATGGCGTGATACAGGAACGCCAATCGGATTCAGATCATCAATGTAATTAACACAAAACTCGATCACCTCCTCTGTGCCGACACACTGCGCAATGCACCTTTCTCGACGAGACCGGTTCTGAACATACTTCTTTAGGATGCCCATGTACCTCTCGAAAGGGAACATATTGTGGAGGAACACGGGTCCGAGAATTTGTATCTCTTTAACAATGTGGACCATGAGATGGACCATAATATCAAAGAATGATGGAGGGAAGATCATCTCAAGGCTAACTAGACTATTGACCATGTCGTCATGCAGATTACATAACTTATTCGGCTCGATGACCTTCTGCTACACCGCGTTGAAGAACGAGCACAACTTTATGATTGTCCCTCGTACCCTGTCCGGGAGAATACCTTGCACTGCCACTGGGAGCAACTGTGTCATCAACACGTGACAATCATGGGATTTTATGTGTACGATTTTATTCTCTTTTGTGTTTATGAGTCTCCTTATGTTCGAGGAGTATCCAGAAGGGACCTTCACACTGTTCAAGAACTTAATCATATTTTTCTTCTCTTCCTTGCTCAGAGTGTAGTTCGCGGGGTGGAGGTAATGTTGTCCTTCCGCTCTCATTTCCGGATGTAGGTCGTTCCTGATTCCCAGCAGTTGTAGGTCCTTTCGTGCTTGAAGTGTATCTTTTGATTTGCCATACATATCTAGGAAGCCTAGCAGGTTCACGCAGACATTCTTTGTGATATGCATGAAGTCCAGTGAGTGGCGAACCTCTAAGTCTTTCCAAAGAAGGTAAGTCCCAAAATATTGACTTCTTCTTCCAAATGGGCTTTGTGTGATCTTGTTTTGTCGGGACAGGTTTGCTACCTGGACCTTTTCCAAATACTACTTTCAGATCGTTTACCAAAGAAAATACAAGAGCCCCACTGCGATGCGGGGGCTTCTTACGTTTCTCTTCCGTCCCATCAAAATTCTCACCCTTCCTCCTTAACGGGTCCTTCGTATGGAGGAATCTACGGTGGCCCATGTACACAACCTTTCGAGAGTTTTTTAGGTACTTGCTGTCCGTTTCCTCTAAGCAGTGAATGCAAGCTTTATATCCTTTGATGGATAGGCCCGACAGGTTACCAAGTGCAGGCGATCGTTGATGGTTACAAATAGTAATGCACGTAAAATGAAGTGCTCTCTTTTGTACTCATCCCATACACGTACACCATCGTTCCACAATGTTAGCAGATCTTGAACCAACGGTTTGAGGTACACATCGATGTCGTTTCCAGGTTGCTTCGGGCCTTGGATAAGCAGCGGCATCATAATGTACTTCCGCTTCATACACGCCAAGGAGGAAGGTTGTAGATACACATAGTCACGGGCCAAGTCTTGTGGATCACGCTCATCTCGCCATACGGGTTCATCCCATCTCAGACTCAACCCAAACCTTATGTTCCTCGCATCCTCAAAGAAAGTCCGGGTATGTTCTATTGACTTTCCTCCACCGGGAGCCATCGGCAGGTGTCTTAGCCTTCCGTCCTCCCTTACGGTCTTCTTTGTGCTAGCGCATCATCGTGGCATGCGCTTTGTTCGCAAATAAACGCTTCAACCGTGATATTATAGGGAAATACCACACCACCTTACCAGGGGCCTCTTCTTCTTACGCTGCCCCTCTACCTCACAGGTAAATCACGCTGGTCTTATACCGCGAAGTTTTGCATACCGGACAAACATCCAAATCCTCGTACTCATTGCGATAAAGGATACAATCGTTACGACATGCATGTATCTTCAGTACCTCCAACCCCAAAGGGCGTAAAACTTGTTTGGCATTATGCGTAGTTTCGGCGTGTGTTCCCCTCTGAAGTATCTTCTTGATGAGGCATAACAACTCGTCGAATCCCTTTATCGATAATCCATTGGTCGCCTTCCATTGCATCAGTTCTAGTGTAGTACGCAACTTTTTATGGCCCTGTTGGCTGTTTGGGTACAACAATGTTTTGTGGTCCTCCCATAGGCGCTGGAACTTTTCGTAATGTCTTTCATCGATGTATTCTCCCTCTCCATCAAGCAGCATCTGGTCTAGGTCATCATTGCCAAACTCCCCAAATGTATCTTCGCAAGAGCCAGGTTGGCCAGCGTCTAAGATATTGTTCGCCTCTTCTTGTTCACCGTCTTCTTGTATAATTTCTTCTTCACCATGCTTGGTCCAACAGGTATAGTTTGTCATGAAACCTCTTGTGAGCAAATGGAAGTGAAGGTGGCTGGAGTTTGCCCACTCCTTCTCATTCTTGCAGTCTATGCATGGACAACATATGTAGCCTGACATCGTGTATGCATCGGCCGCACGAAGAAAATCTTGCAAACCCTGCAAGAACTCCGGGGAGCGTCGGTCCATGTACATCCATCGCCGGTCCATCTACATTATATTACATCAAGGTAACTTTTAGCTCATTTTCCGATAATGAATTGTTCAACATTTCCCAAAATCCAAATCAAGACAACTATATTTTTAAAATGATTTTATTTCATAATATACATTAAAGGCACTATATTTCATTACATATTTTTCCATAAAATGATTATTTGCTCATTATTCATACTCGACAAGTTTTTGCAACCTACTAAAATAATTAGTCAATGAAAATCTAGATTCAAAATTCTTCATCAATCGATGGAACCAAAACCTAAATATTAATGCAAGCATAATTTCACGACAGCTTTGCTCAAATTTTTGAAAAAATTTTTGAAAACTTTTTCACAAATTTTTTTAAAACTTTTCTCGAATCTTCAACTCATTTTATATTTTCTGTAAAGCCATTTATATTTTTAATATTGTTTTAATTCGCAAATGAATTTAAAATTCTTCTTTTTTGCACATAATTATTGCAATTTGAAGATCTTAAAAGCTATGATTTTCATGCACCATCCTACATCGAACGATGGAACTAAAATGTAAATTTGAGCTAGATCCACACCTTAAATGCGAGCTATATTATAATCCAAGCAAATTTAAGCTTAGTTACCTTGGTTGTGAGTAAATTTTTGCATCCTACTTGAAAAGATCGAGCTAGAACTTTACATTTGTAATCTTTCATCGATTAATGGAAAAGATCAAATTTTCTTCATAATTCAAGCAAAGAAGAGGCTCCATTTAACACAAATGTAGTGAGGAATCATGGTACTAACCTTAGTTACCTGCTTGGAGTAAAATGACCAAAATTTTAAAATTTGGGCAGCACCTCCCCTTCCTTGGAGCTCTTGCCCGAACTGCTGTTCTTCTCGCCGGCTGATCAAATGATCTTGGTCTAGCAGAGAGCGGGAGGAGGAACAAGTTTAAATTGCGACAGAGTACCGGTTCACAAAGATGCTTGCAAGATCGATAGTTTCACATCGGTACCGGTTAGTGCCTTACACCGGTACTAATATCCACCTGCAATCAGAGCCGCTGCTACTACATAGTACCGGTTGAATACAAACCGCATCGATGTGACTATCGGCACCGTTGGTACCTTTAACCGCATCGACCACCACCCCCGAGCGTATGTTGATCCAAACGAATGCCTCTTCGAGTTGAGGCAGTGAGTGACCATGTGTGGTGCTCCCAATGGTTTATGATAAGTTATTGACAAAGGAAAGTTTTTGTGCTGAGTAAATGTTGATTTGAAACTGAGTTTATAAGTTTTGGTTGATGAAAATGTGAAGGCGGTAGTACCGGCGTTGAACTCCGGTAGTGCTGGAGGAGCGGTAGTACCGTGTGTGAGAGCGGCTGTCTTTTTCCAGAGAGCAGCAAAAACGTGATCTTTGGAATTTTGGCTAAGTCCCAGTTGAGCGGCAAGATCGAGTTGAAATCCGGTAGTGCCGAGGAGCGACAACGATCTGGGAGGTTAGAGTCCGTAGTGCCGGATGAGCGATAGTACCGCTTAGTGAGAGCGGTTGCTTTTTCCAGAGAGGTGCAAAAAGTTGATGTCTGGAATTTTGGCTAAGTGTCGTGGCCGGGCAAGATCGACAAGCGGCTAAAATGCGGTACTGCCGGTGAAGCGGCAGTACCGGTGGGCGGCAGTACCGCAAGTGTAAAAGCGGTAGTGCCGATTTTGTCGAGTTTTGATGAATTTGTTGGTTTTGATTATTTGATGCATGCATAATGTTAGGGTATGAACATATGTGATGCATCATGATGTTTTTGAGATAATGTGAGTCAAGTGAGAAAGACTTGTGCTCGGAAAAGTTTTTCGTTTATTGATGTGCGTGGATCGTGTTCGATGTAGGTCAAGAACGACCCAGGGGACTAGGCTCGGGGAGGAGGTGAGGTCCGTGACGGTAATGATGTCGTGAGGATGCATTGAAGAGGATCAAGGTGCATGATCAATGAATGGAGTTGAGACGATTCAATGCGGTCGCATAAGCTAGGTGGTCCGACAGGAGTTCGGATGCATAAAGACTTGACGGTTGAGTCGGGTGTGTGTTGGACTCCGAGTCGACTCGAGTCGGATGTGTGTTGGCCTTGTAATGTGGTCAAGGCTGGTGGGTCTTATATAAAGAGGTTCTAGGGTTTAGAACCTAAGAGTTTTTAGGGTTTTGACAAGAGAGAAAGTTTTTAGGGTTCTAACTTTTGAGGAGTTAGGGTTTGGTGCTGTCCTCCTTCTATGAAGGGTTGTGTAATCCATCAAAAGGAGTAAAGGATCAAACTTTGGGCAATCTCTGATGTCAATTCATGTTTGCTCTTGATTTTCTTTCTTGCTTTTGGATGTTTCTTTCAATCTTGTGATTTGAGTTGTTCTAGTTCAAGTGATTCCTGAATTAGATTGCTAGAACATCAAGGATCATCACGTGATTGATTTGGATCCTTTCTATTGGTCTGCTTTGATCGAATTTTCAGTTTTTAGGGTTTTGCTCGGTTCTTACCTCTTAGTAGATCAAACTGAAATTCGTGATCTTTGCATCCAATTTCTTTAATCTTTGATTGGGATAGAACCTAGATAGTCTAAGGAAACTACGTTCAAAATTTGGGATCAATTGGATCAACGGATCAAAAAGTTATGCATGTTTTTCGCTTTTGAAATCGTGCTGATTTTTCTGTTCACGTGACTGCGGTAGTACCGCTTCAGAGCGTAGTGCCGCCCGAGACTGAAATGTTTGGAAAAAAACTTTGGTTCCTTGATTAAGGCTTTGTGTAGGTTCTTTTTGGTGCTTCTACTAGGTGATTAAAGTCATATTGAACTAGTAGAAGGACTTTCCGCTGCGAAGAGGGTTTGAATTCGTTAATTTGCAAAAGTCGGTTGAATTTTTATTCGGCGTCTATTCACCCCCCCTCTAGTCGCCATATCCGTTCCTACAAGTGGTATCAGAGCAAGGTTGGTAAACCATGGCGACGGAAAAGTTCTCAACAAAGCCTCCCATCTTCGATGGTACGGACTTCCCTCATTGGAAGATTCGAATGACTGCTTATCTACAGGCACAAGGTAATGCAATTTGGCGAAAGGTAAAAAATCCTTATGATCTTCCTGGTAATGATGTTATTGATAATCCTGAGTTTGAAAAAGATGTTGAGAATAACAACAGAGCTAGGAATATTTTGCTTCAAGGACTTGCTAGGAAAGAGTTTGATCGTGTTTGTCATCTACTTACTGCTCATAGCATTTGGAAGTCTTTGCAAGATTATCATGAGGGTACTGATTTTGTTAAAGAAGCTCACCAGGATCAATTTAAGAAAGAATACACCAAATTTGAGATGCGTTCTGGTGAATCTCTAGATGATAGTTTTGCTCGCTTTAATAGAATCTTGAACAACCTTAGAGCAGTGGATATTAAGTATTCTGATTCTGAAAATGCTAGACACTTTTTATCTTCACTTGATCTTAGTGTTTGGCAAATGAAAGTTACTGCTGTTCGTGAGGCACATAAGATGAGCGAGATGACATTGGGCAAGCTTTATTCTAGTCTTAAAACTTTTGAAATTGATGTTGTCTCAAAAATGTCCAATGGTGGCTCTATGGCTTTAAATGCTAACTCTTCTGCTATTGATAATGCAACTGGTTCATCATCATCATATTCTTTTGCTTCTTTGAGTGCCTTGAGTGATGAACAGCTAGATCAAATTCCAGAAGATACTCTTGCCCTCCTTTCAAAGCGTATAAATGCAGCTTATATGAGATCAAGGGAAAGGAGAGGAGCTCCTGTCACTTGTTACAATTGTGGTAAGACTGGTCACATTCGTACAAATTGTTTCAAGAACAAGGATAAGGAGCAAAAGGAGCTGAATGCCACTTCCAAGATTTTCCGCTCAAAGGAAGGCAAAGACAAGACTAGACAAAGAACAAATAAGATGCTAAATAAAGTCTTTGCTGCAATTGATCACTTAGACCTAAGTGACATTGATGACTCAACTGATGATGACAATGAGCACAAACAACAAGGAAAGTCAGATGGAAAGGACTTGGTGGATTGTGTTTCATGGCCAAAGGCAACTCTAGTGATGATTCAGGCGATAACGACTCGGTGAGTGATTCTGATGAGGTAATGCCTTCCTATAATGAACTTTGTGAAGTTTTAGTCATCATGAGAAAGTCATTGAAGAAATCTAAGCATAAGAATAAAGATTTAGAGAATGATTTGTATATGCTGAAAACTGAAAATTCTAAGCTTAGAAATTTAAGTTCCAACAATGATGCATGTGATGATTGTTTAGGATTTCAATGCGAATTAGAATCACTTAGAGTCACTCATTCTTGTAAAATAAAAGAGCTAAATGTGCTAAAAGATAAGATTGATGATTTCAAGCAAACTCTAGCTTTTGGTTCTATAATGCATTCATTTGTTTTACAAGAACTGTTTGTCACTAGGGAAAATTTGGAAAAGATGCATGTTACACTTCCTGCTATAAAGACTCATTCTACTTTTGCTTCTAGTAAATGCATGAAGTGTGAAATTCTGAAAAAGATGTTGCTTTTGAGAAGAATAATTGAGAGAGCTATTTTAGCTAGAGATAGAGCCATTCAAGCCAAAGGAAAAGCTATTATTCCTTCAATTGATTCATGTCGAATTGCCAAGTTTTATCTAAAGAGAATGGTTATTTGAAATCAATCTTTGGAGAGATTTGCAGGTGGTAAAAAGAAGTTGAATATGATTCTTGATCAATCTAAAGTGAGTGTGAAAAATAGTGGAATTGGATTTGATCATGTCAATGATTTGAAGAATAATCCACCTGTGGTTGTGAAAACACTTGGCGTTGGTAAAATTGAAGTTCTTCCTCCTAAACCAATTGAATCAAAGTTTAAATCTGCTGGTTATATTGATTTTTCTGGAAAAAACTCAACAACTCAAACATTAGATGCCAGTACCTCTCGAATTAAATATAATTGTTCCTTTTGTCATAAGGATGGTCATCTAGTGAGATTTTGCTATAGAAAGGCTAAGGATGAGAGAAATAAAAGAATGAGAGAATCAAAAATGATTAGTGAAATTAAGTTTGTTGAAAAATCCAAGTTGGAGAACCATAGATTTGGCAATGGGGATTTGAGATCATATGACAAAAAGAGAGCAGGCTTGGGGTATAATGAGAGAGTGTCTTTCACTCCCTATCATAGATATGATGATTGTTTTGATTCAACTGGCTTTAGAAACAATTTTAAGACAAGATTTGTGAGAGCAAATAGGATTTTTCAGAATACTACTTCTTTGCATTCACAAAGTTCTTTGTTCGATCACCTACTCATCAGTGATTGATCTTTGGATACCTAAATCTCATTTGACTAACTTGATCTTGAGTCCTCGATGTTTCTACTTGTGGTATGTAGGTGGTGCATGCAAGAAAGGAGAACATGTGGATTGTAGATTACGGATGTTGTCAACACATGATTGAAACTCAAATTGGTTCTCCTAAGCTTACAAGGGCATCTGGAAATGAAGAGATTACTTTTGGAGATGCTATCAATGGACGTGTGATTGCAAAAGGTACTGATAAGGTAAATGACCACTTTACTCTTAAAGATGTTTCATTGGTCACAAGATTAAAATTCAATTTGCTTTCGTATCACAAATGCTTGATGAGAATTTGGAAGTAAGCTTTAAACCAAATGCTTGTAGAGTTCTTGATGTCAATGGAAATTTAATCTTTGAGATGACTAGACTTGGTAAAATTTTCAAGGCAAACTTTGGTAACTCAAGCGGTATGCATTGTTTTGTTGCTTCGAGTCTAGAGATCTTTATTTACGGCATCGTCGACTAGGCCACATGGGTTTTGATCTTTTGTCTAGATTGAGTGGTCTAGATTTGATTCGTGGGTTGCCTAAACTTAAATCATGCAATGACATAGTGTGTGCTCCTGTCGTCATGGCAAGATGGTTGGAGCTTCTCATGCTCCTGTTACCATTGTTATGACAACCGCCCCTGGTCAATTGATTCATATGGATACAAAGAGGGCCTTCAAGAGTTCAATCGGTGGAGGTAAATGGTATATTACAGTAATTGTTGATGATTATTCTAGATACTCATGGGTGTATTTTCTTTCAACCAAAGATGAGATATTTAGACTCTTTCATGTTTTCATCAAGCGATTGCAAAATGATTTACCCAATCAATTGAAAGCCATAAGGGTGATAATGGGCCGAATTTAAGAATTCTCGCTTTGAATCCTTTTGTGAAACTAATGTAATTGAACATCAGTTTTCTTCACCTTGTGTTCCATCATAGAATGGTATTGTAGAGAGAAAGAATAGAACATTGATTCAAATGGCTAGAACAATGCTAGATGAATATAGCACACCAAGGAAATTTTGGGCTGAGGCAATCTCTTACGCTTGCTATATTTCAAATAGGGTGTATCTCGGATCGTTAATTGGTAAAACTTCATATGAATTGAGGTTTGGGCGTAAGCCAACTGTTTCACATCTACGAGTATTTGGTTGCAAATGTTTTATTCTTAAACATGGAAATCTTGATAAATTTGAAGCTCGTAGTACAGATGGCATATTTCTTGGATACCCTTTACACTCCCGTGGATATCGTGGTGCTTGATTTATCGACTAACAAAATGGTAGAGACATGCGATGTTACTTTTGATGAGGCTAGCCCTGGTGTTAGACACGACATTTCAGGTTCACGGGAGGACTCAGAATCAATCTCCTTGGACAAAAGATTTGAGGAAGTTGATGAAGATAATGATGACATGGTTCCTACATCCACTCCTACAGATGATTCTCTGCTTCGGTGACTGCGGTCCTGTCTCGGTTTCTCCTGAGATAGAGGTCACGATTGGAGCATCCTCGGGACCTCCCCAGCAGATTGTGAAAAATCATCCCCAGAGCTAATGATTGGAGATCTTCATGAGCAGGTTACTCGCTCTAGTTCTTCTCAAACTCTCTTATGCTTACATTCTGCCTTTGTTGCAAATTTTGAACCTAAGAATATATCCCATGCTTTATCTCGATAGTTCTTGGGTTAATGCAATGCATGAAGAGTTAGAAAATTTTGAACGTAATAAAGTTTGGTCTTTAGTTGAACTTCCTAAAGATCAAAATGTAATTGGAAATAGATGGGTTTTCAATAACAAATTAAATGATGATGTAACCATTGTTAGAAACAAGGCTAGACTTGTAGCTCAGTGGTTCTCACAACATGAAGGTATTGATTTCGATGAAACTTTTGCTCCTGTTGCTCGTTTAGAAGCTATTCGCATTCTTTTGGCATTTGCTTTGCATCAACAGGCTTTAAACTTTATCAATTGGATGTGAAAAGTGCCTTTCTGAATGGTTTCATTGAATAAGCTGTTTATTTAAAACAACCCCGGGTTTTGATAATGCTATATTTCCTAATCATGTGTATTATCCGTCAAAAGCTCTTTATGGTCTAAAACAAGCTCCACGTGCATGGTATGATAGGTTAAAAGGGTTTTTGCTTCAACATAATTTTGAAAGCGGGAAAAGTGGATAAAACATTGTTTGTTCGGCATTCCAATGATCAATTCTTATTGGTGCAAATTTATGTGGACGATATAATCTTTGGAGGTTCGTCCCACTCCCTTGTTTCGCATTTTTTAGAGTTGATGTCCAGGGAATTCGAGATGAGCATGATGGGAGAATTGACATACTTTCTTGGATTTCAAATCAAGCAAATGAAAGAAGGAACATTTTTGCACCAATCAAAATACACAAAGGAGCTACTTGAAAAATTTGACATGGGAGAAGGAAAATCGGTGTTTACGCCTATGAGCACCACAACAATTTTGGATCCCGATGAAAGCGGTGCTGAAGTAGATCAAAAGAGTGCGAAGCATGATTGGATCGGCTTTTATACTTGGATCGCTTCAAGACCAGGACATTCATTTCTTTGTGTGCTTGTGTGCTCTCTTTCAAGCTTCTCCTCGAGAATCACATCGACAAGCGATTAAAAGAATTTTTAGGTACTTGCGTTCCACTCTTGAATTTGGTATTTGGTATTCATGTTCATCTTTGCTTACACTCCAAGGGTATTACGATGCTGATTTTGTGGGGTGTAGAGTTGATAGAAAAGTACTTCGGCACATGTCATTTTCTTGGCACTTCGCTTGTCTCATGGTCTTCAAGGAAGCTTGATCCTCTGTTGCTCGATCCAACTCTTTGAAGGCGAGAATATGTTCTTCTGCTAGTTGTTGCTCTGATTCTTTGGATCACTTCTACACTTAAAGATTATGGCATTAATTTTGATAGTGTTCCACTTTTTGTGACAATACTAGTGCAATCAATATTGCTAAAAATCGGTTCAACATTCAAGGACTAAACACATTGACATTCGTTATCATTTTCTTCGAGATCATGTTGAAAAAGGTGCTATTGAACTTCAATTTGTGGATACCAATCATCAACTTGCTGATATTTTCACTAAACCGCTTGATTCTTCACGATTTGCATTTTTCTTGCTTGGTGAACTAGGGGTCATTTTTCCCTATGGGTTGGTTTGAGGAGTTTTGTCATAACTTGTCTTTGTATCATAATTGCATCATGTAGCTCAAGCTTTGTTGATTATCTTTGTTTATATAGTCAAGTTAATGCTAATGATATTCTCGATTCAAACCCCTCACTGAAAAATTTGAAATAGTTCAATTTGGGATGCTAGTAAAGAATACTTTGTCACTAATCTATTATGGTTTTTACACCTGTGAAACTAGATGTACAAGTCTTGTGTCATCTACTTAACGGCTAGTGTTTTATTTTGAAGCTTCTGTGAGCCTTTGCAGTAACTCAAATGATCATTATGAGTCCTTTGCATAACTTGTTAAGTTACATGTAGAATCATATGACAAGATGCAAGAGAAGGCTACTTGTCTAAACACAAGTTTAGTACAATGTGAAGTCACTTGTCAGGGATTTAATTTGGTAAGATACAAGAAAGAACTACCTACCCATGCACAAGTATGGGCTAGTGTGCAGTTACTTGTCATCCCTTGTTTTATGCAAAAGAAGAAACTACAAGTGGTCACAATGCTATTCTTTGAAATTTTTATGGAATTGTGAAGCTAGTTGGTTATGATCCAACAAGGGAGTAAAAAAATATACAAGTTCAAATGCTTTGGATAAACATTAGTGAGTTTGGAGTTCTCTAAGTGCTCTTTATAAAAAAAAAAAAAGATAGCCAAGATAAGTTTATGACACTCTACTTTCTGTTCTAATTTGCTTGTGTCTAAACTATTACTTGATTAGAGTCGTTGTATTAAAAAACACTTCCATTAAATTGCTGTGAATAATTATATGTGAGGTGATTAAATGTGCGATAAAGTGTTAATTTGATTATACATCTTAGATAATCTTTAAAGCTTGCTAGCTTTGCATTCATGTTTTTGCATAAATTTAAAGGGAGTCTTGATGATTATTTTGCCAAAGGGGGAGAAATACTGACAGGGGGAGAAAGTTTGAAAAGGGAAAAGAGTGTTGATTTTGATCTTTGTATTGTGTAATAGCCTTTGATGAACAATTGCTCTTTCTTTTGTGGCTATTCTTGCTTTTGCTTTCACTTTTCAACAAAACTTATAATTTGTGCGAAGATTGTCAATATACTCATCAAGGGGGAGATTGAGTGACCATGTGTGGTGCTCCCAATGGTTTATGATAAGTTATTGACAAAGGAAAGTTTTGTGCTTTGAGTAAATGTTGATTTGAAACTGAGTTTATAAGTTTTGGTTGATGAAAATGTGAAGGCGGTAGTATCGGCGATGAACTCCAGAGTGCGGAGGAAGCGGTAGTACCGTGTGTGAGAGCGGTATCTTTTTCCAGAGAGCAGCAAAAACGTGATCTTTGAAATTTTGGCTAAGTCTCAGTTGAGCGGCGATCGAGTTGAAATCCGGTAGTGCCGAGGAGCTCAACGATCCGGAGGTTAGAGTCCCAGATAGTGCCGGATGAGCGATAGTACCGCTAGTGAGAAGCGGTTGCTTTTTTCCAGAGAGGTGCAAAAAGTTGATGTCTGGAATTTTGGCTAAGTGTCAGGTGGCGGCGATGCATCGACGGCTAAAATGCAGATCTTTGCCGTGAAGCGGCGATACCGGTGGCAAGCAACGATCGCCAAGTGTAAAAGCGGTAGTGCTGGTTTTATCGAGTTTTGATGAATTTGTTGGTTTTGATTATTTGATACATGCATAATGTTAGGTATGAACATATGTGATGCATCATGATGTTTTTGAGATAATGTGAGTCAAGTGAGAAAGACTTGTGCTCGGAAAAGTTTTTCGTTTATTGATGTGCGAGGATCGAGGTTCGATGTAGGTCGAGGCGACCAGGACTAGGCTCGAGGGAGGAGGTGAGGTCCGTGACGGTAATGATGCCGTGAGGATGCATTGAAGAGGATCAAGGTGCATGATCAATGAATGGAGTTGAGACGATTCAATGCGGTCGCAAGCTAGGTGGTCCGACAGGAGTTCGGATGCATAAAGACTTGGGCCGGTTGAGTCGGGTGTGTGTTGGACTCAGTCGGACTTAGTCGGATGTGTGTTGGCCTTGTAATGTGGTCAAGGCTGGTGGGTCTTATATAAAGAGGTTCTAGGGGTTTAGAACCTAAGAGTTTTTAGGGTTTTGACAAGAGAGAAAGTTTTTAGGGTTCTAACTTTTGAGGAGTTAGGGTTTGGTGCTGTCCTCCTTCTATGAAGGGTTGTGTAATCCATCAAAAGGAGTAAAGGATCAAACTTTGGGCAATCTCTGATGTCAATTCATGTTTGCTCTTGATTTTCTTTCTTGCTTTTGGATGTTTCTTTCAATCTTGTGATTTGAGTTGTTCTAGTTCAAGTGATTCCTGAATTAGATTGCTAGAACATCAAGGATCATCACGTGATTGATTTGGATCCTTTCTATTGGTCTGTTTGATCGAATTTTCAGTTTTTAGGGTTTTGCTCGGTTCTTACCTCTTAGTAGATCAAACTGAAATTCGTGATCTTTTTGCATCCAATTTATTTAATCTTTGATTGGGATAGAACCTAGATAGTCTAAGGAAACTACGTTCAAAATTTGGGATCAATTGGATCAACGGATCAAAAGTTATGCATGTTTTTCGTTTTTGAAATCGTGCTGATTTTTACTGTTCACGTGACCTGCGGTAGTACCGCCCCCAGAGCGCGGTAGTGCCACCCGAGACTGAAATTTTTGAAAAAAAACTTTGGTTCCTTGATTAAGGCTTTGTGTAGGTTCTTTTTGGTGCTTCTACTAGGTGATTAAAGTCATATTGAACTAGTAGAAGGACTTTCCGCTGCGAAGAGGGTTTGAATTCGTTAATTTGCAAAAGTCGGTTGAATTTTTATTCGGCGTCTATTCACCTCCCCTCTAGTCGCCATATCCGTTCCTACAGGCAGAGTACATGCGTATGTTCAAATGAAAAATCAGAATGCATATGTAAATAGAACAGCTAATATTTAATATTACCAACCGTTGAAAATGTTCAAATATACAGTGACATTACATAGTGGATAATTAACATTACATAAATAAAAAGTTCAATTATCGTCGTCACTCCGTGGGGGGCTGCCGCTGTCCTCGCTATCATATTTATCCTTCTGCTTTATGCGTAAGTAAACCGGTGGCGACATGGTGAACGTCGTCCTCCTCGGAGGAGGATGATGAGCTCCCCCAGCGGATGACGGTGACGTCCTCCTCCTCCTCTTCTTCCTCCTCCTCCTCCTCCTCCTCGTCGTCGTCGTCGTCCTCGTCCTCGTCGTCGTCCTCGTCCTCGTCCTCGTCCTCGTCATAAATGCGTCATCGTAAACCGTGCGTCGTCGTCGTCCCTCCTCCTAAATGCGTTGTCGTCCTTCTAAGTAAATCGGCGGCGCGCTCTTTTCTTGGTGGCGGCGGGAGGTGCCTGGGGTGGAGGCGGCACTGGGGACAATGGCTCAGAGTCGGAGGAGTCAGAGGAGCTGGCGGGAGACACAGGCTCTGCCATGATCGGAAGAGGAAGATCGATCGAGACCGGTCTCTGTCGGTCTTGAGTTCTCCATCTCGCTCACTCTGTTTATACTTCGCGCGGGATGAACACGAAGAAGAGAAGCGCAGCGGGATCGAGGCGTCAGCGGGAGATCGTGCGTTAAATACAAAGAATCGGCGCTTATCGGTACGGTTGGTTACACTAACCGATCTTGATGTGGTCTCATCGATGCCGGTTGGTTACACCAACCCGCACTAAGAAGCCAAGAAGCGAGCAGATCGCTTAGTACCGGTTCATGTAACCAACCGGTACTGAAGATCGAGAATCAGTACCGGTTGGTTACATGAACCGGTACTAAGCAGTCTGCTCTGCTCCTTGGCTTCTTAGTGCGGGTTGGTGTAACCAACCGTGCATCTTGATGATCTACATCGGCAATAGGTTAGTGTAACCAACGATCGATGGTCCCCGGACCTGTAGACCGTTCAACCGGGACTGATGTAAATGTCAGTCCCGGTTCATGCATGACCGGTACTGATGGGCCGGTATGGAAGGTCAGATCTGTAGTAGTGAGACACCGACCATTACCCAAGTAAATACTCCTCCAAAATACTAATTAATCGTCGAACAATTCAATTCGTCGCAGCCTAGCTCACCAGAGCACACGTATAAACAGTGTAAATCAGCGCAAGAGAACACGTCAGCGCAACGGGAGATCGAGAACGACGCGATAAAATTAAAAAAAAAAAAAAACGATCAGCGGCATCATCATGCGTCGTCTCGGCTGCCGGCGACGCACGCGTCGGCACTGCAGCTACGGTCCCGTCTCATTTCGCCTTCTTGCGGCAGGTAGAGGCCGCAATATATTGCGGCGTAGGCTCAGAGCTCCACACGTGCTCGATCGCCGTGTTTCTTTATCCGGTGGAGCCCACGTGTCGGGAGTTTGGCCATGGGAGAGGTAGCAGCTCCCTGCTGCGTTTACCAGTACTAGCTAGCCACTCGAGGCTCGGCTCTCACACACTAATCTGAGGTTAGGAAAGTAATAAACAACGAGGTTGAGATTGATATAGAGACAAGCTCAGGCCTCTGCTGTGATCCATGGCAGTTGGAGATCTGCCTGCCGACATGGACAGACGCATTCGTTGCCGACAGGCCGTCCGGGCTTCGCCGACGACATCTGTCGGATTTTTTTCGAAAGAATTTTTCAGCGTGCGATGAACGTGTCAGCTGGCTCGGCGACCTCCTGGGCACAGTATCACACACCACACGACAAACGTACGCCGATTCTCGTGTTCCGGCCGAGGAGTAGTGTTTAGGGATCGGATCGGATACGGTTGAATATCGTCCTATTCATATCTGTATCTGTATTTTTTATCGAATACAGAATCGAATACGAATAGTGTCGAATCTGTAATCGAATCTGAATTATACAGGATAATATCGATTCTGAATCTGGATCGAATACGGATCGGAATCAACATGGATACGAATAATATTAGTCGGATATTTTAAAATCCAATTTCAGTTTTTTTCCAAAATCAGTTCAAATTTAAATTCAAAATTCCAAAAGAAATATATTTGTATGTCTTTTTTTTGCCTTTTTATCCCTAGCTTGTCATACATGTGACTCTGTGAGTAACAATGTACCCCCATTGCAATAATTAAACCAAATGATTTGCAGCTGGCATATGCTGCTGAATCCTAAGTAGCCCTCCTGAAACGCCACTTACCAATTTCTGTACCACCTTTACCCAAATATCTCCAAATTAGCATCTAGCACACATGAACACATTATATCTTGTCATCCAATGCACGGACCCGATTATACGAAGCAGTGAAACAAGTTAAATTGTTAATGTGTTATTCTGAAACGTGTTATTCGGATAATATCCGTATGTCATATTCGGATATTATCCGAACAAAAACTCGGATATTCCGTATCCATCGGATAATCAGTGTTTCATATCTGTATCCGTATCCATGTAAATTATCTATATCCATATCCTTATCCGAGAAATCAACTGGATATCTGTAAAACTATCCAAATCATCATCCAAATCAATTCGGTCGGTCGGTCGGTCGGAAAATATCCGTACCAGTTCCATCCCTAGTAGTGTTAACCCCATAATACAATTTTGACAGGTCAGTTTATTGGCTTGGCTTGGAACGAGTCTCTAACGATGAAATATGGATAATATATTTCCAACACTCATTACGTATAGACTTAAAATGTGGCTAGAAGTTAGCTGTAAATATTTTTAAAAATTTGTATTAGCTGGATCTTGAACTCAAAGCTTTTATGTTTTGATTCTGTACTAAGATACATATACTAAACAGTTCATTTGAAAACTTAAACTTATAAAAAATGATGGACAATATCATTAATAGTAGCTACGCCGACGTTGCCTGCGAGGGTCTCGCCTCGTACGGGAATGTTGTACTTATTAATATCCAAACACTGTTCGGGCTCCTCCTGGCTTGTACCGGAGGGAAATGATTGAACTACTGAAGTGAATGTTCAGGAGCACAAATGTGTCACTGGAACCAGGGTTCACCCATTGCTACATAAAAATTTATATTAAACGTCGATTTTGATAGACCATCTATGATGAAAAATATCACAGATAGTTTTATAGTGCAACTATCAGTGACAATATCACAGACGGTTCTATAAAGAAACCGTCTGTGATATACGGCAATATCACAGATGGTTTTATACTAAAATCGTCTGTGATGACTCATGTAGCCATCACAGACGGTTCTATTTTAAAACCGTCTAGAACCGTCTGTGATATATTATTATTACGGAAGGTTCTAGCTTCAAACCGTTTGTCATACAAATTTTGGCTAAGTGTTCAAATTTACCATGACTTAAATTTGAGCCATCCAATTCATAGCAAATTTGAAAATGTGAGGGTGTACCATATGTATTTCATTCGGTTTTATCAGTGCTCATATTGGCATGTTAGCGTTTTTCTTCTTCAAACCGTATTCGGAGTATGAGAATACTAAAATCATTGCTCGGGTGCTTGTGAAGTTAAGGGGAGGGGGATGTGTTATATTTCAAATGCAATCATACCAACTCTGCAGTACTAAATCATGTAAGAATTTCGAAGTTAAGCGTGCTCGGGCGAGAGTAGTACTAGGATGGGTGATCTCTTGGGAAGTGCTCGTGTTGCGTTAAAATCGGCGATAAAACTCATTAGTTAAGCGTGCGTGATTGGGCGAAAGTAATACTAACTAAGAAATTTGGAAATATGAGGATGTACCATATGTTTATTAGTGCTGAACCAATGTGGGTTTTATGCATATCACAGACGGTTCGTGGGTAGAACTGTCTGTCATTGGCGAAGCCAGAAAAAGTTTAGAGTCTGGGCGAATTTAATTATGGTCTGGGCTGAGCCTGAGTGCCAGTTGCCATGTAACCTAGGCCTGAACTTTGCTGGATAAATCACTAAATGACCCATTTGCTAGCCCTAATATATGGTCATTAGGCTTTGAGCCCGGGCAACAGCCCAAGCCCGCCGAGCCCTGGCTCTGCCGGTGCCGTCTGTGATAACCTATTATCACAGACGGTTCGTGACTAGAACCGTCTGTAATGTGGTTTTTACAGATGGTTCAGAAACCGTCTGTGATATGCAACGATTATCATAGACACATAATTACAGACGGTTTTTCGAACCGTCTGTGATGACGTTTTCGAATTGTCTGTGATGTCTTTCTCTGTAGTAGTGACCTAACCGTTATCGTAAAGAAATTCGCTACTGCGTTGATACCAAAAATCGTCGATTTTCGAACGAAAATTGCTAGAAATCGCATAAATCCAAAATCCAATTTTTTTTGAAAAAATAATAATCAAAAAGCGATGATTTTTCGTGGAAATCGACGATTTTTCGTGAAAAATCAACATACTTGTTTAACTTTTTGGCGGTCGATTTTTTGGAGCGATTTTAGTCGATTTTTTATTAATATCGAACGATTTCTACCAATTTTTGATTAGTTTGTGACACGTAAATTTTTTTAAATTTTCAAAATTTTTTTGAATTAGACCGGTTTTTGAACCTGACTAGAACACTACATAGACTGCTGAAACATTATGTACGTGCGTAAATTTTTTTTTCTTTTGCTGAATTCTACATTATCCTTTATTATTTACCATACGCAAGCGGGATTGCTGATGTTGAGTTTGGGCCAGGTTTGTTTCTATTTCCTTCGTACCCTCTGTAAATACACCCCTATAGATCATAGGTTAAATCCAATATTTTTAATGTAAATATCTCTATTTGTAACTCTCTTTGTACAGTGAAATTCATCTTTGTGCGTTCATAGTTTTTTCGAAATAGTTTTCCATGTGAATTTCATGTCTCTTGTTCTTCTTTTTTTATTGTGCATTTTATGACAGCCGAGTATATATTGGTAAATCATTTCATTAACACCATGTTTAGCTATCAAGAATTGGATCGGATTTATAGAATTAATTCGAATTCTATTTCAATAGATTTGACTAGGCCAATAAGCGCGGCGCATGCTGCGCGTGTGAACAAAAAATAATCTCATATTTTTTTCCACGGAGAAAAAATAGATCTAGATGTATTTTCAAAATTTTTGGAGGCTCGAGAAATATTAGATATCGAGCTGAAAAAAAATACACATATTTCTGTTGACGAAAATATGTTTTCTGGGGAAAACGAAGAAAGGACCTAGATGTAAAAATCGGGGACCTATTTGTTATATTTTTGGACCTCACCGCTATCCCGAAAAAGTAGAAAAGGGCTCGCTCGCGATTCATATCTAACAGGAAGCTCTTTTCATAAAGTAACGAGCAAGGGACTCAAACGTGATCTAGAAAAAAATTTTCTTGCCCTCACAAAAAATCGCGAAGAATATATTCGTAAATCTGCAGGGATATATCCGTGATTTAAAGAAATGGGGGGTTTTTTCGCAAGAAAGGCGGGATGACAGGTGGATGCCCCACTGAGCCCCAAAGCTCCCATCTTTAATGGATTCGAGTTAATTCCAATTCACTTTTTTTTGTCTGGCTGTCCTTTGGGATGGAATTACATTCCCAATTCTCTTGATTGCCGATGGATGCAGTTGCTAGTAGGGTTGGCTATTGAGTGCTTAACTCATGCAAGCTCGTTAAAAAATTAGCTCGACTCAGCTCATTAAGCTAACGAGCTAAAAAGTGAGCAGCTCATGAGCCACGTTGGTTAAGATGAATTAAACTAAGCTAAGCCACGTGATTTAGGGTAATTAGTTAGGAGCTAAGCTAAACGACGTTGTGAACATATGCCACACATTAATATAGGGGGCAGAAGTATATGTAGCTACCCCGTGTCACAGGACACTGGGTCAACAAAAATTAGTGTATGTTAGCCTATATATATAAAAATTATTGTATATTAGTCTATATATATAGTATATGTGAACCCCTTTGATCTAAATCTTGTGATACCGGGAGGCAAATATAAGCAAATGGTAAGAATAATAAATTGTTATCACATATATGATGAAGTGGTGAGCTCGATGATTTTTTTTCTAGTTCCGCCCCTGCATTAATATATATTCGTGCCAACTTTGACCCGTCCAAGGGCTAGTCGTTTCCCACTGTTGGTATAACAAGGCATAAAAGTCGGGATCTTACCACTCATAAACCCATCGGGTGGGAGTTTGTGCATGAGCATCCGGGATGGCGTAGTCATAGCCTCTATATGAGCCATAACTCTCTTGCGTCTCCGTGGCACTGTACGAGCTACAGCTATCATGTGGTGCAGCATGGCTATACAGATGGTCCTTTCCTGCAGTAGTCGTCCTTTGTGATTGAGGAGCCTCATGGTCTCTGTCTTGTGTAGCATGAGTGTGCTGGGACTCCCTTGTAAATTCTACAGGACGTTGTCCTTCTGAGTGGGAAGTGGGAGCGAGAGGGGTATCATCACCGGGCTTACCCCCATCGCTGTCCGACTTGGATCTGCTATCATTGGACTCTTGGTACGGGGGGCTTCGACGGTCTCTAGGAGTGCTATCAGTCGAGTCATCACTCCCGACATATGTGGGACCCTTCCCCTTTTTTTGGATGGGGCACTTTTTTTGTGGAAAATCTTGTCGTAACTGTTGGGTGCTTCCTCTTCCCAGTGTGACTATCACCCACTGTCTTGTCGGCCCATTCCGGGATGCTTGTAATGCCAGTATGCTTTCGCAATGTAACAGGGTCAACCGGGTCTGTCACAATGTGCGATGGGAGGGGGTGTATCGGGACCCAAATTTGCAAATCCAGACCCTCTGTGTATTTAGCACTAGTCCAGGATCACGCTAGTGCACACAGTCTCAACATCGGTATATATCACAATCATACTCAACAATATAGTAAAGTACTTTATTTTAAAATACCAAACTGATTGCTCGACCTTAAGGTTACGATACAAAGATACACCACGCAGGGCAAAAACTTATAGAGATAAACTGCAGCGGAATAAAAACATCGACGTGGCACCATCCAGCATACCACAGACAACTGACTTGGCTCGCTCCCTAGTTAGCCGGATCTTCCTGGAGCTTCTCCTCCAAAGCTGGTGTAGCCTCTTCTTCAACTGATGTTGTATTGTTGCAAAGGGTGAGTACTTGGTACTCAGCAAGTCATGCATAGAATGCAAGCTAATATGCTACATGCATGGCTTATTATAAAGGATAGGCTAACAGGCTCGTTTGCAGTCAAGCAGCATTTAAGAATACGGTAATAAATTGCAAAGCAGTAAAACAATAATGTAGATAATAACTTTCACAATAATTTGCACAAGTAAAACATTCCACAATCCTAAGTACAATTCAACCTTCCAAACCCAAGCATTGTTCAAACCAAGTTATTTTCATTAAAGTCTAACCCTTGACTGTAATCCCCGAGCAATGTCCAATGCCGCGGACTCGGCTATTCGAATAGATTTTACACTCTGCAGAGGTTATGCACTTTACCCACAAGATACAGTTAAACACCACAAAGGCGAGTGATCGTAACAAAGCCTTTCAGAAACCGCAAACTTTACAAGTGAACCTCTCTGGTTTTGCCATACACTATCCCTTCCCTCAGTGGAGGCGAAGTATGGGACCGACACACCGTTGGACGGGTACCATGCCATAGCCCTGATATGCTCCCCCTTCAAGCTACACAAAAGGTGTAGTTGATACCCCGAGGTCCCACAAGCAAGTTATTAGCAACTTATTCAACTAGGTCCGTCCCATTACAGACATGTGGTTGCACGTTTGACTCAGATCAAAGGCTTGCAAGGTTAAGTCCTTAGGATGACCAGGGCAAGACTACCCGAAGAACCAAAACGACTTCCCCGATGCCAATCATGGCCCACCCGATCATTCTTGTCACTTGCCCCAGTCCAAATCTATTTATCAAACCCAGTTGATTACCATGCACCACGTATCATCATCAACATCACAACACATGATACTTCTCAAAAACAAGTTCAATATCTCATTAAGTCAATATTAACATTTGATTGTCCAAATCATGTCATGTGTACGTAGCAGGTCTAAGCAATATGCCTAAATACCCAATGTTGGCAATTTTAATAATGTCCAACTATTTACTCCACAACTAGGATGACAAAGGGTTCATGGCACATAATTATATAATCAAGGTGTCATACTGCAATTTGGCATTTACCTAATTCCCAGAAATAATTAAATCAATCTCTAGTTAAACTAGCATGCAATAATTTAATTCAAACTAATTTTTTAAAAATAGGAGCAATATGATCAAAGCATAACTTGACTTCAAAAAGTACTTGTTCTTGGTCTTAAGCTGACTCCTGGGTCAAAACTTCACCTTCGAAGCCTTCGGGCACTTCAACGTCTACTCGTAACGCGCAAAATAGCAATAAATAAATAAAGAGTACACAAAAAGTGTCCAAAAACTCAAATAAAATTCATAAACAGAAAGAGCACAATTTTATAAATTTTTAGAAATTTGAATCATCCAAATCGGAGTTAAAACGCAAAAGTTATAAGCGTTTGAAGTTTGAAAAATCAAATAAAAGAATAAACCGAATTAATTCATTTATTTTTCTATCGAAAAACTGATTTATTGCGTCATCATGACACGTGGACCAATCAAAAGCTGTCACGTCGCCTAGGGTCCATGGACCCAGCGCACGGCTCAGCTCGGGTCCACCGTGGACCCGGTCCACGGGCCCATGTCCCTTTGACAAGCGGGCCCGACTAGGTGACGTCAGCGCTGACGTCAGCACGGCTCGGCCGGAGGGACGGCTGACATGCGGGCTCCACCGTGACATCATCATGATGTCACGGTGCGGTTGGCTGACCCGCTGACACGCGGACCCCACGCCGACAAGACGGGTGGCGTCGGCCGACGGCCGAGCCGACCGGCGCTGCGATTACTGGGCTACGTGGCACGATCTGGGCCATCGGTTTGAAATCCGACGGTCCAGATTGGATCTAACCTCACGCGTTTTGGATCTACGCGGTTGATCTGGACCGTTTGATTTGAATCGGACGGTTAGGATCCGATCGGATTTCACCGCATCGTGGGCCGACGTGGCATGACCCGGCGTGCGACGCGTGGCTCAATCTGGACCGTGTGATTTGGATCGGATGACCGAGATCTAATCTAGCGCTACCATGTGAGTGAACCCTAACCGTACGATCTAGATCTAACAGCTGCGATTGAATCTAATCACAGTGCGGTTCAAGGCTACGTGGCGCGATCTAAACCGTTAGATCTGGATCTAACGGTCCACAACGCATCTGGGCTCTAAGGTTTGGGAATGCACGTGGGCTAACCTGAGTCGTTGGATGGAGATCCGACGGCTGTCCGAGCTCGGAGCGGCGATGGCGGTGCAGCGGCGTGAGGTTGCCGGAGCCGAAGAAGATGACGGGTCCGATGGCGCTTGGCTGCGATTTCGGCGACGTGAGTGCGTCCTACGGCTGCGGCTCAACGTGGGGGCTCCGGATGCGACCTTGGACGCGGCGGGGGTGGCTCCACAACGACGGCGCACATGCAAAACCGAAGCGGAACCCTTCCCCACTCCGGCGAGCGATTGCGAGAGGACGGCGACGGCTCGAGCGCGATTAGCTAGGGCAAAAGAGACGCACGAAGAAGGGTGACAAGGCGGCGGGGTCTAGTCCTTAAATGGGCCTCGGCTTCGGCGCAAATCGCGAACCCTAAACGGACACAGCGGCGCAGTCCGAGCCGGTTTCGGGCGGAGACGAAGGCGGGCTGCCATCCACGTGCCACGATCGGACGGCCACTATGCGCTCGCGACGCGGCTGGCTCACAACCGTCCAATCGGGATCAGACGGTGTGGGGTTAGGGTTAGGGTTGGGCGCGGCGACGCGGTTGGACCAAGTCAAGTGGCACGGTCCGACCGGACTCGAGTCTGACTCGGGTTCGGTCGGTGGAACAGTGAAACCCGTTAGATTCTTTTCCAGCGATTTAATATTTAAAAATAATTCTAGTAATTCACATAATTCAAGAAAAATAGCAAAATAATCAGAAAAATTCCAGCAAAATTTTGGAAAATACTTTGAGACATTTTGGACTCAAGTAAAATATTTTGAATAAAATTTCATTTAAAATTTCTAATTATTTAGTTATCTCAAAAGGGAATAAATTCATTTAAATCCAAATAAATCCCATAAAATTCCAAAAATTCTCAAAAGTACCAAATATCTTTTAAATTAATGAAAAGCAAAAATTGGAGTGTTACAGGCTGTCACTCTCTGTGTCATCCTCATCAAGTAAGGGATCAGCATTGGACCTCCCTTTCTCCATCCACTGTCGGATTGGATTTTCAGCATCGCATAATGTAAGCTCCATAAGACACTGGAATGGATCATCTGTCTCTGTGCACCTCTGATTTTCTTCAGCTTGAATTCGTAGCCAAAGATTGTAGTTAACGTACACCAACTTATGGAGCTTTTTGTAGGATAAGCGGTTGCGAATTTTGGTGTGGATGAACGCAAACATACTCCAATTGCGCTCGCACCCGCTGGAAGAAGTGCAATGCGAAACAATCCGCATGGCAAGCTTCTGAAGTGTCGGTGTGTCCGAACCGAACACACCCTACCAATGTGCTACAAGTTAACAAAGAGCACAGTAAGTACCAACGAGAGTGGTATTACATTTAAGATGCCAAAAAGAACATACCAGGAGAAGTTTTATTATCATGTGCCATCTTCGTAGCTAGTGCACCCGCGAACATGCCAATCTTCCTTCTGAAAACTTCAGCCTTGACAATAGCCTGAGCAGCGCTATCAGTATCTTCAGCCAACACTTCAAACGCATCTTGTAGATTAGGGAAGAAAGTGTTTGTCGTACCGTACGCATAGTGCGTCTGGGGGTTCAAGGCAGCAGCTACATGAAGTTGAGCGAAACATGTCAGTACAAGTACATTTGCAAGTATAAGCCAAGTTTTGTCAAAAAAGAATGAATTACTGGCATTAATATAAGTATCTTGCGTTAAGTCAGCCATTCTTTGTTCCACGACGGCTATGTACTTGTTGAATGTTTGGGGAACATCGTGGAATAAGCTATCATATTCCTGCCGCATGATGTTGTACCGTAATAGTACCTCGCTCAACTTAGGCACCCTGTCTTGATCAGCGAAACGCAAGAATGCATACAACGGTTCCACGGAGGCAACAACCGACCGAAGGTTATCCCACCAGTCCAAACTTGACAGATTAGAGTATATGGACCTCACCTCGACGGTATCAATGAGGCGCGATGATAGAAATTCCTCCGAGGCCATCCATTGCAAGAACTTGTCCTTGCGACGAAGGAAACTATCCAAAAACATATAGTTTGTTCCGAAGCGCGTAGCATTCCACTTGACCAACTCGCCCCCGATATGCTTCTTCATCATAGCATGCAACTTCGCATGGTTATATAGCCATCGACAGATTTTCCTTGCACTCTCAATGACAGAGGCATGGTCAGGAAACTCTCCAATCTGCTTAAGCATCAAATTAATCGTGTGGGCTACACAAGGTTGCCATGCGATGTTGGGGTGCTCTCGTGTGATGAGTTTGCATGGCTTCTTATAGTTAGAACTATTGTCTGTGACAATCTGCACAACATTCTTCGGACCAACCTCATCAATTACTGAAGCAATTTCCTGCATCAACAAACAAAATGATCTCTTGCATTGCATGATGCATACTTACAAGTTACAACAGATTTGGAAGAGCAACAATGAAAGCAAGTACCCTGCGTAAGTATGTGGCATTCTGAGTTTGGCCCGTTGCATCAACGGACTTGTGGAAGAACATAGTGCCATTGCAATATATCATGAAGTTTATAATGCTCATGCGTGTTGGCCCAGTCCAAGAATCGCACATTACTGTTACGCCATACGTAGGCCATTCTTTCTTGAACTTCACCATCTTCTCCCATATGTCTGATTCATTATCGTCTAAATACTTCCTGTCTATATCTCTCCCACTCGGAGATGGAACACCCTCGCCTACAAATGAAGACAACGGATGAAAAATTTAAGCAATTACTCGGCATACAAATGGACACAATCGAAAGCCCACTTACCTCATTTTTGAGTTTCCCTCACAGCACTAACAAAGTATGGATTGTCTGCTTTCCTCCCCACGATACCAGCCGTGTGGAAGAATTTGGCCCAAGCTGAGCCAATCGCCTGCCTCGCATTCCTCCCCTTTTGTGACCACTACCCAGTGTCAATCCTTGTTTGCACAGGGCCACGAGCTGTACCAATATTGTAATCCCCCATAGATGGTCTTTTGTAACACCCCAATTTTTGCTTTTCATGAATTTAAATGTTATTTTGCACTTTTGTGAATTTTTGGAATTTTCTAGAATTTATTTGGATTTAATTTGAATTTATTCCCTTTTGAAATAATTAAAGAATTAAAAGTTTCAAATAAATTTTTGTTGGTAATATTTTATTTGAGTCCCAAATGCCCTAAAATATTTTCTAGAATTTTTCTGGGATTTTTCTGAGTATTTTGCTATTTTTCATGAATTAAATGAATTTCTAGAAATTAATTAGAATATTTAATCGCTGGAAAATTGAATCGGTTTTACTGTTCCTCCGACTGAGTCCGAGTCCGAGTCAGACTCGAGCCCGACCCGAACCACGGTCGAACCGAACCCAAGTCCAACCTAACCCTAACCGCGTGACCATGATTTCGCCACGTCACCCGAACCCGAGTCCGACCGAGCCAGCCAAGTCACCTGAGCCCAAACCCCTGCGACTGTTGGATCTTGATCCAATGGTCCATGTTGAGCCACGTCACCCAATCCGAATTGGATTCGGATTCCGCCGCCGCAGCCGGGTGGACCTCGGTCTCCGCGAGATTCACGGAACACTACAAGAAACAGGGAAAAATTCGTGGGTTTTTTTAAATTCGTGGGCCAAAAAAACCCCACGAATTTATGTATTTTAATTCGTCGGTTTTAAAAAAAGCCCACGTATTTAATTAAATTCGTGGGCCCAAAAAAAACGCACGAATTTACATTTTAAATTCGTCGGTTTTCAAACAAGCGCACGACTTTAATTAAATTCGTCGGCTTGGCCCACGAATTTAGGCCTCTTAACCTATCGTGCGTCTCCCTCTCTCCCTCTCTCTTTGCTAGCCTCTCACCCGGCCCACCCGCGCGCCTACCTCTCATCCACCCGCGTTATACGCGCCCCCGCCACCGCCGAAACTCCGCTTGCCGCACGCGGGCGCCGCCTCGCCGTCCCCGTCTCGCCCACCGCGGCGACGGCCAGTTGCCGCCACCATCACAGCCGACCACCCTGCGCCCCTCCTGCTCCCCTCGATTGTCGGCCTCGCCTAACTGCCGGTCTGTCGCCCAGTGCCAGCGTCTCCCTGGCCCGGTTGAAGCCACCCTCGGCTCCTTGGCTCGGACCGTCACTCCCCTGGGCGGCGACGCCCTGCGGCCGATCGGCGCTTTGGAGCCTAGCCGGGGCCAAGAGCGCTCCTTCCTCCCGCAAGCGGCGACCATCCTGCTGCTCCTCCTCGGGGCCGGCGCAGTCCTGCTTTGCTCCTCAAGCCGAAGCGGCCGTCCCACTGCTGCTCCTCCGACCGGTGACCTCCCCCTCTTGCCTATCCCCTCTTGTGGTAAGTGGTGGTGAGATCCTAGCTTGTGGATGAAGGGATGAATTCATGTAGCCAAGGTGTTCGATGAATTGCCGGAACGGGTTGTGGTCATGGTGTTTAGGGGTATTGATGTATGGGCATGCATCCTTTGCTAGTTGGTTGTGAAATGTTAATGTGGAATTCTTGTGCATTTGCTGTTTCATGAAAAATTCCTTAGGACATGACATGGTAGTACTTATGCTTTACTTTAGATGTATCAATATGCTACTTTGTTCATGTGTGATGATTGATAATTAGTCCTAACTATGAACTACGATGTGTGTATGCTTGATTATGAATGCTGTTGTGTTATGCTACCTCATGGTTTACATGTACATGGATCAATATGGTTTCACGCTTTAGGCTGGCTACTTGATTGATAATAGAAAGGAGTGAGCTTTCTCCTCTTAGCTAAGTAGACTAATCGGAATTTAGTGAAGTTTAGATCAAAATAAGCTGAAGAACTAACAAATGCTGCTTCTAGATCTTTAATTTTTCCAAATGCGATTGTGATACCAAAGATCTATCTATTTGCTATGTTGATGCTGCTGTTAGTGTTTGAGAAAGTAGAACAAGATTTAAGTGGAACAATTGACTTGATTGACGGTAATTCTATAGTTAATTGGGGATTATGACGATATTAAGAATCAAGTCACCATTTTTTTCGTCATTGCAAGTGTAATTAAAATGATGTACCATTATGTTCCCTATGAGAGTTTGCTCGCATGTTGTACCTTGTACTTGCAGTATTCAGGTGCATATAAACCTATCTTGAAGTGTAAAGTATTACAAGATATCACCAAGGAGGTTTAATGATTGTACTCCTATTGTTCTTATTCGAATGCTCATTTTGTGGGTCATATATATTTCTGATTCAGATATCGGTATGTTGTGAGTTCAATTATCCTCAGTCACACAGTTCATTTGATGATTCTGCTCTGCAGGAAGTCTTGAAGATTAGGGGAGAACATTCTGATGACCCTCAAGCTGTATCTACTGAGGTGAAAGGACAATTGAAGGTCACTAGATCATTTGGTGCAGGCTTTCTGAGACAGCAGTTGTCTATCTATGCTTTGCTCCTTCTTCTAAACAAGTTGTGAGTACTTGTTCTTTGTTTGTATTTCTCCAGATTGCTCTCACACTATTGCTGCCTTTACATTTTGCTTGATGATGCAATTTGGTCAATTGATGAGCTAAATGATTGTAGAAGTAACTTTGGCCTTGAATTAATATATACAATCTGTTATTTCTAGACAAGTATTATTTACTATTATTTCTAGACAAGTATTATTTACTGTTATTGATTAGATACTTATCACTTGTGTTTGCATTAAGGATCTGCTAGAATGTCTCATACGGTTTGAGAGATTGATATATATATTATCACTTGCAAATGTTTTTGTCTGTGAGTGGATGTCCTATTTACTAGAGAGGTCATGCCGAAATTTTGTACATTCGGTGACTTAGTTTTAAGCCGGTTTTAAAGAGTTAAAAGGTTGGTTTCAGTCTTTTAGTAGAGGTAATAAGTCTTTTAGCTAAGTGGATGTCCTATTTACTAGAATGTAGGTTGTTGCATGGGGCCTGTGACGTGCGAGTGATCCAACGTGATTTCGGCCACATAACCCTGTTGTCTTTGTCACCTAAGCCACGGTCGTACGTTGACATCGTTTCATTTGTATAGGTTTGAGAATGGGTGACGATCGAAGGCGATGTATGACGGATGGAGGAGTGATGGGGGCACTCAAGGGAATGGGGCAGATCACGGATGCTTTCTTGAAGCAAGCATTATTTGGAGGAGCTGAATATGTGTATTGCCGTGTACCCTCTGCAAGAATAACAGCTACTACAGCAAGGATATAGTGCTTGATATCACATTTGTAAAAGCGGGTTCATGCCTAACTATTTGGTGTGGCACCATCATGGAGAGGCGCGAGGCGAGGCCATTGAGTCGGACCATGGGGAGGATCACGATCGGATGGAAGAGATGCTGGATGATCTTGGCAGGGGGATTGAATTTAACTCGGGGGAGGCGTCACAGTCGGAGGAGGTTAAGGAATTCTATAGGCTCCTTGACGCCTCGGATGAGAAGCTGCATGACTTGACCAATGTGACCGTCCTGCAGGCGGTTACACGGCTTATGTCGATGAAGTCGAAGTTCAACTTTTCGAACAAATGCTTCAACGCTTTGCTTGAATTTATGAATGATGTCCTTCCACCTAACCACAAGATGCCAAAGGGTTTGTACCAATCGAAAAAGTTGATGGCCGGCCTCGGGATGAATTACCAGAAGATTGATGTGTGTGAGAATAATTGCATGCTGTTTTGGAAAGATCATGACAAGGATACTCATTGTATGCATTGTGGTAAGTGTAGATTCGTTGAGGTGGTAGATGTAACACCCCAAAATTTTGCTTTCCTTAAATTCATGTGTGATTTGGCACTTTGGTGAATTTTTGGAATTTTCTGGAATTTATTTGGATTTATTTGGAATTTATTTGAATTTATTCCATTTTGAAATAATTAAAGAATTTAATTTTGCAAATAAAATTTTGTTGGAAATATTTTATTTGAGTCCAAAATGATCCAAAATATTTTCCAGAATTTTTCTGGAATTTTTCTGAGTCATTTGCTATTTTTAATGAATTAAATGAATTATCAGGAATTATTTTAAATATTAAATCGCTGGAAAATCCAACTCGGGTCAAATCTTGTTCATCCGACCGAAGTCGGACTCGAGTCGACCGAGCAGATTGACTCGACCGAACCCACTCCTAACCCTAATCCATCCCAACCGTTGGATCAAGATCCAACGGTGAGATCCGCTTCGACCAGGCGGCGAGTGTCGGGACCGGACCGTCGCGCCGCGATCGTGGCGTTGGTTGTGCCACGCGTGGACGGCCACGATTTCGTCGTCTTCACCGAGTCCGAAGCTGGACTCGCCGCCGCGCCCGCCGTAGCAAATTAGGTTTCCGCTCTAGGTACGTAACGCCGAGGCTATTTAAAGCGTGAGACGTCCCCCGAGGTTGCCCTCATCCTTGCGCACCCGTTCCCCCGAGCCATCTCGCCTGAGCCGCCGCCGTTTGGCCGCACGAGCTCGCCGGAGTTGGAAGTCTGTTCCGCCGCGGTTAAACGCCGATATTCTGCCGTCGTCGTCCTCGCCCGTCATCAAGACCGAATCCGGATTCCCCAAGGCGAGGCAGCGTTCGAGTACCCTCACCTCGCGGAGAAGCCCGGCGCCCGTTGGACTCATCGTCGTCTTCATCTCCGGTGGCCACTGCTCCGTCGCGTCGCCATCGCCGTTCGCGAGCTCTGTCAGCCGTCCGATCCAGATCGCACGGCTAGGATCTCGCCACGTCACCCCGCCGGTGAGATCACGCTTCGAACTCCAGATCCAATCCCGACCGTTGGATCTAGATCCAACGGTCCGAAATCAATGCGTTAACCTAAAACGTGTCAACACTAGATCCAATCCGCGCCGTTGATTTTCAAATCAGCCGAGATCGAGCCACGCTGGCCCAGGAAGTTGGGCCGACGCGGTCGGCGCCATGCGCTGCGTGACGCCGACCGCCGGGCCCGCGTGTCGGTAGCTCGGCGAACCACACCATGACGTCCACGGCCGACGTCATGGCGGGCCCGCTGTCGAAATGTCCCAAGGTGTCTTGGCGTCGAGAATGACGCGTCATCCAGTAGGCCCATATGTCGATCCACGTGAGCCGTGGACCGAGTCCACCGTGGACCCGAGCCGAGCGTGGACCAAGCCCATGGACGGCCGACGTCGGCAGGCCAATCAGGAGCTGCCACGTGTCCATGCCGACGCAATAATTAATTTCGAAAAGAAAATGATTTATTAATTCGAATAATGATTTCAAATTTAGATTCAAACTTCAAACGCTTATAACTTTTGCGTTTCAACTCCGATTTGAGTGATTCAAATTTCTAAATTTGTATAAAATTGAGATCTACCTAAATATGAATTTTATTTAATTTTTGGACTAAAGTTTTTCTCTGCAAAATTATTTAATTGATTATTTAAACTTTAAATAATCATAACTTTTATGCGTTTAACTCCAAATTTGACGATTCCAGTTTCTAAAAATCCAGAAAATTATGTTCTCTCTGTTTATGGATTTTATTTGGAGTTTTGGGATCTTTTGCATAGTGTTTATTTGTGTATTTGCTATTTGCACGCTTTACGAGTAGACGTTGAAGTGCCGGAAGGATTCGAAGGAGAAGTGTTGACTCAGGATCCAACTCAAGACCAAGAACAAGTGCTTTTTGAAGGCAAGTTGTGCTTTGACCATATTGATCCTATTTCGAAATCTATTTTGATTTAAACTATTGCATGCTAGTTTAATTAGAAAGATACTTTGTTTAAACATGGGGGTTAGATAAATACCAATTTGCTATATGACACCTTGATTACTTAAGTATGTGCCATGACCCTTTGTCACCCTAGTTGTGGTTTACTAGTTGGACATTACTAAATTGCCAACATGGGTTTAGATCGTTGTAGTATCGCTTAGAGCACACTACGTGCTCATGACATGATTTTGGATAATCAAATGCTAATATTGACTTAATGATATATTGAACCTGTTTTGGAAAAGTATCATGTGATGTTGATGGCACGTGGTGCATGGTAATCAAGCGGGGTTTGATAGCAGTTTTATTTGGGGCATGTGGCAAGAGTAATCAGGTGGGCAGTGTGGCATTGGGAGTGATGATTTGGTTTTTCGGGTAGTCTTGCCCTGGTCACTCTAAGGACTTAACCTTGCAAGCCTTTGAACTGGTCATACTTGCAACCACATGGCTGGAATGGGGCGGCCCTAGTTGACTAAGTCGCTAAGGACTCACTTGTGGAGCCTCAGGGGTGTCGATTACACCTTTTGTGTGATTGTACGGGGAGCGTATCGTGGTGTGGCGGATACCCATCTAACGGTGTGTTGGTCCCATACTTCGCCTTGGCTAAGGGAAGGGATGGTGTAGAGCACGAACAGGAGAGGACCACCTGTGTTGTTTGAGGCTTCCAGAAAGGCTTTATTCTGAGGAACTCGCCTTTGTGGTGTTTGATTGTATCTTGTGGGTAAAGTGCATAACCTCTGCAGAGTGTAGAATCTATTTGAATAGCCGAGTCCACAGTCTTTGGACAATGCTCGAATTACGATCAAGGGTTAGACTTTACGAAAATAACTTGGATTTGAAAAGTTGGGTTGATTTAGTAATGAAGTTGATGGAAATGTGGTTTAGGATGGGGAAAAATGTTTATTAAATTTCTTGAGAAATTATTTATGCTTTACTTATTTCTCTTGCTGAATCTACTTTTATTACTTGTCAAGAGTCACATCGCAAATATACCTGAGCTATTCCTTTGTACCAAGCCATGCATATAGTATATTAGCTTGCATTACGTGCATGACTTGTCGAGTACCAAGTACTCACCCTTGCCTCAACACAATACCAGTTGAAGAGGAGACTACGCCCGGTTCGGAGGAGGAGTTCCAAGAGGACCCGTCTACTTAGGGATGCGAGCCCGATCAGTTGCTGTGGTATCTTGGATGGCGCCACAGTTTATTTGATTTTCATTTCTTGTTATCTCTCTTTTAATAAGTTTAGCCTTGCAGGCATATATTTGTAACTTGGCCATAAGGTCGAGTAACCCTTTGATTATTTAAATAAAGTACTTTGATAGTATCGTTTGGTATGATTGTGATATATACCGATGTTAAGACTGTGGTGCACTAGCGCGTTCTGGACTAGTGCTGAATACCTGAGAGGGTCGGATTTGCAAATTCGGGGTCCCGGCAGAAGGTGGTATCGAGCCATACTTGACTGTAGGCTCAACCCTAAGCTAGAATGGTCGTAGTGAGGATAAAACCTATTTTCTAAAGCTAAAAAGTTGTCAAGAAAGGAAATGACATCTCGACTTATCCCTTCTCTCTTTCTTGTCTCTTGCTGGAATTTTCCCTTACCTTGTCACAATTTAAAAATTAGAGTTCTTACGTAAAGCACTCTTGTGACAGATGGAGGAAGAGTTCAACTACGTTGATGCAGGGAGTTGGTCACGCCGCGGAACTTTGGCATATGCTACTGATTCTCGGAGATTTTGAGAAGCCCCAATACCAAGTGGAAGTGATCGAGACAAGCGAGGATTGATCAAGGCTTGTGACGTGAGGATTGAGGTACATGCTAGGAAAAAAGGGCCAGTGCAATCGCCTCGATACCTTTGACCTTTGCGGGAGATCTACAATGCAGATGGGTATCCAAGAAGTATCACGACGAGCAATGCGGCACATTACCCGTATCTACGCCAGAGAATGGAGAGTACGGTGTTCCGTTACCATCCGTAGCAGCGATAACCTTCTTGACCGAAGGAGATTCAGGATGAGGATGCCACGGTTACACGGTTGGCACGATTTGTCGTCGCCAGGAGGATGTACTAGATAATACAAGCAAAGAGCTCTGAAGGCCCGCCAAGGAGATCACGACAGAGAAGAACAGATGGCGGGAAGCTCAAGAGTATGTGGCACACCTTCTACGAAGGATTGGCGAGTTGGAGATGACTTTGTACGGACCAGACCCAGAGCCAAGATCGAGCTACACGAGCGATTCAGAGGAGTCGGATCTCGATGAGGACATCGCTTCTTCGACTACCACAGAGGACATAGTTGCTGGACATGGCGATCGTTCGCGCCTATGCCACAAAGACCCGTACTGTGCCGTGGAGGTTTTCTCGATGAGTGAACATAGGTTCTATAGTGAGACTCCTTCGCCGAGTCGGGTCATAGAATAAAGAGTCACCCTTTAGGCGTTAGATTCGAGTTAGTTCGATTTGGATTTGCTTTGTTTCTTGAGTGTGCAAGATGTGTTGCAAGGCCCTTAGGCATTGTAAGTGACCATACCAAGTTACTAATAATAAAGATGGACCTTAAAGTTACCCCTTTCGCGCATAAGTTCCATATTACTTGTCTATTCTTGTTTCCCTCTCATCTCTAAACCTAGAGCAAATCGACAGATGGTGAACACCCGTGGAAACTTTGGAAGCAATGGGAGCGGTTCTCGCCAGCAGAAACCCCAATGATGGAGCACCAAAGCACCGCCCTTTGGATATGCGAGAATTTGGGCGTTTCTTGCTGCCCAGACTCAGTTGATGCATGCTATGATGCAACAAATGCAGCACGCCATCCTTTGCCAGGCCACTTTGCTAATCAAGTTAATCGGGGACCACGCTTGAGAATACAAGGTGTCGAGTTCATGAGGACGCAACCACACACTTGCTCTGGGACTGCCAATCCATTGGAGGCCGATGATTGGTTAAGATCAATTGAGAGGAAGCTACACATAGCTCAATGCATAGGGAATGAGAAGGTACTCTCGCTTCTCATCACCTGGAAGGAACAAATTACCGAATGGTGGGAGAACTTCGTGTCACGCAGAGAACCCTCAAGATATCACTTGGGAAGAGTTCACGGTGCATTCCGCGATTATCACGTGCTGAAGGAATCATGGACCTTAAGAAGGAGGAGTTCAGAGCATCAAGCAAGGTAATCAGCCCGCTGGCCGACTACGAACAAGTTCACACAGCCTAGCACGCTACGCACCTGAGGATGTAGCGACGGATAAATCCAGACAGTCTCGTTTTATGAAGGGACTTAACTCAGGATTGCAAGTAGGGTTGATCACCCACACCTTTCCAGATTTCCAAGAGTTGGTGAATAAGGCACTTATTCTTGAGGACAAGCGCAAGGAACTGAATGAGAACAGAGCGCAGGATGCAACAAAGAAGGATCACGCCAGGAACGCATAGCGGCGCTTGAGAGTTGCACCAAATCAATTCTTCGTATTCCAACCACGAGAATGCAACAAGGACACCATCCTCAAGACCAGGACTGCCAACCGAACTACCAAACCCCAGCCCCGCTAGAAACACTACTCCAGTGCAAATCGGCAAAGGAACAAAGTGAGGCGCTGTTACAATCGCAACGAGCCAGGACACTTTGCCATGATTGTCCGAAGAAGACAGCAGAGCGACCCGATTCGCTTCAACCTAGGAACCACCCCAGCCTAGGACGCCAAAGATCAGGAGCCACACCCCAGGCCGTGGTGAGAGTCCGAGACAACCATGTCACCGCAGATGAACTGCAAAATGCTAAGGACGTCGAACTGGGTAAGTAACTTGTTAACTTTCAAGACTGCAACAGCTTTTGTTTGACTCGAGCTTCGCATTCGTTTGTTTCGCAAGGCTTTGCTACTAGAAATGATTTAAGGATTGCAAGACTTAAGTGCATGCTTTTAGTTCAAACCCACAGTTCCGAACTCCGAGCGGAAGTAGGATGTTCGGGGTGAGAATACTAATAGATGGAATAGAGTTCCTTGCAAACGTTATAATTTTGGAGACCCAGACCTTAGAGTTCATATTGGGAATTGATTGGTTATCCAAGCACAAGGCCGTATTGGATTGTGGACGAAGGACTATCTCAGTTGAGAGCCCGTGTGGGAAGAAAGTGGAATTTCAAGCCACTGCGGTTAGAGATGGACAGTTGATGGTTAACAGTACCAAGGCAATCGGCATAGAGGATGTCCCAAAGAGTGAATGAGTACCCGATGTTTTTCCCGAAGATCTACGGTATGCCGCAGACAGGGGACATAGAGTTTGTGATAGAGCTTGTACTGCACAAAGACCGATAGCAAAGAGACCCTATCGGATGTCTACCGAGGAGTTGGTAGAAATGAAGAAACAGCTAGAAGAGTTAATGGAGAAAGGATTTATCAGACCAAGTTCGCCGTGGGGAGCACCGGTTTTGTTTGTCAAGAAGAAGGGCGGGAGTTTCGGGATGTGCATTGACTACCGTGCACTCAATGAAGTCACCGTGAAGAATAAGTATCCGCTACCCAGGATTGATGATTTGTTTGATCGGTTAAGAGGAGCCGGAGTTTTCTCCAAGATTGATCTCGAGATCGGGATACCATCGCTTGAAGATCTGATCGAGAAGATATTCGAAGATCGCATTCTCGTCCAAGATATGGACATTACGAGTTTACTGATTATGTCCTTTGGACTCGATTTAATGCGCCATTATTTCATGAATATGATGAATAAGGTGTTCATGGAATATTTGGACAAGTTTGTCGTCGTGTTCATAGACGATATCCTGGTCTACTCCAAGACAGAGGATGAACATGCCGAACACTTAAGGCGAGTTTTGGAAAAGCCGAGGAACGACAACTTTTCGCCAAGTTCGGCAAGTGTGATTTTTGGAAGGACAAGGTGGAGTTTCTTGGACATGTAATGACCGCAGAGGGAGTCATTGTGGATCCAAGCAAAGTAGAAGCGGTGTTACATTGGGAGCGTAGAAGGCTGTGACCCAGATTCGAGTTTCCTTGGAATGGCAGGATACTACCGCCCGTTTCATCGAAGGCTTTTCGACAATTGCGAAACCTCTTACGCAATTGCTGAAGAAGGAAAAGAAGTTTGCATGGACGCCGAGAATGTGAGAAAGGATTTGGGAGCTGAAGAAGCAATTGACATCGGCAGGTGTTAGTTCTAGGGATGTTGCTCAAAGCTTCGATATTTATTGTGACGCATCGCGCCAAGGACTTGGATGTGTGATGCGAGAATGGAAAGGTCGCCGCCTATGCATCAAAGCGATTGAGGCCGCATGAGGAAAATTATCCGACACATGACCTAGAGTTAGTGCCGTAGTGCATGCTTTGAAGATATGGCGTCACTATCTGATTGGAAACAGATGTGAAGTATATACGGATCATAAGAGCCTTAAGTACATATTCACCCAGTCGGATCTGAATATGAGGCAGAGGAGATGGCTAGAGTTGATCAAGGACTATAATGTTGGAATCCATTACCATCCCGGGAAGGCCAACGTGGTAGCCGATGCCCTGAGTCGGAAAAGTCATACCGTGAGTACGTTGCTAGCCGCAAGTCAGGATGAGTTATGTGAGGATTTTCAGAAAATGAAGATTGAGGTAGTACCTAGGGGATTCTTGGCCACAATAGAAGTAAAGCCTACCCTAGAGGATCAGATCCGGGAAGGACAGAAGGATGATGACAAGATCCGTAGGATTAAGTCCAAAAAGGAGGAAGGCAAGGCAGAGGACTTCAAGTTGGATGAGCAAGGCACGTTGTGGATGAAGGATCGCATTTGTGTGCCTAACAAAAAGGAGTTAAAGCGGTGATTACGGAAGAAGCCCATGACTCAAGTACTCGATTCATCCCGAAGCGCCAAGATGTATCAGGATCTCAAGGAGAGATTACGGTGGCCGAGTATGAAACGTGAAGTTGCCGAGCATGTTGCATTGTGCGACGTATGCCAGAGAGTCAAGGCAATGCATCGAGAGACCAGCAGGATTGCTACAAATTACGAAAATACCTGAGTGGAAGTGGGAGGAAATCGGAATGGATTTCATTACCGGTTTGCCGAAGACTCAAGGAGGTTATGACTCCATATGGGTTATAGTGGATCGCTTGACTAAAGTAGCCCATTTTATCCCCGTGAAGACCACTTACTCGGAGATAAATTAGCGAAATTGTATATGATCGAGATTGTTTGTTTGCACGGAGTGCCAAAGAGGATTGTATCGGACAGAGGTACCCAATTTACCTCAAGGTTCTCGGAATAAGTTGCATGAAGCCATGGGGACCCGTTTGAACTTCAAGATACCTTATCATCCACAGACGGATGGACAGACCAGAAAGAGTCAACCAGATTCGGAGGATATGCTAAGAGCTTGTGCATTAGCTTATGCTACCTCTTGGGATAAGAGTTTGCCGTATCTTTGAGTTCGATTACAACAATAGTTATCGAGGCTAGTTTCTGAGATGTCACCTTTTGAGGCCTTTGTATGGTCGACCACCTGTCGGACGCCATTGAATTGGAATGAGACCGTGGCGCCCGTGTCTTTGGGCCTCGATATTCTTCAAGAAATTTGAAGAAGCGATTGCCGTGATTAGGGAAAAGTTGAAGATAGCCCAATCTCGGCGAGAAGAGTTATGCTGACAATCGTCGCCGAGACTTGAGTTTTGAACCAGAAGACTTTGTTTATCTCAGAGTTACGCCTCTCAGGGGAGTTAAGAGGTTCCATGCCAAAGGGAAACTCGCACCCCGTTATGTTGGACCATTTAAGATTTTGAGCCGCAGGCGAAGTTGCTTACCGGTGGAGTTGCCACGATCGCTAGCAGAGTACACGGCGTATTCCGTGTGTCCTGGGCTTGAAGAAATGTCTCCGAGTTCCCGAGGAGCAGACATCGCTAGAGTCAATTGAGTTGCAAGAGGACTTGACTTATAAGGAGTATCCCGTGAGGATTCTAGACACAATGGATCGAGAAACTAGAAACAAGTCAACCCATTTCTGTAGAGTTCAGTGGAGCAACCACGAAGAAAGTGAAGCGACTTGGGAGCGCGAAGAGGATTTGAAGAAAGAGTTTCCAAACCTATTCCTTTAGTAAGCCCTGAATCTCGGGGACGAGATTCTATTAAGGGGGGGAGGTTTGTAACACCCCAAAATTTTGCTTTCCTTAAATTCATGTGTGATTTGGCACTTTGGTGAATTTTTGGAATTTTCTGGAATTTATTTGGATTTATTTGGAATTTATTTGAATTTATTCCATTTTGAAATAATTAAAGAATTTAATTTTGCAAATAAAATTTTGTTGGAAATATTTTATTTGAGTCCAAAATGATCCAAAATATTTTCCGAATTTTTCTGGAATTTTTACGAGTCATTTGCTATTTTTAATGAATTAAATGAATTCTTGGGAATTATTTTAAATATTAAATCATTGGAAAATCCAACTCGGGTCAAATCTTGTTCATCCGACCGAGTCGGACTCGAGTCCGACCCGAGCCAGTTGACGAGACCGAACCCACTCCTAACCCTAATCCATCCCAACCGTTGGATCAAGATCCAACTACCGAGATCCGCCGACTTCGACCAGGCAGGCCGTGTCGGGCCGGACCGGTCGCGCCGCGCGATCGTGGCGTTGGTTGTGCCACGTGGACGGCCAGCGATTTCGCTGCCTTCACCGAGTCCGAAGCTGGACTCCGCCGCCGCGCTTCGCCAGAGTAGCAAATTAGGTTTCCGACTACGGCACGAACGCCGAGGCTATTTAAAGCGTGAGACGTCCCCCGAGGTTGCCCTCATCCTTGCGCACCCGTTCCCCGAGCCATCTCGCTTTGAGCGCCGCCGTTTGGCGCACGAGCTCGCCGGAGTTGGAAGTCTGTTCGCCATGATTAAGCGCCGATATTCTTTGCCGTCCCGTCGTCCTCGCCGTCATCAAGACCAGATCCGGATTCCCCAAGGCGAGGCAGCGTTCGAGTACCTCACCTCGCCGGAGAAGCCCGGCGCCCGTTGGACTCGTCGTCGTCTTCATCTCCGGTGGCCACGCCTTTCCGTCGCGTCGCCATCGCCGTTCGCGAGCTCTGTCGGCCGTCCGATCCGGATCGCACGGCTAGGATCTCGCCACGTCACCCCGCGGTGAGATCACGCGCTTGAACTCCAGATCAATCCGGCCGTTGGATCTAGATCCAACGATCCGAAATCAATGCGTTAACCTAAAGCGTGTCAACACTAGATCCAATCGCGTAGTTGATTTTCAAATCAACGGTCGAGATCGAGCCACGCGTCCAGGAAGTTGGGCCAAGCAGCGATCGGCGCCCGTGCAGCGTGTGGCCGACCATGGCCCAGGCCAGCGTGTCGGCTGACTCGGCCGAACCACCATGACGTCCACGCCGGCGTCATGGCGGCCCGCTGTCGGCGGTGTCCCGGCGGTGTCTTGACGTCGACAATGACGTCATCACAGGGCCCATATGTCGATCCACGTGAGCCGTGGACCGAGTCCACCGTGGACCCGAGCCGAGCGTGGACCAAGCCCATGGACGGTGGCGTCGGCCAGGCCAATCAGGAGCTGCCACGTGTCCATCTGACGCAATAATTAATTTCGAAAAAGAAAATGATTTATTAATTCGAATAATGATTTCAAATTTAGATTCAAACTTCAAACGCTTATAACTTTTATGCGTTTCAACTCCGATTTGAGTGATTCAAATTTCTAAATTTGTATAAAATTGAGATCTACCTAAATATGAATTTTATTTAATTTTTGGACTAAAGTTTTTCTCTGCAAAATTATTTAATTGATTATTTAAACTTTAAATAATCATAACTTTTGCGTTTTAACTCCAAATTTGACGATTCCAGTTTCTAAAAATCCAGAAAATTATGTTCTCTCTGTTTATGGATTTTATTTGGAGTTTTGGGATCTTTTTGCATAGTGTTTATTTGTGTATTTGCTATTTGCACGCTTTGCGAGTAGACGTTGAAGTGCCGGAAGGATTCGAAGGAGAAGTGTTGACTCAGGATCCAACTCAAGACCAAGAACAAGTGCTTTTTGAAGGCAAGTTGTGCTTTGACCATATTGATCCTATTTCGAAATCTATTTTGATTTAAACTATTGCATGCTAGTTTAATTAGAAAGATACTTTGTTTAAACATGGGGGTTAGATAAATACCAATTTGCTATATGACACCTTGATTACTTAAGTATGTGCCATGACCCTTTGTCACCCTAGTTGTGGTTTACTAGTTGGACATTACTAAATTGCCAACATGGGTTTAGATCGTTGTAGTATCTTGCTTAGACACGCTTACGTGCTCATGACATGATTTTGGATAATCAAATGCTAATATTGACTTAATGATATATTGAACCTGTTTTGGAAAAGTATCATGTGATGTTGATGGCACGTGGTGCATGGTAATCAATCGGGGTTTGATACTTGATTTTGATCGGGGCATGTGGCAAGAGTAATCAGGTGGGCAGTGTGGCATTGGGAGGATGATTTGGTTTTTCGGGTAGTCTTGCCCTGGTCACTCTAAGGACTTAACCTTGCAAGCCTTTGAACTGGGTCATACTTGCAACCACATGGCTGGAAGGGGACGGCCCTAGTTGACTAAGTCGCTAAGGACTCACTTGTGGAGCCTCGGGTGTCGATTACACCTTTTGTGTGATTATGCGGGGAGGCGTATCGTGGGCGTGGCCGGATACCCATCTAATCGGTGTGTTGGTCCCATACTTCGCCTTGGCTAAGGGAAGGGATGGTGTAGAGCACGAACAGGAGAGGACCACTGTGTTGTTTGAGGCTTCCGAAAGGCTTTGTTACGGAACTTCGCCTTTGTGGTGTTTATTGTATCTTGTGGGTAAAGTGCATAACCTCTGCAGTGTAGAATCTATTTGAATAGCCGAGTCCACGATCTTGGACAATGCTCGGGAATTCTGATCAAGGGTTAGACTTTACGAAAATAGCTTGGATTTGAAAAGGTGGGTTGATTTAGTAATGAAGTTGATGGAAATGTGGTTTAGGATGGGGAAAAATGTTTATTAAATTTCTTAAGAAATTATTTATGCTTTACTTATTTCTACTGCTTTCGAATCTACTTTTATTACTTGTCAAGAGTACATTTCTTTGCAAATATACTGAGCTATTCCTTTGTACCAAGCCATGCATATAGTATATTAGCTTGCATTACGTGCATGACTTGTCGAGTACCAAGTACTCACCCTTGCCTCAACACAATACCAGTTGAAGAGGAGACTACGCCGGTTTCGGAGGAGGAGTTCCAAGAGGACCCGTCTACTTAGGGATGCGAGCCCGATCGGTTGCTGTGGTATCTTTGGATGGCGCCACTAAGTTTATTTGATTTTCATTTGCTTTGTTATCTCTCTTTTAATAAGTTTCGCCTTGCAGGCATATATTTGTAACTTGGCCATAAGGTCGAGTAACCCTTTGATTATTTAAATAAAGTACTTTGATAGTATCGTTTGGTATGATTGTGATATATACCGATGTTAAGGCTGTGTGCACTAGCGGCGTTCTGGACTAGTCTTGAATACACAGAGGGTCGGATTTGCAAATTCGGGTCCCGGCGATAGATGAGGAAGGGGTATCGGTGACTACAAAGGTCGCGACTAAGCGGCCGGTACATGTCGATCACGGATAGGCTTAAGCGGCTGTACATGTCTAAACAAACAATGAAACATATGCGGTGGCACAAAGAAGGTAAACGTGAGGACCAAGACCAGGATATGATGGTGCATCCGTCGATGGCGAGGCATGGCGTGCATTGGGCCGATTCGATCCTGCATTTGCAAGCGACCCTAGGAGTGTTCGTCTTGGTTTGTCCACGGACGGTTTCACACCTTTCAAAGACAAGCGCTAGCCCCTACTCTTGTTGGTCGGTCTTCATCATGCCATACAATCTTCCACCCGAGATTTGTTTGAAAGAGGGGTTCATATTCCTTGCTCTTGTCATTCCAGTCCTAAGCATCCAGGAAGGATCTCAATGTGTTCATGCGGCCCTTAATTGACGAAATGAAAAAGTTGTGGCGAGGAAAAGGCATACGACGGCGTTCTTTGGTAGAGAATTTACCTTACGAGCCGCATACGTGGTCGGTCCATGATTTGTTGGCATATGGCATTTGGGCTTTGGTGTGTTCATGGTCGCCTGTGTTGTCCAATTTGTATGGCTGACTCTGATGCATTCAGGCTCACGCACGGTAAGAAGTTCACATTCTTCGATTGCCATCGACGGTGGCTTCCGGCGAGGCACCATTTCAGGAACGACGTTAAATCATTTCGAAAAGGAAAGAAAGTTAAAAAAAGGGCCGCCGAAGTGACTCACAGGAGAAGAGATAGCTGAATGGCATAGTCGCCTTGAACGATCTACGGAGGTGGGTTTCACTGGCTATGGAAAGGAGCACAACTGGACTCATGTTTCTTTTCTTTGGGAGCTGCCTTACGCGAAAGCTTTGATTCTGCCGCATAACATAGATTTGATGCACCAAGAACGCAATGTGGCAGAAAGCATCATAAGCATGGTGTTTGATGTAACCGACAAAACAAAGGATAACGTGAGTGCTAGGAAAGACATGGGTGATCATTGTGCTAGGCCGTGGCTCGAGGTTAAAGTTGGTTTAAATGGAAATGAGAGCCGCCACGAGCTCCATCTTCGTGTGAAGCCGTAAGACCGTAAACAGATTTTGAGGTGGTTGAAAACTCTAAAGTTTCGGATCGCTATGCATCTAACATAAAGCGGGGTGTGAATGTCAAAGACCGGTAGTGAATGGGCTAAAGAGTCATGATTACCATATCATCATGGAAAGACTTGTTCCGGTAATGTTTCGTGGCTATTTTGATAATGAGTTGTGGAGGATGTTAGCCGAGCTCAGTTACTTTTACAGGCAGATATGCGCTAAGGAAATCTCGAAGAGGTTGATGCAGAAGTTAGAGAAGGGAATTCCATTGCTTGTATGCAAGTTGGAAAAAACTTTCCACCTGGTTTTATGAATGTGATGCAACATCTGCTGGTGCATCTGTCTTGGGAAGCGAAGGTTGGAGGTCCTGCGCAGTTCAGATGGATGTATAGTCAGGAAAGGGAGTTGAAAAAGCTTAGAGCTACAGTGCGCAACAAGGCAAGGGTAGAGGGGTGTATCGCAGAGGCTTATGCAAGTAAAGAGATCACAAACTTCTCAACAAAGTATTTCGCACTCAAGCACAACGTGAATGCCCCTACAAATCGGTACCGTGCCGCGGAAGAAGAACCAAGCAGCGAACTTAAGCTTTTTCAATGCAAGGGTCAACCTGTTGGGTCGTACACTGCACACCATGTTGAGTATGAGGAGTGGAACCTGGCCATGCTTTACATGTTCACTAACATGGTAGAAGTTGAAAAATATTTTGAGTAAGTGACTTTTTGAATTATGTTTTCAACATTTCAGTGTAGAGTCCTTTTTAACCCGGGAATAAATGACGCAGAGTGTTTGACAAAGAAAATTAGAAGTCAACTCGACAACCCACAACTAAGCAATTGGATAACCTACGCCGTGATGGGTTGCAAGGCGGCCCAAGCTTCGTGCAATGGTTCCACAAGATGTAATATGACTATTTATTCATTTTTTATAATGAATTGTTGTAGTAACCTAATATTAGACTAACGTTGATGCATATTGCTATATAGTGTATGCGTGATGCCTCCGTCCTCGAGGATCTCCGACAGCTCTCGCATGGTGATGTGGCGGCAAGGAGCTATCGTCGCTATGATGTGAACGGGTTCCGTTTTCGAGCAATGAAATTAGAAGCTAGCCGTCCACTTGCGGCCACTTCAAACAATGGAGTAGTCACAACGTCATCCGATTCCAGCGGTGATATATTAGACTACTACGGTGTTGTACAAAACATAATTGAGTATACCTTTGGGGTGCCAAAGATCTGAAGGTTGTGTTTTTGATTGCCATTGGTTCGATCCACACAACGGCACACGTGTCGATGACTTTGGGATGGTGGAGGTGAAGCATAGTTCGCGGCTTCAGGGTCACATTAATAACATTGTGCTTGCACATCAGGTTGAGCAGGTGTACTACCTTAGCTATCCTCACCCTAGCTTGAAGGCTTGGTGGGTTGTATTTAAAGTTAATCCTGAAGTATATCCTCCTAAGGATGTTTCGTATGTGGAAAGCAACGTAGAAGATGATGTGGGTGATGTATATCAAGAAGAAGCTATGGGGGATTCTTTCCTTGTCTCCGACGGGGCATGACTCAATCAATTACCTACCGATGCCATAGACTTAATAACAGATGAACCAGGCCCTTCACGAAAACGCCCTCAAAAGTCAGTAAGGATTGCACGTCTTCAAGCACGTCTCAATGAAATACGAGTCGCAGAAGCAGATTCCGACGCCGACGACTTTTGATATGTATATTTTGTAAGATTATTGTTGTCTCATTCATTTTTTACAAGTTATTGTTGTCTCATTCATTTTGCAAGTTATTGTTGTGTTGTCTCCTTCATTTTTTACAAGTTACTGTTGTCTCCTTCACTAACTCTTGTCAAATTTGAACAGATACCGATGTTCAGGCATCAGGTTGACAAGCTTAAAGGCAAGTTCAGCGGGTCGTCCTCCAGAAGGTCGAGGAGCAGGGGTTCTGATGCTCAGGACTCGACGGCTGGCAGTGCCATATTTGCTGGGGCTGCGCAGATTAGACAGCGGCAGGAGCAGCTCCAGAGGTGCTTCGATGAGCAGGCACGAGAACAGGCGCAGGAGCAACCTCGAGGAGGGCGAGGGCAAGTGGGGTTGAGGACGAGGGGCAGGTGGGATGTGAGGATGAGGACATGGGTGAGGCGGACGACGAGGAGGTCGGCGTTGGGGGTGGTGGCGGTGGGACGACAGTCTGATGCAGACGCCGAGGCCGAGGCAGCGGCAGATGCAGACTTAGCGGCGACCTTAGACCTGGGCTTGAAGAGGGCGGGTCTTCTTCGGGTACCATCAGGTATATGTGTAGTATTGGATTTTCATTTAATGTCCATATTTACATTGTAATGTCTATAAACTAATGATTTGCATTTTAGGTTTCGTAAAACCGTCTCAGTTCGTCCGAGATGCAACCCGGCCGATAGGAGGTTGATAGAGCTACATGGGAGCAGTGTGATTATATCTTTCATGTCTTTTCTTTTAGCATGAGCTAAGTGACAACTGCCTCGTAGCCGATAGGAGGTTGATAGAGCTATCTTTTGATGCATCTTTGTCTTGTATTTTGTTGTAGGCAGTGGAAAGAGCCGGGTTGGACTGGGACGGGCCACATTACAAAGGTTAACGCCGTGCTGGGAGCCCTTAGCCGCTACTACTACCCTGGCATGGTTGAGTCAGGTGGGGATAGATTCGCGGCCCACAACTGGAAGCACTGGGCGTTGAATGAGAACGTGGAAGGAGGCGAAGACAGCCATACATGTCAGGGCGCAGTGTGGGCTGGCTTCTGGGTGAGTTTGCGTTATGTATTTACTCTATTTGAGTATTGCTTTAAATGTAAATACAATTTGACAATGTGTGATTATATGTAGGAGAGGTTTCGGCTTGAGAACGAAGACGATTACAGCCTTTTGAAGAAGGCCAAAAGCGTCTTCAACAGGGCGACACAAAAGGTTGTCGGAGATTCGTTCAGCAATGCACGGATTCAAGCTGTCATCAATTTTTACAAGAGGGTGAAGAAGGTGAACATGAGAAGAGGACCAGAGGCGAGGAGTATACACCTAACAGAACAAGAGTATCTCGAGAGCTCAGTCGATTGGATAATGAAGGACATGGAGGCTTGGAGGTGGATGTACCGGTACTGGGCGTCGGAGGATTTTCAAGAAAAATCAAATAGAAATCGAGGGAACAGAAGAAGTAGATTGGGGAAGCACAAATACGGCGCAGACGGACACATTGGCCTAGAGCAACAAATGGTAAGTATCGGTATTATAATTGTTAGTTTCATTTGTCACTATGTTTCTAACTTTGCACCGTAGGAGGCTGAAAGTGGGAGTACTCCCTCTTTTGTGGAAGTTTACATCCGGGGGCACAAAGGCGAGGATCCACAGAACCCGGATGTTTTGTGCGACGACGGGGCTAGTGAGAGGATGGTAAGTATAAATGAAACAATATGTTTTGTGCAATTTTAAATCCGGGAGCACCAACATGCTGTTTTGCAGGCATCATATGCAGAACAAATGACACAACGTCATGGGACGGAGTTTGATTGGAGGGCGCGCCCGGTCGATGTGGAAGCCTTGTACCACGCCGAGGAGGGCCTAAAGCATGGGAGGTTCGTTAATAAAACTGATTTTAATTGTTTTTGCTCTATGAATTAAAAAATGTTGCATGGTCACATTTCGGTACATATCGTTTGTAGGTGGGCCATGGGGGCGGAGTTGTCGAATCGATCGTCTTCCACGAGGCTCGGTTTCCTCACAGGAGTGCTCACTCGTCGAGGTCCGCACGGAAGCACAAGCGGGAGGTGGCTCGTGAAGCGCGAGAAGAGTCTCGTCAAGCGCGAGAAGAGTCTCGTCAAGCACGAGAGGAAGCTCGCAGGCCGAGAAGACTCGAGAATACATGAAAATGTATCTGCAGTACAATCTCAACTTTGAACAAATCGATCATTTGTACATCCGTGATTAAAATCTAACAAACAATCTATATGCAAAGAATTGTCACAATCTCTTGGACCCTAACGTGCAGTGTTTCGCCCTCCTATTATGCCCAGGTAAAGATACTTGAGTTCATTACTCTCTAACTCACTTAGCTCATAAAATCGTGTTTACGACAAACTTGACTATTATGTCATAGGCCTCCCGACCACCTCCTTTCGCATGTTTTCTCCTCACATGCATCCACCACCACAAGGAGAAGCATCACAGGGTGCTCAACCTCCCCCGGCGTCCTTCATAAACCCTACTGGGATGCAGGCACCACCCCTAGGAGATGCACCTCAGGTTATATGAAATTCTCATGCATTCTTTATTTTTAAAAAACTCTATTCTGTATACTTGATATCACAAACTATGATCCATAGGGCTCCCAGCCTCCTCGTCCTTTCTACATGTTCACCCCACGAGATATGACTACCTTCAGAGGAGAGGCACCACAGGTAAAGATGGACCGGTTCAATTCGATATTCAAAATTTGAACAAAAGATTTAAATGTGGCATAATGTACCTAACTATGCCTTACAGGGCTCCCAGCCTCCAAACCCGTTCTACATGTACCCACCACCTATGCTAGGCCAAGGAATGCCTATGTACTTCAACCATTGGGCCATGCAGCCACCTCAGACGACACCACAGGTATGGATGTCAAAAACATTCTAAGTTTACGAAACGAGCTAAGTTTGTCAATTGTGAGCTAAACCAAGTCAAATTGAGTAAATTGAGCTACCTTCACAAAACTTAGTCAATTATATCACATTTAGGCAAATAAAACTCAATTCTGTCAAAGTTGAGCGGACTTAGTCAACTTGAGCAAATTCAGCTATACGTGCAAAACTTAGTCGATTTTACGACACTTAGGCAACTCATGCTTAAACCTTGCACAAATCATCTCAATGTTTGCTAAGTTTGCGAATTGAGTTAACTTTGTTATTTGTGAGTCAAGACTAGTCAAATCCTGCAAATTGAGGTATTTATGCAATAATTATTCGATTCTTATCAAATTGATAATTAACATGTAAACCCTAGTCAAATTGAGGCATTCGTTCAAAACTGAGTCGATTCTACCACATTTAGCCAAATATAGCTTAAATCTTATCAAATTCATCTAAGTGGTTGCTAAGTTTGCGAAACAAGGTAATTCTATCAATTGTGATCCAAACTTAGTCAACTTGACGAAATTGGCTTATTCGTGCAAAACTGATTTGATCCTAGGACATTTAGCACAAATCATTTCGATATTTGCTAAGTTCGACGATATGTTACTTGTAACACAACCTAGTCTTGAACTTGCAGGTTTCTGGGTCACGCCGTCCAGCACGTACTAACAACGACATCATAGAAGACGTCATAGTCTCGCCCTCCGGCGGTGGTGGTAGCGCTCACAACTCCAACAACCCCGAGACATGAATTGCATTGTGAGCTGGATTGGTGTATTACTGTTGGACTTTATGACTTCGTCGTCGGATTTGTATTGTGATGGATAGATTGTAATGTGGATTGTAATGCGTAGTTTACAAATTGTCGTTGGATGTGTGATTGGTTATCTAAGGATCTGCTAGAATGTCTCCTACAGTTTGAGATATTGATATATATATTATCACTTTGCAAATGTTTTTTTGTCTACGAGTGGATGTCCTATTTACTAGAGAGGTCATGCCGAAATTTTGTACATTCGGTGACTTAGTTATTCGTTGTGGAGTTTGATTCTTGAATCATGTTGGTAATACTCTTGAATTGTTCGTAATACTCTTGAATCTTGAGTTGTCGATATATATTGAGTTTTGATTGAATGTATAGATATTGATATTGAGTGTTTGATTGAATGTTGAATGAGATGCATACCGATAGATATATATTGATTGTTTGATTGAATGTTTGATTGGATGTATAGATATTGATATTGAGTGTTTGATTGAATGTTGAGATGCATACCGATCGATATATATTGAGTGTTTGATCGATATAGATATTGAGTGTTTGATTGAATGTTGAATAAGTTTGATTGAATGTTTGATCGATATATATTTGAGTATATATATTTGATGGATATATATTTGAATCTTGTGATGGACTTATTGTGATGTGTTGAATAAGATTGAATGTGAAGATGCTTGTGTTGAATGACATGCATATCGATCCATATATATGCGTGGTCGATATATTGAGTGTTTGATTGAATGTTGAATAAGTTTGATTGAATGTATTGAGTGTGATGCATATGGATATATATATATATATATATATATTAAGCGTCAGTTAAATTCGTGGGTTTACGCTGGCCCACGAATTTAAGTTAAATCGTGGAGTTTCTGCTCATTTAATTTAACTGATAAATTCGTGGGTTTTCCTGGCCCACGAATTTAACTTAAATTCGTGGGGCCAGAGAAACCCACGAATTTATCAGTTAAATTAGTGGGTTTTCCTGGCCCACGAATTTAACTTAAATTAAATGAGGCGAGAGAAACCCACGAATTTATCGATTAAATTAAGTGGTTTTCTGGCCTGCAATTTAAGTTAAATTGTGGGCGAGAAACCCACGAATTTAACTTAAATTCGTGGGCACCCACGAATTTAATTGATTAATTTCGTCGAGTTAAATTCGTGGCCTAAATTCGACAGTTTGCGCACGAATTTATAGTAAATTCGTGGGTTTTAGCCTAAATTCGTGGGTTTCTGGCCCACGAATTTTCCCCTGATTTCTGTAGTGGAAGCCGAGGCCCCTATTTAATGCGCCGCCGCCGCCACCGTGTAGCCCTCTTCCGTGCGCACCCGTAGCCCTCACTCACCGAGGTCAAGCCGCCGTGGTCGCGCCGCAATCGCTCGCCGTAGTTGGTCTTGCGTTCCGCCGCGGTTCTCTGTTGTTTCCGCCGCCGTCCGCCATCCTCCGCCGTCACCGAGCCCAGATCCGGAACCGCAAGGACAAGACGCGTCGGGAGGTACCACCCACATCGCCGGAATCACGCTCAAACACCGTTGGGCGTTTCGTCGTCTTCGTCTTCGGTGACCTCGCTCCGCTGCACGCCATCGCCGACTCGGGAAGCATCTCAGCCGTCGGATCTCCATCGCAAGGCCCAGATTCGTCCACGTCGCCGAAGGTAATTTTTTCCACATTGCAGTTTTAGATCCGTTTCCAACCTTTGGATCTGGATCCAACGGTTTAGATCACGCCACGTAGCCGTAACCGCACCGTGCTTGCATAGATCTCAGCCGTTAGATCTAGATCGTACGGCTAGGGTTAACCCACGTTGTAGCATTAGATCGGATCTCGACCGTCCGATCAAGATCGAACGGTCCAGATCAATCGGGTTGTTTCCAAACGCGTGAGGTTAGATCTGATCTGGACCGTTGATTTTCAAATCAACGGCCCAGATCGTGCCGTGTGTCCGGTAGTTGGACCGGCGCGGTCGCCACGATCGGCCGCGATGCGCCGGCTACCGGCGCCACGTGGCGTCGGCGTGGGCCCAGCGTGTCGGCCAGGACGACCAACCGCACCATGGCGTCACCGGCCCGGCGTCCGCGGTGAACCAGCGTGTCAATGCCGTCAGCCGAGCGTGATGACGTCACCGCTAACGTCATTCGAGTGGTCCACATGTCAGTGAGACATGTTCCCGTGGGCCGGGTCCACGGTGGACCGAGCCGAGCCGTGCGCGGGGTCCATGGACCCGAGGCGACGTGGCGGCTCCCGATTGGTCCACGTGTCCTGCTGACGCAATAAATTGATTTTCCCATAGAAAAATAAATGAATTAATTCAGTTTATTGATTTATTTGAATTTTCAAACTTCAAACGCTTATAACTTTTGCGTTTCAACTCCGATTTGAGTGGTACAAATTTCTAAATTTTTATAAAAATTGAGATCTACCTAAATATGAATTTTAATTAATTTTTGAATTTGAATTTTTCTCTGTTTATATTTATTTAATGAATTCTTTAAACTTTAAACAATTATTACTTTTGCATTTAACTCCTATTTGGACGATTCCAGTTTCTAAAAATTTATAAAAATGTGCTCTCCCTGTTTACGAACTTTTTTTGAAATTTTGGATAAATTTTGTGTACTGTTTTAATTATTCGTTGCTATTGCACGCGTTACGAGTAGACGTTGAAGTACCCGAAGGCTTCGAAGGTGAAGTGTTGACCCAGGACCCAGTTCAGGACCAAGAACAAGTACTTTTTGAAGGCAAGTTATGCTTTGACCATATTGATCCGACTTTTGAAATTAATTTAATTTAAATTATTGCATGCTAATTTAATTAGAAATTGTCTAAAGGTATTTTTGGGAATTAGATAAATGCCAAATTGCAGTATGACACCTTGACCATTTAATTATGTGCCATGGACCCTTGTCACCCTAGTTGTGGTATATATAGTTGGACATTAGTGAATTACCAACATTGGCTATTTAGATCGTTGTAGTATATTGCTTAGACCTGCTACGTGCACACGACATGTTTTTGGACAATCAAATGTTAATATTGACTTAATGAGATATTGAACCTGTTTTTGAGAAGTATCATGTGTTATGATGATAATGGCATGTGGTGCATGGTAATCAACTGGGTTTGATTAATAGATTTAGACTGGGGCAAGTGGCAAGAATGTTATGGTGGGCCAGTTGTGGCACCGGGGACGTTATTTTGGTTCTTCGGGTAGTCTTGCCCTGGTCACCCTAAGGACTTAACCTTGCAAGCCTTTGACCTGAGTCAAACATGCAACCACATGACCGGGGTGGGACGGTCCTAATTGAGTAAGTTACTAATAACTTGCATATGATACCTCGGGTGTCAACTACACCTTTTGTGTAGCTTGAATGGGGAGCGTACCAAGGCTACGGCATGGTACCCGTCTAATGGTATGTCGGTCCCATACTTCGCCTCTATTAAGGGAAGGGATGGTGTATAGCAAAAACCGGAAAGGTTCACTTGTGTAGTTAGCAGTTGCCGAAAGGCTTTGTTACAATCACTCGCCTTTGTGGTGTTTGGCTGTATCTTGTGGGTAAAGTGCATAACCTCTGCAGAATGTAAAATCTATTTGAATAGCCGTGTCCGCGGCATTGGACATTGCTCGGGAATTACAGTCAAGGGTTAGACTTTCATGAAAACAACTTGGACTTGGAAAGTTTGGTTGGGTTTAATGATGACGTTGATGGAAATGTGGATTAGGAAAGGGAAAGTGCTTATTTAACTCCTGGAAAAGTTATTGATAATATATTGTTTCTACCGTTTTCGAATCTACTTATGTTACTTGTCAGATTGATGTTTACTGCAAATGAACCATGAAACATTCCATGTACTAAGCCATGCATGTAGAATATTAGTTTGCATTCTGTGCATGACTTGTTGAGTACCAAGTACTCACTCTTGCCACAAAACAACTCTAACTAGGGAGCGAGCCCAGTCAGTTGCCTGTGGTATACTGGATGGCGCCACGAAGTTATCTTATTTTTCCACTACTGTTATTTCTCTTTCAATAAGTTTTCGCCCTGCGAGGCGTATATTTGTAACTTGACCTTAAGGTCGAGCAACCAGTTTGGTTAACTAATTAAAGTACTTTATTATTTCGTTGAGTATGATTGTGATATTTACCAATGTTGAGACTGTGTGCACTAGCGTGATCCTGGACTAGTGCTGAATACACAGAGGGTCCGGATTTGCAAATTCGGGTCCCGACATCTTTCCCTTTGCGATGAACTTCGCAACATCCTCGATAACACACCGCCACTTCCTCTAGCCCCTCTAGAGGTGCCACTACCTCCACCGTACTCATACCTGCCACCTGCCCGATTGATAAATTCTGCCTCCGCCTTGGAGGCAGCCATAGCATGCTGCAGTTGGTCCTCCTCGTCGACATCACCCGTGTACTCTGAATATGCACTTTTCCTAGGTGGGGAAGCTGCAGCTGCTACTTCCTTTCGAAGCCTCTCCTCTGTCTTTCCCTTCCTCTTATCCTTCATCCTGTCTAGGTCGCGCTGAAAGTACTCGCGAACATCTCTAGGAACTTGATTGCAATGGACAACATTCTTACCGTTAGGGATGGCAACGGGTCCGGGTCCCTCCGGGTCCAACCTCCGTGGACCGGACCGAGATTCAATTCGGACCGACCAGGACCGAAATCGATCCACGGTCCAATCTCGGACCCGGACCCGAACCCGTTATTTGAGGTTTGCATGCATGAGGTCATTGAGATATTCAAATAAAATGGAAAAAATTTAGCTAGAATGGGGTTTGAAGACAAGACCTCTTGATTCAATAACATGGTTCCCTCCATTGAGCTATGATGTGACTTGTGACAAGGGTGCATACTAATCTATTTTAAGTTCACCTCACCTTCTACCTAGAGTCGGGTCCTGGTCTGGGTACCCACGGGTCCAACATGAGACCCGGACCCGAACTAATATACCCGTGGGTCCGAATTTGGACCCGAACCCGGACCCGTCGGGTCGGGTACCCGCGGGTACCCGGACCCAAGGGTATTTTTGCCATCCCTACTTACCGTGCCCCGCCAAGTGGTGCTTCAGTCGGGTTGCACCCCCTCCTTTCTTCTCTTGGTGACAGTACTTGCATCGAAATCCAGTCCCGATCTTATCGCCGTGCTCCCACACAACGTCCCCTTGGTCTGACATCTGCTAATGTGCAACAACATGCATTTTACATAATGTACATATATCCAACTGATAATGCTTGACAATATATTGGATATTTTCTAAATTGTAATGCATGCATCCATGTGCAACAAGTAATCAACATACATATTAGGAATGAATACATCTAAATACTTCCCGTCCATGCATATTTGATTTAAAATTCAATAATCTGTGAGTTAATCTATTCTTTTGCATCAACAGTTATTGGGCACAAATGAAGTAACTACATACTGTAATTTGCAACAATAAGACTTAAAGCACATACTGCAAACTACAAAAACTTACAGAGCTTTGACTTGCCGAAAATCCCCACTTTTCTATCGAAAATCGCCGCCATGGCGAGGAAAATCGTTGCCGCGGAGGAGAAAATCGCTATCGCGGCGTCGAAAATCGTCACCGACGATGGATCTGGTGGCGTGACGATAATATCTACTGTGGCGACGAAAATCATTGCCGCGGCGAGGATAATCGCCGTTGCCGATGTATCTGTTGCCACTTCCGAAAATCGCCGTCGCGGAGGAGAAAATCACTACCGCGGCGTCGGAAATCGTCACCGACGATGGATCTGGTGGCGTCCCGATAATCGCTGCCGCGGCGTGGATAATCGCTATCGCGTCGACGAAAATCGCTGCCGCGACGAGGATAATCGCCGCTGCCGCTGGATCTGTTGCCGCTTCCGAAAATCACCGCCGTGGCCTCGAAAATCGCCACCGTGGGCTCGAAAATCGCTGCTATGGTAGCGAAAAATGGGGGCACTTCGCTGGATCTGGCCGGATGTTTGGGGAAAATGGTTTGGCTTGTGTCCGGGAGTTTGATTCCCTGGTGGGAGAAGCCAGATAGACCATTAAAAATGTGCAAAAGCTTGGTGGGTCAAATGGGCCAAATACTGTACAACCCATACTATTCACTATTTTTCATTTTCTATTTTGTAATTTTGTAATTTGATTTAAAAGGTCTGTCAAATTCAATTTTTTTTAAAAAAAATTCATCTCAGATGCCACAAAGATATTAACACTAATTTTAGAAAATTTCTGGATAATTTTTTCTTCAAATTTTACATATTTTTTGAATTTGAATTTGAAATTCCTCAGTTTGCCACTCGGTAAAGCATTTCGGCCGCCGTCGATATAGCGATAATCGGCGATAATCGCGCGATTATCGTCGATAAATGGAACCCTGCTCAAACTCGATGATAAGTTAACGAGCTAAGCAATTGGCCAAACAAGTTCATAAAAAGTCGAGTTCGAGCGACTCGCAATCTTCCAGCTTTGCCATCAGCCTAATTGCTAGGACATGGACGGCCGCCTCACTGCCGCCCGTCCTCATCTCTTCCGATGGTTTTGCCCACATTTATCGCCACAACCATGGCAACATCAACGTTCTCAACATCCTACAGCTCCTTGTCCTCTCAAACCAACTCCACGCAGAGATTCCCATCAAGAAATCAACTCGCAGGCAGAAATCATTCGATCAAGCACCAAATCACCCCCACAAGAAATCAAATTACTCTATCCGAAGAGCCAAATCTGTTCACTCCCGTAAATCTGAAGCACCAAGTTAACCTACGCACCTGCATGTTTTTCCCCAAAGGGGGCCGCCGCTACCCCTCCATTCCCGGCCCGTCGCAACTGCTGACGTCCCGCTTCGCACATACCCTCCATCTGAAGCAGGAATCGGACACCAGGGCAGGGCCAAAATGTCGCCGCCGCCGAGATTACTACGGCCAAAGGGCCCGCTTAGAAGGGGGAGGTGGAGGACTCCATGGGCAGGATGTGGCTGGAGTCGAGCAGTAAGGGCAAGCGGCAGCGCGGCGCTCACGAGCGGAGACGATCGCGAGAAGGTCAGAGGATGGATTCCACAAAAATGACGTGGGAGGAATGAAAATGATAGGCGGGAGAAAAGAATTTGAGCCTGTTGTATTTTGCTTCCTCTGTCCAGGTTTGTATGGCGTATTTTTTGAAGATCATATTTTACATTTTAATATAAAATTAGCATGATGTTCATTTTATACTCTAATAGATATTCAGCTTTACTTTATATTCTACTTTATATTTTTTTTACTATGCATGCATTGAATACAGTGTTTAGAGATAATAATTATGGCAGTTCAGTCATTTTCAACATCTTCTTAGTTTGTGTGCCAAAAGAAAATACACCCTATAAACTTGTATGGAGAGATTATTGTAACAGCTCACATTTTCGTGCCTTTGAAAAGTTTTAAAAATAAATTTAACCATTTGGATTTTCTCAAATTAAAGAAAGCTTAATTGGAATTTTTCTAAAAAAAATATTTAATTTGACTAATGTATACATCAAATAAAAATAATCCAATTTTACGTGGTTCCTTGTGTTGCAATGATTTTTTTTGAGAGTTTTTGGAGCTCATTTGCTTTTTATTTGAATTTTTAGTATTTTGCTAAAAAAAATATTTAATTTGACTAATGTATACATCAAATAAAACTAATCCAGTTTTAGGGGGTTCCTTGTGTTGCAATGATTTTTTTGAGAGTTTTTGGAGCTCATTTGCTTTTTATTTGAATTTTTAGTATTTTATTTAATTCGTAAATCCTTCGTAATTTCGAAAATCTCTATTGAGCCGAATTGCTTCGGAAGGCCTATTTTCTCTTCTGAACCGCCAGCCTGCTCAGCACTCTCCGCGGTCCTCCTCCCCAATCCAACCCTGTGCGCGACCCCAATCTAGCTCCATCGTGCGCAAGCATCATCTCGCCCACTCGCGCGAATCCTAACCCTAACCGTAGCCATAATGTAGTGGCGGTGTGCCGCCTTTTTGGAGTTCGTGCCCTACATGTCTCCCCGTGCTATAATTGCCCCGGGTGAACCTCGAAACGTGTGCCTCGTACTCCATCGGCCTCGAAGCCCTAATCGCCTTCGCCGAAAACCTCACCGTTGTGTCATGTGAGCTTGCCAAAGTTGTGGAGCACCACCGCACCATTGAAGCTCTTCTAAAGCTTTTCTCCATCATTGATCTCCTCCATCGATCGGTGAGTCCATTCCCTCGCCAACCCCTCCATTGGCCTCATTGTGTCATGCACATCTGGGTTGCACTGTCACCCAATCCTGATCCGTCACCCCATCGCCTAGCCTCACCATCTTCTTTCCTGATAGCTGAACTGCCACTGTTTCCTTCATCGAGTTGTCTTCTCCGATGACCATATGGCTGTGTACACCACTGCGTGTGATAGACGTCACATCCATGGCCAGATGCACTCTACCGAGCCCTAAGCCACGTCGCCCCGTGCTGTTGAGTTGCCGGTCGAAGCCTTGTCATCGCTAGAGCCGAGCCCATGATGTCATCTGCCACATCAGCCCTAGCCTCCGATGTGTTGCCTGGTCAATAGCCACGTGGCAACCTCGAAACCTAGATAAAATATTGAGTCCATGACATGCGGGCCGCACAAGTCATACGCCCTATTCCATGAACCCGGTCCACCTTGGAAAGGGAAATCCTGTGGACTTGGTTTATAGACCATGGTTGACAGGACTCGAATATGCAAATTCGGACCCTCTATGTATTCTGCACTAGTCTAAGATACTGCCAGTGCATACAATCTCAACATAGATGAATATCACATCAGACACAACGAAAATATAATAGAAAACTTCATATATTAAATATAACCTGTTGAACGACCTTATAGTAAACCTTACAAGAATACACCTCGCAGGGCTTAGACTAGGAAATAAATAAAGCTGCAGCGGAAATAAATAGTTCGTAGTAACCCTTCAATTTGCTATAGCCAACTAACAAGGTTTGTACCCTAATTGATTATCTTCTCCTAGTACTCCTAAAAAACTGGAGTAGACTCCTCTTCAACTTGTAAGTTCAAACTCCATTGGTTTTAGTGATTAGTTTTAGATTAATGCTTAATTCTTCTTTAATGACAAATCTAACATTTAATGAGACTAAGGCCCCGTTTGGCATGGTTCCAGATTCTAGTAGAAACGGAAACGGTTCCAGATTCTTGGTAGAAACATTTCAGGTAGAATCAGAATCACTTTCTATAAAACGTTTTGTACAGTTCCAGATTCTAGTAGAAACTAGTGAAACGGGGTTGAGGGTGATTCAGCCACGGCATGGAAAAAGAAGAAACGTTCCGAGTTTTAGCCCGTTTGGCTGGGTTTCTCCTAGATTCTAGTAGAAATAGCTCAGTTCCAAGTTGCCAAACGGGGCCTAATATGTTTATTGAGCTTATTGTTAGTAGTATCACAATTTGGATGGAAAATAGAAAACCTAAGGTATGCATTGTATTCTTGCTTATAATCTATTACATACTTAAGAGTCAAGTTAATTATGAATTCTTCCATTGTTTTAACCTAAAAAATGTGCACTATAGTTCTCGATCCTTCCATATATTACATGGATGCACATATCTAGGGGGAGTTTATAGTTTAACCTGATGTTTCAATAGTATTGATTTATTTCTTCACTCCATATATTAATGATCGATATTTTGAAACTAATCCTTCAGTATATAATTAACTTGCATAGTTGTAGTGTACTCATGGTATTGTAGGATAAACTCCAATGCCATCTAAATTGAATATGTGCATATTGTTTTCAATTCAATTATATATATGCACAAATTTATGTGGACTTTATTCTATAGTTGATGGTCTAAAGTATCGATCCATTTCCATATATTTGAAAGTGCATCTAGGCCTCTAAGCATGTTTTGGATGATTAATGAAAAGCGATTAAGGGACTAATGGGTTCAATGAGTTATTGAACAAGTGAAAGTCCCGAAGCAAAAAAGGATTTACCGACGTTGACGACCCTCAAAAAGCAAAGCAAAGAAACAAGATGTCATATCGATGTAATTTGCATTTTTGTTTGGTCATAGATATGTCGTACTATTAAGAGGGATGCAACTTAGTCAATCTAGGACAAGTCTCTATGCTCAGATGAATGCCTACTCAATTTTTGTCAAGAGACACGAGTTGTAACACGCACACCGAGTAGTTTCATGTTATGTCCATATCGGATGTTTCGATATTATATCGGAAGTTCCAATGTATCGGATTGTCCGGTGTGAGTGTTTTGTGCACTCTCTGGACACATCGGACATTCCGATGTATACATCGGAAGCTTCGAGATGTGTGTTTTAAACACTTAGGGTACTCTCTGGACACTTCGGAAGTTCTGATTCTTTTGATCGGATGTTCCGATCCATATAGAATCTGAAAAGGGGTACTATGTGGATAGATCGGAAGTTCCGATATGTGCATCGGACATTCTGATGTTGACTTAGAATCGTGTTGAAATTACTTTTCAAAAGTAGCTCTATAGACACATCAGACATTCCGATCGTCAATATCGGAAGTTCTGATGTGTGGTTTTCGACCGTTTAGACCAGTTGATTTTCTGGAAAATTAGACATATCGGATGTTCCGATGTCCACATTGGAAGTTTCGATATGTGCCTGAGTGGAGGGATAACGGCTAGCTTTTACCCATTCCTATTTATACCCCTCCACCCCATTAAATGAGTCTAGCTTTTTTGCTGTGGTTTCTTTTGAGCATTTAACACACTTCTTGAGTTGCTCTTTCTTCCTCTCCTCTTTTATCTTAGTGATCAAATTAAAGAGTAAGGGTTGAACAAGATCTAGAGCTTAGAGCACGAGAGAGACATTCTTGAGCATTAGAGATCATCTCCAAGATTGGTTTCAAGTTGCATTCATTACTCTTGGAGGTTGAAGGACTCCTAGATGGCTAAGCGTCACTCACGAGCTTCCGAAGATTGTGGGTTACCGTGAGAAGTTTGTGAAGGCCGATTTCACCTCCCGAAGGGAAGAAATCAAAAGTAAAACCAAATCTCAAGTGTGACCGAGGTTTGGGAGGAAAGGGTTGGAATAGACCCGGCTCTATGTGAGCTTCCTTAACGGAGACATAGGATCCCCTTAAGGATCCGAACTCCGGGAACAAATACTCTTGTCTACTAGTTTGATTTGCTTCTTGCTCGTGGTGAATCTTGTTCTACTCTCTCCATTAAAGTTCTAATCAGTTACTAGTTGATCCTAATCCTTCACGTTATCTTGCATCAAGTTGAAGTAGAAGTAATTCGTAGTTTGCTAGATTTCGTTACTCATTCTCAAATTTCAGAACTGATCAGATATTCCGATACTTGGTTGGAAGCTCCGATTATATCGGAAGTTCCGATCCCTTTTTCCGCTGCAGTAAATTTCGTTTAAAATTTTAAATAGATAATTCACCCCCCTCTAGGCAATTGTCACATCTTTCAATATTGCACACATTATGGATCATTACTTTCCATCAAAGTGAGTATATAAAAACTTGTGTAGTTTATATATACTCACTTCAATTTAAATAAAAATTTAAATTGAGTTCATTTGTCTTATTAATCATTAAAGAACACTTTATCATGTGTTTATGGTGTTCCTTAATTAATTAAGGGCAAATGGATAGTTTTTGGGTATAATAAAGCATTAGTTGCATCAAAGTACTGAAGACACAGTTAAATCATTTAAATTGATTTGGGTTGTGCTCAATCGATCTTGGAGGCATCCATTATGTGTTAATGGAGTGCATAGATAATTGAGACAACCAATTTGTTGGACTAACGATTTTTCTTGAGTTTGTGGATACAGATTTTGTCCAACAAGGTTGAGATGAAAAATCGGGATAAGAAGAAAGTCATCATGTGTTGGTGAGCTTCAAAGAGGAGATACCGAAGAGAGAAGAGAAGGAGAAGGTTCATCATGTGTTGATGAACTAGAAGAGAAGATGGATTGCGACCTCGGGAGAGAAGATGATTGAATATCATTAAAGGCCCAAAAGGGATCGCGTGCGGCAAGGTATAATTAGATAGATTAAGGATGTTTTCTAGTCTTTGAGTCTAGTTTTAGTGCCATAATATTAAGAGGGGTTGAGTTCTTTGCTTGAGCTTCATCATGTGTTGATGAATTCAATCCGGTTCCCTCGAGCTCAAACTCTTAGTTGATTTTTGCATGGAGCTAACCATTTGGCATGTGTTGCAAATGGGTGAACCTCATGCATAGATTTTTGCATGATGCATTGATTTGCATTTGTTGCAAATAGGATAAGCTCATTCGTTGGCTTTTGCATGAAGTTCATATTTGCATGTGTTACAAATATTGAAGTTCATGCTTGGTTCTTCATTTAAATTTTATTTGATTTGGTATTGCTTGGAGCTAAGTTTTGCATGTGTTGCAAAAGGAGAGAGCTCAAGCAATTTGATTTGTAAGCGATGCTATGGAGTTAGAGTTTTGCATGTGTTGCAAATAGAGAGCTCATGCACTTGAGTTTATTTGGATGTTGCTTGGAGCTAAGATTTGTATGTGTTGTAAATAGAGATCTCAAGCATTTGAGTTTATTTGGTTGTTGCATGAAGCTATAGATTTGCATGTGTTGCAAAAAGAAGATAGCTTATGCATATTGGTTTAATTGTTATTTACAAATGCGTTGTGCAAATAAGTGGGATATTATGAGTTTGGAATCCTAGAGCATCTGAAGAGGGCATTTATAATCGTGGTTTGCAAAGTGTCGTGATCTCATGTTGATCACCTCATAGCTAAGAGGATTAATCTCATAAACTCGTGGTTTATTTGCATACTAGTTACATGCCCGTGCATTGCTACGAAAAACAAAATTGATAACGAAAAATAAAGATTAAAAAATAAAAAAAATTATTTCACAAGATCAAATATCTATCTTTAGCAACCGTTTCTTGAAAGTGGCTAATTAAAGCAACGCTTCGTTTTTTGCGTAGGGCAATTAAGCAGGGCAATTAAGTAGGGCAATTAAGCAGGGCAATTAATGACGTGGGTAGAACTCACCACTGCCACCAACTGTTGCTTTATAATAGTAGAGATGTGTTTGCGTAAATATGTTTGGATTTGCTATTTGCGAATGTATTTCGCAAATGAGCTAGAAGTTATGGGTTTCGATCCTAAAGCATGTGAAGAGAGCATTTGTAAATATGTTTGCAATATGCCGTGATTTCGTGTTGACCACCTCATGGCTAAGAGGATCGATAATTCTTAGTTTATTTGCAATTGTGTTATGCAATTAATCTGGAGTTTATCTGGAAAATCAACACTACCGCATGCTTAACATCAGTAGTACCATAGGCCATTACAACCGCCTTATAGGAGTCGGTACTACCGCTTGTCGGCACTACTACACAGTTGAGCAGTAGTATTTTCAGAAAACATGTGTTGCTTGTTTGGTTCCTGTGAAATCATGTGCTGAAAAATTGGCTTAAAGTTGAATTTGCAAATGCGTTTGTGCTTGTGCATAAGCCGGATCAAATTCCAAAAATAGTAGGATTCGCATTTGTGCCGGACCGGTTTTCGCTACTGCGCCGGACTAAACTTTTAGTCCAGCGTGAACGTGTTCTCGAGGTACTTTGTGCCGGACCAAATTTCCCTATTGGCATCGGACCAAAAGTTCCAAAGCAATTGCGCCGGATCATTCCTTTGCATTAGCGCCGGACCAATTCCTTGGTCCGTTGGTAACGCATTTTGAAGGCCTATTTTTATATGCACGCCGGACCAAACTTTTGGTCCGTCGTGAACGTGCTTTTGAGCTGCTGTGCCTGACTTAATTTTCAAGAAACCAGTAAGTTTTGCATGTACGCCGGACCAAATTTTTGGTGCGTTGTGAACTGAATTTTTTACGGTTGTTTTCACGTGTACGCCGGACCGAGTTTTTAGTCCGGCGTGAATGGATTTTCTAGGATTTCACATGGCTTTTGCGCCATACCAGCGTTTGGTACGGAGTGAATGGTTTTTGCTCGATTAGGGTTTTGAGCAATTTTGGAATTGAATTTTGGTTTAAATTTGAGATTATGAAATTTGTGAGAATTTCATGATGCTTGTTTTGAAGTGGACTTTATGCAATGCTCATGTGAGTATTTGTATGGACTAATGTTGAGTCAAGTCACGGACTTGTGCTTGGAATCGTTTTGTGGTTTGTTCATGTGCAGGTGTTGCTCGAGGGCGAACGTGATTGATGACGGGACCGGAACTAGGTTCATGGATGAACTGAGGTTCGGGACTAGGTTCAAGGAGGAACTGAGGTCTTGCTGGTCAAGGATGTCATGCGGGACGTTCGAGCTAAGTGAATGGTGCACATGAAGAATGGTTAGTCACGTGAGTTCGAGCTAAGTGAATGGTGCACATGAAGAATGGTTAGTCACGTGAGTATGGCAGGTGGCCATACGCGTGCAAAGTGTTAGTCACGTGAGTGTGGTAGGGTTGCCATACGCGTGCAAGAGTTGTACTTGGCCAGGTTGAGCCAAGTGGAGTTGTGTTGAATACATACTCTTTCTAGGATTAGGAGTGAGACTCCTTCTAGGATTAGGAATTGTATTCAGGACTCCTTGTGCTTTGCTCCTTTAAATAGGAGGGGTTGTCTCCTGTTGAAGGGCATCAAACAGAGCTGAGCGCATTGAGAACTTTGAGCTCAATTTTAGGGTTTGTACTCTTTTGATGGGAGTACTTTAGACAAAATAAATAAAGATCAATTCTTCCAGATCCTTACATGCTACAGTAACCGCGTTGCTACAGTGTTTCCTGTTTTAGTTCTTGTTTGCATGCTTGTTCTGGTTCTAGATTGGTTTTTGTTCTTTGAGTTTTATCTTAATTTGATCCATCAAAAACATTTCTAGGCTATTGATCTAGTGTTCCTCAAAGTTTTGTTGATTAATCTTTTGTTGTTCTTGATTAATCTACAAGTTTTGATTAGATTGATTTTCGTCAAGTTCTGGAATAGCAAGATTGCGAAGCTCATAACTTTTGATCCGTACGTCCGATCGAGCTGATTCTTTTTGGGTTAGATTCGTATTGGCATCTCGTTTCTTGTGTCCAAATTTCAGATCGATCTAATGGTTGGATCTTTGGAAATTTGCATTTTACCAAACCTCTATCATTCTATTTTTGTCGAATACGAGGCAATTATTTGGTTCTGTTTTGGGGTGAACTTTTTGTAGATTGAAAATTTTGTTTTCGCTTCTGCACAATCATTCAACCCCCCTCCGATTGCTATATCAATGGATAGTTATTCGACAAAACCATATGTGTTCGATGGTGTTGATTTTCAGTTTTGGAAAGCCAAGATGGAGGCATTCATGCAAGCTCAGGGCTTCGCAATTTAGGAGAAGGTTTACAAGTCATATGAAGTTCCCGAGAACGACAACGTCAATGACACAAATCGTGCACATGTTGAAGCAAACAGCAAGGAGCGCAACTTGATCATCCAAGGCTTGGGACGCAGCGACTTTGATCGAGTGTTTCATCTTCGATCCGTATATGAGGTATGAAAATCTCTTTGTGATTACCATGAGGGTTCTAACACTGTCAAAGAGGTTCACCAAGATATTTACAAAAAGGATTACATGCGATTTGAGATGAAACCCGGTGAGTCGCTAGATGACTTCTTTGCACGCTTTAATAAAATTCTTAGCAATTTGCGTGTTGTTGGAGTTAGCTTTGATGATGCTGCTATTGCTAGACCATTGCTTGGTGCATTAGACATGTCTATTTAGGAGATGAAAGTTACATCCATTAGAGAATCTACTGTCATGAGTACACTTACATTAGATGTTCTTTATTCCAAGTTGAAAACTCATGAATTAGATGTTCTTGCTAGAAAGAATGATCATAAATCAATTGCTTTGACATCTCAATCTAGCATATCTTTTAATGGTGTTGCTTCAAGTTTTGCTCTATCTTTCTTGTCTTCACTAACCGATGAACAGATTGAGCAATTCCTAGAAGAAGACTTGTCACTACTCTGTTCTCGCTTTAACAAAGCTTTGCAGAATGTGAGAATGAGGAAGAGAGGTGGTGGTGGTCCTCCAAGATGCTATGAGTGTGGAGATCTCGACCATATTCGTCCAAATTGTCCTAAACTTGCAGATAAAGCGTCAAAGGAGGAGAAGGACAATGATAAAAGAAAAGAGAAGAAGAAGTTCTCATCAAATGATAAAAAGAAAAAGAGCTTCATCAACAGCAAAGTTGTCCACCGAGTTCTTTTCGCTCTTGAACAAGTCAATTTGAGCAATGTGGATTCGGAGAGCAGTGAGGACAATGCAAGTCCAAGCAAGAATGAGTTGATAGGGTTGTGTCTCATGGCTAAAAGCAGCGACAGCTTCACCGAGGACGATCATGATAGCGACTTTAATGAGGTATATCTTTCTTATGATGAATTAGCTATTGCTGTTGCTCGTCTTGGTAAATTGCTTGATAAACGTGACAAGAAAATTAAGAAACATGATATTATTGTGGAATTATTAAATGTTGAAATTGTTAGACTTAGATCTTTGATTCCAGATGACGATTCTTGCAAATCATGTGACTTAATTTGGAGTGAGCTTACTTCACTTTCGAAAGAATATGCTTCCTTGTTAGAGCAAATAAATGTTAAAAATGAGAAAAATGAGAAACTTGTTAAACATGCTAGCTGTTCTACCATTGATTTGCATGATACAACTTCTTGTTCTAAATGCTCAACTCTTGAATTGAAATTGAAAGATGCAAATGCTAGGGTTTCTAAATTGACTGATGATCTGCTTACACATGAGGTTCTTTCATGCTCAACTTGTCATAAGCAAAAAGGGAAGGTTGACATTCCATGCAGTAATTGTCTAATTCTTGCTAAGAAAGTTGATTACTTGCAAAATTCTTTAGAACGTTTCACTAATGGCAAGAAAAACCTAAACATGATTTTGGATCAATCAAAAGTCAGCACTCAAAACAAAGGTTTAGGTTTAGGTTTTGATTCTTATGCTCATCATAAATCACATGCTCCCACTGTTGTTAAAACACTTGAAAGTGGAAAATTTGAAATTGTCAATGAGCCTAAGAAAACTGTTTTTAAGTCTGCTTGAGTTTTATCTTCTACTATGATGTATGCATAATGTGCTTCTACTGTTAAAGCAAAACATCATGTTAAATACACTTGCACTCATTGTGGTAGAGATGGACATATAGTAGATTTTTATTTTAGACTGGCCAAACAACAAAAGAAAGAAATTGCTAAGACTAGGTCTAATTTCAAATAGGCACACTTTTTTTATCATTATGTGCCTAGGGTGATGCAAACACCTTTTGTTGCTAAGAACACGGGAAAAGACAAATCTGTTTTTGTGCCTAAGAATGCTCGTGTTGTGCGTCGTGTGTCTCAGTACTGGATTCCTAAACATCTTATTTCTAACCCCAGTACCAAGACCTCGACACTTTCTGCTTCTATGTAGGCCTCTCACGCGAGGAAAGAGAACATATGGCTAGTGGATTTCGGATGCTCACGCCATATGTTCGGTGATAAGATTTGGTTCTTCTTCACTCGTGCATCTCGTGCTGAAAGTGTTATTTTTGAAGATGCTTCTTCCACCTCTGTTTTCGCAAAAGGCACTAGTCCAAATGGTGCAGGTACAGGTGCATATATTCAGGGGGAGAGTATCTTTGTTTATGAAGATGATGATGATGCTGTTGAGGATGAGATCATTGGAGTTTGATGTGTGCTTGTGTGCTCATTTTTAAGCTTCCCCGCGTGCTTCACATCGATAAGCTATCAAAAGGATTTTCAGGTATCTCCATGGTACTCAAGATTTTGGCATTTGGCTTTCTGCTTCCTCATGCATTAGTTTAAGAGCTTTCTCTGATGCTGATTTTGGAGGATGTAGAATTGATAGAAAAAGTACATCTGGTATATGCCATTTCTTGGGTAACTCTCTCATTACATGGTCATCTAGAAAGCAATCCTCTGTTGCACAATCAACTGCTAAATCTGAATATGTGGCTGCGGCTAGTTGTTGCTCTCAAATTCTTTAGATAGTAGCTACACTTAAATATTATGGGGTTATTTTGGATAGTGTTCCACTTTTGTGTGATAACACTAGTGCAATTTGCATTGCTAAGAACCCTGTGCAACATTCTAGAACAAAACACATTGACATCAGATTTCACTTTCTTAGAGATCATGTTGAAAAAGGCAACATTGTGCTTCACCATGTGGATACTGAACATCAATTGGCAGACATTTTCACAAAACCTTTGTCTTCTTCTTGTTTTGTTTTTATTCGGGGAGAACTTGGGATTGTTCATCCAATTGGTTTGTTTTGAGGGTGAGTTTCCTTGCCAAGTTCTTTCACTTGATGAGCTTACTTTATCATATTTCTTTATATATTATGTAATTGAGCTGATATATGATAATCTAAATTGTTCCACTTGAACTAAAAATGACATTGCGGAATTCCTTGGTCTGATTGCCTATAGCTAAATACTCTGTGATATCTTACTCTTCTAGGCTTGATATTGAATCTTCTTGACAAATTTGGGCTATGAAGCAAGTGTGTTTTCAACTTTACTCTTTCATAAGACCTTTTAATCTCTTTGCATGTTTAAAATCAAAGAAAAATAAAAAGAAAAGGGAATCAATAAAAAAGGGTTGTTAAAAGCAAAAGCCTCAAGTTATGTGCTTCAGGCATGCTTTCCCTAAAAAGATAAGATGTATTCTTTAAGCATGCCATTCCCTCAAAGACAAGATGTATGCTTCAAGCATGCCACTCTAAGGAAATAAAAGAAGTATGCTTCAAGCATGCCACATGCAGTTTACTGTTTTAAGATTAAATTGGTTTACTAGATTGGAGTTGAAACTACTTGCTCGCCCAGAGTTGTTAGTTGCTTCAATTTTGATCCTTTGTTTTTATACTAAAGGTCTTGCTTAGTACTTGGCTATAGTTGATTGAATTGAGGTTGAGATGCATGTCATTCCCTAACTTGTTAAAATCACATCAAGTTCATGTATTTTGCATATTATGTGATATATAAGGTTATATGATCGAATGAGCTCATCTTTTCCTATGTTGGCACTCCCTTGTTTCTCCTTGTGAAATCATTGCTACAAGGAAAATTTTGAACATGTTCTCTCTTTTGTATTCTTGATGAATCCATTGTCAAAGGGGGAGAAGTTTGGGAATCTTTGAGAGGTTTAAGAAAAAAGGGGGAGAAGTTTTTGGAATTTGGCATTTTGAGGATTTTGGGAGAATTTTGGAACTTTTGGGCACATTGCACATTCACACACATTTTCATTCTCAGGGGGGGTTTTTGTTTTGCATTTTGGTCAAAGGGGGAGGTTCTGTGTTTTCTCACTTTAGTTGTTTTGTGTTTTTCACTTTGGTCTATTCAAAAACCTTTTTGTGATGTGAATTCCAAATGATCAATTCTAAGTGGTGTTGCCAATGTTTTCATCAAGGGGGAGATTGTGAAATCATGTGCTGAAAAATTGGCTTAGAGTTGAATTTGCAAATGTGTTTGTGCTTGTGCATACGCCGGATCAAATTCGAAAAACAGTAAGATTTGCATTTGCGCCGGACCGGTTTTCGCTACTGCGCCGGACTAAACTTTTAGTCCAGCGTGAACGTGTTCTCGAGGTACTTTGTGCCGGACCAAATTTCCCTATTAGCGTCGGACCAAAAGTTCCAAAGCAATTGCGCCGGATCATTCCTTTGCATTAGCGCCGGACCAATTCCTTGGTCCGTTGGTAACTCATTTTGAAGGCCTATTTTTATATGCACGCCGAACCAAACTTTTGGTCCGTCGTGAACGTGCTTTTGAGCTGCTGTGCCAGACTTAATTTTCAAGAAACCAATAAGTTTTGCATATACGCCGGACCAAATTTTTGGTCCGTCGTGAACTGAATTTTTTACGGCTGTTTTCACGTGTACGCCGGACCGAGTTTTTAGTCCAGCGTGAATGGATTTTCTAAGATTTCACATGGCTTTTGCGCCAGACCGGAGTTTGGTCCAGCATGAATGGTTTTTGCTCGATTAGGGTTTTGAGCAATTTTGGAATTGAATTTTGGTTTAAATTTGAGATTATGAAATTTGTGAGAATTTCATGATGATTATGAAATTTGTGAGAATTTCATGATGCTTGTTTTGAAGTGGACTTTATGCAATACTCGTGTGAGTATTTGCATGGACTAATATTGAGTCAAGTCGCGGACTTGTACTCGGAATCATTTTGTGGTTTGTTCATGTGCAGGTGTTGCTCCAGGGCGAACGTGGTTGATGACGGGACCGAAACTAGGTTCATGGAGGAACTGAGGTTCGGGACTAGGTTCAAGGAGGAACTGAGGTCTTGGTGGTCAAGGATGTCATGCGGGACGTTCGAGCTAAGAGAATGGTGCACATGAAGAATGGTTAGTCACGTGAGTATGGCAGGTGGCCATACGCGTGCAAAGTGTTAGTCACGTGAGTATGGTAGGGTTGCCATACGCGTGCAAGAGTTGTACTCGGCCAGGTTGGGCCAAGTGGAGTTGTGTTGAATACATACTCTTTCTAGGATTAGGAGTGGGGCTCCTTCTAGGATTAGGAATTGTATTCAGGACTCCTTGTGCTTTGCTCCTTTAAATAGGAGGGGTTGTCTCCTGTTGAAGGGCATCAAACAGAGCTGAGCGCATTGAGAGCTTTGAGCTCAATTTTAGGGTTTTTACTCTTTTGATGGGAGTACTTTAGACAAAAGAAATAAAGATCAATTCTTCCAGATCCGTGCGTGCTTTCGATGGCAAGCGTTGCTCTGGTGTTTCCTGTTTTGGTTCTTGTTTGCATGCTTGTTCTGGTTCTAGATTGGTTTTTGTTCTTTGAATTTCATCTTGATTTGATCCATCAAAAACCTTTCTAGGCTATTGATCTAGTGTTCCTCAAAGTTTTGTTGATTAATCTTTTGTTGTTCTTGATTAATCTACAAGTTTTGATTAGATTGATTTTCGTCAAGTTCTAGAACAACAAGCTTACGAAGCTCATAACTTTTTATCCGTAAGTCCGATCGAGCTGATTCTTTTTTGGTTCAATTCGTATTGGCATCTAGTTTCTTGTGTACAAATTTCAGATCGATCTAACGGTTGGATCTCTGGGAATTTGCATTTTACCGAACCTCTGTCATTCTGTTTTTGTCGAATACGAGGCAATTATTTAGTTCTGTTTTGGGGTGAACTTTTATTAAATTGAAAATTTGGTTTTCGCTTCTGCACAATCATTCACCCCCCTCTGATTGCTATATTCGATCCTACAGTTCCTGAGGCCGGTACTATCGCTGTGTTAAAGTCAGTACTACTGGAGGTTGCTAGTACCGCTCGCGAGTGTGGTAGTTATTTTCCAGAAATGCGTTTTTTCTCTAATATTTGATTGTTGGAGCTATCAGAGGTTTGAGTGGTACTACCGGCGGTCAGTAGTACCTAAAAATACTAGTTGGTAGCTATTTTACAGAGAGCGCATTTTTCGCGAAGTTTGAAGGTCGATGCTACCAGACTTGAGGTCGATAATACCGTAGAGCGGTACTACCACAAGTTGTGCATCGGTAGTTTTGGTTTGCTGTAGCCAACAGCTAGTACCCGGTTGGAATCCGGCCGTTGGGTCGAGTCTGATACTGCCGCACTTTGTGCATCAGTAGTACCGGATTTGCTGGTTTTTGCCCAGATTTGCCCCCACTGACTGGTTTTGGCTATAAAAGGACCCCATGGGGGAGCAAGGGCATGTTTGTTGAGTTTTGGGAAGTTCTTGGAGGTGAAGTGCATGTGTTGCCTTTACCAATTTGCTTCTTGAGCTATAGAGTGAGCCCTAATTGCATGTGTTGCAGTTTGGAAGTGGATTGATGCCTCATTGTGCATGTGTTGCACTTGAGGAGAATCTTAGTGCATGTGTTGCACGTAGGAGGTCACCAGAGTTCATGTGTTGCACTCGGTGAAGTTCAAGCAAGGATCTTGACTTATTATTCTTAGTGTTTGCCGACAAACTAGACGGTGTAGGAGTACCGTCCTTGGGAGCTACTCAACGGGTGTTGTGAATAGTCCTGACAAAGATTACGAAGGTCGAAGCACACCTACCTGAAGGGGTAAAGTGCTACCACTAGTGGAATCGAGGTGGGTGCTCAATTCGTGAAGTCGGTCCAAAGAGGTTTTGGCTTGCCTCAATGTGGATTAGGGGAGACCAACAAGTCTCCGAGACCACAGAAAAATATCGGTGTGTCTTTTTGAAAGGACCGGGATGTCGGCCTAGAGGGGGGGTGAATAGGCGATTACAAAATTATACCCAATTTAAATTAAACTATCAGAGATAATGCGGAAGCATAGGGTATAATTAAGTTTTGCAACTTAAACAATTCAGCCCGAGACAGGTAACCCGGAGACTCCGGATATATTATCCGGATACTCCGGTATATCCGGATACTCCGGATCAATGTACCGGATACTCGGGTTATTTGGTTCGGCGAGCGAGCATGAGCAATAAATTTAAGCGCTTCTTTGATTCTAGTGATACAAATTACTCTACTGCAATGAATCAAGTATATAAGCAAGAATAGATGCAGTAGATACAATCTAATTGATCTAATCACAAGAATCGAAAGCAAATTAAGCGGATGAGCAAAAGAGTAAACCGAAGTAAGGAAGGAGACACGAAGATTTTTTCCCAAAGTTCGGATCCTTGAGGGGATCCTACGTCTCCGTTGAGGCGGCTCGGTCACACTTGAGCCGGGGTCTCTTTCAACCCTCTTCCTCCCGGTGTTGCACAATGCACTCGCCGGTCTTCACTTCTTTGATTCCTTTCCTTGCGGAGGCGGAATCGGACCTTCACAAACTTTCGGTGGCCTTCCACACAACGCTTGGAAGCTCACCGGCAACTCCTAGCCGTCTAGGAGACCTCAACCTCCAAGAGCAACAAATGCTCCCGAAGAACTCACTTAGAGTCCACCTCAAGTGCTCAACACACTAATCAACTCAATCCGATCACTACCCACTCTCACACCCAAACCTTCACTCAAAAGGGATCACTAAGATCTAGGGTTAGAGGGGCTTTTGGGAGCTCAAGATCACTAAGAAGAACACCTCAAAGCACCAAGGAACCAGCTCCACTTCTCAAATCAATCCTCAATCCAAACACCTCTCTCCACTACCCAACCCTTCACAAAAGGGGATCACTAAGATCTAAGGAGTAGGGAGGAGTATTGGGGGCTCAAGAACTCACTTAGAACACCTCTAAACCCAGCAAAAACATCCCCCCAACGGCTCACTTGAAGTGGGCAAGAAAGGAGCCTTAAATAGAGGAACCCAAAAAACTAGCCGTTTGGGACCGAACTGGGCAACCCGGAGACTCCGGAAAAAACCCCGGAGACTCTGGATCATCCGGATACTCCGAAATCATCCGGATACTCCGGATAACCCAGAGACTCTGGGTTACAACCCGGATACTCCGGATCTCCCAGGCAGCACACGGCAGTCCGACGAAAACGGGCATAACTTTTGATCCCGGACTCCGATTTCGGCAAATTCGGACTTTTCGGAAAGCTATGAACGATGGCTATCCAACTAACAAGGTCTCACTACCCAAATCCCAAAGGATAAAATTTGATTGCACAAAGAATCCACAAGGTGACCTCAAAATCTCACTTTCCGATACTAACAACACTTCTAACCCTCACACCACCCCACGTACACCTCGGTGAACAAAGAGTGACTTGGGTTTCTCAACCTTAGACAAGGATAGACCACTTTGAGCACTTGAGACTTGTCTTAGTGATTTCAACGATTGCATCCCTCTTAATAGTACGGCAATCATTAGACTCAAATTTAAACACAAAATCTAATTCTTACACTAAGCTTACATGCCGACTTCTTAGGATGCACGGTGCATGATGGCGCTTCCACAAAGATTGATGATGCCCTTCGTCTTGTCAACCTCAACGCGCTTCACCTCATGAGACTCTCGTCCTCTCGACCTTGACCTCGATCATCACCAAGGCGATCCTCCATCAAGTCGAATCGACTTAGTCCTCAATTTGTTGGTGACACATTTGTCTTGTTGACTTTGACTCGCTTATCATCCTTCAAACCACTTGGTCATCATACACACAGCTTTGGGACCTAATTCTTATCAAAGCACTCAGCAAACACATTAGTCCCACAAGCTCAAAAGATATGAATTAGAATTAAATGAATGAGATGAAATACAACAAGTGTTTCATATAAATAGGCTTGATATCAACGAAAACACTTGACATAAGAATTGTTCTCTACTAAGTGCAGCATGATGAATATGTGATTGATCTATATGCACTTAGAGATAATTGCCAATAAGATGAATCATTTAAATCAAGGCAAGGATCACATACTTTGCTTAAATGAAACACATGATAGAATATACATGAATTGTACATGTGCAAATAATATTTGGAATGAGAGTAAATGATGTGATCCAATTCTAGATTAAACTTCACTAGGAGAGGTGCATTAGAAGATATACAACTAAGACATGTATGCACCAAGTCAATATGAAGCAATGAAGTTTAACTCTAGTTAACACAAGCATATTAAAAACAAAACACATAATGAACTCAAATGAATATATATATGACAAGCAATTATGACATGAATCAATGTGCACATATGAAATCAACAAGTTACTTAGAGTTCAATATGCATTTGCTAAAGAGGAATGCAATGACAAATATGGAAGGAATACCGAGATTGCATACCTCATTTTTGCTTAACCAGCCCAATTGATTTTCCTCTAAAATAGATGAGACTAATATTCAACTAGGCAATAAACATGTTAGTCTCATAACAATATAAATATATTAGAGGTTTGTCATTTGTTAAGCACTAAGTTAATATTTATACAATTACATTCATTGATATTACATGCGTTTGTCATTAATCGTTTGTCATTAATCACCAAAACAACATAAGTGCCTAGACGCACTTTCAATCTCCCTCTTTTTGGTGATTTATGACAAACGATTTAACAAATGCACCAAAGGACAATATAAAGATATTTAGCTTTGAAATGAACACGGAGAATGAGTAAGAGATCATACTTACAAATATTCTCCCTCTTTTTCGTTGTCCCTTTTTGTCAATCGATTAGGGGGAATGAACACGGAGAATGAGTAAGAGATCATACTTACAAATATTCTCCCTCTTTTTCATTGTCCCTTTTTGTCAATCGATTAGGGGGCATTTGATAAGTCCATAAATTCTCCCCAAATATTCTCCCTCTTTTTGTCAATCGATTAGGGGGATTAGGGGGCAATTGATAAATCCATAAATTCTCCCCCTTTGTCATTAATCCCAAAAAGAATAACTTTTTCTCCCTCTAGATTGAATACTCAATAAAAATATTAGGAAGAACAAAATAAAACAAAGGAGCTAGTAATAAGACAATAATATTAAGCTCCCCCAAAATCTAGGCAAGATATGAAAGCTATAATATCCTAGATTTAGGTTTATGGATAAGCTAACGTCATAAATTGATACTAAATGACTATGATGCCTTAAAACATATGTAAATGACAAGCACGACAAGGCATCACAAAGATAATGATCATGAGTCAAAAGATATAAAGGAGGTAAATACTCATGATTGAATAAAGTAACAACTGAGAGAAGTAGATAATGTACAAGGGCATACCTTAATGAAGTATCATCCAAAAGACGTGATTGTCATATGCAAGGAACTAAAAGTAGCTCACAAATGCATGTTAGATGACATTTGGATGCACATAAGCAATAAACACATTTAAGGAATACCACTTGTAGACAATTAAGAACAAATATCCATTAAGAGCAAAAATGAATACCAAATGAATGAGGAAGAGCTAAAAGAATATTCTAATACACAAAAGCTCCCCCTAAAACTAAGCAACATGGTACCGATTGAGTAATTCTGGATAAGCAATAAATGAACTCAATGATACCAATTTAAATGAAGTCATGATTCACAAGAATGTAAGAAATGCTTAAATCATCACAAAGATCATATAGCAAATATGTGTAACAGAGCATAATAATTAATATCATATAGCCACTCTATGGAATTGAATTACATGCTTATGATCAATTTAAAGAGCAATGTATACCTCTTACTAATGTGATCTTCAACTTACATTTCCTCCTCCTTTAGCATGGTGTCATCCATATCAATCAACCTTATATTGTAAAATGTTAGATGACACTTACGTAGAGAGAAAATGCAATTATCAATGAGAGGATACCAATTGATAAATATAGCATCAATTAGAAAGCGATACCAATTAACAAGCAATTGAAACACGATATCGAGCAATCTAATTACCAATTGAAATACATAAAGATTGAAAGAATTGATACCAATTGGAATACTTATCATGATAATCATTACACCATTTAAGGTTTAAGGCAATTAGCTTAATGGTGTACAAAGACCTTATTGAATATGGTCAGAAAGAAATAAGTCCCTTACAGCCGGTTCTTATGCATTTGTATGTTCGAATCAGTCATGGTCAAGTCGCACGGCATCGGATCCCTCGGACTCTGGAGCTATACTCCTTTCCTTCATCTCACCGTCGAAGTTGACTAACTTTTCCGAAACCTTGAATACCAACAGATAAGCACACGATTTCCAGGAACAAGTATCTTTCAACTTGACCCAAGTCAGTCTCACAAGGTCTAAGTGTAATATGCATGAGGTAAAAGGTTGACATGATACTACTACTCCAATGCATGCTAAAATACTGATTGAATTCAATGCACAAAGAAGGATTTGAAACACAGATTCAATTCTTGAAGTTCAAACAGAGGTAATGAATAAACCATAAACGAGCTCACTCTTGAACTTACAAGAAAAGGTTCCACTCTCTAAGAGATAAACTTCAAAGAGAAGAGAGAGGAAGCAAATTGCGGCTAGGACACAATCAATTTCAATAAAAGAACACTAGCCCCACAAAGCACTTTCAATCAGAGAAGACTTGAAAAGTTTGAAAGGCTTGCCAAGAACTTAGGTTGATTTGAGGACAAGGAATTTGAGTAAATGTGCTCCCAACTTATCTTAAAAGGATCATGGAGCTATGCTCATGCTCAACTCAAATTTCATCAAAAAGGAAAGAATCAAATCAACCAAACAAGGTGTGATGCCTTAGAGCGTCAGAGCGATTCTAGGGTTCCTTTTTCCTGGTTTTGTTTCGGGAGAGGAATGAAGGATTTGTCGGGGGATGAAATAATTGAAGTTTATCCGGCGTATTAATATTAAATTTGGAGTTGTCGGGCTAGAAACAGTGGGCCGAGGAAAACTGGGCACAGGCTGCGAATCCCCTCCCCACTCTCTCTCTTTTCCCCTAGTGGGCCGGCCCACCATATAAAAGGGTGTCACCCCAAAAGCCCTAGGCGCCCCCTTCCTCCCCTAGCAGCCACACCACCCCTCCTCTTCCTCCCCTTGCGTGGTGGCTCAAGATCCACTGCGAAACGCCGAAGGAGCAAGCGAGAAAAGGATCCGTGGAGGCGTGGAGGGCGAGCAGATTTCCGTTCGGGAATCGTCAGGCGTTTTCGTGGGTTCTCAAGGGAGAACTCAAGGTAAAATTTCAATATTTTACCCCTGTTTTACCTAGGGATTAGGAGTGTATTAGATCTGGTGGTGAGTGATTTAGATGGATCTTGATGGGGGAGAAGGGTAGATGTTCACGTGGTGCTGTTTTTGGAAGGTGAGATTGTGCAGCACGGATTGTTTCGTGTTTTACGTGGCATAGACGATTTGTCCTGCACAAACCTATAACTAGAAAGTTGTAGATAACGTCGAGATCTAGCTTCTGTAATTTTTTCAGAATTTTTGGGGCGTGGGTCTGAGAGTTATCGCTGTTGCAAGATGACGGACAGAATCTAGAAACAGATTTTGTCCACTGTGTTGGACGTTTGTTTAGGCATATTTAACAGTGGAATTGAAATTTGTGATCTTCATGAAAGTTGTAGATCTCGTCAATATCTAGCTACTGTAATTTTTTTGTATTTTTATGATCTGTATAAAAAAAGATACGAAATTGTGAAGAGAGGGTGCTGCTGTTTGACCCGGACAGATTGGGGTTTTTGGCGCTTAAGAAGGGAACGGGGATTAGGAAGCGTGTGTTCGAGTTGTGTGATCATTTGTGATGTCGCTATGTACTGAAATAATACTTGTACAGGTGGTGCCCCTTCTGGACGCAACTAGGTTCGTCATCCACGTTGGTAAAGGCAAGTGGAAGTAGCGGTCTTGCTAAACTATAACTTCGCTATTTGTTTAGTCTTCAATATAAACCTTAATTGCAGCACACCTACATGGTTTAACTACTTGTTTATGAGATTACAATATCCTATCCTGCTTTGTGATGTGGTTGTTTGGCTTTTGAATCATGAGTAAGAATGAAGAAAGATGTTGTTTGCAAGATGAATTGTGGAGATATTCTATCTCAATGATGTTCGCATTCTATCCATGTTATTTGATGGTATGCAAGCATGTGAATTCAGAGTGGGAAGTTATGAATGTATTTATGCATGAAGCATTAACTGCATAATCATGCATTGGAAGTTTGTCGACGCCTTGGCGTCTTGGCGACCGTGCAGTACAACACCGTGTGTTCTGAGAAAGGGCACGGTGAGGAGGATCATGGCATAAGCATGTGCACAATCATATGCATTTTACTGAGGTTGTGTGGACTCTATAATGTGGTATTGTACATGAGGAATTTGGTATGCTAGTTTCTTGTGGGCTGTGTTATTCGTTAGAAGTTGTTCCGCTTCTTTGAGATTACCCAATCTCACCCTTGTTATTTTGTTGTTTTGAGGTAGTTCTCGCGAGTCGTAAGCTTGAAGGGTGGGCTTAGTAGCACAATCAACCCTCTGGGGTCATCACGAATCACATGGACTAGTGCATTTAATAATTCATTAGCTTGCTGAAATTTTATTAATCATAGACCTGTTGATGTCCTCTTTGGAGCTGTTTTACGTTTATGTTTGTTTTACGGTTGATTTAGATTTGTTATCTCTAGTATTGATGCTTTTATGTTATTCCTGTTTATAATGGTTATTATGAATCTTGTTGTCGCCTTAGTTTTGTCCTAATTTTAGGAGAGATGTGTCGAAATTTTCTTGTACGACAGTTTAGATTTGTAGGGTGTTACTGATTGGTATCGAGGCGAGTTGTAGGTCCTTGGAATGTCTATTTTTAGTGTCATACTATAGGATACAACTAAAATGTGATGTGGAATAACTTAGAAACATGGCCTAGGTTTTAACTAAAATTTTGTCATAGGATAGCAACATTAAAACTTGTGTAAGTGGAATCACTAATTTAAAATTTGACACACATGGATGCCTGTAGGAAAGGGTATGGGTATCGTTGCCTTATGCTTAAAGGTTGAATTTAAGCTTTGTTGTTGAATGCTACTTTTGATGATGTATAATGCTATATTTATGATAGATTTGATTGAGTTGCTTCATTTGTGATAAAGTGTGGTTGTGGTCTTAGAAGGGTTTTGGTCACCTTTTGTTTGTAGTGAGTTGTGGTTTGTGATTGTGACACCTCGGAGTGTCGTATCCTTAATTTTGAGCATGATAAGGTTAAATACAGTATGAGATGTGGAAATAAGGTTAAAATCATAAGGGTCGGGGTTAATAACGTTTCGGGCCGTTTAGGGGTTTTGGGCCTTCCTGGGAGTTTTGGGCCTTGGTGGGCTTTGGTGGGATGGATTAGGACTCCGTAACGGACTAGGATTGGGTAGAGGGCTGTTAAAGGGGCTTCCCCAGCCCCCTTGCGCCCCACCTCCCTTATTGCGCCCCACCTCCCCTCTTGCGCCTCTCCTCCTCCTCCCTCCCTAAGCCCTAGCCCCAAAACCGTAGCATGTTTAACATATTATGATGCCATGTGTTAATATGTGAATTGAATATGATATTTGGCATGGTTGCATGCATGTCATGAGATAGAGGCGAGGCGGTGAGAAAGTCTTAACTAGTCGGCAAGGTCGGTGAGAAAGTTATGACTAATCCTAACGCCATTGAGTAAGTCCTATGTCGTGATTCCCTCCACGTGGTGTGTGGAAGCGAGTAGGCACCCTCCATCTTCGGGATGGAAGGGAGGAAAGGGTGCACACCGACGGGTGTGTACTTCCCATACCGGTATGAGGTTCGGAGGGTCGAGAGCAATGCATTACATCGCATACAAATTGATGATGATATAGATAATTATTCAAGAAACAGATGTTAAACATGATGAAAGATTTAATTGACTTGTTGTTATGCTTGTTGTCCATTGCGGTATGCTTGCTGAGTTTTCGAACTCACCCTTGTGTTTTCTTGTTGTTTTAGGTACCATGAGAGCGGCATGCGGAAAGGGGAATAGTCACACGCTCACACGTTGTTTCACCTTAATGTTTCCCCAAGTCAATTCATTTAGTTGGATAATAAATTGCGTGTGATGGCCTTTAAATTAAGTCTTAGCTTGGTTAATGAGAGTTCTATTGTTTGTTTGACACTTGGAACCTTAAGAGCTTAATGTTAGTCTCTTATTGTCGTTAAGACTTTATTTATTGCTGTTTTAGATGGTTCTCTTATTGCCATATAATGCTATATTGTTGCTGTTCCTTAAATTCATGATAAAACAAAGGAGGTGCTGCCGAAATCTCGGTTTTTAGCCTATGCACCTTTGCTGGAATTTTATGTTAAATGTGGTATTTAGCTGTTGTTTAGCTTTTGTTTGGTAACATTCAGGCATAGTAAATGCCGGGTGTTCTGATTAGTATCAGAGCGGGCTGTAGGTCCTTGGAATGTGAATTTTCAGTGTCATGCTATAGGGTACAACTAAAATGTGATGTGGAATAACTTAGAAACATGGCTTAGGTTCTAACTAAAACCTTGTTATAGGATAGCAACGTTAAAACTTGTAAAAGTGGTATAACTAATCTAAAATCTGACACACTTGGTTGCACAGTAGGATGGGTTTTGATTCATCATTGCATTGCGCTTAATTATTTAATGAAGGATATGCTTATGATGATGTTTGATCTATGATCTTGATTGTGTGATTTTGTGTTTATGTTTTGTGTTTGGATGGTTGTCTGTCTAGCGACCATGCCAAGGGTAGAGGCCGTGGGCGCCATGGCCCGGAAGTGGAGGCAGGGCGAGGCTCCCGAGAGTTGCGGAGTCTGTCTGTATAAATGATTGGGTTGTTCTGTTGTGGTGATAAAAGTGGGGTTGTGGTGCCGAAGGGTTTCGGTCACCTCTTTTGGTTCATAGTAACGGTGAGGTTTGACGGTGTGGCGGTTAGCGCCATCACCGAAGAACTATTAACCCCTGTAGGAGAAGAATGCTTATCCTTTCTGTCCTTGATCGGGTAGTTGATTGGAGTCAAATAGAAGAGTTGATGGTGGTTCCCTTCGGATGTTCTCTGCCGTTACGGCGGTCGGTTTATTTGTTTTTCCTGGCTTTAGTTGAGCTGAACCAAAAGAAAAGTGTTTTGTATTGGATTTTCGCGGATCGTTACGAGTGCGGTGGGGAGCACCGTGCTTGAGTGTGGTTGGACCGGAGTTGCAACCACTGTGGCAAGCCCGGCCATATGGGGCGAGTGCCGGATGAACCCGGTAGCATCATCAAGTGGGAGACGGTGCCTTCTCCTCCCACTCGGTAGCGTCTTCTAGAGGATCGGTGCACATGATGGCTGCTCTGTTTCTCGGCCACCCTTTGCGTGGCGCCACCGGCTTCGGTGCCCGCGGCCGTCTGCTCCTCCTCGATTGCCTCCTCCGCCCCGGCCTTGATGGGGCATCACCGAGTCGGGGCTCATACGTCCGGCGCCACCAGAGTGTGCGCTTTGCCGGCCGAGTCGGTAGGGCATCCAGAGGTGGTTTAGGTACTGCTCGTGGATTCCGTTGATGCCTTTGTTCTATTTGATTCGGAGCATCCTATTCTTTTGTGTCGTCGGAGTTTGCTAGTAGAGCTAAGTTGGGAGTTCAGCGGATTTACGAGTCCGTGTTAGTCGATTCTCTGGGGTTTGATTGCTAGTTCTTTGGTTTGCCCTGGTTGCACCATTGCCATTGATGATGAGGTTTTCTTTGCCAATCTCATGGTGATCCAGTTGGCTCCTTTTGATGTCATTTTGGGCATGGGTGGCTGCATCGATGCCGTGCTAAGATCTGTTGTTTACGGAAGACGGTTGCCTTGCAGGCCCGTCCGGGAAGAGTTGACCTTTCAGGGTGGTATACCCTCGATTCGTCTTTGCTTTGACTAGTTTGTTTTAAGTCGGCGTTTGAGGTGTTGGGTTTCCTCATGACTTTGTCTCGAGAAGCCATCTTCCTCGATTCCTATTGAGAGATTTACGTAGTGAAGGAGTTCGTTGATGTGTTCCACTGACGAGTTGCCTGGTCTACCTCCTGTGAGGAATGTGGAGTTTCGTATTGATCTTGCTCAGGGCACTCGACCTATTTCTATCTCTCCATACCGCTTGGCTCGACCTTTTCAAGACGAGTTGAAGAAGCGATTGGAGGATCTCATGGCCAAAGGCTTCATTCGGCGTAGCGTATCGCCATGGGGAGCACCCGTCCTCTTCGTCTCGAAGAAGGATGGAAGTTGGCATATGTGCATTGATTATCGTGCTCTTAACCAAGTGTGAGTCAAAAACAAGTATCCTTTGCCTCGCATCGAGGATCTGTTTGACCAACTGAAGGGAGCAAAGGTGTTCTCCAAGATTGATCTTGATCGAGGGTATAATCAGATCCGTGTGAGGGAGCAGGACATTGAGAAGACTGCTTTCTCCACTAGGTATGGGCATTATGAATTTAAAGTTATGTCTTTTGGACTAACTAATGCTCCTCTTTGTCTTTATGGAGGCGATGAAGCATTATGCTACACAAGTACCTTGATGAGTTTGTGGTAGTGTTCATCGATGACATTCTGATTTACTCTAAATCGGAAGAGGAGCATGAGCGACACTTGAGGCTTGTCTTGAGTACCACGAGGAGAATCAATTCTTTGCTAAGCTGAAAAAGTGCGAGTTACGGATTTGAAGTGGGTTTTCTTGGCCACATCATCAATCCAGAGGGCATATCTGTAGATCTAGCAAAGTCTCGTAGATTTTGGATTGGAAGAGGCCTTCCAATGTCAAAGAGGTGCGTAGTTTCCTTGGGTTGGTGGCTACTATCGGCGTTTTGTGCAGGATTTCTCTATCATTGCCAAGCCACTTTCGCAGCTGACTCGAAGGGGATGAAATTCCGGTGGATCGCAGAATGTGAGCACGGCTTCTGCACTTTGAAGGAGAAGTTAGTGACTGCTCCTGTTCTTACCCTTCCCGAACAGGGAAGCGCTTCACTGCTTTATTCGATGCTTCTCGGTTGGGACTTGGTTGTGTGCTCATGCAAAATGGCAAGGTGATTGCTTATGCTTCGAGGCGGTGAAAAAGCATGAGCGAGAACTATCCCACCCATGATCTTGAGCTAGCCGCGTGGTGTTTGCATTGAAGATATGGAGGCATTATTTGTCTGGCGAATCTTGTGATATTTTCACTGATCACAAGAGCCTCAAGTACATATTTACTCGTAAAGATTTGAACTTGAGGCGGAGGAGGTGGCTAGAATTGATAAAGGATTATGACCTCACTATCGGTATCATCAGGGAAGGCAAATGTGGTGGCCGACGCTCTCGATCGCAAGACAATGCCCCTGTTGTTGATTGTCTTGTTGCTGATTTTGAGCGGTTGGGAGTCTCCTCTTTGCTTTGCGGGACCGTGCAAGCTGAAACTCAATTGATTCTTGAGTCGGATTCCCGAGCGTGTCGCGGGAGGCACAGGCGGCATGATCGTTTGCTCCAGCAGGTGAGGAACGCCTTGAGGATGGCAAGTCGGGAGACTTTACCGTTGATGATGCGGGAGTTTTGAGGTTTCAGGGCCGTGCATGCGTGCCCCGAAATCTCAAGTGAAAGAAGACATTCGAGAGAAGCTCATCGCACCCGTACACGGTCCATCTGGAGAGACCAAGATGTCTGAGGACTTGAAGAAGAATTTCTGGTGGAAAAGGATGAGAGTGGATATTGCCAAGTATGTGGCGTCTTGTGGGATCTGTCGGAAGATCAAAGTGAGCATAAAGCGTCCCGCCGTCTGTTGCAGCCATTGGAGATTCTGTGTGGCCATGGGATGACATCTCCATGGATTTTGTGGTTGGTTTACCTCGTTCTCCACGAGGGAAGGATCTTGTTTGGGTTGTGGTGGACCGTCTCGGCAAGTCTGCAAGATTTCATTCCCATCCGCACGACCAATTCGTGGCGAGTTGGCTCCCATCTATGTGCGGAGATTGTGAGATTGCATGGTGTACCCAAGACCATTATCTCGATCGGGATGCGAGGTTCGTCTCCAAGTTGCAGGAGAGTTTGCAGAGTGCTTTGGAGTACGCAGCTTTGCCTTAGTACCGCTTTTCACCCTCAGACAGGATGGGCGATCTGAGCGTACCATCCAAACTTTGGAGGACATGCTCGGGGCCTGTGTGATGGCTTGGAAGGGTAGCTGGGAAGACCATTTGCCCCTTGCAGAGTTTGCTTACAATAACAGCTACCATTCCACATCCGGCCGCTCCTTATGAGTCTTGTATGGTCGGAAGTGCAGATCGCCACTTTGTTGGGATCTTGTGGGCGAAGAGAGCTATTCTTGGGCGGATTGGGTTCAGCGGTATTGATCGCGTGTCGGAGGTTCGGCAAAACCTTCTCGCACTGAAGCGAGCGCAGAAGAGCTATCTTGATGTGGCGGCGAGATTTGGAGTTTGAGGTGGGCGATAGCGTACTCTTGCAGTATCTCCCACCAAGGGTGTGGTGCGTTTTGGCACCAAAGGAAAGCTTCGATCCAAGGTATGTTGGGCCTTTTCCTATCCTCGCTTGAGTTGGCGGGTTGGCCTATCGCCTGGAGCTACCGGAAGCCATGCAAGGTGTGCATGATGTGTTCCATGTCTCGATGTTGAAGAAATACTTGCACGATCCGGAGTTGGTGGTTCCATTAGAACCATTAGTGCTTCAGCAGGACCTCACCTTCGAGTCCCGTCCTGTGGAAGTGCAGGGACTTGAGCGAGTGATGAAGAACAGGGCGCTTAAGTTTGTCAAGGTCTTGTGGTCACATCAGGCCGAGAGAGAAGCGACTTGGGAGCTGGAATCTCGCATGCGAGAAGTATCGAGCTTTTCACCTCGGGTATGTGATGTGAAAATCTGGTGTCTTTGGTTTCTTTGGGTTTCGTGATTGGTGCGTTTAGATTCGAGGTCGAATCCCGTTGAAGGGGGGAAGAATGTGACACCTCGGAGTGTCGTATCCTTAATTTTTGAGCATGATAAGGTTAAATACAGTATGAGATGTGGAAATAAGGTTAAAATCATAAGGATCGGGGGTTAATAACGTTTCCGGGCCGTTTCCGGGCCGTTTTCGGGGTTTTGGGCCTTCCCGGGGGAGTTTTGGGCCTTGGTGGGCTTTGGTGGGATGGATTAGGACTCCGTAACGGACTAGGATTGGGTTGAGGGCTGTTAAAAGGGGCTCCCCCTGCCCCCTTGCGCCCCCACCTCCCCTTATTGCGCCCCACCTCCCCCTCTTGCGCCCCCTCCCCAAGCCGTGCGCCCCCTCCCCCAAACCGTGCGCCCCCCCCCTCCACCTCTCCACCTCCACACCATCTCCCCTCCACCCCTTGCTGCCCTAGGGTGGCCACCCCACCCCTGCACCTCGTGGATACATCCCGTGGAGCGAGGAGCGAGGAGCGAGGAACGTGGAGCGAGGAGCGATCGCGAGGAGATTCGCGAGGAGATTGATTGGAGTTTTGTGCATCGGGCAAAGGTATGATCTTGGGGATCCTTGGGGATGATCTAGGTACTGTTATTAGGGTGTTTATCAAGTTTTTAGATCAATTGGAGGCGCTGGTTTGAAGTAATTTGGGTTAGATCTAAACTTGTCCACGTTTCTGTTTCGGGCAGATTGAGCAGTCGAACTAGGGTTCGAGTTTCCGTCGATTTAGAATCCGAATCAGACCAAACGGACTTCTAGGAAGTTGTAGATAATTTAATTATCTTTCCGTGGACGTAAAGCACGTTACTTTCCGATCAGCCGTTTGAAAGTTATGGCTGTTTTACCGAGCGCCTAAAAATCTGTGACGTAACTGGAACAGATTGTGGTAATCTGTAGATTAAACAATTTTAGAGTCCGAATCAGTCTTTCCTATAACTAGAAAAAGTTGGGAAATTTCCTAAGCTTCGCGACGGTGTACTCGTTTATTCGATTTGGAGTCCCAGAACTCAAGTTATGCCTTTTGCAAGGCTGCTGTTCCGGAGGACAGAACCTCTGTTTTTAGGTTTTGCGAGTAGTTGGCAATGTCGGGTTAGATGGGGCGTGTATACTGTTTTGAGGTTATGATTGTGAGTGTGTGATGTCTATGTGCAGGTGGTGTGACCCGGGAGTTCCCTCTTCTTCCCGCCAATCCGTTGCGTGGTTGAGGCAAGTGTGTTGTGATGGATAGCAAGTTGTAGGTTGCATGTTGAAATTAGATGGAATTGCCTACATGATATATGTCCACTTGCCATGTTTTAATGATTGATATGATATGATGAGCATGTTTAACATATTATGATGCCATGTGTTAATATGTGAATTGAATATGATATTTGGCATGGTTGCATGCATGTCATGAGATAGAGCGAGGCGGTGAGAAAGTCTTAACTAGTCAGGCAAGGTCGGTGAGAAAGTTATGACTAATCCGGAGCGCCATTGAGTAAGTCCTATGTCGTGATTCCATCCACGTGGTGTTTAGGCGAGTAGGCACCCTCCATCTTCGGGATGGAAGGGAGGAAAGGGTGCACACCGACGGTGTGTACTTCCCATACCGGTATGAGGTTCGGAGAGGGTCAGGAGCAATGCATTACATCGCATACAAATTGATGATGATATTGATAAGTATTCATGAATGAGATGTTATACATGATGAAAGATGTTATTGACTTGTTGTTATGCTTGTTGTCCATTGCGGTATGCTTCTTTGAGTTTTCGAACTCACCCTTGTGTTTTCTTGTTGTTTTAGGTACCATGAGAGCGGCATGCGGGAAAGGGAATAGTCACACGCTCACACGTTGTTTCACCTTAATGTTTCCCCAAGTCAATTCATTTAGTTGGATAATAAATTGCGTGTGATGGCCTTTAAATTAAGTCTTAGCTTGGTTAATGAGAGTTCTATTGTTTGTTTGACACTTGGAACCTTAAGAGCTTAATGTTAGTCTCTTATTGTCGTTAAGACTTTATTTATTGCTGTTTTAGATGGTTCTCTTATTGCCATATAATGCTATATTGTTGCTGTTCCTTAAATTCATGATAAAACAAAGGAGGTGCTGCCGAAATCTCGGTTTTTAGCCTATGCACCTTTGCTGGAATTTTATGTTAAATGTGGTATTTAGCTGTTGTTTAGCTTTTGTTTGGTAACATTCAGGCATAGTAAATGCCGGGGTGTATTCTGACAGTGTGGCCAGGTAGAGTCACCACCGAAGAACTATTATACCCTGTAGGAAAGAGTACTTATCCGTGTCTATCGTAGATCGGGTAGTATTGGAGTCAAATAGAAGAGGTTGGTGATGGATTCCTTCGGATGTTCTTTACCGTCTTGTGATCGGTTTTGGTTGGTTTTCTGGGTATGTGGTTGGTTGAAACGAGGAAAATGCTTAGTTTTGAGCACTCGCTGATTTGTCCTTTTGGCGGTTTGTGGTTTTGTCTCCTTTGGTGAAGACACGAGAAGAAGAGTTCTACGTTGGCGTCTTTTGGTCACAATTTTGCTTTGGCACTGATTTATTGTGATGGTATCGTTGGGAGGAAATTTACGTGGTTGTTGTTTCCCGATTTTTTTAAAAAAGAAGGGGTTGGAGTTTCTCTGTTGCGAGATCAAAATTTGGATGGAGCTAAGTTTGAATCTTTATCGGAAAATTTTAGTTGGACATTTGGTCTTCCCTTTTGCATCCGTCTTCCTTTGTGGAAAGTGTAGGTTTTGGATTTCTTGAAGAGTTTTGGCTACTATGATTGGACATTTGAGGTCGAGCTCTCTTGCATTTATGTTTGGATTTTGCTTTTCTTCCTTGCACGAAAAGAAGAAATTTTTATCGGTGTTTGTTCTTGATCTAGAAGCTGTGTTTGTTTTTAATGTTTGGGATTGCCTCCTGTTTGTCAAGGGTAGGTGACCCATGGCGGTGTTTAGAAATTTTATATGCGTATTCGTAGTATGTAACAATGTGGTTTATGGAATGATGTACTTCTATGTTAATTTGTGAGTTGAATCAATTAAAATGTAATTGTTATCTTTAGCTTGAGATTAAATAAACTTCTAGTATTGTAGATTGCTCTATAAGCGAAAATGATTGAATGTGTTAATGTGCATGCTTAGGATTTATTGCATTATTTTAATGTGCCCTTGACCATGGACAATGTTTAAAGCTTTAAATCTTGATGCGTAGTTAGAACATTACGATGATGTAAACTCTTGTGAAGGTAATAGAAAATTAGTGGGTTATTTAGAGACATTTTAATATAAGGTCGGTAGAACAATTTAATTGTAATGGTGGACTACCGATATTGTTAAAGAAACCATCTTTGGTTGTTTAAAGATGTTCTAATTTAATCGTGTTGGCTAGTGACTTTAACTTGGAAATTGATTAGAGTTGATATTTATGACGTTGCAAACTATTAGTAGATTCGGAAGTATGCAGTTGCGTTCCAATAATGCTAGTATCGATATCAATTGGGAAGACATAAGTTTTGCCATTGTCGTAAGAGCTTTGTGATGATTTCACCTATTAGATTCACTTTAAAAAAAAGGCTGGAGTATGTCTTGGAGTGGCAATTTTGCTATAACCCGTGTATAGGGTAGCTAAAAAAAAATTTAAATTTAATTTAGCGTTGTTGTTATAAGAGCTTTGGATGGCTTAAATTATTCAATCTATTTTACATAGTTGGAGTATGTTGTGTAGTAATGATTTGTCATAGCCTATGGATAGGGTAACTAAAAGCAATGTTGTTGTTTTACAATTATGCCAATTATTGATATTGATGACTTAGTAGTGGTGGTAACTGATTAGATTAATTGTTGAAAACCTTTGTTAAAATGGTGGAAATTGTAACATGTTGTGATGGAGTGAACCAGGGATAGTTAGCATAATGGCGTGATTTTGTCCTTAATAAATGTATGTTTTAAACTTCTATTTATGATTGGTGCCTTGTTGAGATAATATTTACTTGTTGAGTCATCTTTTAGGTGAATAAATTTCCATTGTCGAGATGTTGACATTATGTGGTATGGAATTTATAGGTTCATCATCTTTGAAAGACTTGTTGAAGCAACGCCTTTCAAATTTAGAATATGATGATATAGGTTAGGCTCAGTGGGGATCTTGATGAGGTAGTGTTGGTTGGATGTGTTTTGATAAGCCTTGTGAACTTTATTTATAATTGTGGAAAAGGTAATAAGAGTAAGAATTTGTTGTGTAGTTGTTGTTAAATCCTGATGGGCCTCAATGAGTAAATAGGGAATATTGAAATCTAAATGGTAAGGGTAGTGGAATGCTATAGATGGCGGGAGTTATGCTGAACTTATGTTTAAAAATTCATATGGATTGGTTTGTTTGTTTGATATTTGGGTTGAATACTTTGGGTCAAAGTATTCTTTGTCTGTGTTTGAGTTTCCTAAACTTAGAATGATTACGCCAAATGTGGGTTAATTTAGAGGCTTAAAACAAGGATAAAAGAATGATTAACCTTGAAGTAATTTGTGGAGATTTTGGAATGTTATTCTATTAAATATCGTCATTCATTCATCTTTGATAAGAAAACTAGCTTAAGTTATGAATCGACATTTATGCTCAAGGATGTATGCTTTATTTGTGTCCGTAGTTTTCAAGGTCGAGTTATCGGTTGCATTGTTGATCAAAAGAAGTAGCTAATCCAATGTAAGATTTGGAATTTCATGATCTGGAAATATTTGTATTTCTATTTTGGGCTAGAGTTGTGTTGTGGTGTGAGGTGTTTGGCAGTTTTTGTTTAAGAGACAATTCTTACAGTTTGTGACATAAATGATATTCGTGGTTGAAACAATTTTTACTGTTGGGAAGTGAGTTTGGTTCCTTTTTAAGGAAAAAGAGATGGTGGTTGTGTGGAAGCATTTAATTCCTTGATCGGTTTCTTTTACGAATGGCTCGGCCTTGGATAAAAGTGAGATGATTTGTTTTGGTAAAAGTGAAATGCATTTGCGAGAAGACTTTCGCGGTGTTTCTCTTTTGAATAGAGCTTCTCCCGAAGAAATTTTTTGGTGTTTTTGGTTCTATGGAGTTCCTCTTCCAAGTTGAGTTCAGTGTATGTGAATTTTAGCCCTTTGGTTTAAAGATGGTGATTGTCGATTCGTTGTGTTAGTGAGAATTAAGATTTCTTTTACGTTCAAGCTTGGGGTAAGAAAATGAATGTTTATGTTATGGTTGAGTATATTCAAGGATTGTACTCCTTGCCCTGGTCCTTGGGTGGAAGAATGTGAAGGCGAAACCTTCTTACAAGGGAAAACTAGTGTGGAGTCATTGATCGTAAGTAGTTTAAAAGTGAAGAGTAAAGGAAGGTTGTGTATGACTCAATTCAAACCTTTTTGGAGAATTGTTTTCATTGATGTGTTCCTCGGTGGGGTTGCTTAATTTAGTAGTGGACAACTTGGAAGTTGCAGGTAATTACATTAATTTTTGGAACTTTTGTCATTGGAGTTCGGCGAGTTTGTGTCAACCGTAGTGATTGTGTTCGGTTGTTATTGTTTCTGCGGATTCTGGACCACTGGTTGTAAAGTAGGCTATCTCTGTCGTTGGTAAGGGTGGATATTGGTTATTTTTGTAAAGATCAATCACTTGTAGGAGATAGGAGTTTGTGTTTGGAGTTGATTTAGAGACTTACCTAGGCGTTGTGTCTCACATGGTTCGCGTCGTCGAATCTGACGAGCGTGGTAGAGGAGTTGAGATTGGAATGCGGAGTTTCGCGATCGGGTTGAAGAGAGAAGTGGGAGTTGAGATTCCAGATCGATGCAGATTCACCTAATAGGTGTCCTTTTTTAATAGGGAATAGTTCGTGTTAGTGTCCAATGAAAGATTTGTGGACCAATTAGTGCAGCGGGATGCAACTTGGGAACTTGAGGACCAGATGCGGAAGAAGTATCCTACACTTTTTGAGGATGCTGAAGGTGAAGTGTTGATTACTATTTTGCCTTCCTTTTTTAAGGTTTAAGTAGCAAGAGGAGTAGATTCGAGGGCGAATCCTTTTAAGGAGGAGAATGTGATGCCTTAGGCGTCAGAAGCGATTCTAGGGTTCCTTTTCCTGGTTTTGTTTCGGAGAGGAATGAAGGATTTGTCGGGGATGAAATAATTGAAGTTTATCCGTATTAATATTAAATTTGGAGTTGTCGGGCTAGAAGCAGTGGTAGAGAAAACTGGGCACAGGCTGCGAATCCCTCCCCTCTCTCTCTTTTCCCCTAGTGGGCGGCCCACCATATAAAGGGTGTCACCCCCAAAAGCCCTAGGCGCCCCCTTCCTCCCCTAGCAGCCACACCACCCCTCCTCTTCCTCCCCTTGCGTGGTGGCTCAAGATCCACCTTGGCTTGAAGGAGCAAGCGAGAAAGGATCCGTGGAGGCGTGGAGGGCGAGCAGATTTCCGTTCGGGAATCGTCGCGCGTTTTAAGTGGAGTTCTCAAGGGAGAACTCAAGGTAAAATTTCAATATTTTACCCCTGTTTTACCTAGGGATTAGGAGTGTATTAGATCTGGTGGTGAGTGATTTAGATGGATCTTGATGGGGAGAAGGGTAGATGTTCACGTGGTGCTGTTTTGGAAGGTGAGATTGTGCAGCGCGGATTGTTTCGCGTTTTACATGGCATAGACGATTTTTCCTGCAAAAACCTATAACTAGAAAGTTGTAGATAACGTCGAGATCTAGCTTCTGTAATTTTTTCAGAATTTGTGGGGCGTGGGTCTGAGAGTTATCGCTGTTGCAAGATGACGGACAGAATCTGGAAACAGATTTTTGTCCACTGTGTTGGACGTTTGTTTAGGCATATTTAACAGTGGAATTGAAATTTGTGATCTTCATGAAAGTTGTAGATCTCGTCAATATCTAGCTACTGTAATTTTTTTGTATTTTTATGATCTGTATAAAAAAAGATATGAAATTGTGAAGAGAGGGTGATGCTGTTTGACCCGGACAGATTGGGGTTTTTGGCGCTTAAGAAGGAGCAGGGATTAGGAAGCGTGTGTTCGAGTTGTGTGATCATTTGTGATGTCACTATGTACTGAAATAATACTTGTACAGGTGGTGCCCCTTCTGGACGCAACTAGGTTCGTCATCCACGTTGGTAAAGGCAAGTGGAAGTAAGCGGTCTTGCTAAACTATAACTTCGCTATTTGTTTAGTCTTCAATATAAACCTTAATTGCAGCACACCTACATGGTTTAACTACTTGTTTATGAGATTACAATATCCTATCCTGCATTGTGATGTGGTTGTTTGGCTTTTGAATCATGAGTAAGAATGAAGAAAGATGTTGTTTGCAAGATGAATTGTGGAGATATTCTATCTCAATGATGTTCGCATTCTATCCATGTTATTTGATGGTATGCAAGCATGTGAATTCAGAGTGGGAAGTTATGAATGTATTTATGCATGAAGCATTAACTGCATAATCATGCATTGGAAGTTTGTCGGCCTTGGCGTCTTGCGGCAAATGCCGTACAACACCGTGTGTTCTGAGAAAGGGCACGGTGAGGAGGATCATGGCATAAGCATGTGCACAATCATATGCATTTTACTTGAGGTTGTGTGGACTCTATAATGTGGTATTGTACATGAGGAATTTGGTATGCTAGTTTCTTTGTGGGTGTGTTATTCGTTAGAAGTTGTTCCGCTTCTTTGAGATTACCCAATCTCACCCTTGTTATTTTGTTGTTTTCGAGGTAGTTCTCATGAGTCGTAAGCTTGAAGGGTGGGCTTAGTAGCACAATCAACCCTCTGGGGTCATCACGAATCCACATGGACTAGTGCATTTAATAATTCATTAGCTTGCTGAAATTTTATTAATCATAGAACTGTTGATGTCCTCTTTGGAGCTGTTTTACGTTTATGTTTGTTTTACGGTTGATTTAGATTTGTTATCTCTAGTATTGATGCTTTTATGTTATTCCTGTTTATAATGGTTATTATGAATCTTGTTGTCGCTTCCGTTTGTCCTAATTTTAGGAGAGATGTGTGAAATTTTCTTGTATGACAGTTTAGATTTGTAGGGTGTTCTGATTGGTATCGAGGCGAGTTGTAGGTCCTTGGAATGTCTATTTTTAGTGTCATACTATAGGATACAACTAAAATGTGATGTGGAATAACTTAGAAACATGGCCTAGGTTTTAACTAAAATTTTGTCATAGGATAGCAACATTAAAACTTGTGTAAGTGGAATCACTAATTTAAAATTTGACACACATGGATGCACAGTAGGAAAGGGTATGGGTATCGTTGCCTTATGCTTAAAGGTTGAATTTAAGCTTTGTTGTTGAATGCTACTTTTGATGATGTATAATGCTATATTTATGATAGATTTGATTGAGTTGCTTCATTTGTGATAAAGTGTGGTTGTAGTCTTAGAAGGGTTTTGGTCACCTTTTGTTTGTAGTGAGGCTGTGGTTTGACGGTGTGACACCTCGGAGTGTCGTATCCTTAATTTTTGAGCATGATAAGGTTAAATACAGTATGAGATGTGGAAATAAGGTTAAAATCATAAGGGTCGGGGTTAATAACGTTTAGGGCCGTTTAGGGGTTTTGGGCCTTCAGAGTTTTGGGCCTTGGTGGGCTTTGGTGGGATGGATTAGGACTCCGTAACGGACTAGGATTGGGTAGAGGGCTGTTAAAGGGGCTTCCCCAGCCCCTTGCGCCCCACCTCCCCTTATTGCGCCCCACCTCCCCCTCTTGCGCCCCTCTCCTCCCTCCCCCTCCCCTAATCCCTAGCCCCCCCCAAAACCGTAGCATGTTTAACATATTATGATGCCATGTGTTAATATGTGAATTGAATATGATATTTGGCATGGTTGCATGCATGTCATGAGATAGAGGCGAGGCGGTGAGAAAGTCTTAACTAGTCCGGCAAGGTCGGTGAGAAAGTTATGACTAATCAGGAACGCCATTGAGTAAGTCCTATGTCGTGATTCCATCCACGTGGTGTTTGGAGGCGAGTAGGCACCCTCCATCTTCGGGATGGAAGGGAGGAAAGGTGCACACCGGCGGGTGTGTACTTCCCATACCGGTATGAGGTTCGAGAGGGTCGGGAGCAATGCATTACATCGCATACAAATTGATGATGATATTGATAAGTATTCATGAATGAGATGTTATACATGATGAAAGATGTTATTGACTTGTTGTTATGCTTGTTGTCCATTGCGGTATGCTTGCTGAGTTTCGAACTCACCCTTGTGTTTTCTTGTTGTTTTAGGTACCATGAGAGCGGCATGCGGGAAAGGGGAATAGTCACACGCTCACACGTTGTTTCACCTTAATGTTTCCCCAAGTCAATTCATTTAGTTGGATAATAAATTGCGTGTGATGGCCTTTAAATTAAGTCTTAGCTTGGTTAATGAGAGTTCTATTGTTTGTTTGACACTTGGAACCTTAAGAGCTTAATGTTAGTCTCTTATTGTCGTTAAGACTTTATTTATTGCTGTTTTAGATGGTTCTCTTATTGCCATATAATGCTATATTGTTCTTTGTTCCTTAAATTCATGATAAAACAAAGGAGGTGCTGCCGAAATCTCGGTTTTAGCCTATGCACCTTTGCTGGAATTTTATGTTAAATGTGGTATTTAGCTGTTGTTTAGCTTTTGTTTGGTAACATTCGAGGCATAGTAAATCTTAGGGAATTATTCTGATTGGTATCGAGAGCGGGCTGTAGGTCCTTGGAATGTGAATTTTCAGTGTCATGCTATAGGGTACAACTAAAATGTGATGTGGAATAACTTAGAAACATGGCTTAGGTTCTAACTAAAACCTTGTTATAGGATAGCAACGTTAAAACTTGTAAAAGTGGTATAACTAATCTAAAATCGACACACTTGGTTGCCTGAGTAGGATGGGTTTTGATTCATCATTGCATTGCGCAATTATTTAATGAAGGATATGCTTATGATGATGTTTGATCTATGATCTTGATTGTGTGATTTTGTGTTTATGTTTTGTGTTTGGATGGTTGTCTGTCTAGCGGCCATGCCAAGGGTAGAGGCCGTGGGCGCCATGGCCGTGGAGGCCAGGGGCGAGGCTCCCGAGAGGATTGCGAATGCATGCTGTATAAATGATTGGGTTGTTCTGTTGTGGTGATAAAGTGGGGTTGTGGTGCCGAAGGGTTTCGGTCACCTCTTTTTAGTTCATAGTAACGGTGAGGTTTGACGGTGTGGCGGTTAGCGCCATCACCGAAGAACTATTAACCCCTGTAGGAGAAGAATGCTTATCCTTCTGTCCTTGATCGGGTAGTTATTTGGAGTCAAATAGAAGAGTTGATGGTGGTTCCTTCGGATGTTCTCTGCCCGTTACGGCGGTCGGTTTATTTGTTTTCTGGCTTTAGTTGAGCTGAACCAAAAGAAAAGTGTTTTGTATTGGATTTTCGCGGATCGTTACGAGTGCGGTGGGAGCACCGTGCTTGAGTGTGGTTGGGCCGGGAGTTGCAACCACTGTGGCAAGCCCGGCCATATGGGGCGAGTCTGCCGGATGAACCCCGGTAGCATCATCAAGTGGGAGGCGGTGCCTTCTCCTCCCACTCCAGCGGCGTCTTCTAGAGGATCGGTGCACATGATGGCTGCTCCTGTTTCTCAGCCACCCTTTGCGTGGGCGCCACCGGCCATCGGGTGCCCGCAAATTGCCGTCGCTCCTCCTCGATTGCCTCCTCCGCCCCGGCCTTGATGGGGCATCGGCTGAGTCGGGGCTCATACGTCGGCGCCACCAGAGTGTGCGCTTTGCCGACCGCCGAGTCGGTAGGGCATCGAGAGGTGGTTTCGGTACTCTGCTCGTGGATTCCGTTGATGCCTTTGTTCTATTTGATTAGGAGCATCCTATTCTTTTGTGTCGTCGGAGTTTGCTAGTAGAGCTAAGTTGGGAGTTCAGCGGATTTACGAGTCCGTGTTAGTCGATTCTCCTGGGAGTTTGATTGCTAGTTCTTTGGTTTGCCACTGGTTGCACCATTGCCATTGATGATGAGGTTTTCTTTGCCAATCTCATGGTGATCCAGTTGGCTCCTTTTGATGTCATTTTGGGCATGGGTGGCTGCATCGATGCCGTGCTAAGATCTGTTGTTTCGGAAGGCGGTTGCCTTGCAGGCCCGTCCGTGGAAGAGTTGACCTTTCAGGGGTGGTATACCCTCGATTCCGTCTTTGCTTTGACTAGTTTGTTTTCCGTGGCGTTTGAGGCTTGTTGGGTTTCCTCATGACTTTGTCACGAGAAGCCATCTTCCTCGATTCCTATTGAGGAGATTTACTGTAGTGAAGGAGTTCGTTGATGTGTTCACTGACGAGTTGCCTGGTCTACCTCCTGTGAGGAATGTGGAGTTTCGTATTGATCTTGCTCAGGGCACTCGACCTATTTCTATCTCTCCATACCGCTTGGCTCGACCTTTTCAAGGCGAGTTGAAGAAGCGATTGGAGGATCTGTTGGCCAAAGGCTTCATTCGGCGTAGCGTATCGCCATGGGAGCACCCGTCCTCTTCGTCTCGAAGAAGGATGGAAGTTGGCATATGTGCATTGATTATCGTGCTCTTAACCAAGTGACCAGTCAAAAACAAGTATCCTTTGCCTCGCATCGAGGATCTGTTTGACCAAGCGAAGGAGCAAAGGTGTTCTCAAGATTGATCTTGATCGGGTATAATCAGATCCGTGTGAGGGAGCAGGACATTGAGAAGACTGCTTTCTCCACTAGGTATGGGCATTATGAATTTAAAGTTATGTCTTTTGGACTAACTAATGCTCTCTTTGTCTTTATGGAGGCGATGAGCGGTATGCTACACAAGTACCTTGATGAGTTTGTGGTAGTGTTCATCGATGACATTCTGATTTACTCTAAATCGGAAGAGGAGCATGGCGACACTTGAGGCTTGTCTTTGAGTACCCTGAGGAGAATCAATTCTTTGCTAAGCTGAAAAAGTGCGAGTTACGGATTTGAAGTGGGTTTTCTTGGCCACATCATCAATCCAGAGGGCATATCTGTAGATCCTAGCAAAGTCTCGTGATTTTGGATTGGAAGAGGCCTTCCAATGTCAAAGAGGTGCGTAGTTTCCTTGGGTTGGTGGCTACTATCGGCGTTTTGTGCAGGATTTCTCTATCATTGCCAAGCCACTTTCGCGGTGACTCGAGAGGGATGAAATTCGGTGGGCTGCGAGAATGTGAGCACGGCTTACGCACTTTGAAGGAGAAGTTAGTGATCGCTCCTCTGTTCTTACCCTTCCCGAACGGGAAGCGCTTCCTTGTTTATTCCGATGCTTCTCGGTTGGGACTTGGTTGTGTGCTCATGCAAAATGGCAAGGTGATTGCTTATGCTTGAGGCACTGAAAAAGCATGAGCAGAACTATCCCACCCATGATCTTGAGCTAGCCGCCGTGGTGTTTGCATTGAAGATATGGAGGCATTATTTGTGCAGCGAATCTTGTGATATTTTCTTGATCACAAGAGCCTCAAGTACATATTTACTCGTAAAGATTTGAACTTGAGGCAGAGGAGGTGGCTAGAATTGATAAAGGATTATGACCTCACTATCCGGTATCATCAGGGAAGGCAAATGTGGTGGCCGGCGCTCTCGCATAAGACAATGCCCCTGTTGTTGATTGTCTTGTTGCTGATTTTGAGCGGTTGGGAGTCTCCTAACGCTTTGCCGGGACCGTGCAAGCTGAAACTCAATTGATTCTTGAGTCGATTCCCGGCGTGTCAGCGGGAGGCACAAAGACATGATCGTTTGCTCCACAGGTGAGGAACGCCTTGAGGATGGCAAGTCGGGAGACTTTACCGTTGATGATGCGGGAGTTTTGAGGTTTCAGTGGCCGTCTGTGCGTGCCCCGAAATCTCAAGTGAAAGAAGACATTCGAGAGAAGCTCATCGCACCCGTACACGGTCCATCTGGAGAGACCAAGATGTACAGGGACTTGAAGAAGAATTTCTGGTGGAAAAGGATGAGAGTGGATATTGCCAAGTATGTGGCGTCTTGTGGGATTTGCCAGAAGATCAAAGCTGAGCATAAGCGTCCCGCCGGTCTGTTGCAGCCATTGGAGATTCCTGTGTGGCCATGGGATGACATCTCCATGGATTTTGTGGTTGGTTTACCTCGTTCTCCACGAGGGAAGGATGCTGTTTGGGTTGTGGTGGACCGTCTCAGCAAGTCTGCGCATTTCATTCCCATCCGCACGACCAATTCAGCGAGCGAGTTGGCTCCCATCTATGTGCGGGAGATTGTGAGATTGCATGGTGTACCCAAGACCATTATCTCTGATCGGGATGCGAAGTTCGTCTCCAAGTTCTGGGAGAGTTTGCAGAGTGCTTTGGGTACGCAGCTTTGCCTTAGTACCGCTTTTCACCCTCAGACAGATGGGCAGTCTGAGCGTACCATCCAAACTTTGGAGGACATGCTCAGGGCCTGTGTGATGGCTTGGAAGGGTAGCTGGGAAGACCATTTGCCCCTTGCAGAGTTTGCTTACAATAACAGCTACCATTCCGATCCGGCTGCTCCTTATGAGTCTTGTATGGTCGGAGAAGTGCAGATCGCCACTTTGTTGGGATCTTGTGGGCGAGAGAGCTATTCTTGGGCCGGATTGGGTTCAGCCAGACTGTTGATCGCGTGTCGGAGGTTCGGCAAAACCTTCTCGCAGCCTGAAGCAGCATGAAGAGCTATCTTGATGTGAGGCTGGCGAGATTTGGAGTTTGAGGTGGGCGATAGCGTACTCTTGCGAGTATCTCCCACCAAGGGTGTGGTGCGTTTTGGCACCAAAGGAAAGCTCACCCAAGGTATGTTGGGCCTTTTCCTATCCTCGCCCGAAGTTGGCAGGTTGGCCTATCGCCTAGAGCTACCTAATCCATGCAAGGTGTGCATGATGTGTTCCATGTCTCGATGTTGAAGAAATACTTGCACGATCCGGAGTTGGTGGTTCCATTAGAACCATTAGTGCTTCAGCAGACCTCACCTTCGAGTCCGTCTGTGGAAATTCTGGGGACTTCAGAGCGAGTGATGAAGAACAGGACGCTTAAGTTTGTCAAGGTCTTGTGGTCACATCAGACCGAGAGAGAAGCGACTTGGGAGCTGGAATCTCGCATGCGCGAGAAGTATCCCGAGCTTTTCACCTCAGGTATGTGATGTGAAAATCTGGCTGTCTTTGGTTTTGCTGGGTTTCGTGATTGGTGCGTTTAGATTCGAGGTCGAATCCCGTTGAAGGGGGGAAGAATGTGACACCTCGGAGTGTCGTATCCTTAATTTTTGAGCATGATAAGGTTAAATACAGTATGAGATGTGGAAATAAGGTTAAAATCATAAGGGTCGGGGGTTAATAACGTTTCCGGGCCGTTTCCGGGCCGTTTCCGGGGTTTTGGGCCTTCCCGGGGGAGTTTTGGGCCTTGGTGGGCTTTGGTGGGATGGATTAGGACTCCGTAACGGACTAGGATTGGGTAGAGGGCTGTTAAAAGGGGCTTCCCCAGCCCCTTGCGCCCCACCTCCTTATTGCGCCCCACCTCCCCTCTTGCGCCCCTCCCCAAGCCGTGCGCCTCCCCAAACCGTGCCCCCTCCACCTCTCCACCTCCACACCATCTCCCTCCACCCCTTGCTGCCCTAGGGTGGCCACTTACCCCTGCACCTCGTGGATACATCCCGTGGAGCGAGGAGCGAGGAGCGAGGAACGTGGAGCGAGGAGCGATTCGCGAGGAGATTCGCGGAGATTGATTGGAGTTTTGTGCATCGGGCAAAGGTATGATCTTGGGGATCCTTGGGGATGATCTAGGTACTGTTATTAGGGTGTTTATCAAGTTTTTAGATCAATTGGAGGCGCTGGTTTGAAGTAATTTGGGTTAGATCTAAACTTGTCCACGTTTCTGTTTTCGGGCAGATTGAGCAGTCGAACTAGGGTTCGAGTTTCCGTCGATTTAGAATCCGAATCAGACCGTACGGACTTCTAGGAAGTTGTAGATAATTTAATTATCTTTCCGTGGACGTAAAGCACGTTACTTTCCGATCAGCCGTTTGAAAGTTATGGCTGTTTTACCGAGCGCCTAAAAATCTGTGACGTAACTGGAACAGATTGTGGTAATCTGTAGATTAAACAATTTTAGAGTCCGAATCAGTCTTTCCCTATAACTAGAAAAAGTTGGGAAATTTCCTAAGCTTCGCGACGGTGTACTCGTTTATTCGATTTGGAGTCCCAGAACTCAAGTTATGCCTTTTGCAAGGCTGCTGTTCCGCCGGGACAGAACCTCTGTTTTTAGGTTTTGCGAGTAGTTGGCAATGTCGGGTTAGATGGGGGCGTGTATACTGTTTTGAGGTTATGATTGTGAGTGTGTGATGTCTATGTGCAGGTGGTGTGACCCCGGGAGTTCCCTCTTCTTCCCGCCAATCCGTTGCACGTGGTTGAGGCAAGTGTGTTGTGATGGATAGCAAGTTGTAGGTTGCATGTTGAAATTAGATGGAATTGCCTACATGATATATGTCCACTTGCCATGTTTTAATGATTGATATGATATGATGAGCATGTTTAACATATTATGATGCCATGTGTTAATATGTGAATTGAATATGATATTTGGCATGGTTGCATGCATGTCATGAGATAGGGCGAGGGCGGTGAGAAAGTCTTAACTAGTCCGGCAAGGTCGGTGAGAAAGTTATGACTAATCCGGAACGCCATTGAGTAAGTCCTATGTCGTGATTCCATCCACGTGGTGTTTGGAAGCGAGTAGGCACCCTCCATCTTCGGGATGGAAGGGAGGAAAGGGTGCACACCGACGGGTGTGTACTTCCCATACCGGTATGAGGTTCCAGAGGGTCAGGAGCAATGCATTACATCGCATACAAATTGATGATGATATTGATAAGTATTCATGAATGAGATGTTATACATGATGAAAGATGTTATTGACTTGTTGTTATGCTTGTTGTCCATTGCGGTATGCTTGCCGAGTTTTCGAACTCACCCTTGTGTTTTTCTTGTTGTTTTAGGTACCATGAGAACGGCATGCGGGAAAGGGGAATAGTCACACGCTCACACGTTGTTTCACCTTAATGTTTCCCCAAGTCAATTCATTTAGTTGGATAATAAATTGCGTGTGATGGCCTTTAAATTAAGTCTTAGCTTGGTTAATGAGAGTTCTATTGTTTGTTTGACACTTGGAACCTTAAGAGCTTAATGTTAGTCTCTTATTGTCGTTAAGACTTTATTTATTGCTGTTTTAGATGGTTCTCTTATTGCCATATAATGCTATATTGTTGCTGTTCCTTAAATTCATGATAAAACAAAGGAGGTGCTGCCGAAATCTCGGTTTTAGCCTATGCACCTTTGCTGGAATTTTATGTTAAATGTGGTATTTAGCTGTTGTTTAGCTTTTGTTTGGTAACATTCAGGCATAGTAAATGCCGGGGTGTTACAGACGGTGTGGCCGGGTAGAGTCACCACCGAAGAACTATTATACCCCTGTAGGGAAAGAGTACTTATCCGTGTCTATCGTAGATCGGGTAGTGACTGGAGTCAAATAGAAGAGGTTGGTGATGGATTCCTCTGGATGTTCTTTACCGTCTTTGACGGTCGGTTTTGGTTGGTTTCCTGGGTAGGGGGTGGGTTCGAAACCGAGGAAAATGCTTAGTTTTGAGCACTCGCTGATTTGTCCTTTTGGCGGTTTGTGGTTTTGTCTCCTTTGAGTGAAGACACAGAAGAAGAGTTCTACGTTATGCGCCTTTTGGTCACAATTTTGCTTTGGCACTGATTTATTGTGATGGACTGTCGTTGGGAGGAAATTTACGTGGTTGTTGTTTCCGATTTTTTTAAAAAAAAGAAGGGGGTTGGAGTTTCTCCTGTTGCAGATCAAGTTTGGATGGAGCTAAGTTTGAATCTTTATCGGAAAATTTTAGTTGGACATTTGGTCTTCCTTTTGCATCCGTCTTCCTTTGTGGAAAGTGTAGGTTTTGGATTTCTTGAAGAGTTTTGGCTACTATGATTGGACATTTGAGGGTCGAGCTCTCTTGCATTTATGTTTGGATTTTGCTTTTCTTCCTTGCACGAAAAGAAGAAATTTTTATCGGTGTTTGTTCTTGATCTAGAACTGTTTGTTTTTTTAATGTTTGGGATTGCCTCCTGTTTGTCAAGGGTAGGTGACCCATGACGGTGTTTAGAAATTTTATGTACGTGTTACGTAGTATGTAACAATGTGGTTTATGGAATGATGTACTTCTATGTTAATTTGTGAGTTGAATCAATTAAAATGTAATTGTTATCTTTAGCTTGAGATTAAATAAACTTCTAGTATTGTAGATTGCTCTATAGCGAAAATGATTGAATGTGTTAATGTGCATGCTTAGGATTTATTGCATTATTTTAATGTGCCCTTGACCATGGACAATGTTTAAAGCTTTAAATCTTGATGCGTAGTTAGAACATTACGATGATGTAAACTACTGTGAAGGTAATAGAAAATTAGTGGGTTATTTAGAGACATTTTAATATAAGGTCGGTAGAACAATTTAATTGTAATGGTGGACTACCGATATTGTTAAAGAAACCATGCTGGTTGTTTAAAGATGTTCTAATTTAATCGTGTTGGCTAGTGACTTTAACTTGGAAATTGATTAGAGTTGATATTTATGACGTTGCAAACTATTAGTAGATTCGGAAGTATGCAGTTGCTTTCCAATAATGCTAGTATCGATATCAATTGGGAAGACATAAGTTTTTGCCATTGCCGTAAGAGCTTTGTGATGATTTCACCTATTCAGTTCACTTTAAAAAAAAAGGCTGGAGTATGTCTTGGAGTGGCAATTTTGCTATAACCCGTGTATAGGGTAGCTAAAAAAAATTTAAATTTAATTTAGCGTTGTTGTTATAAGAGCTTTGGATGGCTTAAATTATTCAATCTATTTTACATAGTTGGAGTATGTTGTGTAGTGACAGTTTGTCATAGCCTATGGATAGGGTAACTAAAAGCAATGTTGTTGTTTTACAATTATGCCAATTATTGATATTGATGACTTAGTAGTGGTGGTAACTGATTAGATTAATTGTTGAAAACCTTTGTTAAAATGGTGGAAATTGTAACATGTTGTGATGGAGTGAATCAGGGATAGTTAGCATGACGCGTGATTTTGTCCTTAATAAATGTATGTTTTAAACTTCTATTTATGATTGGTGCCTTGTTGAGATAATATTTACTTGTTGAGTCATCTTTTAGGTGAATAAATTTCCATTGTCGAGATGTTGACGCGTATGTGGTATGGAATTTATAGGTTCATCATCTTTGAAAGACTTGTTGAAGCAATCGCCTTTCAAATTTAGAATATGATGATATAGGTTAGAATTTGCTCAGTGGGGATCTTGATGAGGTAGTGTTGGTTGGATGTGTTTTTGATAAGCACTGTGAACTTTATTTATAATTGTGGAAAAGGTAATAAGAGTAAGAATTTGTTGTGTAGTTGTTGTTAAATCCTGATGGGCCTCAATGAGTAAATAGGGAATATTGAAATCTAAATGGTAAGGGTAGTGGAATGCTATAGATGGCGGGAGTTATGCTGAACTTATGTTTAAAAATTCATATGGATTGGTTTGTTTGTTTGATATTTGGGTTGAATACTTTCGGTCAAAGTATTCTTTGTCTGTGTTCGAGTTTCCCTAAACTTAGAATGATTACGCCAAATGTGGGTTAATTTCGAGGCTTAAAACAAGGATAAAAGAATGATTAACCTTGAAGTAATTTGTGGAGATTTTGGAATGTTATTCTATTAAATATCGTCATTCATTCATCTTTGATAAGAAAACTAGCTTAAGTTATGAATGCGACATTTATGCTCAAGGATGTATGCTTTGACTGTGTCCGTAGTTTTCAAGGTCGAGTTATCGGTTGCATTGTTGATCAAAAGAAGTAGCTAATCCAATGTAAGATTTGGAATTTCATGATCTGGAAATATTTGTATTTCTATTTTGGGCTAGAGTTGTGTTGTGGTGTGAGGTGTTTGTGCTTTTTGTTTAAGAGACAATTCTTACGGTTGTGACATAAATGATATTCGTGGTTGAAACAATTTTTTTCTGTTGGGAAGTGAGTTTGGTTCCTTTTAAGGAAAAAGAGATGGTGGTTGTGTGGAAGCATTTAATTCCTTGATCGGTTTCTTTTTACGAATGGCTCGGCCTTGGATAAAAGTGAGATGATTTGTTTTGGTAAAAGTGAAATGCATTTGCGAGAAGACTTTTCGCGGTGTTTCTCTTTTGAATAGAGCTTCTCCCAGAAGAAATTTTTTGGTGTTTTTGGTTCTATGGAGTTCCTCTTCCAAGTTGAGTTCCTGTATGTGAATTTTAGCCCTTTGGTTTAAAGATGGTGATTGTCGCTCGTTGTGTTAGTGAGAATTAAGATTTCTTTTACGTTCAAGCTTGGGGTAAGAAAATGAATGTTTATGTTATGGTTGAGTATATTCAAGGATTGTACTCCTTGCCCTGGTCCTTGGGTGGAAGAATGTGAAGGCGAAACCTTCTTACAAGGGAAAACTAGTGTGGTCGCTGATCGTAAGTAGTTTAAAAGTGAAGAGTAAAGGAAGGTTGTGTATGACTCAATTCAAACCTTTTGGGAGAATTGTTTTCATTGATGTGTTCCTCGGTGGGGTTGCTTAATTTAGTAGTGGACAACTTGGAAGTTGCAGGTAATTACATTAATTTTTGGAACTTTGTCGCTGGGTTCGAGCGAGTTTGTGTCAACCGTAGTGATTGTGTTCGGTTGTTATTGTTTCATGGATTTACGGACCCTGGTTGTAAAGTAGGCTATCTCTGCTGCTGGTAAGGGTGGATATTGGTTATTTTTGTAAAAGATCAATCACTTGTAGGAGATAGGAGTTTGTGTTTGGGTTGATTTAGAGACTTACCTAGAGCGTTGTGTCTCACATGGTTCAAGGCCGCCCGAATGCGACGAGCGTGGTAGAGGAGTTGAGATTGGAATGCGGAGTTTCGCGATCGGGTTGAAGAGAGAAGTGGGAGTTGAGATTCCAGATCGATGCAGATTCACCTAATAGGTGTCCTTTTTTTAATAGGGGAATAGTTCGTGTTAGTGTCCAATGAAAGATTTGTGGACCAATTAGTCTGAGCGGGATGCAACTTGGGAACTTGAGGACCAGATGCGGAAGAAGTATCCTACACTTTTTGAGGATGCTGAAGGTGAAGTGTTGATTACTATTTTGCCTTCCTTTTTTTTAAGGTTTCGTAGCAAAGAGGAGTAGATTCGGGGACGAATCCTTTTAAGGAGGGGAGAATGTGATGCCTTAGAGCGTCAGAGCGATTCTAGGGTTCCTTTTTCCTGGTTTTGTTTCGGGAGAGGAATGAAGGATTTGTCGGGGGATGAAATAATTGAAGTTTATCCGGCGTATTAATATTAAATTTGGAGTTGTCGGGCTAGAAACAGTGGGCCGAGGAAAACCTGGGCCTGGGCTGCGAATCCCCTCCCCACCTCTCTCTCTTTTCCCCTAGTGGGCCGGCCCACCATATAAAAGGGGTGTCACCCCCCCAAAAGCCCTAGGGCGCCCCCCTTCCTCCCCTAGCAGCCACACCACCCCTCCTCTTCCTCCCCTTGCGTGGTGGCTCAAGATCCACCGCGAAACGCGAAGGAGCAAGCGAGAAAAGGATCCGTGGAGGCGTGGAGGACGAGCAGATTTCCGTTTCGGGAATCGTCGCTGCGTTACGTGGGTTCTCAAGGGAGAACTCAAGGTAAAATTTCCAATATTTTACCCCTGTTTTACCTAGGGATTAGGAGTGTATTAGATCTGGTGGTGAGTGATTTAGATGGATCTTGATGGGGGAGAAGGGTAGATGTTCACGTGGTGCTGTTTTTGGAAGGTGAGATTGTGCAGCACGGATTGTTTCGCGTTTTACGTGGCATAGACGATTTGTCCTGCACAAACCTATAACTAGAAAGTTGTAGATAACGTCGAGATCTAGCTTCTGTAATTTTTTCAGAATTTTTGGGGCGTGGGTCTGAGAGTTATCGCTGTTGCAAGATGACGGACAGAATCTGGAAACAGATTTTGTCCACTGTGTTGGACGTTTGTTTAGGCATATTTAACAGTGGAATTGAAATTTGTGATCTTCATGAAAGTTGTAGATCTCGTCAATATCTAGCTACTATAATTTTTTGTATTTTTATGATCTGTATAAAAAAAGATACGAAATTGTGAAGAGAGGGTGCTGCTGTTTGACCCGGACAGATTGGGGTTTTTGGCGCTTAAGAAGGGAACGGGGATTAGGAAGCGTGTGTTCGAGTTGTGTGATCATTTGTGATGTCGCTATGTACTGAAATAATACTTGTACAGGTGGTGCCCCTTCTGGACGCAACTAGGTTCGTCATCCACGTTGGTAAAGGCAAGTGGAAGTAGCGGTCTTGCTAAACTATAACTCGCTATTTGTTTCGTCTTCAATATAAACCTTAATTGCAGCACACCTACATGGTTTAACTACTTGTTTATGAGATTACAATATCCTATCCTGCATTGTGATGTGGTTGTTTGGCTTTTGAATCATGAGTAAGAATGAAGAAAGATGTTGTTTGCAAGATGAATTGTGGAGATATTCTATCTCAATGATGTTCGCATTCTATCCATGTTATTTGATGGTATGCAAGCATGTGAATTCAGAGTGGGAAGTTATGAATGTATTTATGCATGAAGCATTAACTGCATAATCATGCATTGGAAGTTTGTCGACGCCAACAGGCGCGATCAAGATGCATACAACACCGTGTGTTCTGAGAAAGGGCACGGTGAGGAGGATCATGGCATAAGCATGTGCACAATCATATGCATTTTACTGAGGTTGTGTGGACTCTATAATGTGGTATTGTACATGAGGAATTTGGTATGCTAGTTTTCTTGTGGGTGTGTTATTCGTTAGAAGTTGTTCGCTTCTTGAGATTACCCAATCTCACCCCTTGTTATTTTGTTGTTTTCGTGTAGTTCTCATGAGTCGTAAGCTTGAAGGGTGGGCTTAGTAGCACAATCAACCCTCTGGGGTCATCACGAATCACATGGACTAGTGCATTTAATAATTCATTAGCTTGCTGAAATTTTATTAATCATAGACCTGTTGATGTCCTCTTTGGAGCTGTTTTACGTTTATGTTTGTTTTCTCGGTTGATTTAGATTTGTTATCTCTAGTATTGATGCTTTTATGTTATTCCTGTTTATAATGGTTATTATGAATCTTGTTGTCGCCTGCTTTTGTCCTAATTTTAGGAGAGATGTGTCGAAATTTTCTTGTCTGACGCTTTAGATTTGTAGGGTGTTACAGTTGGTATCGAGAGCTGGCTCGTAGGTCCTTGGAATGTCTATTTTTAGTGTCATACTATAGGATACAACTAAAATGTGATGTGGAATAACTTAGAAACATGGCCTAGGTTTTAACTAAAATTTTGTCATAGGATAGCAACATTAAAACTTGTGTAAGTGGAATCACTAATTTAAAATTTGACACACATGGATGCACAGTAGGAAAGGGTATGGGTATCGTTGCCTTATGCTTAAAGGTTGAATTTAAGCTTTGTTGTTGAATGCTACTTTTGATGATGTATAATGCTATATTTATGATAGATTTGATTGAGTTGCTTCATTTGTGATAAAGTGTGGTTGTGGTGCCGAAGGGTTTTGGTCACCTTTTGTTTGTAGTGAGGCTGTGGTTTGACGGTGTGACACCTCGGAGTGTCGTATCCTTAATTTTTGAGCATGATAAGGTTAAATACAGTATGAGATGTGGAAATAAGGTTAAAATCATAAGGGTCGGGGGTTAATAACGTTTCCGGGCCGTTTCCGGGGTTTTGGGCCTTCCCGGGGGAGTTTTGGGCCTTGGTGGGCTTTGGTGGGATGGATTAGGACTCCGTAACGGACTAGGATTGGGTAGAGGGCTGTTAAAAGGGGCTTCCCCCAGCCCCCTTGCGCCCCCACCTCCCCTTATTGCGCCCCACCTCCCCCTCTTGCGCCCCTCTCCTCCCTCCCCCTCCCCTAAGCCCTAGCCCCCCCCCAAAACCGTAGCATGTTTAACATATTATGATGCCATGTGTTAATATGTGAATTGAATATGATATTTGGCATGGTTGCATGCATGTCATGAGATAGGGCGAGGGCGGTGAGAAAGTCTTAACTAGTCCGGCAAGGTCGGTGAGAAAGTTATGACTAATCCGGAACGCCATTGAGTAAGTCCTATGTCGTGATTCCATCCACGTGGTGTTTGGAAGTTTAGTAGGCACCCTCCATCTTCGGGATGGAAGGGAGGAAAGGGTGCACACCGACGGGTGTGTACTTCCCATACCGGTATGAGGTTCCAGAGGGTCAGGAGCAATGCATTACATCGCATACAAATTGATGATGATATTGATAAGTATTCATGAATGAGATGTTATACATGATGAAAGATGTTATTGACTTGTTGTTATGCTTGTTGTCCATTGCAGTATGCTTGCTGAGTTTTCGAACTCACCCTTGTGTTTTCTTGTTGTTTTAGGTACCATGAGAACGGCATGCGGGAAAGGGGAATAGTCACACGCTCACACGTTGTTTCACCTTAATGTTTCCCCAAGTCAATTCATTTAGTTGGATAATAAATTGCGTGTGATGGCCTTTTTTTTAAGTCTTAGCTTGGTTAATGAGAGTTCTATTGTTTGTTTGACACTTGGAACCTTAAGAGCTTAATGTTAGTCTCTTATTGTCGTTAAGACTTTATTTATTGCTGTTTTAGATGGTTCTCTTATTGCCATATAATGCTATATTGTTGCTTTGTTCCTTAAATTCATGATAAAACAAAGGAGGTGCTGCCGAAATCTCGGTTTTTAGCCTATGCACCTTTGCTGGAATTTTATGTTAAATGTGGTATTTAGCTGTTGTTTAGCTTTTGTTTGGTAACATTCAGGCATAGTAAATGCCGGAATTATTCTGATTGATTAGTATCGAAGGCGTTTGTAGGTCCTTGGAATGTGAATTTTGATTGTCATGCTATAGGGTACAACTAAAATGTGATGTGGAATAACTTAGAAACATGGCTTAGGTTCTAACTAAAACCTTGTTATAGGATAGCAACGTTAAAACTTGTAAAAGTGGTATAACTAATCTAAAATCTGACACACTTGGTTGCACAGTAGGATGGGTTTTGATTCATCATTGCATTGCGCTTAATTATTTAATGAAGGATATGCTTATGATGATGTTTGATCTATGATCTTGATTGTGTGATTTTGTGTTTATGTTTTGTGTTTGGATGGTTGTCTGCTCTAAGCACCATGCCAAGGGGTAGAGGCCGTGGACGCCATGGCCGTGGAGGCCAGTGGGCGAGGCTCCCGCAGAGTTGCGGAGTCTGCCTGTATAAATGATTGGGTTGTTCCTGTTGTGGTGATAAAAGTGGGGTTGTGGTGCCGAAGGGTTTCGGCCACCTCTTTTGGTTCATAGTAACGGTGAGGTTTGACGGTGTGGCGGTTAGCGCCATCACCGAAGAACTATTAACCCCTCAGAGGAGAAGAATGCTTATCCTTTCGTCCTTGATCGGGTAGTTGACTCGGAGTCAAATAGAAGAGTTGATGGTGGTTCCCTTCGGATGTTCTCTGCCGCTCGACGGTCCGGTTTACTGCTTTTCACGGCTTTAGTTGAGCTGAACCAAAAGAAAAGTGTTTTGTATTGGATTTTCGCGGATCGTTCGAAAAGCGGTGGGGAGCACCGTGCTTCAGAGTGTGGTTGGACCGGAGTTGCAACCATCGCGTGGCAAGCCCGGCCATATGGGGCGAAGTCACGGATGAACCCGGTAGCATCATCAAGTGGGAGACGGTGCCTTCTCCTCCCACTCCAGTGGCGTCTTCTAGAGGATCGGTGCACATGATGGCTGCTCCTGTTTCTCACCACCCTTTGCGTGGCGCCACCGGGCCGCTTATCGGTGCCCGCACTGCCTCGCTTCCTCCTCGATTGCCTCCTCCGCCCCACCTTGATGGGGCATCACCGAGTCGGGGCTCCTTCCGTCGGCGCCACCAGGAGTGTACGCTTTGCCGATCACGAGTCACCGGGCATCCAGAGGTGGTTTCGGTACTCGCTCGTGGATTCCGTTGATGCCTTTGTTCTATTTGATTCCGAGCATCCTATTCTTTTGTGTCGTCGGAGTTTGCTAGTAGAGCTAAGTTGGGAGTTCAATGGATTTCTCGAGTCCGTGTTAGTCGATTCTCTGGGGTTTGATTGCTAGTTCTTTGGTTTGCCCTGGTTGCACCATTGCCATTGATGATGAGGTTTTCTTTGCCAATCTCATGGTGATCCGGTTGGCTCCTTTTGATGTCATTTTGGGCATGGGTGGCTGCATCGATCACTGCTAAGATCTGTTGTTTACGGAAGACAGTTGCCTTGCGAGGCCCGTCCGGGGAAGAGTTGACCTTTCAGGGTGGTATACCCTCGATTCCGTCTTTGCTTTGACTAGTTTGTTTTCCGGGTCGGCGTTTGAGGTCATTGGGTTTCCTCATGACTTTGTCTCGAGAAGCCATCTTCCTCGATTCCTATTGAGGAGATTTACGTAGTGAAGGAGTTCGTTGATGTGTTCCCCACGAGTTGCCTGGTCTACCTCCTGTGAGGAATGTGGAGTTTCGTATTGATCTTGCTCCGGGCACTCGACCTATTTCTATCTCTCCATACCGCTTGGCTCGACCTTTTCAAGACGAGTTGAAGAAGCGATTGGAGGATCTCATGGCCAAAGGCTTCATTCGGCGTAGCGTATCGCCATGGGGAGCACCCGCCCTCTTCGTCTCAAGAAGGATGGAAGTTGGCATATGTGCATTGATTATCGTGCTCTTAACCAAGTGACAGTCAAAAACAAGTATCCTTTGCCTCGCATCGAGGATCTGCTTGACCAATCAAGGGAGCAAAGGTGTTCTCCAAGATTGATCTTGATCGGTATAATCGAGATCCGTGTGAGGGAGCAGGACATTGAGAAGATCGCTTTCTCCACTAGGTATGGGCATTATGAATTTAAAGTTATGTCTTTTGGACTAACTAATGCTCTCGCTGTCTTTATGGAGGCGATGAACAAGATGCTACACAAGTACCTTGATGAGTTTGTGGTAGTGTTCATCGATGACATTCTCGATTTACTCTAAATCGTAAGAGGAGCATGAGCGACACTTGAGGCTTGTGCCGAGTACTCGAGGGAGAATCAATTCTTTGCTAAGCTGAAAAAGTGCGAGTTCGGATTTGAAGTGGGTTTTCTTGGCCACATCATCAATCCAGAGGGCATATCTGTAGATCCTAGCAAAGTCTCAATAGTTTTGGATTGGAAGAGGCCTTCCAATGTCAAAGAGGTGCGTAGTTTCCTGGGTTGGCTGGCTACTATCGGCGTTTTGTGCAGGATTTCTCTATCATTGCCAAGCCACTTTCGCACCGACTGTAAGGGGATGAAATTCAGTGGATCGCAGAATGTGAGCACAGCTTTTCCGCACTTTGAAGGAGAAGTTAGTGATCGCTCCTCGTTCTTACCCTTCCCGAACCGGAAGCGCTTCACTGCTTATTCTCGATGCTTCTCGGTTGGGACTTGGTTGTGTGCTCATGCAAAATGGCAAGGTGATTGCTTATGCTTCGAGGCACTGAAAAGCATGAGCAGAACTATCCCACCCATGATCTTGAGCTAGCCGCGTGGTGTTTGCATTGAAGATATGGAGGCATTATTTGTACGGCGAATCTTGTGATATTTTTATCGATCACAAGAGCCTCAAGTACATATTTACTCGTAAAGATTTGAACTTGAGGCGAGGAGGTGGCTAGAATTGATAAAGGATTATGACCTCACTATCCAAGTATCATCCGGGAAGGCAAATGTGGTGGCCGACGCTCTCGATCGCAAGACAATGCCCCTGTTGTTGATTGTCTTGTTGCTGATTTTGAGCGGTTGGGAGTCTCCTACCGCTTTGCCGGACCGTGCAAGCTGAAACTCAATTGATTCTTGAGTCGATTCCCGAGGCGTGCAGCGGGAGGCACAAAGAAGATGATCGCTTTGCTCCAGGTGAGGAAACGCCTTGAGGATGGCAAGTCGGAGACTTTACCGTTGATGATGCGGGAGTTTTGAGGTTTCAGGGCCGTGCAGGCGTGCCCCGTAAATCTCAAGTGAAAGAAGACATTCGAGAGAAGCTCATCGCACCGTACACGGTCCATCCTGGAGAGACCAAGATGTACAGGGGACTTGAAGAAGAATTTCTGGTGGAAAAGGATGAGAGTGGATATTGCCAAGTATGTGGCGTCTTGTGGGATCTGTCGGAAGATCAAAGCCGAGCATAAGCGCCCCGGCCGTCTGTTGCGACCATTGGAGATTCTGTGTGGCCATGGGATGACATCTCCATGGATTTTGTGGTTGGTTTACCTCGTTCTCCACGAGGAAGGATGCTTGTTTGGGTTGTGGTGGACCGTCTCAGCAAGTCTGCAGCATTTCATTCCCATCCGCACGACCAATTCAATGAGCGAGTTGGCTCCCATCTATGTGCGGGAGATTGTGAGATTGCATGGTGTACCCAAGACCATTATCTCTCGATCGGGATGCGAGGTTCGTCTCCAAGTTCTGGGAGAGTTTGCAGAGTGCTTTGGAGTACGCAGCTTTGCCTTAGTACCGCTTTTCACCCTCAGACAGATGGGCGATCTGGCGGCGTACCATCCAAACTTTGGAGGACATGCTCAGTGGCCTGTGTGATGGCTTGGAAGGGTAGCTGGAAGACCATTTGCCCCTTGCAGAGTTTGCTTACAATAACGGCTACCATTCCAAAGATCCGGCCGCTCCTTATGAGGTAAGTATGGTCGGAAGTGCAGATCGCCACTTTGTTGGGATCTTTGTGGCGAGAGAGCTATTCTTGGGCGGATTGGGTTCAGCAGATCGTTGATCGCGTGTCGGAGGTTAAGAAACCTTCTCGCAGACAGAGCGCATGTAAGAGCTATGGCCGATGTGAGGCGGCGAGATTTGGAGTTTGAGGTGGGCGATAGCGCATTCTTGCGAGTATCTCCCACCAAGGGTGTGGTGCGTTTGGCACCAAAGGAAAGCTCACCCAAGGTATGTTGGGCCTTTTCCTATCCTCGCCCGAGTTGGCAGTTGGCCTATCGCCTAGAGCTACCTAATCCATGCAAGGTGTGCATGATGTGTTCCATGTCTCGATGTTGAAGAAATACTTGCACGATCCGGAGTTGGTGGTTCCATTAGAACCATTAGTGCTTCAGCAGGACCTCACCTTCGAGTCCCGCCCTGTGGAAATTCAGGGGACTTCAGAGCGAGTGATGAAGAACAGACGCTTAAGTTTGTCAAGGTCTTGTGGTCACATCAGACCGAGAGAGAAGCGACTTGGGAGCTGGAATCTCGCATGCGAGAAGTATCCCGAGCTTTCACCTCGTATGTGATGTGAAAATCTGGCTGTCTTTGGTTTTGGCTGGTTTCGTGATTGGTGCGTTTAGATTCGAGGTCGAATCCCGTTGAAGGGGAAGAATGTGACACCTGAGTGTCGTATCCTTAATTTTTGAGCATGATAAGGTTAAATACAGTATGAGATGTGGAAATAAGGTTAAAATCATAAGGATCGGGGGTTAATAACGTTTCCGGGCCGTTTCCGGGCCGTTTCCGGGGTTTTGGGCCTTCCCGGGGGAGTTTTGGGCCTTGGTGGGCTTTGGTGGGATGGATTAGGACTCCGTAACGGACTAGGATTGGGTAGAGGGCTGTTAAAAGGGGCTTCCCCAGCCCCTTGCGCCCCACCTCCTTATTGCGCCCCACCTCCCCTCTTGCGCCTCCCCAAGCCGTGCGCCTCCCCAAACCGTGCGCCTCCACCTCTCCACCTCCACACCATCTCCCTCCACCCCTTGCTGCCCTAGGGTGGCCACTCCCACCCCTGCACCTCGTGGATACATCCCGTGGAGCGAGGAGCGAGGAGCGAGGAACGTGGAGCGAGGAGCGATTCGCGAGGAGATTCATGGAGATTGATTGGAGTTTTGTGCATCGGGCAAAGGTATGATCTTGGGGATCCTTGGGGATGATCTAGGTACTGTTATTAGGGTGTTTATCAAGTTTTTAGATCAATTGGAGGCGCTGGTTTGAAGTAATTTGGGTTAGATCTAAACTTGTCCACGTTTCTGTTTTCGGGCAGATTGAGCAGTCGAACTAGGGTTCGAGTTTCCGTCGATTTAGAATCCGAATCAGACCGTACGGACTTCTAGGAAGTTGTAGATAATTTAATTATCTTTCCGTGGACGTAAAGCACGTTACTTTCCGATCAGCCGTTTGAAAGTTATGGCTGTTTTACCGAGCGCCTAAAAATCTGTGACGTAACTGGAACAGATTGTGGTAATCTGTAGATTAAACAATTTTAGAGTCCGAATCAGTCTTTCCCTATAACTAGAAAAAGTTGGGAAATTTCCTAAGCTTCGCGACGGTGTACTCGTTTATTCGATTTGGAGTCCCAGAACTCAAGTTATGCCTTTTGCAAGGCTGCTGTTCCGCCGGACAGAACCTCTGTTTTTAGGTTTTGCGAGTAGTTGGCAATGTCGGGTTAGATGGGGCGTGTATACTGTTTTGAGGTTATGATTGTGAGTGTGTGATGTCTATGTGCAGGTGGTGTGACCCCGGAGTTCCCTCTTCTTCCCGCCAATCCGCTGCACGTGGTTGAGGCAAGTGTGTTGTGATGGATAGCAAGTTGTAGGTTGCATGTTGAAATTAGATGGAATTGCCTACATGATATATGTCCACTTGCCATGTTTTAATGATTGATATGATATGATGAGCATGTTTAACATATTATGATGCCATGTGTTAATATGTGAATTGAATATGATATTTGGCATGGTTGCATGCATGTCATGAGATAGGGCGAGAGGCGGTGAGAAAGTCTTAACTAGTCCGGCAAGGTCGGTGAGAAAGTTATGACTAATCCGAACGCCATTGAGTAAGTCCTATGTCGTGATTCCATCCACGTGGTGTTTGGAAGCGAGTAGGCACCCTCCATCTTCGGGATGGAAGGGAGGAAAGGGTGCACACCGACGGTGTGTGTACTTCCCATACCGGTATGAGGTTCCAGAGGGTCGAGCAATGCATTACATCGCATACAAATTGATGATGATATTGATAAGTATTCATGAATGAGATGTTATACATGATGAAAGATGTTATTGACTTGTTGTTATGCTTGTTGTCCATTGCAAGATGCTTGCCGAGTTTTCGAACTCACCCTTGTGTTTTCTTGTTGTTTTAGGTACCATGAGAACGGCATGCGGGAAAGGGGAATAGTCACACGCTCACACGTTGTTTCACCTTAATGTTTCCCCAAGTCAATTCATTTAGTTGGATAATAAATTGCGTGTGATGGCCTTTAAATTAAGTCTTAGCTTGGTTAATGAGAGTTCTATTGTTTGTTTGACACTTGGAACCTTAAGAGCTTAATGTTAGTCTCTTATTGTCGTTAAGACTTTATTTATTGCTGTTTTAGATGGTTCTCTTATTGCCATATAATGCTATATTGTTGCTGTTCCTTAAATTCATGATAAAACAAAGGAGGTGCTGCCGAAATCTCGGTTTTTAGCCTATGCACCTTTGCTGGAATTTTATGTTAAATGTGGTATTTAGCTGTTGTTTAGCTTTTGTTTGGTAACATTCAGGCATAGTAAATGCCGGGGTGTTACAGACGGTGTGGCCGGGTAGAGTCACCACCGAAGAACTATTATACCCCTGTAGGGAAAGAGTACTTATCCGTGTCTATCGTAGATCGGGTAGTGACTGGAGTCAAATAGAAGAGGTTGGTGATGGATTCCTTCGGATGTTCTTTACCGTGCTGACGGTCGGTTTTGGTTGGTTTTCTGGGTATGTGGTTGGTTCGAAACCGAGGAAAATGCTTAGTTTTGAGCACTCGCTGATTTGTCCTTTTGGCGGTTTGTGGTTTTGTCTCCTTTGAGTGAAGACACAGAAGAAGAGTTCTACGTTGTGCGTCTTTTGGTCACAATTTTGCTTTGGCACCTGATTTATTGTGATGGACTGTCGTTGGGAGGAAATTTCTGTGGTTGTTGTTTCCCCGATTTTTTTTTTTAAAAAAAGAAGGGGGTTGGAGTTTCTCCTGTTGCAGATCAAGCTGGATGGAGCTAAGTTTGAATCTTTATCGGAAAATTTTAGTTGGACATTTGGTCTTCCCTTTTGCATCCGTCTTCCTTTGTGGAAAGTGTAGGTTTTGGATTTCTTGAAGAGTTTTGGCTACTATGATTGGACATTTGAGGGTCGAGCTCTCTTGCATTTATGTTTGGATTTTGCTTTTCTTCCTTGCCTGAAAAGAAGAAATTTTTATCGGTGTTTGTTCTTGATCTAGAACTGTGTTTGTTTTTTTTTAATGTTTGGGATTGCCTCCTGTTTGTCAAGGGTAGGTGACCCATGACGGTGTTTAGAAATTTTATGTCTGTGTTACGTAGTATGTAACAATGTGGTTTATGGAATGATGTACTTCTATGTTAATTTGTGAGTTGAATCAATTAAAATGTAATTGTTATCTTTAGCTTGAGATTAAATAAACTTCTAGTATTGTAGATTGCTCTATAGCGAAAATGATTGAATGTGTTAATGTGCATGCTTAGGATTTATTGCATTATTTTAATGTGCCCTTGACCATGGACAATGTTTAAAGCTTTAAATCTTGATGCGTAGTTAGAACATTACGATGATGTAAACACTGTGGAAGGTAATAGAAAATTAGTGGGTTATTTAGAGACATTTTAATATAAGGTCGGTAGAACAATTTAATTGTAATGGTGGACTACCGATATTGTTAAAGAAACCATGTCGGTTGTTTAAAGATGTTCTAATTTAATCGTGTTGGCTAGTGACTTTAACTTGGAAATTGATTAGAGTTGATATTTATGACGTTGCAAACTATTAGTAGATTCTAAGTATGCATTGCTTTCCAATAATGCTAGTATCGATATCAATTGGGAAGACATAAGTTTTGCCATTGCCGTAAGAGCTTTGTGATGATTTCACCTATTCAGTTCACTTTAAAAAAGGTCGGAGTATGTCTTGGAGTGGCAATTTTGCTATAACAGTGTATAGGGTAGCTAAAAAAAAAAATTTAAATTTAATTTAGCGTTGTTGTTATAAGAGCTTTGGATGGCTTAAATTATTCAATCTATTTTACATAGTTGGAGTATGTTGTGTAGTGACAGTTTGTCATAGCCTATGGATAGGGTAACTAAAAGCAATGTTGTTGTTTTACAATTATGCCAATTATTGATATTGATGACTTAGTAGTGGTGGTAACTGATTAGATTAATTGTTGAAAACCTTTGTTAAAATGGTGGAAATTGTAACATGTTGTGATGGAGTGAATCAGGGATAGTTAGCATGACGCGTGATTTTGTCCTTAATAAATGTATGTTTTAAACTTCTATTTATGATTGGTGCCTTGTTGAGATAATATTTACTTGTTGAGTCATCTTTTAGGTGAATAAATTTCCATTGTCGAGATGTTGACGCTGTATGTGGTATGGAATTTATAGGTTCATCATGCTTTGAAAGACTTGTTGAAGCAATCGCCTTTCAAATTTAGAATATGATGATATAGGTTAGGCTGCTCCGTGGGGATCTTGATGAGGTAGTGTTGGTTGGATGTGTTTTTGATAAGCACTGTGAACTTTATTTATAATTGTGGAAAAGGTAATAAGAGTAAGAATTTGTTGTGTAGTTGTTGTTAAATCCTGATGGGCCTCAATGAGTAAATAGGGAATATTGAAATCTAAATGGTAAGGGTAGTGGAATGCTATAGATGGCGGGAGTTATGCTGAACTTATGTTTAAAAATTCATATGGATTGGTTTGTTTGTTTGATATTTGGGTTGAATACTTTCGGTCAAAGTATTCTTTGTGCTGTGTTTCAGAGTTTCCCTAAACTTAGAATGATTCTGCCAAATGTGGGTTAATTTTGAGGCTTAAAACAAGGATAAAAGAATGATTAACCTTGAAGTAATTTGTGGAGATTTTGGAATGTTATTCTATTAAATATCGTCATTCATTCATCTTTGATAAGAAAACTAGCTTAAGTTATGAATGCGACATTTATGCTCAAGGATGTATGCTTTGACTGTGTCCGTAGTTTTCAAGGTCGAGTTATCGGTTGCATTGTTGATCAAAAGAAGTAGCTAATCCAATGTAAGATTTGGAATTTCATGATCTGGAAATATTTGTATTTCTATTTTGGGCTAGAGTTGTGTTGTGGTGTGAGGTGTTTGACAGTTTTTGTTTAAGAGACAATTCTTCTGGTTGTGACATAAATGATATTCGTGGTTGAAACAATTTTTTCTGTTGGGAAGTGAGTTTGGTTCCTTTTTAAGGAAAAAGAGATGGTGGTTGTGTGGAAGCATTTAATTCCTTGATCGGTTTCTTTTTTCTGAATGGCTCGGCCTTGGATAAAAGTGAGATGATTTGTTTTGGTAAAAGTGAAATGCATTTGCAGAAGACTTTCGCGGTGTTTCTCTTTTGAATAGAGCTTCTCCCCGAAGAAATTTTTTTTGGTGTTTTTGGTTCTATGGAGTTCCTCTTCCAAGTTGAGTTCCCGTGTATGTGAATTTTAGCCCTTTGGTTTAAAGATGGTGATTGTCGTCGTTGTGTTAGTGAGAATTAAGATTTCTTTTACGTTCAAGCTTGGGGTAAGAAAATGAATGTTTATGTTATGGTTGAGTATATTCAAGGATTGTACTCCTTGCCCTGGTCCTTGGGTGGAAGAATGTGAAGGCGAAACCTTCTTACAAGGGAAAACTAGTGTGGGTCGCTGATCGTAAGTAGTTTAAAAGTGAAGAGTAAAGGAAGGTTGTGTATGACTCAATTCAAACCTTTTGGAGAATTGTTTTCATTGATGTGTTCCTCGGTGGGGTTGCTTAATTTAGTAGTGGACAACTTGGAAGTTGCAGGTAATTACATTAATTTTTGGAACTTTTGTCGCTGGGTTCGAGCGAGTTTGTGTCAACCGTAGTGATTGTGTTCGGTTGTTATTGTTTCTCATGGATTTACGGACCATTCTGGTTGTAAAGTAGGCTATCTCTGTCGTTGGTAAGGGTGGATATTGGTTATTTTTGTAAAAGATCAATCACTTGTAGGAGATAGGAGTTTGTGTTTGGGTTGATTTAGAGACTTACCTAGAGCGTTGCCAGGTCTCACATGGTTCAAGCGTCGTCCGTAATGCGACGAGCGTGGTAGAGGAGTTGAGATTGGAATGCGGAGTTTCGCGATCGGGTTGAAGAGAGAAGTGGGAGTTGAGATTCCAGATCGATACCAGATTCACCTAATAGGTGTCCTTTTTTTAATAGGGGAATAGTTCGTGTTAGTGTCCAATGAAAGATTTGTGGACCAATTAGTCTGAGCGGGATGCAACTTGGGAACTTGAGGACCAGATGCGGAAGAAGTATCCTACACTTTTTGAGGATGCTGAAGGTGAAGTGTTGATTACTATTTTGCCTTCCTTTTTTTTAAGGTTTCGTAGCAAAGAGGAGTAGATTCGGGGACGAATCCTTTTAAGGAGGGGAGAATGTGATGCCTTAGAGCGTCAGAGCGATTCTAGGGTTCCTTTTCCTGGTTTTGTTTCGGGAGAGGAATGAAGGATTTGTCGGGGGATGAAATAATTGAAGTTTATCCGGCGTATTAATATTAAATTTGGAGTTGTCGGGCTAGAAACAGTGGGCCGAGGAAAACCTGGGCCTGGGCTGCGAATCCTCCCCACCTCTCTCTTTTCCCCTAGTGGGCCGGCCCACCATATAAAAGGGGTGTCACCCCCCCAAAAGCCCTAGGGCGCCCCCCTTCCTCCCCTAGCAGCCACACCACCCCTCCTCTTCCTCCCCTTGCGTGGTGGCTCAAGATCCACCGCGAAACGCGAAGGAGCAAGCGAGAAAAGGATCCGTGGAGGCGTGGAGGACGAGCAGATTTCCGTTTCGGGAATCGTCGCGCGTTTTTCGTGGGTTCTCAAGGGAGAACTCAAGGTAAAATTTCCAATATTTTACCCCTGTTTTACCTAGGGATTAGGAGTGTATTAGATCTGGTGGTGAGTGATTTAGATGGATCTTGATGGGGGAGAAGGGTAGATGTTCACGTGGTGCTGTTTTTGGAAGGTGAGATTGTGCAGCACGGATTGTTTCGCGTTTTACGTGGCATAGACGATTTGTCCTGCACAAACCTATAACTAGAAAGTTGTAGATAACGTCGAGATCTAGCTTCTGTAATTTTTTCAGAATTTTTGGGGCGTGGGTCTGAGAGTTATCGCTGTTGCAAGATGACGGACAGAATCTGGAAACAGATTTTGTCCACTGTGTTGGACGTTTGTTTAGGCATATTTAACAGTGGAATTGAAATTTGTGATCTTCATGAAAGTTGTAGATCTCGTCAATATCTAGCTACTGTAATTTTTTTTGTATTTTTATGATCTGTATAAAAAAAGATACGAAATTGTGAAGAGAGGGTGCTGCTGTTTGACCCGGACAGATTGGGGTTTTTGGCGCTTAAGAAGGAACGGGATTAGGAAGCGTGTGTTCGAGTTGTGTGATCATTTGTGATGTCGCTATGTACTGAAATAATACTTGTACAGGTGGTGCCCCTTCTGGACGCAACTAGGTTCGTCATCCACGTTGGTAAAGGCAAGTGGAAGTAGCGGTCTTGCTAAACTATAACTCGCTATTTGTTTCGCTCTTCAATATAAACCTTAATTGCAGCACACCTACATGGTTTAACTACTTGTTTATGAGATTACAATATCCTATCCTGCATTGTGATGTGGTTGTTTGGCTTTTGAATCATGAGTAAGAATGAAGAAAGATGTTGTTTGCAAGATGAATTGTGGAGATATTCTATCTCAATGATGTTCGCATTCTATCCATGTTATTTGATGGTATGCAAGCATGTGAATTCAGAGTGGGAAGTTATGAATGTATTTATGCATGAAGCATTAACTGCATAATCATGCATTGGAAGTTTGTCGACGCCAACAAGGCGCGATCAGACTGCAGACAACACCGTGTGTTCCCGAGAAAGGGCACGGTGAGGAGGATCATGGCATAAGCATGTGCACAATCATATGCATTTTACTGAGGTTGTGTGGACTCTATAATGTGGTATTGTACATGAGGAATTTGGTATGCTAGTTTTACTGTGGCTGTGTTATTCGTTAGAAGTTGTTCCGCTTGCTGAGATTACCCAATCTCACCCTTGTTATTTTGTTGTTTTCGGTAGTTCTCGCGAGTCGTAAGCTTGAAGGGTGGGCTTAGTAGCACAATCAACCCTCTGGGGTCATCACGAATCACATGGACTAGTGCATTTAATAATTCATTAGCTTGCTGAAATTTTATTAATCATAGACCTGTTGATGTCCTCTTTGGAGCTGTTTTACGTTTATGTTTGTTTTCTGGTTGATTTAGATTTGTTATCTCTAGTATTGATGCTTTTATGTTATTCCTGTTTATAATGGTTATTATGAATCTTGTTGTCGCTTCCGTTTTGTCCTAATTTTAGGAGAGATGTGTCGAAATTTTCTTGTACGACAGTTTAGATTTGTAGGGTGTTACACAAGGTTCGGATACTCCGGATAAAATAACCAGAGAGTCCGGATTGGCAAACAGTACAAACTTTGCTGAACTGGTCAACCCGGACAGTCCGGACATATAGTCCGGATACTCCGGATAACTCGGATACTCCGGAACAAATGTCCGGAGACTCCGGGTTGACCTATTCGGCCAAACACTGAGAATTTGCAAATTTTGGTCAAATGAAGTCCAATGACCATAGGATTTTGTGGAGATGATCCATGGACAATCAAGAGACCTTTTCAACAGGAATTTCTCAAATAAAGTCCTCCATACAAAAGATATTCCAATAAGAACAAATGGAGGTTTAGATTTGACACTAAGTCAAATTCACGTTATCAATCTTGCTTATAAGTTCGAATAAATTTGAGAACTCTCGGATAAGAACTCCATATGCAAGAGAAGATTTTCCAACAAATATTTTCAATAAATCAAATCGATTTGCCTGAGCATCCTCGTTTTGGCAACTCATGCTAAAACTAGCTCCAAACAAATTTTAAATAAGGAGTTGAATTAAAAGCAAGCAAGAAATCAACCTTTGCAACAAATGCAAGTCAAAGTCATGCAAGCCAAAAGCATGAGCTTCACCCATTCGCAACATACGCCAAGAGGTTAGCTACATGCAAGGGACAAATAAGCTTTGAATGGAAATGAGCACTTATATGGCTTTAAACGAATTTGTGATAAGATTAAAAGCCATTGGCACAAACTTATCCATTCAAACAACAAAAATCAACTTGATTCAATAGAATATCAATTCAGATTGAAAAAGAGATTTTGGTGAGCTTCAAACAGACAAAACTGTTTTTCTAACCGAGCCAGTTAACTCGGATAGTCCGGATGTATGATCCGGATACTCCGGATAACTCGGATACGCCGGACAAAATGTCTGGATACTCCGGGTTATACTGCTCGGCCAAAACAATGGAAATCTGGGAAATGCAAGAGATTGAAGTCAATTGCTAGGCAATTTTCAACAGTAAACACAATACGCTTTTAGAAGCAATTTCCCGTCATATTTCCACTTTTGAAGCACGAAACATAGGAAGTATTAGTCATTTCACCAAAAGCTCACTAAGACGAATCAAATCGAAAAGAAATGCCAATAGAGAAGAATTCAACTAGAAAACTCACAAATGGCATTTAGCAATAAGACTCGAGAGAAATCATGAAACCACTAAGAAATGCTCCAAATAAACAAGAGAAACAATAACCACAAATTTAGAGCAATTTCAAAAGAGAAGACATTCGAATTCACAAGGAATTGAATGTGGCAATAAAGTTTTTAGGTTTCACGAGATTTTCTAGTTTTGCCCAAAAAGAGATCAACAAGGGCAAACAAAATATTCAAATGTCTATATGAGTTACACAAACCCTTGTGAGTCAAATATTAACAAGAAACTTGACTCATTTGGCAAAACTCACTTAAGTGTCGAAATGGACCTTTTAGTCAAGATTACGTATTTCACTTCAAATCCATACATTGACTAAAATGGATCAAGTAGAAGAGCTACGTTAGCACTTAATTATTTTGGCACACTTAGGAAATGTGATATATATATAAAATAGCACTAACTCTGAATGTGCCGTTTTAAACTTGCTCAAGATTGCAATAAGGGAATAATACTAAAAGCAAGAGCAAGTACTACTAACAAGCAATTAAATCGATTTTCATGATACTAATGCATCTATATCTACACAAGGCTAGAAGCAATAATATAATAAATTTAAATACTTGTTACCGAGATGGCATTGGCTCATGATTGACTTGATTATCTTTATGCTTGACACCACTTGTTGGAGATGATACCCTTTTTCTTCTTGTGGAGATCAAGTGTCCAATCCATCTCGTTTCACCTAAATTCTTTTAGGCGGTTTTTGGTACCCAATCTTTGTTGGGTCCAACAATATTAGTCACCATAGTTTTAGGAACCCAAATGGTCCTAATATTAGCATTATTTACATGACTAACTTTACTAGGAATAGATTTGCTTTTATAGTTCCTCCTAAGCAATATATTTGGAATAAAGTGAGATGGCTTTGGAGGACAAGCATAATTAGCAAACCTATTTCTAGTTTGATCCATTCTAAGCATATGATAATTGAAATTATGCATTTGCTTAGTGGATGTAGCAAATCTAGCAAATTGTTTGCTATTGTTATTTCTCCTAAGCAATTTGTTGGAATTGCTTTGAGTGGGCTTAGGAGTCCTAACAATTTTAGCAAATCCATTTCTAGATTTACTCTTCCTATGAAAATGATCATTATCATTTTGAGCGGGCATAGGGGACTTGACAAGCTTGGCAACTACATTGCCATTCTTGTCCTTCCTAAGCAAATGATTATTAGAGTGATGAGTAGGCTTAGGGATTATACCTTTGGGACAATCCTTACCGATGTGTCCCTTTTCTCGACAATTGAAGCAAGTAGGCTTTGAACGCCTCTTCCTCTTGTTTTGTTTCTTGTCGGCTTGCCTCAAAATTGGTGTTGTGGCCTTGTTATCCACTTTATTGGGGCACACGGAGGCAAAGTGGCCCTTCTTGTTGCATCCGAAGCACACAATCGTCTTCATTCTTGCATTGTGCTTCTTCTTGCTCTTCTCCCTCTTGGAGATGTAGCCAAGTCCTCTTCTATCTTGAGGTGCCCGAGGCTTGCTCAAGATCTTGTCGAGGATGGCTTTGCTCTTGTAGCACTTCTCCAAGTCATTTTCTAGACTAATGACTTGCGCCTTGAGCCTTTTGTTTTCCTCTACAAGATTGTTAGTATAACAAGCACTAGAGGAACTAGAAGCAATTTTATTAGCATTGCAAGGCGAAAACTCGCTAGAGGTGGATGCACATTTATTAGATGAATCTCTAGAATTTGAAATAGAGCAAGTCAATTCATCTACTAAATTACATTGAGTAGCAACATCTACTCTAGCGTTTGGGCTGCAAGGTATATAAAGCAATTCATTGCAAGGAGAAGAATTTATAATTCTAGATGACATGCAAGAATTTAACTCTAAGCATGGCACATCATCAAGAATATTGCAAGTTAATCCAACATCCACCTTGCAACTAGAGGTGTCTTTGAGAAGCAAATTTTCATGATCTAATTTTAGAGCATCATATGATTTTTGAAGTAAAGCAAGTTTTTCAATCAAATCATATGATTTTCTAAATTGCTTCTCAAGGCAATCACGAAGAACCTTAATTGTAGAGATCAATTTAGCTTTGGAAGGTTCATCATTTACCTCATCATTACCTAGAGCCGTGAGGCAACGTGGGCGAGGAGGAGGGTGACGAGGACTCATCATCACTCGAGATTGATGTGGAGCGATCATCATTTGAAGTCCGTATTTGTAAATCATCACTTTGATCAATCTTGGACTTGTCATGATTCTTTTGGATGAGTGTCCACATGTCATGAGCCTTCTTGAGGTGGCACACCTTCTTCCGCTCGTCTTCGCTCAATACGCCAAGAATGGCCTCTAGAGCTTGAGCGTTCTTTTCTTCACTTTGAGCATCCATTGTGCTATAGCCTTTATCTACAATGTTCCAAATGGAAGCATTAATAGATCTCAAAAACATTTTCATCTTATGCTTCCATGGGCCATAATTAGAACCATTAAAGTACGGTGCCCAACCGGAAGCAATATGCACATAAGAGGATGAAGATGGAGCATTCAAATTATTATTAATAGACATGCTAGCTCCAAGCTCACCCATCCCGTCTAGCGACATCCAAACTCTTAAAGCGGTTAAGCTTAAATATCAGAGACTTGGCTCTGATACCAATTGAAAGGACTGGGATGTCGGCCTAGAGGGGGGGTGAATAGGCGATTACAAAATTATACCCAATTTAAATTAAACTATCAGAGATAATGCGGAAGCAAAGGGTATAATTAAGTTTTGCAACTTAAACAATTCAGCCCGAGACAGGTAACCCGTAGACTCCGGATATATTATTCGGATACTCCGGATCAATGTACCGGATACTCCGGGTTGACTGGTTCGGCCAGAACAGAGCATGAGCAATAAATTTAAGCGCTTCTTTGATTCTAGTGATACAAATTACTCTACTGCAATGAATCAAGTATATAAGCAAGAATAGATGCAGTAGATACAATCTAATTGATCTAATCACAAGAATTGAAAGCAAATTAAGCGGATGAGCAAAAGAGTAAACCGAAGTAAGGAAGGAGACACGAAGATTTTTTCCCGAAGTTCGGATCCTTGAGGGGATCCTACGTCTCCGTTGAGGCGGCTCGGTCACACTTGAGCCAGGGTCTCTTTCAACCCTCTTCCTCCCGGTGTTGCACAATGCACTCGCCGGTCTTCACTTCTTTGATTCCTTTCCTTGCGGAGGCGGAATCGGACCTTCACAAACTTTCGGTGGCCTTCCACACAACGCTTGGAAGCTCACCGGCAACTCCTAGCCGTCTAGGAGACCTCAACCTCCAAGAGCAACAAATGCTCCCGAAGAACTCACTTAGAGTCCACCTCAAGTGCTCAACACACTAATCAACTCAATCCGATCACTACCCACTCTCACACCCAAACCTTCACTCAAAAGGGATCACTAAGATCTAGGGTTAGAGGGGCTTTTGGGAGCTCAAGATCACTAAGAAGAACACCTCAAAGCACCAAGGAACCAGCTCCACTTCTCAAATCAATCCTCAATCCAAACACCTCTCTCCACTACCCAACCCTTCACAAAAGGGGATCACTAAGATCTAAGGAGTAGGGAGGAGTATTGGGGGCTCAAGAACTCACTTAGAACACCTCTAAACCCAGCAAAAACATCCCCCCAACGGCTCACTTGAAGTGGGCAAGAAAGGGGCCTTAAATAGAGGAACCCAAAAACTAGCCGTTTGGGACCGAACTGGGCAACCCGGAGACTCCGGAAAAAACCCCGGAGACTCTGGATCATCCGGATACTCCGGAATCATCCGGATACTCCGGATAACCCGGAGACTCCGGGTTACAACCCGGATACTCCGGATCTCCCAGCAAAGACACGGCAATCGACTAAAACGGGCATAACTTTTGATCCCGGACTCCGATTTCGGCAAATTCGGACTTTTCGGAAAGCTATGAACGATGGCTATCCAACTAACAAGGTCTCACTACCCAAATCCCAAAGTATAAAATTTGATTGCACAAAGAATCCACAAGGTGACCTCAAAATCTCACTTTCCGATACTAACAACACTTCTAACCCTCACACCAACCCACTTACACCTAGGTGAACAAAGAGTGACTTGGGTTTCTCAACCTTAGACAAGGATAGACCACTTTGAGCACTTGAGACTTGTCTAAGTGATTTCAACGATTGCATCCCTCTTAATAGTACGGCAATCCTTAGACTCAAATTTAAACACAAAATCTAAGTCTTACACTAAGCTTACATGCCGACTTCTTCCGGATGCACGGTGCATGATGACGCTTCCACAAAGATTGATGATGCCCTTCGTCTTGTCAACCTCAACGCGCTTCACCTCATGAGACTCTCGTCCTCTCGACCTTGACCTCGATCATCACCAAGACGATCCTCCATCAAGTCGAATCTGACTTAGTCCTCAGCTGTTGGTGACACCGCTGTCTTGTTGACTTTGACTCACTTATCATCCTTCAAACCACTTGGTCATCATACACACAACATTGGGACCTAATTCTTATCAAAGCACTCAGCAAACACATTAGTCCCACAAGCTCAAAAGATATGAATTAGAATTAAATGAATGAGATGAAATACAACAAGTGTTTCATATAAATAGGCTTGATATCAACGAAAACACTTGACATAAGAATTGTTCTCTACTAAGTGCAGCATGATGAATATGTGATTGATCTATATGCACTTAGAGAGATAATTGCCAATAAGATGAATCATTTAAATCAAGGCAAGGATCACATACTTTGCTTAAATGAAACACATGATAGAATATACATGAATTGTACATGTGCAAATAATATTTGGAATGAGAGTAAATGATGTGATCCAATTCTAGATTAAACTTCACTAGGAGAGGTGCATTAGAAGATATACAACTAAGACATGTATGCACCAAGTCAATATGAAGCAATGAAGTTTAACTCTAGTTAACACAAGCATATTAAAAACAAAACACATAATGAACTCAAATGAATATATATATGCACAAGCAATTATGACATGAATCAATGTGCACATATGAAATCAACAAGTTACTTAGAGTTCAATATGCATTTGCTAAAGAGGAATGCAATGACAAATATGGAAGGAATACCGAGATTGCATACCTCATTTTTGCTTAACCAGCCCAATTGATTTTCCTCTAAAATAGATGAGACTAATATTCAACTAGGCAATAAACATGTTAGTCTCATAACAATATAAATATATTAGAGGTTTGTCATTTGTTAAGCACTAAGTTAATATTTATACAATTACATTCATTGATATTACATGCGTTTGTCATTAATCGTTTGTCATTAATCACCAAAACAACATAAGTGCCTAGACGCACTTTCACTTTTGTGCATATTTACTTTCTTGCAATTCTTGTTCATATTGCTGCAATTTATATTCGTAGAATTGAATTGCTTGCTTGAGTAGAATTGCCTATCTTGTTTAGAGACATAGCTTATTAGTGCACTTAGTGAGCCTAGAAGATTTAGGCTTTAATTGCCAAAATCTTAGTTTATCGCTTTCAAAAATTATTATTAAGGTTTTGACATAGGGGTTGATTAGAGTGTGTACTAGTTTAGCGATAGAAATTTTTGTAAGCGCCTATTCACCCCCCTCTAGTCGGCATCCTCAAACCTTCAATTGGTATCAGAGCTCGGTCTCTCATTTTATTAGACTTATCCATATAGAGAGTAAGAATGACGACTATGGGATTAGTGCACCAGGATTAACATATACTTGTTGGTTCCAATTATGCACAATAAAAATGCTTTATGATTTCATATTTTAAATCCATGAGCCTCCAAATATGGTGGATCGTAAATGCCGGCTTTTCTTCTCCATTGGATCAAATTGCTCCAACTAGAGGAGAGGAGGAATACTTACATCGTGATGCTTAAGCTACTAACATTTTATTTAGCGTTAAGAGCATAGAAATTTTCAATCTCATATGCAACCTCCCAAGCGCCCATGGAATGTGGATAAAGCTTCAAGACACATATGAATCATCCACATCATTGAATGAGGATTGCATTGAGGATTGGATAAATCTTCAAGCTCATGATTCGAAGTATTTGATTGATCCATGAAGTGCAAAGATGTATCATGATCTTAAGGGAAGATTCTAGTGACCTAATATGAAGCGTGAAGTTGTTGAGCATGTTGCCTTGTGTGACATATGTTAGAGAGTAAAGGCAATGCACTAGAAGCCTGTCGATTTGCTACAACCATTAAAAATTCCTAAGTGGAAGTGAGAGGAGATTGGTATGAATTTTATCATTGGTTTACCTAGGACCCAGGGTGGTTACGATTCAATATGAGTCATAATTGATCATTTAACCAAAGTTGCTCATTTTATACTAGTAAAAAGCACTTATTCGGGAGATCATTTGGCAGAATTATACATATCCAGAATTGTGTGTTTGTATGGAGTGTCGAAGAAGATAGTATCGAATAGAGGTACCCAATTTATCTCCAGATTTTAGAATAAGTTGCATGAAGGCATAGGCACGTGTTTGAATTTTAGTACAACTTATCATCCACAAACAGATGGTCAAACTGAAAGAGTCAATTAGATATTAGAGGATATGCTGAGAGCTTGTGCTTTAGCTTATGCTACTTATTGGGATAAATGTTTGCATTTGCCGAGTTATTTATAATAATAGCTATCAGGCAAATTTGCAAATGTCCCCATTTGAAGCTTTGTATGGTAGTTCCTGTTGTACTCCGTCAATTTGGAATGAGACATGAGATCATCTTATTTTTGGGCCTGATATTCTTAAAAAAGCAAAAGAGCAAATTATCATGATCAGAGAAAGTTTGAAGATTGCTCAATCAAGGCAGAAGAGTTATGTTTATAATCATTGACAAGAGTTGAGCTTTGAACCCGAAGATTTTGTTTATATCAGAGTTACACCTTTTTAAAGTAGTTAACAGGTTTCACACTAAAGGGAAGCTTACACCCAGATATGTTGGTCCATTTAGATCTTAAGTCACAAAGGAGAGGTTGTTTATCTGTTAGAATTGTCTCAGTAATTGGCAGAAGTGCATGATATGTTCCATGTCTCTCAGCTCAAGAAGTGTCTTTTAGTGCCAGCAGAGTAGACACCTTTAGGGGCTATTTGGTTGCCTTCTCTCGCGAGCATGGCCCATTCGACTCAGCCAGGCTGATGGGATACGGGATGCATAGATGCAGAGACGGTGTTTGGTTGAATGTTTAGTAGGCATGTATTTTGAAATTTAAATATTTTGAATTTATATAGCAAGCATGGTCTAGTTTTGTTCGAAAAAATGTTAGGAATCCATTTTTGAAATCGGTTCAGTAATCAGAAATGCTAATGAAAAGATATAAACAAAAAAGAAAAAAAAAGAAACTTTGACATACCCACGTGGCACTGCATGCATGGTTTGCTATTGTGGCTAACAGTGGCCCCTTGCACAGAACACGAGGCTGCATCCAGAGATACGCACATTTTCTACGTATCTCCAGAGCCAAGCTGCATGGAGAATCTTGCATCCAGAGGGCCAGGCTCAAAACTAGATGCAGGCAACCAAACACGAGAAAAAAAAGCAAGATTCTACATCTGTAAATGCAAATCTCTGTGTATACAGGCAACCAAACAGCCGCTTAGAGTCAATTGAGCTGCAGGAGAATCTGACCTACAAGGAGCAGCCAATCAGGATTTTGTATGCAGCTGATCGCATAATCAGGAATAAGTCAGTTTGTTTCTGCAGAGTTCAGTGGAGTACTAATTCGGAAAGTGAAGCTACCTGGTAGTGTGAAGAGGATTTAAAGTCAAAGTTCCCTAATCTATTCCTTTAGTCAGCCTTGAATCTCGAGTTCGAGATTTTGTTAAGGGGGATGTTTGTAACATCACAATTTTTGCTTTTGTTGAATTTATTATGCATTTTATATTTTTATGGATTTTTAGAATTTATTTGGATTATTTGGAATTTCTTTGAATAAAGCCTTTTGAGAAAAGTATTTAAATATTTAAAATGTTCAAATAAAGTTTTGTTCAAAATATTTTATTTGAGTTCAAAATATCTCAAAATATTTTTCAATATTTTTCTAGATTTTTTCTAAAATTTTTTCTATTTATTTTGGCTTAATCTATTTTCTAGAATTATTTTAATTGAGAAAATCAATATTTAGTTTTAAGTCTTGGGACGAAACCCTAGTGAGCTCAACCCAAAGCCAAGCCAGTTCAGCCTAACCTGCGCCACCAACCCGTGCAACCCACCCGTCACTGAAAACTCTAACCCTAGATCATGAGCCGTTGATATATGATTGTGCAGCTGTGATCTTTCTGTGTCACCTTGCGCAGTGAGCCACTGGATCGTAGCCGCATCATTCACCGTAGCCAAGCCAGACTCCACCACAGCGTCCAAGATCTTCGCCCGATTTTGCAGAAGCAGATAGGCTATTTAAAGTGCCACCACTTGCATTGAAATCCCTGTAAGCCGCCACACCTTTCCCTATGAAGCTGAGCTTGAGCTACCGTAGTTTGCCTATAATCACTCGCCAGAGTTGAGCTTGTGCCCGATGCGGTTTTTGTCTTCGGCTGCCGCCGTCGAGCCCCTTCAGCCGTATCCGTGCCCGGCCCTGAGTTCCTCATATTGAGCCGCCTTGGACCCGACAAGTTTCGTCGCTGAAAGAGCCATGGAACACCGACACCGTGGTCATCCTCTCTGCTGCCTGTGAGGACTTCACCACTGAGCGCCGCTGTTCTTTGTGAACTTCCCTAGCCGTGAGATCTACATCGGTCGATTCTAGTAAGGTCACATGTTGCAATCCCGTAATGCTTCGCTACCATTCTCTTCAACAGACCATAGCCATAGGATCTACGGTGGCTGATTCAGATCTAACCACGTGTCCAACACCAAGATATTTCACATAGCTCGCTCCTGCCTTCAGCTCTTGCATGATTGCAGCCATTAGATCTAGATTGGGCGGTTTGGATTTAGGTGCGTGTCACTCACTAGATTCTGCCATGTGTCCTCGTCATTGTCGATGACCCCATGCAATCTTGGTCGTTGGATTTGGATTGCATGGGTGAGATCACGCTACACGTAAGTCGTAGTTGCGCCACGTATGTGTGCTGGCGTTAGTGTGACACAACGGAAGGTCAAAACATTATAAAATGTGTAAATGGAGGTTAAAACTTTACGTTTTGCCGTTTAATCGCGTTTCCGGGCCGATTTCGAGAGTTTGGGTCTTTCCGGGGCATGTTGGGCCTTAGGAGGGACCCCCCCCGTGGGCCAAAAGTGGGGCTCTCTGGCCCATGAGGGGAGAGGGGGGCAGCATGAGGCCCTTGGTGCGCCCCCCCTGCTGCCCTAGCAGCCCCCACCTCCTCTGTTGGGACCCCGAATTTGCAAATCCGGACCCTCTGTGTATTCAGCACTAGTCCAGGAACACGCTAGTGCACACAGTCTTAACATCGGTAAATATCACAATCATACCATTCGATACTAATAAAGTACTTTATTAAAATAGTCAAACTGGTTACTCGACCTTATGGTCAAGTTACAAATGTATGATTTCGCAGGCTAAACTTATTAAGAGAGAAATAGTAGCAATGAAAATCAAATAACTCGTGGGCGCCATCCAAGATACCACAGTAACTGACCGGGCTCGCTCCCTAAGTAGACGGATCCTCTTGGAGCTCCTCCTCCAAAGCCGGTGTAGACTCCTTCAACCGGTGTTGTATTGTGGCAAGGGTGAGTACTTGGTACTCAAAGCAAGTCATGCACGTAATGCAAAGCTAATATACTATATGCATGGCTTGGTACAAAGGAATAGCTCAGGTATATTTGCGAAAAACAAAGATTTAACAAGTATCATAAATAGATTCAAAGCAAGAGAAATAAGTAAAGCATAGATAACTTTTCAAGGAGTTTAATACACATCTTTCCCATCCTAATCCACATTTCCATCAACATCATTATTAATCCAACCCAACCTTTCGAGATCCAAGCTATTTTTGAGAAAATCTAACCCTTGATTGTAATTCCCGAGCGATGTCCAATACAGCGGACACGGCTATTCGAATAGATTCTACACTCTGGCAGAGGTTATGCACTTTACCCACAAGATACAGTCAAACACCACAAAGGCGAGTTCAGTAACAAAGTCTTTGGAAACCTCTAACAATACAAGTGGTCCTCCCGGTTATTGCACACTAACCCTTCCCTTAGCTAAGGCGAAGTTTAGGCCAATCAACCGTTAGATGGGTACTGGCCTCACCCAGACGCCTCCCGCATAACTTACACAAAGGGTGTAGTTGACCTCCCGAGGTCCCACAGTGTGCACGTTATTAGCAACTTAGTCAACTAGGTCCGTCCCATTCTGAGACATGTGGTTGCACGTTAGACCCAGTTCAAAGGCTTGCAAGGTTAAGTCCTTAGGGTGACCAGGGCAAGACTACCCGAAGAACCAAATCAACATCCCCAGTGCCACAACTGGCCCACCTGATTATTCTTGCCACATGCCCCGGTCGAAAAACTATTTATCAAACCCCAGTTGATTACCATGCACCACGTGCCATCAACATCCCATGATACCTTTCCAAAACGGGTTCAATATATCATTAAGTCAATATTAGCATTTGTTTGTCCAAAATCATGTCATGAGCACGTAGCAGGTCTAAGCAGTTTACTACAATGGTCTAAAACCCATGTTGGCAAGTTAATAATGTCCAACTAGTAAACCACAACTAGGGTGACAAGGGGTCATGGCACATATTTAAATAATCAAGGTGTCATACAGCAAATTGGTATTTATCTAATTCCCCATATTTAAATAAAGTATTTTCTAACTGAACTAGCATGTAATAAGTTAAATCAAAATAGATTTTCAAAATAGGATCAACATGGTCAAAGCACAACTTGCCTTCAAAAAGTACTTGTTCTTGGTCTTGAGTTGGATCCTGAGTCAATACTTCTCCTTCAAATCCTTCCGGCACTTCAACGTCTACTCGTAAGGCGTGCAAATAGCAAATACACGAATAAACAATAGGCAAAAAGTATCCAATCATCCAAATAAAATCCATAAACAGAGAGAACATAATTTTATGGATTTTTAGAAACTGGAATCGTCAAATTTGGAGTTAAAACGCAAAAGTTATGATTATTTAAAGTTTAAATAATCAATTAAATAATTTTACAGAGAAAAAATTTAGTCCAAAAATTAAATAAAATTTATATTTAGGTAGATCTCAATTTTATACAAATTTAGAAATTTGAATCACTCAAATCGGAGTTGAAACGCAAAAGTTATAAGCGTTTGAAGTTTGAAACAAAATCTGAAATCATTATTTCGAATTAATAAATCATTTTCTTTTTCGGAAATTAATTATTGCGTCAGCCTGGACACGTGTCAGCCTCTGATTGGTTGGCTGACGTCAGCCGGTCCATGGACTTGGTCCACACTCGGCTCGGGTCTACCGTGGACTCGGTCCACGGCTCCGCGTGTCGCTGACATGTGGGTTCCCCTCGGGTGACGTCATTGCTGACGTCAGCGGGGCTCAGCCCACGGTGCTGACAGGTGGGACCCGCTGTGACGTCATGGGTGACGTCATGGTGCGGTCGCTGACACGCGGGCTCGGCGTGTCAGTGACCCACGCGTACGCCCGCGTGGCGCGGCGGTTCGGCTCCCTGGACACGTGGCACGATCGTGGCCGTTGGTTTGAAATCCAACAGCTAGGATTGGGTTTGGGCCTCATGTGCTTGGGGCACACGTGGCCGATCGTGGGCCGTTGGATCTTGATCCAACGGTCCAGATCCAATCTAGCCTGGTGCAGTTCTTGCTACGTGGCGCAACCTAAGCCGTTGGATCTAGATCCAACGGTTGGGATTAGATCTAGGATTTTCAACGGGGAAACTCACCGAGGGTGACGTGGCGCGATCTGGGCCTTTGGATCTTGATCGGATGGTTGGTGGAGCTCGGGTCGCGATGGCTTCACGGCGGAGTTGGCCGCCGCCGGCCGAGGACGGTGACCACACGAACGGCGTTTGGGGCGTGCTCGGCGAGGTGAAAGGTCCTCACCGACGCGCTTGACCTGGCCGTTCCGAATCGGGCTCAACGGCGGCGAGAACGGCGACGGCGGCGGAATCGGCGTTTAACCGTGGCGAACGGAATTCCAACTCCGGCGAGCTCAGACGGCAAACGGCGACGGGCAGGCGAGATGGCTTGGGGCACGGTGAGCACGGAAGAGGGCAACCTCGGCGATGTCTCACGCATTAAATAACCCCGGATGCGCGCACAAATCGGAACCCTAACGAGACACGCGTTACGCTGGCGGAGGAATCGGCTCGGACTCGGTGGGACGACGATGGAGAACCGCCCACGTGGCACGATCGACGGTCACGATCGCGTGGCGCGATCGGATCCGACCTGACTCGGGCCAACCGGTGCGATCCAATCGGGCCGTTGGATCTCGATCCAACGGTTAGGATCGAATGGGGTTCGGTCAAGTCACGTGGCTCGGGTCGGACTCGAGTCGGACTCGGACTCGGGTCCGGTCGGATGAACAGTACTTGACCCGACTTGATTTTCCAGCGATTTAATATTTAAAATAATTCCCAGAAATTCATTTAATTCATTAAAAATATCAAAAGACTCAGAAAAATTCCAGAAAAATTCTGGAAAATACTTTGGATCATTTTGGACTCAAATAAAATATTTCCAACAAAATTTTATTTGCAAAGTTTAATTCTTTAATTATTTCAAAATGGAATAAATTCAAATAAATTCCAAATAAATCCAAATAAATTCCAGAAAATTCCAAAAATTCACCAAAGTGCCAAATCACACATGAATTTAAGAAAAGCAAAATTTTGGGGTGTTACATCCTCCCCTTGGTAGCCGCCCCTCCCCTCCCTCTCCCTTGGTGCGCCGCCCCCCACCTCCTTCCCCTTGCGCCACCACCCCCTTCACCTCCTCCCCATCCTCCTTGCTACCCTAAGGGAGTCCCTCACCTTGCTATCCCGCTGTTTTCTCCATTGGAGCGCTCCGCGACGAGGAGATCCGGTGGATTTGGAGTGAGGAAGGAGATCGGGTGAACCGGGAGGAGATTCGTCGGTCCATCGTTCGTCTGGTGAAGGTATGGCTAGGGGTAATCCCTGGGGATGGTCTAGGTGCTATTCTAGGGGTTGATTTCATTCTTTTAGATCAAGTGGTGGTGCTGTGATTGGGTAGATTGGATGAAAACTAGAGTTTGCCACGTTCTCTGTTTCGGCAGATTGTGCAGTTGACCTAGGGTTTGAGTTTTCGCGATTTTAGATTCGGAATTTGGTCAGCCGCCTGTTGAGAAAGTTTTAGGTAACTTCAATACCTTTAATTGGACACCAAGAACGTCCAATTCCGCCCAGCCGTTTGAATGTTATGGTCGTTTTACCGAGCGAGTTCAAATTTGTGACGTAATTCGGACAGAACGTAGTGTTTTGTAGATTAAACAATTTAAGAGGCCGAATCAGTTTTTTTCCAATACTTAGAAAAAGCTAGGAAATTTCCTAAGATTCGTGATGGTGTACTCGTTTAATCGATTCGGAGTCCTAGAACTAAAGTTATGGTAGTTTGAAGTCTGCTGCCCGGGCGGGACAGATTCTCTGTTTTTCGATTTTGGGAGTAGTTTGTGAAGTCGGGGTAGACGAGCTTTTGCGTACTGTTTTGGGGGCACGTTTTGAGTGTGTGGTATGTTTGTGCAGGTGGTGTGACCCCAGGAGTGCCCTCAACCTCTCGCCAATCCGTCGCCCGAGGTTAAGGCAAGTGTATTGTAATGGGTAGTGTAATGTATGTTACTAATTGTGACTAGATGCAAATTGCTTACATGTTGAGATATCTTGCCATGATTAGTACTTTCCAATGTTATGACGAAAATGGACTATTATGATGCTATGCCATGTTTAGTTCAGTTTGATACAAGTTGTTTATGTTTATGGCATATGTTGCATACATGGCATGAAAGCTGGCCCGGTCGGTGAGAACATCATAACTAGTCCGGTAAGGTCGGTGACAAAGTTATGACTAATCCGGAGCGCCATGGTTGTAAGACCTACCTCGTGATTCCACCCACGTGGTGAGTGGAAGCGATGCGTAGGCACCCTCCATCTACAGGATGGAAGGGGGAAGAGGGTGCACGCCGATGGGTGTGCACTCAGCAATACCGATATATGCTTCCAGGAGACATGTGCACTGCATTGCCTACATGATGATGATGATAATGAGTTGTGTATAATGTGCTTTGTCATGGCTATGATGTTGTAGATGAGATTATGATTTGATCATGATGTTAAAGTATGGTATGTATTGCTGTTGGCATTGATCTATTCTTTATGATCCATTGCAATATGCTTGCTGAGTGATGAACTCACGCTTGTGTTTATGTTGTTTTTCTTAGGTACCTTGACACCGATATGTGGGAAAGGGGCTTAGCGGCACAACATCACATAATTTCCACACAACTATACAACATTTACCTTTTGGATTTGTGATCATGAATCTAGTGTGATGAAACTACGATTATGATTTGTTCATGTGCTTGTTTACATCCTTTACTTCGATTTGGTTCATGGAGTGGTTAAATTCATTATGTTAGACTTAAATTGCAGCTATATTACCTGTTATTGCTGCTTTGAAAGTTTTTCCATTATGATATATCATGTGATATTTTGTTTTTGCTCCGAATCATGGATAAACAAAGGAGATGCTGCCGAAATTTTTCGGTGCTAGCATTTGCTCCTTTGCTGTAATTTATCTTTATTTGAGGTTTTTAGATGTTGTTTAATCTATGTTTGGTAACATTCAGGCACACTAGATGCCGGGGTGTTACAGTTGGTATCAGAGCGGGCTATAGGTCATTGGAATGTGTATTTTTAGTGTCATGCTATAGGGTACAACTAAAATGTGATGTGGAATAACTTAGAAATATGGCTTAGGTTTTAACTAAATTTTTTTATAGGATAGCAACATTAAAACTTGCAAAAGTGGAATAACTAATCTAAAATTTGACACACATGGATGCACAATAGGAAAGGGTATGGGTATCATTTCTTTATGCTTAAATGTTGTATTTAAGCTTTGATGTTGAATGCCTCATTTGATAATGCATGTTGCTATGTCTATGAGATAAATGATTGAATTGTTCTTGTTGTTGTGATAAAGTGGGGTTGTGGTGCCGAAGGGTTTCGGTCACCTCTTTTTGTTCATAGTAAGGGTGTGGTTTGACGGTGTGGCCGGTTAACGCCATCACCGAAGAATTATTAACCCCTGTAGGAGAAGAGTGCTTACCCTTCCTGTCGTAGATCGGGTAGTTGACTGGAGTCAAATAGAAGAGATTGGCGGTGGATTCCTTCGGATGTTCTTTATCGTCCTGACGGTTGGTCTTGGTTGGTTTTCTTGGTTTTAGTTGATTGAAACCAAAAGAAAAGTGTTGGGTATTGGATTTTCGCGGATTGTTCCGTATGCGGTATGTGGTTTTGTCTTCCTTGGTTGAAGACGAAGAAGAAGAGTCTAGTTTTGCGCTTCTTTTGGTCGCCTTTCCAGCTTTGATGCTTAGTTTGTTGATTGCTTTATGGGGAGAAGCATTCAATTTATTCATGTGTTTATCTTTCTCCGAGGTCAAAAGAGTTATTGCGGTGTTATGCCAGACTTGGTTGTCAGGGCTGAAGTTCTGTGGCTTTGTAGGAGTAAATGGTGTTTGATTTCGTCATTTTACTGGTATGAGAAATCATCTTTGAAAACCCTTCTTGTTTCGTGAAAGTTTGGGGTTTGGTGTTAAGGTTTTATTTGAAATGGATTACTTGATCGCTTGGTTCCTTTTTAAGAAAATTGTGTTTCAACCATTTTCCTCTATGGGAGTCTTTGAGATTGAAAGGTGTTTTGGAGAATTTCCTTTTGCATGACCAAGTTTGGGTTTGTCTCATTGCAATTTTGAGAGTCAAGTTTCCTTGTGAATTTGGGTTGAGTTTTAAAAATAAAATGCTGCAAACAAAGTAAGTAGTCTTTTGACTGAAATTGTTTGTCAACAGTGAGAATTGTTGTTTAGCATGTTATGTAGTATATACCAATGTGGTTTATGGAATGACGTATTGTTAAGTTAATTTGAGAGTTGAAACAATTCAATGCGGTTGTTATCTTTAGCTTGAGAATAAATAGGCTACTAGTGTTGTAGAATACTCTGTAGCGAGAATGATTAAATGGGTTAATATACATGCTTAGAACCTGTTGCCTTGCTTTAAAAGTGCTTATGATCCTCATTAATGTTTAAAGTTTAAACCCTGATGCATAGTTAGAACATTAAGATGATGTAAATTACTGATATTGTTAAAGAAACCGTGCTGGTTGTTTAAAGATGTTCTAATTTAACGTGTTAGTATAGAAATTCAATCATGCTGGCTTGTGACCTTAACTTGGAAGTTAATTAGAGTTGCTATTTATGTTGTTGCAAACCATTAGTATTTGGAAGCACGTAGTTGTGTTCTTGAAATGCTAATACAGTTGTCATTTGAGAAGACTTAGGGCTTGTTATTTGATGATGTTGTTAAGAGTTATGGGATGGTCTAACTTACTAAGCAATTTTAAATAGTCGGAGTATGTTGAGTAGTGGCAATCTGTTATAATTTATGGAAAGGGTAACTAAACAATGTGTTGTTTTTATGCTAACGCAAATTAATGATATGGATGAATTAGTAGTGTTGTTAATTGTTGGAAACCATTGATCCAATAGAGCAAAGGGTAAAACTGTGGTATTATTGTCGAGTGCATGTTGTGATGGGATGAACAATGGATAATAATCATGATGTAGAATTTTATCCTTAATGAATGTATGTCTTAGAGTCAAATTTACGAACTTTGTCTTATGGAGATAATATCTACCTGTTGAAGTCATTTATTGATTGAACAAGTTTCAATTGTCAAGATGTTGGCGTATGGATGGTATAAAATTGATAGGTTGATCATGCTAAAGTATTTGTTGAAGTATTATGTTTTAGAATGAGAATAGGATGTTGTATGATGTGTTTGTCTTTGGGGAACAGGATGAGGTAGTATTGGTTGGATGCCTTTTTGATAAGCATCGTAAACTTTATTTAAAAGTGTTGGGAATGGTAACTAGAGAAAGAAATTGTTATGTAAATTTTGTTAAATCCGGTTGGACTTTCTCAATGAGTAAGTAGTGAATTTCAAAGTTTTTAATGGAAAGCATAGTGGAACACTAGAGATGATTGTATTTATGCTAAGCTGGTGTTTAAAACCTTCTAGACTGATTTGGTTGTTTGCTATCTTGGTTGAATGCTTTCGGTTGAGGTGTTCCTTATGTTGAGTTTCAGAGTTTCCCCAAAACTCGTAGTGATTGGTGTCGATCTTTGGTTTGGCCCATTTGTTTAGTTTGTGTCGTGAGTATGGATTTACACCCAAAAGTCTTTGAGTGGATCGCGCTCCTTCGCGTTCGCACTGAATCATCCTTGGAATAAATTTGAAAAAAAGAAACAGATGGACATAGAGGGTTGTGCTGGAAAACTCTCGAGGTTTAATTTGTAATCTCCTTTTTGGTTAGAGTTGGAGTTATTTGGAAAATCTGTGTGGTGTTTGCAAGTGCTTCAAAGGGTGGTTTTTGTGGATGGTTCATAAGTGATTTAGTCAGTGAAGTGTTCCCTTTTGAAATGAGTTTCTCTTTCTCTTTGAGAAAAATTTGTGGTGATTGTGTGTGCAGATGTTTGACTTTGGAGTTGATGTTATGTTCCAAAATGTTGATTTTGGTTAGAATGCGAGGTTTTGCAAGGTTAGCTTTAAATGGATGGTGGGTTGTGACACATTGTGGTGTTTTACTGTTAACTATGATGCCGTCATAGTTTATCTGACTTATTGCAATCATCGATGTTATGGGTGTTTCATCATGTGATACCGAAGAAGAAGTCTTTTGGTGAATGACTATTCGGTATTGTTTGTTACATGATGAATGGATGGTGAAAAAGAACAATGACGACGTTTATGTACAACTAAACATAAAAGAGTTGATGAGCCAGGTCGGTGAGAAAGTCATATATGGATATATGACTAATCCGGAGTGCTCTTGAAAAGTGTGCATGCATGTCATATATCGAGATTTCTATTTCTTTCCGGTATGAAATGAAACAATGAAGAATTTCTGGTATGTTGGTTGTGGTGTAGGAGATATGTGTTTCCTTTGCGTCTTGACTTAGGAAATTAAAATGTAAACTCTTTGGTTGTTGCCGAATTCTTTCCAAAGTGGCTTTTAGCGCTGTTGGGGTTTCGAGTTGTTGTGTGTGGATCAATTTGGGTTCATGGTTTATGGTTGAGCTCACCCAATGCAAACCTCCTTGGAGATTTGGGTCTTTGATGTGTTCCACGGTAGGGTTGATTAAATTATTAGTGGACCACTTGGTGGTTGCTAGTATTGATTTATCTTTTCGAAGTGTATTCGATCTTTTTGTCGCTGAACCATGAGCGAGTTGTGCCACCGAAGTGGATTGTTTAGTTGTTATTGATCTTGCGGGTTTTCAGGACCCTGGTCATAAAGTAGGCTTCTCTTTTGGTGGTAGTGGTGTGGGTGTTGGTCCTGTTGTAAAAGAACAGGTTGTAACCCCGATGGTTCAAGCAGTTAGTAACCTTATAGTGTGGTGTCTCACTCGGTTTGCGTCGTCTTGAATACGATGAACCACAGTAGAGAGGTTGGTTCCGTGTGCTTCTAGGGAGTAGTTTCGATTAAAGGGATCAGACACTTTAGTGCCAAGGAATGCATAGAAGGAGGAGGGTGAGACCGTTTCTCTTCGTTGTCTGTTTGGGAATTTATCCTGTTGCTTGGGACATTCTGAGTCCTTGCTTTAGTGCTTTGTGTTTCAATGTTGAGGAAGTTTCTGGCAAGTTTTGAATGTGAGTTATCGTTAGAGCCGTTAGTCATTGAGCCTCAGAACCTCACTTTCGAGTCCTGTCCTGTGAAAATTCTGGGGAATTCGGAGCGAGTGTTGAAGAACAGGACTTTCAAGTTTGTCAAAGTCCTGTGGTCGCATCATACTGAGAGGGAAGCGACTTGGGAACTGGAGTCTCGCATGCGCGAGAAGTACACCGAGCTTTTCACCTCAGGTATGAGATGTGAAACCTAGCTATCTTCTGTTTTGCTAAGTTGTGTATTGGTGTGTCTTGGATTCGAGGTCGAATCCTGTGGAAGGGGGGGAGAATGTGACACTACGGAAGGTCAAAACATTATAAAATGTGTAAATGGAGGTTAAAACTTTATGTTTTGCCGTTTAATCGCGTTTCCGGGCCGATTTCGAGAGTTTGGGCCTTTCCGGGGCATGTTGGGCCTTAGGGGGGACCCCCTGTGGGCCAAAAGTGGGGCTCTCTGGCCCATGAGGGGAGAGGGGGGCAGCATGAGGACCTTGGTGCGCCCCCTGCTGCCCTAGCAGCCCCCACCTCCTCCCCTTGGTAGCCGCCCCTCCCCTCCCTCTCCCTTGGTGCGACGCCCCCACCTCCTTCCCCTTGCGCCACCACCCCCTCCACCTCCTCCCCATCCTCCTTGCTGCCCTAGGGGAGTCCCTCACCTCGCCATCCCGCTGTTTTCACCATTGGAGCGCTCCGCGATGAGGAGATCCGGTGGATTTAGAGCGAGGAAGGAGATCGGGTGAACCGGGAGGAGATTTGTCGGTCCATCGTTCGTCGGGTAAAGGTATGGCTAGGGGCAATCCTTGGGGATGGTATAGGTGTTGTTCTAGGGGTTGATTTCATGCTTTTAGATCAAGTGGTGGTGCTGTGATTGGGTAGATTGGATGAAAACTAGAGTTTGCCACGTTCTCTGTTTCGGCAGATTGTGTAGTCGACCTAGGGTTTGAGTTTTCGCGATTTTAGATTCGGAATTTCGTCGGCCGCCTGTTGAGAAAGTTTTAGGTAACTTCAATACCTTTAATTGGACACCAAGAATGTCCAATTCCGCCCAGCTGTTTGAAAGTTATGGTCGTTTTACCGAGCGTGTTCAAATCTGTGACGTAATTGGGACAGAACATAGTGTTTTGTAGATTAAACAATTTTAGAGGCCAAATCAGTTTTTCCCAATACTTAGAAAAAGCTAGGAAAGTTCCTAACACTACAAGGTAGCAGATTTGGCCCGAGTGTCTCCCACACTCGGGATAGGGGCGAAACCACTCGGGATAGCCTATCCCGAGTGGCCACACTCGGCATAGTCCACTCGGCGTTATTTTATCGGGAAAAATGGACTACGCCGAGAGTGTACACTGAAAAATAAATATTACCCGAGTGCACACTCGGTATAGAGCTGCGACTCGGACACCTAACCATGCCCTGTGCCGACCACGGTAGTGCCACGTCAACATATATGCCGAGTGCACACTGGGATAGGTATAAAGCCTATACCATGTGCACTCTCGGGATAGCCTCTACCAAGTGCACACTCGGTATACCTATAAATCCTATACTAAGTGCACTCTCGGTATAGCCTATACCAAGTGCACTCTCGGTATAGATTTATAGCGAGTGCACACTCAGGAGTTAGGTATATGCCGAGTGCACTCTCGTAATAGATATGTAGTGAGTGCACACTCAGTTTATCCTGTTATGCCGAGTGCACTCTCGGGGTAGCTAATTCCCCCCTACCGAGCAAATAGCTCAATATTCACTATATTCGCATTATCAATTCACATTCACATCATAAATTCAACAGGCCACAGCCACAATATAACAAATCACAAATTCTCATCCACAATTCACAATATGACTTGCACAATTCACAACATGACATGCACAATTCACAACATAACGTATACAATTCACAATATCAATTCAACATCCACAACACACATAACCCATTCATCGCACATTCACATATAACGCACATATCGCAAACATTTTTACATTCATAAGTCCGAAGTGCACATATCACAAATGAAGTCCGAAGTGCACATATCACAAATGAAGTCCGAAGTTTAACAAATGAAGTCACATACTCAAAACATAGTAAGTTTTTAAGCCTATCACATCCATACCAAATCTAAAACCACTCCTCGAGGGCTAGATGAATCCGATTAGCTTGGTCCCTTGTTTCTTCATCCTCTGCACATTACATTTGAAGAATAAATCATATTATGTTATTTACATTCAATATCATACATGGTTACATATTTATAGGAAAGACATATAAGTTAAACGTATTCACACATACGATATATCCATACATAACATCAAGTAGGACAAATTTTTTGAGGGGCAAGTCATCAACCAAATCAGATATGATTATTCACCTGGAAACCAGTTTATTTCATGATTTGGAATACCACCATTATCTTCACCCGATAAGGCATCCCTGGACTATTCCTCGATGATTGTCCAAGGTTAATAGCATGATGAGAGTTTTGGGTGTCCTAAAAATTTCAATTTAGTACCTATAATGCATAGTTTCATATATCTACCCAACATGGAGTTATATACATACCTCTTGTCTTGGTTGATGTTGAGGCGTCGAGAATGCATTGAAGTTAAAGTTCAATACCGGTGGAGGTGGTGGATTTCCTGAAGAGGTTGCTAGAGCATAATCCTGCCAACAAGAGTGTTACCATTTGACTACTATGAACATCCTAAATTTAAGACAAATGTAAATTAATTTTTACCTGCATCCACTGTGCCATGGTCGTGAATCCCGTATTCATAGCATTCCGCATATCTCGGTTCTCATCCCGCACGCTCGCAAGCTCGCGTCTCAACTCTTCATCGCTTTGCCTCGTAGAAGAAGAAGCATTGCTTGAAGTGCCAAATGGGGTAGAAGTCAAGCGCACATTCCTATCATCAAATGCACCATCAAGAAGCGCATAACGACCATGAGGCTTCCCACCCGTGATTCGGTACATCAATTGTGCATCAAAATTCCCATGCAGCCAATTAACATCGGGTCCATGCTTTTCTTGGTATGCATCTCGATACTTCCCCTGGAAAGGTATAAAAACATTGAAATGCCACAACTAGTCTGAAAAACAAAATTAGCTATGTGTTAGTGCTACGCACCAAGTTCATCTGGACATGTGGGTTAGTGACAGGTGGAATCTCAGAACCCTCAAAGTTTTCCATGTCCTGAATAGAAACGCCCCCATGAACAGCATAAGCCTCTAAAGGTGTCACAGGTCTTTGAAACCTCCTCTCCTGCGACAAAACAAGGGAAATGTATTAAGTCCGAATGTCAGAAACGATGGTTTGAAAATATAGAGACTTTCTGTTACCATTTCCTGCTGGGTTCGACTAATAGAACTAGATCCACCTCGGTTCACCCTTGCCCCTGAAGTGGCACGGAGATTTCTCTTCATTTCACTTACACGCCATCTTTGGATCACACCATTGCGTAATGAGATGCCCCCAAGCCTCATCATCGATCCATGCAGGTTTGACTTGCTCATACTCAGCAGCAGTGAGAAACAATGGATTCTCTCTTGTGTCAATGTCTTCATCTTCACACACATCCTTGTAGTACTTGGTCACAGCTGCTACTCGAGTGTTGTACATTAGCTGCTCAGCATGGTATTGGCAAGTCGCCTCTAAAGTTGCCTCCCATCTCGTCCTAGTGTCACTCGGGTAACCTTCACCTTCAGGATATGTGTACCGAGCCTGCATTCCACAGACTTGTAAAGAACATAACAAGTCTACCAATTTCATATTTGCAAATAACTTACACGGAAATCTTTCTTGACCCGATCTGCCATTGTATCACCCGCTTCACCAACAGCATACCAATGTCTCCATTTTGTAGCTGCTACGATAGCTGGAGGACTTAATGTCATATCTTGCACAGTTTGTGGATAGTGATAGCGCAACAAAGGCTGCAACACAGTGTTTGGTCCACGTGGCCTCCCGACAAATACAGTATGTTTCCATTGCCTAGAACCATATTCAAGATGGCAAGATTATATGGATGTGAGAATTAATTACATGATGACATATAGCAAAACTTACCTTTTTCCTGCTGATACTATAACCTCCCTCCCTGCAGGCGTGGGAGGAAGTGGAGGGATTGAATTTTGCCCCCGTGACTTGCGAACTACATGATTTGTGCCTGCCTGGACTTCTTCTTCCTGTGTACTCGGGATCCTCGGCTGTGTTTCCTCTTCCTCAACATGTGCTTCCTCTTCCTCTGCAGCTGTGCTTCCTCTTGTGTAACTTTGTCTAGATGAAGATGTCCTAGCTTCAGATCTCTTTAGTTTTTGCAAGAAATTTTTCTTCACTTATGCCTGCATTAGTTTAAATGTTAGTGACATATCATATATGCAATAAATCAATAATGTAATGAAAGAACATAAGTATAATGTAATTAAAATCAATATTGTACCATATCATATATTCATTGTCCTCATCATAATCTGGGTCACTAGCGAGAGCTAGAATCATTGAAGGTATCGAGAATCACACTCTTCTTACGAATGAGATTCTACTTCTACTGGTAGAAACATTCCGTAATATTTGGAGATCTTTCTCATGGCATATTGTATCCACTTCATTCGAGACATAAACGACATCCAACTCATCTCCTAGATCGATAGTGAATGTGCCGCTTAACCCTTCCTCCTGAAAGAACTCGGTGGTTGTACTAATTGGAGATTGATTAATGAAATGTGACATGTCTCGTTTTGCGACATGACAGACCACCCACCAATCTTTCAAGTCAATCTTCTTGACTTGTTTTATTTTCGAACTGACATATCTCGTTTAGGGACCTTACATGGAGTGCAGGTGTAGTATACTTGAGAGCGATGAGGTAGAACAAATGGTTCAAAGACGAGAATGTTTTGATGTATGTTTGATCTCAACCAAACCAATATTTGGAGAGCGCCGCACACCGGTTGTTAGATTGAACCAATGACAATCGAATAAAACTAAGTTGAAATGTTTATCACCAGAGAATGTCACTTCGATGATATCTTCAATTATACCGTAGTATTCGATCTTGGAACTACCTCTCTCGAGCTAGTATAGACACCACTTAACTTAGTCAAATTTGCCTTTTGCCGCTCATACTTTGCGAGCGGAATCTATATCCATTGATATCATATCCATTAAGCGATGTCACTGGATCCGACATGTACGAGAAACCCGCTTTAAGTCGTGATGGGCGCTTGGAGTTTTCATGCCGCGGAAATATGAAAAAGGGAGTAAAAATCAATCTAATTTATTCTGTAATCAATGGAAGGTTGTTCACTCACATATCTTCGGAACCAGTCAATGAAATTGGGATGTCCAGCTCCGGCCCCATTTTTCCTTAACCTATCTAGTTCAGTAGCAGATGGTTGTCCCCTACCAGGCCAGACTGTTTTATCATATTGGCTATCAAATAAATTAACAGATATATTAGTATACATGTGTTTGTGCTTGTGTATATGTAAATTAACAAAATTGAGACACTTACGCAACAAAATCATCCATTTCCAATGTGTTTGTGTATATGTAAATCATTATTGCTTTATGCTCCTCTGGTGTCAGCACACGAGAGCCATTATTCCCTTGTTTCCGTCCTGGGACTTGCATAGTGCTAAGTGTGCAATTCGGAGTGTTGACTTCATACCCATCATCATATCTTGGCCGCTTATTTCTAGAAGACTGAACTTCACTTGAGAAATATAACGATTTAAGTTTGATATCTCTTCCGCAATATAAGCCTCCACAATGCATCCTTCCACTCTAGCCTTGTTTTTTACCCGTTTCTTAACATGTTGAAGAGCCCTACACATGTAAATCGGGATATTTAGCCATCCCATCACGTGAGAATAGTTTACAAAGTAGGGACATCTTACCTTTCGAATGGATACATCCACCGATATTGAGCAGTCCACCCACACGTGCTTCATATGGTAAATGGATAGCCATGTGCATCATGCATGTGAAAAACCCAGGCGGAAATATTTTCTCAAGTTTGCACAAAAGAACAGGTATCTCATCTTCCAATTGCCTCATTCTTTGTGGATCGATCTCCTTGGCACACAATTGCCTAAAGAAGTAGCTCAACTCGGCCAATGAGATCCACACGCTCCTAAGAAATCCACGGAAAGCTATCGGCATGAGAACCTCAATGAAGATGTGAAAATCATGGCTTTTCATCCCATTCACACGAAGTTGTTGAAGGTTGACTCCACGTCTAATGTTTGCTGCATACATATCTGGAAACTTCAACTCTTTCATCCATTGTAGAACTAGTATTTTTTCTAATCTATTTAAGCAGAAAGCCGCCTTTGGCTTTTCCCAAGTACCGTTAGATTTCTCCTTCAAATGATAGCTTGGACGATCGCACAACTCTGCAAGGTCTAGTCGGGCCTTTACATTATCCTTAGTTCGATCAGCAATATCAATGCACGTAGACCAAAACATTTCTGCCACATTTTTCTCTGTATGCATGACATCAACATTGTGACGCAACAAGAGTTTTTCAAAGTAAGGCAAGCTCAAGCCTGGCACGTGGGTCGATTATGTGTCTCAGAAACCTTCAAATTGGTGTTTTTGTTTACTCGGCTTGGCACAAGATCTAGAAGTGCCTATGAATTTGGACACTGTTAGACGAGGTGGAGGATTGAACACTGCCTACGCTTAGAATTCCTTTTGACTCCGCTGAATGGGTGTTCACTTTAAGAAATTGTCGATGTGATCAAACCAGTGTACTTTTACCATTCCTCAACCATAATGCGAGACAAGTTTCCCAAACAAAGCTGGACATGCAAATTTCCCATGTGTCTTTGTGTCCAGATACCATTCCAAGCGAGCAAATCATTAATAGACCATAAATAGCATGCTCGCATGTTGAATGCCTGTCTCAAAGATCTATCATATGTTACAACTCCATCCCATAACTTATGTAGATCATCATACAGAGGTTGCATGTATATGTCAATGTTTTTGCCAGGATGCTCCGGACCAGGAATAATTAGAGTGAGAAACACGTATTCCTTCTTCATGCAAAGTGTGTCGGAGGTAGGTTATAAGGAACAACAAAGACAGGCCAACAAGAATATGGTGCAGCGGCAAAACTAAATGGAGAGAAGCCATCTGTGCACAGACCTAACCGTACATTTCTTGATTCTGCGGCAAAGTCAGGAAAGTCAAGATCAAACTGTCTCCAAGCTTCACCATCAGACGGGTGTACCATCATGTCAGGTTTATCTCTATGTCCATCTCTATGCCATCGGATGAGTGCGATGTTGGCATCCATATAGCACCTTTGAAGTCGAGGAATGAGTGGAAGGTAGCGCCAAAATTTTTCTTGCAAATCGGTTTTCGGTTTACTTGTTCCAATCATTCTCCACCTGCACGCATCGTGCTTCACCACACACATCGCATTTTGTCTTTTCAATGCTGTCCTTCGAGAATAGCATGCATCCTTTACGCAAGCATCGATCTTGTTGTACGACATACCTACACCACTTAACGATCGTTTTAGACTCGTTAAATGTTCGAGGCATTTTTGAATCCGACGCGTGACCGGTAGAAGATCATGCATTAGACTGAGATTTGCATCATATGCAGCATTTGAAAGGTTGTATCTTGAGATTTCATAGACATCAAACGAGAAGCGGAGAGTACGATCTCGTTAGTGTCTTTATGGACCATTTGCATGGTAGACTCGACCAATTTGAAGAAAGAATCTGCTGCAATAGATGCGTTTGTGTACTCGACGCTTCATGAGCAACCCCGACATCTTCCAAAGATGTCACTCATGTGATGAGATTCATCGACCTCCTCATGTTGCGGCCGGACGGATGGTCTTGCCTCTCCATGTGAAGTCCACACTAGGTATTCAGGTGTAAAGCCATTCTTAACTAAATGGCGTCTGATTTGGAGATCTTGTTTCTTATAATTTCCACATGTCCGACAAGGGCAACTAGACAACATTTGATTAGAGTTTGGCCCAGAAAAGCGATATTAAGAAACTCTTTTGTTTTTCTGAACCAATTAATATTTGGCCTCCGTTCTCCCAATCCGTATACATCCATGAGCGATCTTCACCATTGTTTGAACAAACTAAACAAAAAAACCATTGGTAATTCTTTTACTTTCTATAATAAAATGAAATAATATCACTATAAAAAATAGAACACAAGTGTTATATTGACATACGAGACATACACCAACTATTTCGTAATATGCTCAAGTTTAATCATGTTCAAATAAACATACACAATGGTAAATATAATAAAACAAATATACATAAGCGAAAAGTAAAGCATAAATTAGCATTCATTAACTTAGTTTCATCACGTTCAAATCAACATACACAGAGGTAAACTATAATAAAACAAATATACGTAATACCAAAAGTAAAGCATACATTAGCATTCATTAACTTAGTTTCATCACGTTTAAATCAACATACACAGTGCTAAAGCATAATAAAACAAATATAAATAATACCAAAATTAAGTAAAAATTAGTATTAATTAACTTACATTGTTCTCGATAGCAGAACAACACTAGAGCAAGGCTACGCCGAGTGCACTCTCGAGGACAACACAAGAGCAAGGCTACGCCGAGTGCACTCTCGGGGACTCACCTAGAAAGCACCCAAAAACACTTTCAATAATATATGACGGCCATGGTCCAGTAATCAAAATTTTCACACATACTCACAGGCTCAGAGTCACAACAAATACCTTTCCATGTCAGCTAACATTTTTTAGTGCAAACTACCTCTAACTTTCATAGATAAATAACCAATTCTTTCTTTTGCAAAGCATTCTAACATCCTAACTTTTGTTCAATTGATAATATTACAATCTTTCCTTTCTGCACTATAGTATTGCACAAACTTTTGCATCTTCAAGTGACAAAGCTTTTGATTACAAAATACTAAATCAACCTCTAAACTTTTGCACCTTCAAGTGACAAAGCTTTTAATTACTAAATACTAAATCAACCTCTAGTATCTTTGCACCCATATTTGTCATTCATATCACGAACATATCTAACAAAATGGTAAGAACAACAAACCTATAAACTTAGCTTTACCTTTTGTACCACCTTCAAAATGCCAAAAATTTCTTTTAAGGATGATAGGAAGGCACCATCATAGACGCACGGCGGCTGCAGGAGGCAGAGCAGGAGGAGGCAGGCAGGCGGAGCTCCGGCCGCGACAGAGGAGGAGGCCGGGCAGCGGGCCGGCGAGAGGAGGGCGGCCGGTGTGAGGCGGAGGCGGCCGTTTGGGCGGGGAGAGGAGGAGGCCGGCCGCTGGAGAGGAGAGGCGCAGCTGGCCGGAGAGGAGGGACGCCAGGCGTTGGCGCCGGCAGAGAGGCGGCGCCACGGCGGTGTGAGGCGGAGGGCGGTCGGGCGAGAGAGGAGGAGGCCGCCGGAGAGGGGAGAGAGCGGCGGCGCCGGAGAGGAGGGACGTCGGCGCGGCGGGAGAGGAGGGACGAGGCGGCGGCTGGATGTCTGCTATCGAGTGGGAGAGTCGATTTGGGAGCCGGCGGCTTTCAATTTCTTCTGACCTCGTATCCAAACTATGAAGGAGAATATACCCGAGTGTCCTCTCGGAATAGAGGCCAGGGGTTGCCCTAGAAACCAGATTCGGTCCAAACCAACCCAGATCCATACCAACCCCGAGTGCCCACTCGGAAGACATCTATCTGAGTGCCCACTCGACACACATCTTTAACATGCTTCCACATAGAAGCTCTCTCAATATTTCAACCGTAATTATCTAGATAGAATGAACACTGTTTTGAGCATTACGAAAACATCGATATTACCATGTTTGATGGCATAATGGGAATAATGATATTTTTATCCAGGAAATAAAATCATTAACACGTTCCAATTCAGTGCCCTCTCGTTCTAATAGTGCACCGAGTGCCCTCTCGGCATAGAGGGGTATATGGTCGTTGCCCTAGAATCAGTTTCCGAGTGCACTCTCGTTCTAACATTACACCGAGTGCCTGTCGGGATAGATTGTCATTCCTCTGCTGACATGGCATCCATACCGAGTGTGCCCTCGCAATAAGGTGACCTACGTGGACAACACCGTCATATTACGAGTGTCCTCTCGGCATAGATTCCATATATTCCGAGTGGGCACTCGCAATAGATTACACTCGGTATAATATACTTTACGCCGAGTGTGCACTCGGTTAGATATTTTCACACTCGCCCCAAAACTGTATTCTTGTAGTGTAAGATTCGCGATGGTGTACTCGTTTAATTGATTCGGAGTCCTAGAACTAAAGTTATGGTAGTTTGAATGTTTAGTTCAGTTTGATGCAAGTTGTTTATGTTTATGGCATATGTTGCATACATGGCTTGAAAGCTGGCCCGGTCGGTGAGAACGTCATAATTAGTCCGGTAAGGTCGGTGAGAAAGTTATGACTAATCCGGAGCGCCATGGTTGTAAGACCTACCCCGTTATTCCACCCACGTGTTGAGTGGAAGCGATGCGTAGGCACCCTCCATCTACGGGATGGAAGGGGGAAGAGGGTGCACGCCGACGGGTGTGCACTCAGCAATACCGGTATATGCTTCCAGGAGACATGTGCACTGCATTGCATTGCATACATGATGATGATAATGAGTTGTGTATAATGTGCTTTGTCATGGCTATGATGTTGTAGATGAGATTATGATTTGATCATGATGTTGAAGTATGGTATGTATTGCTGTTGGCATTGATCTATTCTTTATGATCCATTGCAATATGCTTGCTGAGTGATGAACTCACGCTTGTGTTTATGTTGTTTTTCTTAGGTACCTTGACACCGACATGTGGGAAAGGGGCTTAGTGGCATAACATCACATAATTTCCACACAACTATACAACATTTACCTTTTGGATTTGTGATCATGAATCTAGTGTGATGAAACTACGATTATGATTTGTTCATGTGCTTGTTTACATCCTTTACTTCGATTTGGTTCATGGAGTGGTTAAATTCATTATGTTAGACTTAAATTGCCGCTATATTACCTGTTATTGCTGCTTTGGATGTTTTTCCATTATGATATATCATGTGATATTTTGTTGTTGCTCCGAATCATGGATAAACAAAGGAGATGCTGCCGAAATTTTTCGGTGCTAGCATATGCTCCTTTGCTGTAATTTATCTTTATTTGAGGTTTTTAGATGTTGTTTAATCTATGTTTGGTAACATTCATGCACACTAGATGCCGGGGTGTTACAGTTAGCCATGCAATGTCACCCCTAACGTCATGCGTGTGAACCTGAGGCATCGTGAACCGAGTATACCGTGTGAACGCACTATTCTGCGAACCGAGTCAATGCACTAGAGACACGTGTCAGCTTGTGGTTGGTCCACGTGCTCACTGACGTTAGCATGATGTTATAAATAGCTTTTCCAGTAGAAAAATATTTCGACCGAAAACAAAAATAGTCAGCGACGTTAGCATGACATCGTGTAGAAAAATAATTCCATTAATTCAGAATTTTCTATGTTTATCCTTTTTCTATGTTTAGCCAATTTCTAACAATTTTTAAAATCAAGCTCTATTTAATGGTGAATTTTATTTAATTTTTTGAGTCTTATTTGCTCTCTATTTTTGGTATTTATTATTTATTTACTTGTTACGCGTAGACGTAGAAGTGTTTGAAGGATTCGAGGGTGAGTTGCTACTTCAAAAATAAGGTCCAGAGCAGGACCAAAAACTTTTCTAAGTTAGGTTGTGCTTTGATCATATTGATCCCATGTTTAAAAGTTATATTGTTTTAAATTATGGCATGATAATTAAAAGTAAAATGGTTTTAATCAATTTGGATTTAGTTAATTAACCTAATTGAACTTATGTACACTTTGTCATTTGTATGACATGATTCATTTGTCATCCTAAGATGGTTCATTACTAGTTGGTTGCTATTAATTACTAACATGGGTTGCTAGAACATGATTAATGTGCTTAGCCATACAACGGGTTATTGATATCATTTTGGAAATGCAATTTAATTTGATTAATGAAATATGGAACGTGTTTATGAAATAATGTGGCATGTGTTGCCACACGATGATGTTGAGTTGTAGAGCATGTGTTGTTCTGCAAGGATATTGACTTGCTGATGGCATATGTTGCACAAGTAATCAACCGGGGTGGTGAATGATTTAGGGCAAGTGGCAAGAGGCTTGGTGCCATTGGTTACTGTGAGTGATTGGAAGTCTTGCCTTGGTCAATTAAGGACTTAACATTGCATGCCTTTGAACTGGGCTAAATGTACAACCACATGTCTGGAATAGGCGGATCTAACTAAGTAAGATTATCGAGTCTTAACATTGGAAGCCTCATGTAGGTGATAACCAAATTTAATGTGTGGTTTTGCAGGGGACTTGGGTGTGCTATTTACATCTGTCCAACGGTATGTCGGTCCTATTCTTCACCTCTTAGTGAGGAGAGGGATACTGAGGACTTACCGGGAGGGTTAGTGTTAAGATGAAGACTTCCGAAAGATTTTGTCATGATCACTCATTCGTCACACCAAAGGAAGTGCGACAATAGCTTGGTATTATGATGCGATCATGTCTTGTGGGTAAAGTGTATAAAATTTACAGAATATATAAAAATCTATTCGAATAGCCGTGTCCGTGGTATTGGATAATGCTCAGGAATTATAGTCAAGGATTAGATTTTATGAAATAAAACTTGGGAATGGAGGCTTTGTGCCAATTGAGTTGATTAAATTGATTTAGGGCAATGTGCGAAGTTTGTCAATGAGAAATGTATGAAAATTACTTAGTAATGTTAATTTGTTTACTGTCATTTCAACTTACTTATGCTACTCATTTCTAAATGCTGCTATATTGCAAAATAACCACTTCAGCCATTCATTTGGAATAAGCTAAGTATGTAGTATAATAGACTTGCATTCTGTGCATAACTTGCTGAGTGCTGTGTGTACTCACCCCCTTGCAACAACCAAAGCACCAGTGGAAGAAGAATCTATGTCAGCTTTGGAGGAGTTACAAGAGGAGGCAAGCCCTGCATGGCATTTTATTGTAAGTTGATCATTAGATCGTTCAACAGGTTATATTTAATAGATGAAGTCTTTTACTATTTTTTCGCTGTGCCTAATTGTGATACTTCATCTATATTAAAACTGTGTGCACTGACATGATTCTGAACTAGTGCAATATACACAAATAGTTCGAATTTGCAAATTCGGGTTACAGTAATCCGGATGTTGACAAGTATATATTAGAATTTGTATGGAATCATTAATTCCAATTCCAAGATTGGAAGGTCAATTACTGGGAGCAAATAGGGTGTAAGAAATATCGATGTTATTAGCACAAAGCTGTCACATTAATGCTGTAGTAACATCCGGGCTAGCTCGACATATTGTAATTAAATTATACTTTAACTAGTGGCACTATTTTGTGCTAAATATATCCTAATATCTATTGCTTAGCTGCCAAGTGTTACTGCTTCGTATATCTATCTATTTAATTCCAAATTTAACGGATGTTTGATGGGCTGGATCCAAGGAGGCGACCATGAAGTCTTGAACACACGCATCTGCTCCCTCGTTCGTAAATACAAGGTGTATTTGAACTTTACATAATGATTAAATGCTATTGTAAAATTAAGAAATGTACGATAGAAAATGATTCAGATATGAGAGGTACTTCTATGTTTTTTTTTAAAAAAATAGCACCAATATTAAAGCATGAATGAATGACAAATAATGATTATTTACCCTTTGCTTGAGAAAGCATAGAAGCATTGCTCTTCAGGTATCTTACTTAATTGTCTTAGAAGATAAAAGATAATATTTTATCTAGATGGTAATAAATAAATACATATGGTTGAGAAAGAATAAATAAAAATATATTAGAAAAAGATTTATTAAATCTACATGTAAAATTTATATTTTTTAAATAAAACTATTTAAACTATATATATTTTCTTTATATTTATGGACGGATTGAGTGGTTTTTTCCAACCCAACAGAAGGCCATCCTCATTATGGTTAAAATCGCATCTAAGCACCATGTCAAAAACTATATAAAAAAACCTCACCTAAACACAAACATCATCCTTCCCACGTGGCATCTCAGCTGGCCCTTGCTCATGCAAAAATCTCACTCGTAGAAAAATCACAAACAAAATACCAACTCCATGGAAATTTTTGAATACAGTATAATATTTGATCCGTATTTACAAATTAATACAATACATTTGCGTATTTACTAAAATCCCACCCATAACCGAAATTCGAAATTTCGTTTAACCTTTCCTAAAATTTCAAAATTTGTTTTTTGTGTATTCGAAACCTGAAAATTCGGGTATGTATAAAACGAAAAATGAAATTTTGGGTATGGGGGCCCCACCCCATACACGAAATCTGAAATTTCGGGTATGGGGCCTCATGCTTCGGCAATAGTTTTTTTTTTTTTTGCTTTCCCCCTATTTTGTGTCGTAAGAAGGGCAAAAAAACACCTTTTATTGCTTGCACGTGTAGTACAAACGTCTTTTAAACGTGTAGGCATTTTCGAATCATGAGGTTTCGGGTATGGGTCCCACTTCATACCCGAAATTTCATTTTTTTTTTGTTTTATATATACCCAAATTTTCAGGTTTCGAATACACAGAAATGAATTTTGAAATTTCGAGAAAGGTTAAACGAAATTTCAAATTTCAGTTATGGTTAGGATTTCAGTAAATACGCAAATGTATTGTATCAATTTGTAAAAACGAGTCAAATAGTTATATAAACATTCCTCGAAGGTTTCAGCCTCCCTCACCGTGGCCACGTCGCCTCGCGTCATCAGCCGTCCGATCGCGAGCGCGAGCGGCTGAGATCGCTTCACGTCATCCCGCATTGGGCTATAGCATAAAAGGGAGCCGCGTGCTCCGTCTTCGCCAAAGCGGGCCGCTTGGCGGTAACAAGCGGCGTTACCGCTTGCAGATTGGCGTGAGTTCGAACCCCACGCTTTCGCCGCGCGATTTTCCCCCGGCGACACGTGTCTAACCCGCGGGCGCGTGGCGCCCCCAGTTTTTTGCCGATAAGTCCTTTGAGTTTCCAAAAACGCATGTAGGTTCTGTTTTTTTGCGAAAGGCCCTTTCTGACCGCAAAAACCCTCCAAAAAATGCAAAAAAAACCAGGAAAAATCCGGAAAAAATATGGCTTGGTATATTTTCTTACTCCAATCCATTTCCCTTTAAAAAATGTTTTCTTAAAAAAAACGCATGTAGGTACTGTTTTTTTGCGAAAAGGCCCTTTCTCACCGCAAAAAAACTCCGAAAGAAGCAAAAAAGCCCCGGAAAATTCCGGAAAAAATATGGCTTGGTTTATTTTCTTACCCGCTCCAAAAGACTCTCCGAAGATTTATAGAATAGGTTTCGGTATATTTTTCCTTGAAAAAAAAAACTCACAAAAAAAATCTCAAAAAAAATCTGAAATTATAACCGATCGCGTGCGGCGCCGCACAGACCTTTCTAATATCTCTACTATTCTAAAGCAGCACTTGGTGACAGCGGTTCGTTCTTCCCACGTCATTAATTACCGCTTAATTGACCTGCTTAATTGCTCTATTTAATTGCCCTGCTTAATTGCCCTACGCAAGAAACGAAGCGTTGCTTTAATTAGCTAGCTTTTGCAAGAAACGAAGCGTTAAAGATAGATGTTTGATCTTGTCTACTATTCTAAAGCAGCACTTGGTGGCAGCGGTCCGTTCTTCCCATATCATTAATTGCCGCTTAATTGCCCTGTTTAATTGCTCTACTTAATTGTCCTGCTTAATTGCCCTACGTAGGAAACGAAGCGTTGATTTAATTAGCTAGCTTTTGCAAGAAACGAAGCGTTAAAGATAGATGTTTGATCTTGTGAAATAATTTTTTTTATTTTTTAATCTTTATTTTTCATTATCAATTTTGTTTTTCGTAGCAACGCACGGGCATGTAACTAGTTATATTGTATTAAAAACTTTCCCAACCCCACCATTGAAGGATATGCCACAGCATAGTACTACACCATACACGTACACCTGCGCACTGACATTGCGTCAATTTTTACTAACTTCCTCTCCCCGCTGTCCCTCTTCCCTTCGTCTCGCCTCCAGCGGGTCCCACCTCCTCGACGCCTCTGCGCGCTGGAGTCTGCACGCCAGGAAGCATGGGCCAAATTGGCTTTTTTGCGTGTATACACATATATATTTAAAAATTTGTAAATCTAAGTTATTTGGATGTGAAAAGAACTATCACCTCCTACAATATAGGATCTCACATGTCATGGCATAGAAATATAGTAGATCCACTGCTGTGGTAGGGTACGACTACAGTTCGTCTACCACCATGTGAAAATATGGTAATCCAAATGTCATAGGATGGCTGTCATTAACCCGCTATCTAGAAGGACCAAACTGTAATTTTGTTCGAGCGAAAACAAAATTGCAGAAAATAAATAAATAGGCCAAACGGCCGGAAAAGCCACGCCGCCACCTTCGAAGTCTCCCACGCCGCCCATCACGTAACACGCACGCAGCTGTCGCAGCACCGCGACGTACGACGAGCGCGTCCAAAACCGGCGTGATACGAACCCACGTCCACATCCACATCCACATCTACATCTACATCTACAGGTGGTGTACCGTAGTAGAGAGCGTGGGGGGAAGTCATTCATGGCTCGATGCCGCACACGTCCATCCCACTGACAGCACAGCACTAGTAACGTCTCCCTCGCCGTTTCCTCTCCCCGTCGAACCCCACGCCGCGGCGCAGAGCGGAGGCGAAAGGGACGGAGATAAATCCCAGTCCTTCCGCGAAGAACAGAAGGAAGGGCGCACAGCTGCTACCAGGAGCAGTGGCAGTGAGCGAAGTAGAAGAAGAACTAGGAGCAGCGGTGGCAGTAGCATAGCAGTGTAGGGATAACATCGTATCCACTTCGCCCTTCGGAGAGGAACGGGGAACCGGTGGCATTTGGAGGACGACGGGGTGCCGCGGCGGCTCCGGCTGCGGCTAGGCGGGGTTTGGGGCTGAGGGGGACGAGGGGGAGTCCTGCTCCTGGAGGGGTTGTTCTGCTTTGACTGCTTTCTCCCCGCTGTTCTTGGAGGTATGAATGGTTCTGGCCTGGCTTGTTCCCCTTCGCAGATTTGCTTTGCTCCCTTCGCCTGTTTGGTCCGGTTTCTTGCTTAAAGTTGGTCAGATCTGGTTCCGCAAGTGCTTCGGCCTCTTCAGTTTTGTCACCTTTCTTTTCGTTCCCGGTGTGCATTTGGCTGCTTTGGTGCTTGTTTCATCTCTGGGTGGCGGTGGATACACAGGAGACAGCTCTGTTCTTGGGTTAATTTTTCTTTCCGATTCTTATGGAAGAACAAGAAAAAAGGCATTTGTTTTGCAGAAATTTTTTTGGGAAAAATGTGGGGTCGTTGTTCATTCTGATAATCGTGCTCTAGCACGCCACTGGAAACAACTCAGAGACCACCGGCTGCAAAATTGCAAACCGGCGAGTTTTGCTCGTGCCACTACCGAGTTTTTCTTTTTTGTTTTACTGTGCTCAGATATTAGGCGTCGAAAAAAGTAGGTAGAAAAAGAAACAGTTTTGGCTTCCACCGTTTTCTTTCTTCTTATGTTTCTTTTCCTGAATTGGCGTATATTAAAGATAGCAACAACTTGGCATGCCTAATGCCACCTTTAAAGGTTTGCCGGCTTTACTTTTCTTAGGTGCAGTTTCAAGATTTCCAAGATGGTTTTTACACTTAACACGGGCGTTTTCTGACGGAATGAATTTATGCGAAGTTATCAGTTTTGAGCTGTCCCAGGCTCACGGCTTATATTCCGCGCTTAAAACCAGGGGTAATTATTTGCCACTTCAAACATTGACACTTCATAAATTTGCCACTGGACCCACATTTCATTGACTCAGATGGTCCCATATGTCATTGGCTCAAGTGGCATCATAATCAAAATGTCAATGTTTGAAGTGGCAAATTATTAATTATTTCGGGGTTTTATTGTCGTTGTTACAACTTGCACATGGGCCAGTGACTATAGTAGGATAATCCAAGCATGGTTGTAGACTGTAGAGCATAGTTACCGGATTCGCTGTAAATGGGATTCGTCAAACTTGGACCCGGGTCAGGTTTCAAATTTTGTTTTTGATTTTCAAATAACTGAGATCTCGGTCAACTTGAAACTTGAAACGACCAAAAATGGTCGAAAACACATAAAAATTTTGAAATTTTTTATGAATGATTATAATGTATTAATAATGTTTCCATAAAATTTTGAGAGGTTGATCAAACTTAAGGAGTTTTAAAAAATTATGATAATGCTAATGTCGTGATAAAAGCCTTATGTTTGTTTTGTTTTTGATTTTCAAATGTAACAAATGAAGTTTAAGTCATTTGAAAAGTTTTCTATGCGTGAGATTTTTTAAAATTCTGTATGTGGGAAATTTCTTCCTAATCCATCTTTCTCATTCCTTTTTTACAAACAGAGAGTACTTTTTTTTAGGGTTGGCTTGTCAGTAGTTAGCACTCGGCTTGTTTCTAGCGAGAGTCCCTTGCTTTAAGATTCTGGACGTGGGAATCAAACGATATACAGCTACCATAACCTTAGGGAGGTCCTTTGCCTGTGTCATGTGATGCACGTTCAGTCAACAAACAGAAGGAAAGCATAATGAACTAATAAATTGTATTGCAAATAAATTGTGGTTGATCGGGATGATCAATAGAGATTCTATGTTAGGGACAGTTGAAACTTAGAATAGATGCAAAACCGATTTTCACACAACATATGCACAAATTGAACCAATCGAAAAATGGTCAAAAACACGTCAACATTTTTTGTGGATGGTCTTGACCCCAAATCCAATCCAATCCCGCTAACAAAAATTGAAATCCGGTCAAAATGACTAAGATTTCGGCCGAAATCAACGAGATATCGGATCTCGCTGAGATTTGCGCGGTTACTGTAGCATTTGATTTTTTTTTTAAATTTTTTTTTATCCGGCTGAGATTTAGGATCTTAGGGGGTTCGAAATCCGAAATTTTGCTGGAATTTTGAACCTTGGTACGGGTTCATGTTCGCAGGGGAAATTGGAAGAAAAAGTGGCGAACCATGGACCTGAATTCCATATTGCGACTCGGACGAACTGTGTTTCCGGTAACTATGCTGTAGAGTTTAGTTTTCATTGTTGGAGCCAGGATGTCTACTCTGATGTTCTCAAAATGACCAATTGCTAATAGCTACATAATAGAAGGATTCTTGGATTCTGTTCAACCGTGTTTGTAGTATTCCAGTGAGGTTGCTGCTCATCTAGTATTTTCTGGCCTGATGTTGATGGCCCAATTTTTGCTATTATCGACTATTGAGCATCTTATAGCTGATATGATAGGTACAGGAGTCGGGTTTGTCAACACAAGAAACAGAATCTTAGCTTACTTCATTTATCTGGCTATCCAATAGGAGTGCTGTCCCTACCCCAAGGTTGAAGCACAGTTTATCTTGTGAAAACTTCGAATTTTTTTTATAGTTCTGTGATCCTCTTCGCAATATTAACCTATGAATAACTAATTTTTTATCTGTTAATTCTGATTATTGTTCTCGACATCTTGCTGACTCATCTTTGTGCTGAGAAGTCAATATTGGATCAGTCCTTAGTGATATGGGATTCAAGCAAAACATATATCTGGGAATTACATACTTTTTGTTGGTTAAGCCAGAATTCTTGGTGCTCAAGGAGTTAAATACCATGGTGAACAAAGCTCCATTCAACTTGTTGTACGTAGGAATACCAGGTTGAACTTAATTTATGATGTGAAAATATATACTATTATTTTGTGATGGTTATGTCTCTCCTTACATTGAGTAACTCCGTATTAAGTGTTTTCTCCCCTAATGTGTCAACCTTTTTGGCACCATTTCTTTCATTAATGCTTATATTTGGTTTGGTTTAGTAGTTTGTTCTCTATAACATCAAACTGTATCGACATTACATGATTGTGTTCTTCCTTCTTAAAGGTAACTTCTGTAGGTATTCCCAGAAGCTATTTGAAGGACAACTATGGCTACAATTCTAGATATAGGTGTCTCTGCAGCTATCAACATACTGACTGCCATCATGTTCCTGTTAGCATTTGCTTTCCTGCGGCTCCAGCCCATCAATGATAGGGTTTACTTCCCAAAGTGGTATCTCAAAGGTGCAAGAGAGAGCCCAAGTCATGGGGGTGCATTTGTGCGGAAGTTTGTTAATTTGGACATGCGATCATACTTGAAGTTCTTAAGTTGGATGCCTGCTGCTCTCAAAATGCCAGAGGATGAGTTGATTAGTCATGCAGGGCTTGATTCAGCCGTCTATCTGCGGATTTACTTAATAGGGTATGTAACATACATTTCAAATGTTCTGGTCATTTTTTTATATTTTTTGTTTGCTGTATCATTTTTCCTCTCCCCAATTGTACTTTAGATTGGACATTACTCCTTAATAGTAGTATCCATCAGTTTCAGTTTGCGTGGGCATTATCTGTAAAGATGCCTGTTCAACTAACAGAAGAGCATGTGGACTAGTTAATGGATTGCACTCCAATACTCAACACACTTTGAAATACTAGAGAAGGGCAATGAACCGGTGCTGAAATTATGCTGATAACTATATAGGATTAATTCAGTACTACCTTTTCAGCTTTGTTCGATTATATTTCTTCAATTTGTTCTGTAGGCTTGGAATTATTGCAGTACTACTTTATTGATATTTCTGCAAATATTAGAGATAATTGATCTTTAAATGAAACATCTAACTTTCAGTTTCTTACTCAAGAAAGAGGAAACTCGCTTCAATGAGTTCATCTTAGTGTTCGACAATACATTTTACCTACTTATTATTTATTTCTGTTTTTGCAAGAAATTTTATAGCTGTATTGATTCTGAACCTTTGCTATCCCCGCTTACTTTCCATATGTGGGAGCATGTAACGCAAGTACTCAGAATGTTGGTTTCATGAATGTTTCTGTTTTATTCACTTGTGTCCAACTCCCATGTTTTTGCTTTAGCAGTACTCATATAGTGATGTACTTTATTTTAACTGTTGCAGGCTTAAAATATTTGCTCCAATCACAGTTCTAGCATTTCTTATTCTTGTCCCTGTTAATTGGACCAATAATACCCTTGAAAGCATGAAGGTACATCACAGTGATATCGACAAACTTTCGATATCCAACATTCCTGTTGGATCGAAGAGGTTAGCAACAGATAATTTCATCCGTGTCTTCAAATGTATTTGCATAACACTGTTTTTAAGTTTGCTTTTGTGAAGACACCACAAGTCTTTGTAACTACCAACCTGAATTTGCCCATGTCGAAATGTAGGGTCGAAAGTTCAAGATGTAAAAGTAAATAAGAAAAATTGCAAACAGACAAGAGGGTACTAAAAATAGGTGTTCGGTCTAAAGATGCTAATGATATGCTATGTTTCTATGAGCATCTTGTATTGTCCTGATAAGTCAGCACCAACTTGACATAGATTGGCATCACAGGATAGGACCACATAGATCTTGTTTGTCAACTTTGGGGTTGTTGTTTATGTAACAGTGAATGCTAACAAGTCACTTTTCCCATGCAGGTTCATAGCTCACTTGACTATGGCTTATGTTTTCACATTTTGGACATGCTATGTACTTTTGCGGGAGTATGAAATAGTGGCAACAATGAGATTGCGCTTTCTAGCATCAGAGAAACGTCGTCCAGACCAGTTCACAGTATGATCATGTGAACTCTGTATATTTGGTATTTCAGTTTCTAATTACTAGATCAAGATTTAGATATTTTGTCTATTGTCCTTCCGATCCTAAATATAAGTCGATTTAGAAATTAATGCGCTCTCCAAGGTGCCACATTGATTGTTAATTTCTATCGTAAAATTTTGTTACACATAAAATAATTTATGTATTATGAAAGTACATGTTGCAATGAATCTAGTAATACCAATTTTATGTAATGATGGTCAAACCTAAAAATGTTTGACCACACGTATCCTAGGACGACTTATTTGCAGTCGGAGGGAGTAGGTGGAACTTGAATATATGACATCCCGCTAGTGAAGAAAATCTGAAATAAATCGATGTACTTGAAGGGTTTGACATATCAGCATTATAACCATAAAAATTCACATTCTCAAATACTCACCATATACTGCTCATTTTGGGAACTTGACATTTTTGTTATATGTACTTTTTACCAAGATACATTGACGTGAGAGCTCATCTCTAATCATTTTAGAAGTTGCTGATCAAAAGGATTTTGCTGTTATGATTATGATTTTGCATGTCTTGACCCATGATGATGTTTAGGTCCTTGTGCGGAATATACCACCTGATCCAGATGAATCAATTGGTGAGCTTGTGGAGCATTTCTTCCTTGTGAATCACCCTGATCACTATTTAACACACCAGGTAATATTTACATTTTCATGACTAGCCATATTCTGATCTTTATATTGCTCTAGAAGTTTTATATATACTAAGTGGGCCATCTATCTAAATAGTATGATTTGGTAGTTCTAACTTCTAAGTTCGTAGTGAAAGTATGCTTTAGCTATGTGCCATTCATTTCTTCCTTAATGTATTTATATATTTTTTTGTTTTCTCCAATTCAGATGGATTTCTATTTTATTCCTTATAAAGTATAATTTACTTATAAAGTACTTCATCCGTTGATAAATATAAGGCGTATTTTGACTTTGTACAAGAATTAAGGTTACGGTGAAATTGAGAAAGACATGAGAGAAAATGACTTACATCCCCCCTCTTAATTGTCTTGAAAGATGAGAGAATACTTTGTGTGGGTGGCACGGTTATCACGGCGCCCCGGCGAGGCGAGTCGCCTCTGGGGCGCCTGGACGCCTAGGCGCCCATCTAGGCGACCATTGGAATTTGAACTAATTTGCAGGTATAGTCTTTAACCGGTTAGTAAAATATTAACAATTAGGATATAATGTAAAGGACAACTAGTAAAACAGAAGTGGATATCTTGGATACATAGAGAAAGATATTCAAACATAGATATAATGTTCCTTGGCTCGCCTGGCGGCGCCTGGGACGTCTAGGCGACCAACTTGCCGCGTCCAGGCGTGGCGAAGCTTCACGGCGGCTCTCCTCCGGCGACCGGACTCCTTGATAAGCATGGTGGGTGGTAATGAATAAATGGATATGGTTGAGAGAATAAATAAGGGTATAGTAGGAAAGGCTCATTAAATCTACATGCAAGTTCTATATTTCTAAACATGACCATTCAAACTATAGGCCTTATATTTATCAACGGAGGGAGTATAATTTAACTGCTTAACTTACAGTATAAATGATGATTCTATGCTTTGAATTTGGCTTTACGCTGTAAAACAGCATCAGCCATATTCTCATTAATTCATTACGTGCATTGTTTCTTTAAAGGTTGTTTACAATGCAAATAAGCTCGCTAAGCTCGTCAAAGAGAAGAAGCAGATGCAGAATTGGCTCGACTACTATCAGTTGAAGTACGAAAGGGATACATCTAAAAGGCCTACTACTAAGGTTGTTCCACAAAAATAGATCATGTTTAGCTGTCTACTTTTCTTACAGAACAATTCTTTATGTTTTGATAAAAATAGGTACTTTTATTTCCATCTTCTCATTATAATTCTTTTCCATATCTCCATATTCCTATTCCAGTCCGGTTTTCTTGGCTGTTTTGGTTCCAAGGTGGATGCTATTGAATACTACACATCGGAAATCGAGAGGATAGAAAATGAAGTAAGTCAGTATCTTTGTGCTGGCTTCCTTTAATGTATTATTCACTATTCAGTTCCAGTTCTAGTGTTATTTTGAAAATAGTATATTCCCTCCATTCTGTTTACTTGTCCTCCTGGAATGCATGTAGACAACCTTTTAAAACGTTGACTTGGATTTTTTGCATGAAAGTTATACTAGTAGATTTATCATCGAAAGTACTTGTATATCATTATATTTAATTTTTTTTCTAAAATAAAATTAGCAAAATCTATGATCAAAGGTATGTATTGATGACGGTAGCAATGTCCAAAACAACAAGTAAAAGAGAATGAAGATAGTAGTATATTTGCCTTTTTATGTTGTTTCAACAAAAGCAATGGTTCTCTGTTATTATTCACTATTCAGTTCCGGTTCTAGTGTTATTTTGAAAATAGTATATTCCCTCCATTCTGTTTACTTGTCCTCCTAGAATGCATGTAGACAACCTTTTAAACGTTGACTTGGATTTTTTGCATGAAAGTTATACTTGTAGATTTATCATCGAAAGTACTTCTATATCATTATATTTTTTTTCTAAAATAAAATTAGCAAAATCAATGATCAAAGGTTTGTATTGATGATGGTAGCAATGTCCAAAACAACAAGTAAAAGAGAATGAAGGTAGTAGTATAGTTGGCTTTTTATGTTGTTTGAACAAAAGCAATGGTTCTCTGTTATTTTACTGAAGCAAGAGATTTGTGCTAAATCCTGGAGATTTTTTTTTTGGCAAGCGACAGTAGTGGTAAATCAGTCAAACTTTTGATAGGATTGTATAAGTAAAGCATTGTCTTTCACAATGTTAACTTTTTTTTCGTTTTTGAAGAAAGGATACTTGCAATACCATAAACTGTCAGATTTACTATTACTATTTACAAATGATATTTAGGAAGCTGAAGAGCGTGAAAAGATAGTGAAGGATCCCAAGTCAGTTGTGCCAGCAGCCTTTGTTTCCTTCCGATCACGGTGGGGTGCAGCAGTGTCTGCTCAGACACAACAAACCAGTAATCCAACAGTTTGGCTGACTGAGTGGGCTCCAGAACCCCGTGACGTGTACTGGGATAATTTGTCTATTCCATTTGTTTACCTTACTGTTAGGAGGTTGATAATCGCGGTGGCATTCTTCTTCCTGAACTTCTTTTATGTGATCCCAATAACATTTGTTCAGTCTCTTGCAAATATTGAAGGGATTGAGAAGGCAGTTCCATTTCTGAAGCCTCTGATTGAAATGTAAGTGTACTACAGTATGTCTTCCAAAAAAGTTTTACTGCGAGTTCACTGTAGTATGCTATTGATGTATTACTTTTATTGTGTTGGATCTTCATTTCGTAAGGCTTTATGTTCTTTAACACCATCCAATACTAGCCCTTTTTTTTGGTTAAAAGGCAAAAGTGCTGCTGTGATAATAAATTAGACTAGACTTGAAAAGTTGACCATGCCTAGTATGGATAATAAGGAATATGATTGCATGTTGGTGTTTGAGGAATCTATGATGAAATAGGGGTGTTCAATTCTTGAATGACAAAATCCGTTCGAGGTTTTAGGGGTCCACTGCCTTCTAATTAAGGCTTCAATTTGAAGTCGAAACTGTTAAGTGCTGTTTTTCAGCCAAAACACCTGAGGAACCTTACATGTAAAAATTAGACAGGCAAATCCAACTAAACTTGCAAGATACTGTTAAGAAATGAAAGTTGTGGTTAGCTACGTTAACCTCTAAAAATTGAGAAGCATAAGGAAGAAGAATAGTTTGTATGCTATTGCTATGTTGAGGGACACTGTTATGGTGCTGACTTTGCTCTGATGTTTATTACTTCTGTGGACAATACGTGAATTCCTAATTGTTGCAACTTAGTATGTAACTATGTATTAACAACAGCTTGCTAGAGGAAATTTATGTAACTATGTATTAGCCTTTCATTGTTGCTTTGTCGAGGAAATTTATTGCTTACACTATTAATAGTATCAGTATGAAATCCACAACCATTATATTGCTTATGCCTTTGCATGTGCCTTATTGTCCTTAGTCTCCTTGATGAGCCATAACATGTTGTGTTCAGTGCTAACACAAAGTTCATGACAGCACAATGTTCTTTTGCTGTCCCCAATACAGTACTTGCTGAAACTTGTCCATTAATAACTGATGCTGAGCAATTAAAGTTGCATCTCATTTTGCTTTATATCAGCATGTTTCAGTAATTTGCCGATTTTCTATTTATTCCATCAACATAGTTGGTTAACTATTATTTGGTTGACGGTGGCTGGGTGGTTTTTTTTTAGAAAACTATGTGATAGGTACAATCAATACAATCAAACTTGTCCTATTGTGCCACTTAGGTCTTGAATATTCACTTTAATTTGAAGGTTTTGAACTTGCCTAATTGTGCCACTTTTACCCATCCAACAATGGTGGAAAATATGAATTGACAGACGTTGAAGGGTTCCCTAAACTTGCTTAGTTGTACCATTTAGGTCCCTGCAGCATCATCCATTCTGTCACTTGGTACATCACTGATGACTTAACAGGAAACAAGCAAGTTTAAGGACCTTTGATCTAATTTACTCATTTTTTTCTTGTATATTTTTCTGTTGTCATTTTTGTGATCTCTGAAAGTTTGTTGTTCAACTATTGCTCAGGCATGTTATTAAATCATTCATCCAAGGGTTCCTTCCTGGAATTGCTCTGAAGATCTTCCTTATATTGCTCCCAAGCATATTAATGTTTATGTCTAAGGTTGAAGGATTGACGTCAGTATCTTCACTGGAGAGAAGATCTGCATTTAAGTACTATATCTTCTTATTCTTTAATGTATTTTTGGGAAGCATTATCGCAGGATCTGCTTTAGAGCAACTACAAAGCTATCTTCATCAGTCAGCAAATCAGTATGTCCTACTTCTATTTGGCTATCCCATATGCTGCACCATTAATCCATTATCTTATCATATACTTAACATTTAGATAAGATGTCACAACATAAATACAAGATTGCAAATAATTTAATATCTCTTGTTCAGCTCAATGAAATGATTGTACTCAAACAAGAATCGATGTTACAAGCATTTCAAGCCTAAAAGCATAGTACTATGTGAGATGGCAGATCAATTGGAATATTATTTTCAATTTTCTTTATGTATTCACATATTATGTAGATGATATTTGAAAATTTTAACATGCGGAAACTATGATTGCCGCTTTGAATATAACTCTGCAGGGCAGGCATGGATGCATTAGAACCTCTCTGAATATAACACAACTTTTTGTTTTGTTCTTGTTGCATTGGTTAAGCATGAGAACATGCATTTCAGAACTAAAAAGAGATCTGATGTGCAAGAGATTAACATACAATATCTCCATTAACTTCCGACAGTAAGTCCTAGTTTAGACATGTACAGAATACCCCTTGACTTGTACCAGTCATTTCTTTTCCAAACAAGAGCTAATCATGACACCATTTCCTTTATTGTGGAAACAGAAAATACAATCGAGTATTTTACAGCGTATACAACAATATAAATTTTTTTGTCGGTTTACACAAATAAAAAAAAAGTGGCACAAAGGCACACAGCCATCATATCATTTACATGATTTTTCTTTTGGCTTGGTACTTACAGTGTGTTGTCGTGTTTGCTATCTTGTAGATTTTAAGGCCTTATTATTTACCTGACATATTTGACAGTTTACACTAATAACTCCTCTTGTTCTCCTTTTCAAACTCTTTATTGTTTTACTTCTTTTGCAGAATACCAAGGACAATAGGTGTAGCAATTCCAATGAAGGCAACCTTTTTTATAACATATATAATGGTCGATGGTTGGGCTGGGGTAGCTGGTGAAATATTAAGATTGAAGCCATTGGTAATCTTCCACTTGAAAAACTTTTTCTTGGTCAAGACTGAGAAAGATAGAGAAGAGGCAATGGACCCTGGAAGTATTGGTTTTGACTCAAATGTGTTAAGGATATATTATCTGTTATAGATATAGATAAGTCACTTATAGATGGGAGTTCTGATATATCGCCATTATCTTCTATATATTGTGGTGGCTGGCCAGCCTATATTGTCTGAGTCGTAACATGGTGGCATCGGCTCTGCAGGTTTTTACGAGTCCACTCGGTATTTTAGATCTAATCTTTGCTGCTGGGAGAGACTCCCGGGGCGGCACCACCTTTACAACAAGCTCCGGCCAGAGAGCGAGGAAACGCCGTTCTACCTCACGTCGAGCTTCACCAGACGCTTCCTGTTGCGGCGTCTCCAGCCAATCTCGACGCTCGCCCGTTGCGGCGTCTCCAGCCGCCTCCCCGACGTGCCTCGCCTTGGATCTGCTCTGGCGCTGCTGTCTTCAGCGTCGTGCCCTTCCGGACGTCGCTGCTGCGCCTCTGCTGCGAACGTTGTCGCCGCGCCTCTGCTTCCGGACGTCGTCGCCCGGGAGACTGGGCCCCGCCTCGGTCTCCTCGCAGATCTGCGCCGGTCGCCTCGCCTTGTCGATCCGCGCCGGCGACGACGCGCGTTGCCACCGACGCCGCCGACGCTCCTCGCCCCGTCCGGCCACCGCGTGGTTGCAACGTCACCTGCCGCGTCTCCGCGGCTGCCGCGCCGCGTCAACCGAGGCGGAGGAGCGAGATCCGGCGTGATCTTCGCGCACGCATGGTCTTCGTGCACGCCTGATCTTCACGCGGCCGCTCCGATCTGCCGCCACGCCGCCGGAGCCGGGCTCCTCTCGACATCCGGAGCAGTCGGAGCCAGGCCGCTTTCCTCTGCCGCCAGAGTCGCCGGGTCCGTCGCCGCTCGGGCCGCTCCTTTGGCCGACGCTGCCGGACGCCGCTGCTCGTTCCACTCCTCTGCCTGCTTCCTCTGCGCCGGCGTCGCCGTCTTCAATCTCCAACCGTAGCCTCGGCCTTCAGTTGCGGCGTATCGTCGCCGAGCTCGACTCCTGCTTCGGCCTCCTCGCCGACCCCGCCGGCTCGCCTCCGGTCTCCTGCCTCCACTTCCGATCTATGACGCTCCGGCCGCTCCTCCGCATGTTGTCTTCCGCGCAGCCGCCCTTCGCTCGCGGCCTTGTCAACCTCCGGCGTCGTTGCTTCGTGCTTTGTCCGCACCGACCTTCGGCGTCGCCGCCTCTGTGCTTCGTCCGCGCCGGCGCCGACTGCCACCTCTGCGTCGACATCACCGAGGGCATCCCGCGGCAAGCTGCTGTCGTCTATTGCTCCGACTGCTCCTCCTACCTCCAGCCGCCGCGCTCCTGGCTCCGCGCCGGCCTCGAGTCCCCTGAGCTCATGCAGATCTTCGTCGTTGCTCTGTTTCGCTGTCTTCAGCCGGCCATCCGCGCTCGTCTGCGATCTCGGCCGGTCCCGCTTCGTTCGGCTCCAACCACGGCTTTTCTTGTGGCTCTCTCAGCTCTGGCTCTTCGGCTCATTTAGTTGGCTTTTATTTTCAGCTAGTTTTACATTGCGTCAGTCCAGTCTTTGCATCTTGATTACGTCGTAAATCGCTCGGCTCAACTTTCGCTATCGGCTTGGCTCGTTACGTCAACTCTTATTACCTCGGCTTACCGTTTGTCGGCCCTAAATCGGTTCTTCTTCGTCGACTCGTCCCGTCGGCTCTTCTTCGTCGACTCTGCCATACATTCGACTTTTCTTCGTCGATTTGGCTTCATCGTCGACTCGGCCCTACCTTCGACTTCCGTTTGTCGATTTGGCTTCATCGTCGACTTTTCTTCGTCGACTCGGCCCTACATTCGACTTCGGTTCGTCGATTTGGCTTCTTCGTCGACTTTTCTTCACCGACTCGGTTCTTCGTTGGCTATCTTCGTCATCTCGATGTCTCAAGAGTTACATGCTACGACGGCTACTTCAAGACTATGACTTTGGATTTTTCCTTTTTAGTTCATCTCTTCCAAATGCAATGCTATTGCATACGCCTTGCATTTGTGGGGGGTGTTAAGGATATATTATCTGTTATAGATATAGATAAGTCCCTGTTATAGATAGAGTTCTATTCCTATTCCTCTCCCTCATGTACTCTATATATTGTGGCCTTTAGCCCTTATATTCAATACAAGTCATATTCATAACAAAATGAACCTCAAATACAGCTCTATTTCTTACTTGGTCTTGTCTATGCTGTGGTGACACCATTTTTGCTTCCTTTCATATTGATATTTTTTGGGTTGGCATACGTGGTATACCGCCACCAGGTAAGATTCTCTGGAACAATAAACTTTCAGCAATCTATTTAGATAAAGCCTCAACCACCAGAGGGGGACCATGACTTTCAACCATTCCAAATCTTCCAACAACAGCCTCTTCTATCTTTGTTGGGTGGGATCTTTTAAAAAATGCATGTGTTTCTTTGGGTCCATAATTATATTATTATTTTGATTCCATGTCCTGATGCTTTATCCCAATTATTGTATATTGCTATGTAAGAAGTTATCACTTTTTGGTCTTTAGTGTAATAAAGGAATAATTATATTCAAAAGTGATAACAAATTTAGTCTTCAGTACAATAATATAAGTAATCACTTGTTCCAACTCAGTGTATCTTAGTTACACGATTGTTGGTTTGCTAATTTGAGTTCACACTGTTTCAGATAATAAATGTGTACAATCAGGAATATGAGAGTGGGGCTGCATTTTGGCCAAGTGTTCATGGACGAATAATCACAGCATTGATCGTATCACAGCTGCTCTTCCTTGGATTACTAAGCACAAAAGGTGCTGGCCAGTCAACACCAGTGCTGCTTGTTCTTCCTGTAGTAACCTTTTATTTCTACAAATACTGCAAGAACCGCTATGAACCTGCTTTTGTGAAATATCCATTACAGGTAATGCTATTTTTAAATTTGATAGTTCACATAACCGTGTATCTCAGATGCTGATCATACTTCTTTTGAACTTCTAACCTTCAGAAGTCCCTTGAGGATTCTTGATTCTTCAAATAAACATGAATACTGAAATTAGATGTTCCATAGTCTCAGATGCTGATCATACTTCTTTTGAACTTCTAACCTTCAGAAGTCCCTTGAGGGTTCTTGATTCTTCAAATAAACATGAATACTGAAATTAGATGTTCCATAGAATTCGGCTCAGGTTTTCTCAACCTATGAGGCGATGACCATCCAATTTTTTAAAAATGCTTTAGCGAATGGAAGCTAGGGTTCTTTACATGTTAACAATGATTTATACTAGCTTGTTGCTACCAATTTTCCCATTATGTTATTTGAAATGAACTGAAAATAACAAAGGATCATGGATTTCATTGAGCAACACCATAATTGACCTTGAATGGCTTGTTTTGACACAGTTTTCCGCCAGTTTTGGGCCGAGTAGTAATCTAACCTGGTACTAGCCACCACCAAGTACCGGATGAGGGGACTCGAGTTATATGGAGTTAAAAAGTTTTCCAATCTTGGGACGATTGGCGTATTAGTCACATGCAGTAATATTAGGGTGTGTAATGAGATACTGTTGTTGTACTTGGTAAAGCTGATGGTTATTCACATTGTTTTCATAGTAAGAAGAATAGTGAGAAGGAAGCAGTTATTCTCATTGTGTTTTGCTTTGGAAAAATACACTGCTTTAAGCATGAGTCTTCAGGTTATTTATAACAAGATTGTCTTTTAAATTCCTTTTCATATGTGGGTGCGGATGATAGGTCTTTGTTTTAAAAAACTATTAATAGTACAACATAATCGTTGTCCCACTAAATAGTTTTCAAAGTGCCATTACTGTTTTGGGAAGGCCACATAGTTGATGTTTCTACCTGCAAAAGAAATAATGGATAATGTGATATTGTAAGGATTGGATGTTGGACTTCACCATGTTTCCATGACACCTTAACTTAGTTGATATTAACCGTCTAACATAAGTGAATGAAAATACTGTTCTTTATTGAGAAGAAAATGATAGTTTTATGCCTGTTATCCAGATTGTGGATCAACCTTTGAATGAACATAACTGCTAACATGTTTCCATTTTCTTTTTCAGGAGGCAATGAGGAAGGATACCCTAGAGTGTGCAAGAGAGCCAGGGTTTGATCTCAAAGCGTACCTGATGAATGCCTACATCCACCCAGTATTCAAATGTGACGACGACGATGAGAAATTCTCCATCGCTGATGGACCGGAGGCAGAGCAAGTTCTTGTGGCAACCAAGCGGCAATCCAGACGGAACACGCCTGTCCCGAGTAAATACAATGGTTCAGAGTCATCTTCTCTGCCTGAAATTGTAAATGATCAGCGACTATAGAGTGGTGTCTAGGTCTGTAGATTTCCAATGTGCATTGAGAGCACAATAATGCTTTTGAGTATGCCTGTTTACATTAAGGAGGGTGTAATGGCCAATATAATATACATGCATGATTCGTTTGCCCTGTGTTTCTGATGCGTTTGCAGGCTGATAGTTCCTGTTCTCCCCCAATTTTGTTGGATTATTGTTTCTCCAGTTATTACTTATGATCTATGCATGTGTGGTTGGGCTTATTGCAAGGTTGCAAGTCATGGTCTAACTGAAATCCCGGTTGGCTAATTTCCGGAGTTGATGTCATTTTATTTAACTATGGTTGCAATTCAGAATTGTTTTACTGCCTGTAAACGCTACTCCCTCTGGACCTTGATAGTATACGTTTTCATATATTTGTCTATCGAGGGAATTTAGAGTGTTGATATATATATATATATATATATATATATATATATATATATATATATATATATATATATATATATATATATATATATATATATATATATATAAAATTCTATGCGCATGGTGGGTTGTGGATAAATAATAAGTATTTGTTCACGTTCTTGACGGGATGAACAATATATTTAAGACGCTAGACGCTCGTCAGCGCACGAGTGCGACCACCTCTCCTTTTCTAGGTTACCACGCGTGCCTCCCCTTGATGCCTTTCTGTTTGCACCAGAATTTGGTACATATAGAAATATTGGCCCAATACGGAATATAGATTTGGATAAACGTACGGCGGATGGGATTTGGAAACCAAAGATCGAACCGTGGTTGATACGGATTAAGCTGTCATGTCTACGAGGGACTCGGATCGGCTGAGGTGTATAAAAGGAGGCATGTATCACCAATTTTTTGATTTTGCTGATTTCATCTCAGGTTTGGTTTGCTTTGTTTGTTGCGCATCGCCTCTCAAAGCCAATCTACCTTTACCCTTGGATTAGTCCAATCGGTTAATCTAATTATCCCCTGATTGGCTTTTAGCCGACTAGAGTTACACCAATAATTACTCATTATCGGCTTCGATCGATTTTACGATTTTTTACCGTCAATTACAGGTCAAATTGACTAGCACGCTTGAACCCAGTGTTCGGCCAGTGTGTTTGAAGCTGAAAACCCTACATCCTTTTACAATTTTCATAGTTTTCTAGTTCTGTAATCTTTCCTCTGTAAGTCGACGAGATCAATAAAGAGTTGTGTATCACCAATTTTTTGATTTTGCCGATTTCATCTCAGGTTTGGTTTGCTTGTTTGTTGCGCATCGCCTCTCAAAGCCAATCTACCTTTACCCTTGGATTAGTCCAATCGGTTAATCTAATTATCCCCTGATCGGTTTTTAGCCGACTAGAGTTACACCAATAATTACTCATTATCGGCTTCGATCGATTTTACGATTTTTTTACCCTGTCAATTACAGGTCAAATTGACTGGCACGCTTGAACCCGGTGTTTGGCCAGTGTGTTTGAAGCTGAAAACCCTACTTCAAGTTTTTAGCATCAACACACTTTTGGCACGTCTGGTGGGACCGAAAAACATGACATCATCCGGGAAAGTCGCCGCAACCACCGAAATCAATCAAGACGTAATAATTGCACCTACATTGGCCGATTTGACGCCAGAACAGCGGAAAGAGATAGAAGATCAGAAAGTCGTGCTGGAGGAGGTGCTGTTGGGATGCTATCAGAAGACCCGACGGGGCGTCACACGAAAAACCGCGCTCCCAACTCTCAACCCCATCGGCGATGATGGTGCGGCGTCCAACCCAGTAAGCCGACATGTGCCAGCTCAAGCCGAGTTGTCTGTTATTATTAAGCAATCTGTGCATCACGTGCTAATTAGCCAGTCATCGGCTTTGGTCACAACTTTAAAGCCGATGATTGAAAATAGCGTTAAAATGATTGCGCAAGAGTTGGCTTCGACTGGGAGTTTACTCGACCCATTACAGCCGCTCCCGAAGTACCCCGTTTACTCACTAGCACAAAACACCAATACAGTGAAAGGATTTGTCCCAATCCCTTCACTAATGCCAACCGAACCTACTGTGTTGGCACCAAGTACCCAAACCAATGGGATTAAGCATTACCACGCGTACACTGATGCCGCAAAGTTGTGCCCTACAACAAACGTGCCATCGGCAACGCCGGTAGGCACTTTCAGCCAATCGGTCCCTCGACCGATCGGGACAGATCAGGTTCCTCAGTTCCAAGGGACGATTCCATTAAGGAATTCGATCCCATATAAGGTAGTCACTTATGGGGACCCCTTTGTTCCTATGCCCGACGAGTATGATCAATCACCTCAACATCAGCCAATTCGACCTAGCCGACAACCCGAGCTTGCACTCGGGGGGCAGGATACCAATTTGCACAATTGGCAAAACCCTAATCCCCCGTCGGTCCAATTTAACCAACTACCCGAGCTAGCACTGGGGTGGGGGGGGCAGGATTCTAGTTACCTTAATTGGCAGAACCCCAACACCATGTTGGCTGGTGGCGTTAGTTGGGACGATCAAATCTCTACCGTGCTAAGAGAGCAATTCGGCTTACAACCCAAGGGCAAGACCATTGGCTACAAGAAGCCATATCCAAATTACATAGGTTGGATGGCCTATCACCACAATTACAGGATCCCTGATTTCGCCAAGTTCTCAGGAGATGACTCTGTTACCACCCTTGAACACGTCGGACGGTTCATTGCCCAATGTGGTGAAGCCGCTCAGTCCTACGGGCTAAAAATCAGGCTGTTTCCATTATCTCTATCAGGAACCGCTTTCACATGGTTCACGAACTTACCCCCGAATTCGGTCCACTTTTGGAACGATTTAGAAAGCCGATTCCATGAATATTTCTTTTCTAGTAGTCCTAAGCTTAGAATTTCAGATCTAAGTTCAGTTCGATAGAAATTCGACGAACCAGTCTCGGACTACATCCGGAGATTCAGGGACGTACAAAATCGGTGCTTTAGTGTTACATTACCGGACAATCAATTAGCCGATTTGGCGTTCCAAGGCTTGATTCCCCCACTTAAGGAAAAATTTGCGGGGCAAGATTCTCCGATTCAGGCCACCTTCTTCACCGTGTATCGGCACAAGAAAGCCGATATTCTGACAGTAAAGGGTTTAAAGATAGGTTTAAAGCAAACGGAAATGAAAAGACCAAAGTAAATATGGTCGATTGTAGCTCTAGCGAGACCTCTGATGATGACGAAGCCGATATGAACATAGTCGAGTGGGCAAAGGGTCCTAAAAGATCACTTGTTTGCTCATGGCTCAAGCCGACAAAAAATAAGTTGGAAGTTAAATATGCCTTTGATGTATCCAAATGCGATCGGATATTTGACATATTACTACAGGAAAAATTAATACGGTTGCCAGAAGGGCATGTTATCCCATCTGCTGATGAAATCAAAAAACGAAGATACTGTAAGTGGCACCACTCTTTTTCACATAACACTAATGATTGCAATATTTTTTGTCAGCAGATACAGTCGGCCATCGAGGACGGACGACTGAAGTTTGCCGAAGAACCGGCCATGCAAGTTGTGAAATCATGTGCTGAAAAATTGGCTTAGAATTCAATTTGCAAAATGTGTTTGTGCATGTGTTTGACAAGTTGACAAGAAATAGTGTATCTTTTTCTTGTGCCGGACCAAATTCTCAAAAACAGAGAGTTTTCCTTTTGCGCCGAACCGATTTTGTGTTTGCGCCGGACCAAGTTTTTGGGTCTATCGTGGACGTGCTTTTGAGCTCATGAGCCGAACTCAATTTTCCAAGAAACCAGTAAGTTTTGCATGTACGTCGGACCAATTTCTTTGGTCAGTCGTGAACGGCCTTTTCGAGGATTGATTTCGCATGTACGACGGACTGCTTTCTTTTAGTCTGTCGTGAACGTGTTTTCGCCGAAATGTTTTCTTCTTGGAATAGAGACTTTCACTTGTACACTGGACTGATTTTGTTGGTCCGTCGTGAATGGTTTTTTGAGTGACTTTTTCATGTGTACGCCGGACCATATTTTTTGGTCCGTCGTGAATGCGGTTTTGCTCGATTAGGGTTTTGAGCAAAATTGGAATTGTGTTTGATTTGTTTTTGAGATTATGAAATTTGTGAGAATTTCATAATGCTTGAAGTGGAATTTATGCAATGCTCGTGTGAGTATTTGCATGGACTAATGTTGAGTCAAGTCGCGGACTTGTGCTCGAAATTGTTTTGTGGTTTGTTCATGTGCAGGTATTGCTCGAGGGCGAATGTGGTCGATGACGGGACCGGAACTAGGTTCATGGAGGAACTGAGGTTCGGGACTAGGTTCAGGGAGGAACTGAGGTCTTGGTGGTCAAGGATGTCATGCGGGACGTTCGGGCTAAGAGAATGGTGCACATGAAGAATGGTTAGTCACGTGAGAATGACAGGAGGTCATTCGCGTGCAAAGTGTTAGTCACGTGAGTATGGCAGGTGGCCATACGCGTGCAAAGTGTTAGTCACGTGAGTATGGTAGGGTTGCCATACGCGTGCAAGAGTTGTATTCGGCCAGGTTGGGCCAAGAGGAGTTGTGTTGAATACGGACTCCTTCTAGATTAGGAATTGTATTCAGAACTCCTTGTGTTTTGCTCCTTTAAATAGGAGGGGTGTCTCCTGTTGAAGGGCATCGAATCAATTGGAGCTGAGCGCATTGAGAGCCTCAAGCTCAGTTTTAGGGTTTGTACTCTTTTGATGAGAGTACTTTAGACAAAAGAAATAAAGATCAATTCTTCTAGTTCCCGCATTGCTTCAACGTTCTCTTTTTGGTTCTTGTTTGCATGCTTGTTCTAGTTCTAGATTGGTTTTTGTTCTTTAAGTTTTATCTTAATTTGATCCATCAAAAACCTCTCTAGGGTATTGATCTAGTGTTTCTCAAAGTCTAGTTGATCAATCTTTTGTCGTTCTTGTTTAATCTTGAAGTTTTGATTAGATTGATTCTCGTCAAGTTCTAGATCAGCAAGCTTGCGAAGCTCATAACTTTTGATCCGTAAGTCCGATCGAGCTGATTCTTTTTTGGGTTCGATTCGTATTGGAATCTAGTTTTTTGTGTTCAAATTTCAGATCAATCTAACGGTTGTATCTCTGGGAATTCTTGTTTTACCGAACTTCTATCATTCTGTTTTTGTCGAAAACGAGGCAATTATTTGGTTCTGTTTTGGGGTGAACTTTTAATAGATCAAGAATTTGGTTTTAGCTTCCGCACAATCATTCACCCCCCTCTGATTGCTATATTCGTATACTTCGATCCTACACAAGTGGACGTGAACCCTTTTCCTATCAACATGGTCTAGTGTTCACGGAAAGGAAAAGAGCCGATGGATATAAGTGACGAGCCGATCCGGTGGGTTGATGTCCAGTCAAGCTTCTGTGGCGGTGAATCGTTGAAGATAACAATTGGCACATTACAAATAGAAGCCGATCGGGATGGCAGGAACTCAAGAATCATCAAGCTCAAAGGTGAACCACGGGTAGGGCAATGGTACAAAGCCGAAAAAACCCCATCGAAACAAAGGATTGCCAAGTCCAAACCAATGTTCTCTCAACTCCTGGAGAAATACGAGAAGATCAGCCATCGACATGAACAACATCCCCATCGGCCTGATAACCTGTACTTGGCGGATGATGAAGAAATAGCCCACCGACGGTGTCCCTTCTAGCAGTTTTGCTGGGAGCGGAGAATGCCACTACCTTCGGTGCAGACATGTCCGATGGGACATCTCCCCCAGGATCGGCCATGGCGACTGGTTAGAGAGAGACCGGTTAGGCCAGTCCATAGCCGACTAGGACCACGGGCTAGGAGACCAGTTCAAGAAAAAATGCCCGCAACAGACCAAAATGAGTCCTTAGAAGAAGAGGACGAGTCAACTAGATCTGATAATGAAATCAACAAGAAAAGGGACAAGATATTCAATGAATTGCGACCAGTACAAGTTGTAAAGCAGGAATGGAGAAGGAAAAACCAGATTGAAGAGGATTCAGACCAGTCAGTCGATTCCGGTTCACCAATGATTCGGGACGATACTCCGCCCATGGACATCAACATGGTCTGCACCCTGCCAGCCGAATTTAGGACCGAGACTAAATCGGCTGAAGAAGCCTTGGCCCAATTATGTCTCGGCGCGCAAGACGCCGTGTTTGAGAAACCCCAGGATATGCATCGGCATTAAAAGTCGTTGTACCTAAAAGGGCATATCAACGGTCGACCTATATCAAGAATGCTAGTCGATGACGGAACCACAGTAAACCTGATGCCACTAAGCACCTTCAAGAAATTAGGCAAAGCCGATGAAGATTTAATCAAGACAAACATGGTGTTAAATGACTTCACAGGCGATCTCACTGAAGCGAAAGGAGTGATGGTCATAGAGCTAACGGTCGGCAGTAAAACTTTACCGACCACATTTTTCGTAATTGAAGCTAAAGGGAATTACAGTGTACTCCTTGGGCGGGATTGGATACATGCTAATTGTTGCATTCCATCAACAATACATCAACTTTTAGTGCAGTGAAATGGAGACGAAGTCGAAGTAATACCAGCCAATACATTGGTTCACATAGCATTGGCCAGTCCCGACGCAAATTGGCCGCACCGAAAGGCTGAATGCATATCTGGCAAGGTTCTGGATGATTGCAACTTCATTTGCGTCGGAAAAACAGATCTAATGCCGATCAATGTTAGGTCGGGCACATTTGATCAGGTAAATGAAGTGCTGAGAAGATGGAGTCGGGAATAAAAGAGGCCCTTCAGGACAAACTTCAAAGCTATCGGCCAACAATGGATTACGGAGAAGCCATTGAAGATTTTCAGGGAGAAAGATTGCGATAAGGTTTTACTTCAGCCGATTTGCTTGAAGAAGTAGACATAGGGGAAGGTGATAGGAAAAGACCAACTTTTATAAGCGCAAAGTTGGGCGTAGATTATAGAGCCAAGTTGGTTGAAATACTTAAAAAAAATATAGAGATTGTTTTGCTTGGGAATATTACGAGATGCCTGGTCTTAGCCGACAGCTAGTTGAGCATCGGCTGCCTATAAAGTCGGGGTATCAGCCATTTAAGCAGTTTCCCCGACGCTTTAATCGAACCCAGTATAATGCTATCAAGGAAGAAATAGAATGATTATTAGAAGCCAAGTTTATCAGGCCTTGCCAATATGCTGAGTGGGTTTCGAACATCGTTCCTATGGTAAAGAAAAATGGTAAACTGAGAGTATGCGTGGACTTTAGAGATCTAAACAGGGCGACGCCAAAAGACGAATACGCGATGCCAATAGCTGATATGCTCATCGATGCTGCATCGGACAATAAGATCATTAGTTTCCTTGATGGGAATGCCGGATATAACCAAATATTCATGGCAGAAGCCGACGTGTCCAAAACGGCTTTTAGGTGCCCTGGAGCCCTGGGATTGTACGAGTGGACTGTCATCACGTTCGGTTTGAAAAATGCTGGCACCATGTACCAACGCGCCATGAACTTGATCTTCCAAGAGCTAATCGGCCACATTGTTGAAATCTACATCGATGATGTTGTCGTAAAGTCAAAAGACGATTGACAACATTTAACCGATTTAGAAAAGGTTTTTCAGAGTACAAGGGCCCATGGGTTAAAAATGAGCCCCCTCAAGTGTGCGTTCAGAGTATCGGCTAGACAATTCCTCGGATTCATGGTGCATGAAAGAGGAATCGAAGTTAACAGCAAAGGGTAAAAGCCATAGCCGATACTAAACCACCAACAAGCAAAAATGAGCTACAAAAATTGATCAGCAAGATCAATTACCTGCGGCGCTTTATTTCGAATCTGTTTGGACGAATTAAAGCCTTCACCCCGTTATTGAAATTGAAGGAAAATCAAAATTTCGTATGGGGAGAAGAGCAACAGAAAGCCTTTGACGACATAAAGGAGTACTTGACGAAGCCTCCAATTCTGGCCCCACTAAAGAAGGGGATACCGTTTAGGTTATACATATTGGCCGAAGAAGAGACAATCGGGGCCGTATTGGCACAAGAAATCGATGGTAAGGAACGAGTAATATTCTATCTAAGCCGACGACTGTTGGATACCGAAAGGAGGTACCCTTTCGTGGAGAAGTTATGTTTATCCCTCTATTTCGCATGTACAAAGCTGAGGCATTATATATTGGCATCGACATGTGTAATAGTGTGTAAAACCGATGTCATCAAATACATTTTGTCTACGCCGATTTTACAAGGACGACTTGGCAAATGGGCATACGCCTTAACCGAGTTCGACCCGGCCTACGAATCGGCTAAAGCTGTCAAAGGACAAGTCATAGCCGATTTTATCACAGGTGACGAGACTATGGCTGGACTAGTCGATGTGGCCCCCTGGCAGTTATATTTTGATGGGTCTGTGTGCCGAGAAGGCGATGGCATCGGCATAGTCCTAATTTCGCCAAAAGGGCATAACTTCGAATTTGCATATCAGCTCAATAGCCGATGCTCTAACAATCAAGCTGAGTACGAGGCTCTACTCAAAGGTCTACAACCGCTAGAGAGCATCGGAATAAGCCGTGTTGAGGTATACATGGATTCATTGTTGATCGTGCAGTAAATCAAAGGGGGATTCAGATGCAACGATGAAACACTGGCACAGTACCTAGAACAATGCCTTCAGTCTATCGGGTCATTCATGATGGGGTGTAGAGGGATGCCCGAACTTCCGTCAGGTGGAGGATAAGTCGATTAGGCGGCGCGAGACACACACGATCCGGCTTCTTGATCGACACGATCAAAAAACCCCTGCAATCGCAGCACCACGCGTCCTCTGGTTATCAACCGTGTGCTGCCCGGTTGACCTCGCCATGAAGGCTAATCCCTGCCAATGAATCGAGAACACAAGCAAGAACAAGAAAGATGCAACTGAATTTGAAATTGAAGGTGAAGCTCACGAGTTGGGGTCTCACAAACCGATGAACGACAACACTGTTCAAAGACAGAATTAATCTAAGCAAAACCCCCCAATTCAAACCCTAGAGGCGGCTACTGGATATAAAGGCTAGGGGACGTCCTAGAAACCCTAGACGTGTCCGTGATGGACTCCAACACGATACATGGGCCAACGGCCCAAATTGGTGACGCAGCACCCTGGGACAGATTCTGTCCGCCAGCTTGCAACATAAATTCCCGTCGACTCCGAAGTCCAAATGACCTGAAACTGGTGCCATTGTAAAGTTTATCTCCTTATCTTTCGATGCATATGTGGATCATCAAAATCGGAGCCCGTTTGTGGCCTGGACGACGATTTTAGTGAACGCTGCTCCTGGTGGCCGAGGTAGTCGACTCTGAGGTGAATTGCACCTCCAACTTGACTTGGACACCCTCCTTGCCTCCCTCCTGGTCCTTGCTGGTTTCCAAGTCCTTCATGGTCCTCTCCAAAGTTCCTAAGTACAAGATAATCAATAATATCATTAGGTAGCATACCATCCTCACAAGTATCTGCACGGGCACTTAGGAACGAGCTCACCTGTTGATTCAATTGCCGTGCTCGTGCTCTTGTGATGGGTCCTTGCATCACAACTGGAGAAGGCTCGGTCGTATGCATAGGAGTGATGTCCTCATCAATTCATGACGTTCTCCATCGAGCATATCCCTAGAGAATTGAACAATAGAGCTAACCTGTTGGCACAACAGCCATCAGCATATAAAAGTTATAGCCGATATAATATGATCGAGTTAGTTGACAAGGCAGTAATGTGTGTTGATTCCATCGACTGGAGGATAGAAATTTGGAATTATCTGGTGGACCCATCCAAGCCGACTGCACGAAAAGTCTGGCAACAAGCTCTAAAATATGTCATGTTAAAAGGAGTGCTATACTTCCGGACAATGGAGGGATTGCTTTTAAGATGCCTGGGAGCCGATGAAGCAAGGGTGGCGATGGGTGAAGTTCATGAAGGAATTTGTGGATCCCATCAATTGGCTCATATGATGAAATGGATGCTAAGGCAAACAGGATATTACTGGCCGACGATGCTGGAGGATTATTTTAGATATTACAGAGGATGTCAAACATGTCAGAAATTTGGGAACATACAACTCGCACCACATCAACTTTACATCCGATCACTAAACCTTGGCCGTTTCGGGGATGGGGAATGGACATAATTGGCCAAATATTCCCAGCGTCAAGTAAAGGTCACAAATTTATCCTTGCAGCGACGAACTATTTTTCAAAATGGGTAGAGGTCGTGCCCCTTAAAAAGGTTACCAATACCAAGGTGATCGACTTCATAAACGATGTAACATCTTAAGTTTGTAACCATCCTTTTTAAAGGTTATTTATTGCCTTGAGAGCCATTTGGATTTTGATTCGGAGTTATTTGTGTTTGGATTTAATTCTTCGAGCCATTTCATTATAGCTTTTGCCCAAAAATCCTAATTCGTGTTGCGGCTAGAATTTCCTAGCAACCGTAGTTCCTAAACTCTCTCTAGCTATCCTAGAACCAGGGTTCAAATTCTCGCCGAAATCCCGCGAAATTTCGGCGAAATGGACCGAAATCTCAGTTTTTTGACCGAAATTTGTCCAAAATTTGATCGGATTTGACCGGAGTTTGATCGGATTGGATTCCACAAGTCATTTTCCAAGTCTGACCAAAATTTCAAAAAAAATTGACATCGTTTGAACCATTTTTCATTCAGTTGAATTTTACTGAGATCTCGGGTATTTGGGACGAAATTTCGGTATTTGGAACGAAATACAAGAAATTTCGGTTAAAAAAAACCAGATTTAAATTTTGGTTTTTGAATTCCGTCCGGATTCCGTCCGAAATAACGAGATCTCGCCGAAAAATCGGATTTCGGTCAACGACGGAATTTGACCTAAAACGAAATTTTAACCCTGCCTAGAACCCATCCTAAAAGTTTCTGGGAACAAATCCCAAATTTCGTAGCTTTCCGTAGGTTTTTGAGGCTTTTTCAGCTTGGGCGGCAGTACTGCCGGCTCTAGGCCGGTACTGCCGGCCGAGGGGTTCGGGCAGGGGGATTAGGCGCTCGTTGCTGCCTGTTGCCCTGTCCACCTCAGCCTTTTCTAGAGGCTTCTCCCTCACTCCTCAGCCCCAGCCGACCCCCTCTTCTCCCACACTCCCTCTCTCACGCAATCTCTCTTCCTCCCTCTAGCTCTCACTCCCTCTCTCTCTCCCATGGAGCTCCTTCTCTCTCCCTCAAGCTTTCCCTCCAGTTGAACCTCCCTCTCTGGTGTTCTTGAGCTCGTGGAGAAGCAAGACAAGGTGGAGATCAACTTCCTCAAACCCTAGCAGCTTTTGGAGGTGAGTAGAAGCAAGTTTGGGTGCAAATTTTCATGTTTGAGCTCAACCTTCCATTTCTTTCTCTTTTCCTTTCTTCCTTTTCTTTTTCTTTAGTTGGAACCCTAGAAAACCTAGTGGTATGCTAAACTTTTAGCTAGTTAAATCCTTAGACCTAGGTTAAGTTGTTCTAGGTGTTAAAGTTCTAGTTAGTGCGAAAACCGAGTTCGAAATCCTAGTTCCTTGCTTCGTCGGGTATATTTGGTTAAAAGTCATTTTCATGACTTTTGGATGTAGTTCTTGGAACCCTAGTTCCAAAATTTAGGAAAATGACACTATAATATATTCGATGCCATTGAAGTTCGAGTTTCGTGAAAAGAATCGAGTTTGAATTCGATTCGTGTCGAAAGTCAAAATTTGGCGTGAATTAGGATTCTCGAGTTTCTCGGGTGCGAAATTAGGTCAAGCGAAGTCAGAAACTCGAGTGGTTCATGTGAATGGGTCCTTAGCATTGCCAAGAACCCATCCATGCAATCGCCGCGAAGTTCCGAAGTCGTTTGCGCAAAAACCCATTTTTGAAAACCATAGTCTTTCTCTAGCCGGCACTGCCGACGTGGTGAGGCCGGTACTGCCGCTCCACCGGCAATACCGCTCCCACACCGCCGGTAGAGAAAATCCAGTAGGTTATCCTCTTCGACCGTTAACCTCCGGCACTACCGCTGTGTAGGTCCGGTACTGCCGCTTGACTGGAACTACCGCAGTTAAGCCCTCTGTGGTTATTTTCCAGAGAGTTCCTTTTTGAGTTCGTAGTCTCCGGTACTACCGATTTTAAGGGCCGGTACTGCCGACCGTAGGGCGGTACTACCGGGCTTTAAATGCCGGTATTGCCGGGCTCCGAATCAAATTTGGTTTTCGTTTGGATCTTTTTCTCTCGTGTTCGCTTTTCGGTTGTTGTCTGATTTTAGGAGTTTAATGCCTTGTTTTCAGTGGATCTTATTCGTTTTCTCGTTGTTTCTGTTGTTGCGCGTTCGGTTAGATGTTGGCGCCTCGGGAGCAGTTGACGAGGATCCAGACTACGACCCCGAGAACACGTGTGACACAGAAACAGAGCAAACAGGCAAGCACCCCCTTTGAACATTTTGAACCTATAATTGCAAATGTACTTTGTTTTCATCCAAAGTATTACGCATGCATATGAAAGTGGTACAAATATTTAAATCTTGGGAAATGGTAGTTAGATCCGAATCTGGATGGTTTATCTCAATTGTGATATTGTCATGCGAACTTTAGGATAAGGTTAGACGCTATATTAAGTGTCACCTGGGAATATAAGCCTAATAGTCGCGTACGCTTAGCCCAGCGTTAGACTGTTTGATTACTGATCCGTGGACTCAGGCAATCAAAATTCTCTTGTTATGATAGTAGGTTTTTCCGAAATGGTGGTTTTGATGGAAAGAAAAAAAATTATGTTGGTAAAAAAAAAGATGAAACAGGAGAAAGGTGATTTTATGCCGGACGGATGATGGGAGGTCTTGTCTGTGCAATCCTAAGGACTGAACTTGATGCTTGTAACTGAGTCTTTCCGTACAACCACATGTGCTAGTATAGGATAGCCTGAACCCAGTACAGGAGTTGGGATTTGGTCTTGCGTCGTGGTAGGTCGAAGTAGTTGGACTGTCACTGATGTACTGGTGTTGTTTAGGATACTCCCTCACCTCGCGCAGGTGTTGGAGACTTTCGTTACAACGGTGGATGCTTTGCTGTGGGTAAAAGGCACGATGGAGTGCTAGCCATCGTCAGATCCGTGTGGGTGAAGCGGGTTTGGAGCTTTGGTGCCTAGCTACAAGTAATTGCGGCACTCTCTCCCGGCCCGTGGGTATACTGTGTGCAGGGTTCACAAAACCGTCAAAAACCGAAGAGTTGGAAAATCAAAAAAATTTGAAAAAATTTGAAATCCGTTCGGTTTTTCACGGTAAACCGCTCGGTTTTTACGAAAAACCGCTAGGGTTTCACGAAAAACTAACCCGACCTCTTCGAAAACGGTTTTGAACGGTTTTACGCGAAAAACCGCGGTTTTTCACGAAAAACCGAACATACAAATTTTTTCAAATTTTTTAATTTTTTTTCAATTTTTTTTAATTAGACCGGTTTACCGAGCGGTTTTGCATCTCGAACCAGAGCGGTACGCTCGAAAACCGCGGTTTTCGTGCGGTTTTCGGCGGTTTTGTGAACCTTGACTGTGTGTGTGTGTGAAGCCCTCACCCATAGCAAAGGGTGCACATCGCCGGGGTTGACGCAGGACTGAAATCCAACAATTGGAAAAGTTTCGTCACATTCTGGCAAAACGGGTACTGCATGTATCGCGTGGCATGGATGACATGATTGCTAGAACGTGTCATGTGGGTAAAGTGTACATTCTCTGCAGAGATTAATTAAACTAATTGATTAGCCGTGCTCACGGTCACGAGCAGCTTGGGTATTTGATGTCAAGTATAGTATTTTGATTTTATTTTCGGAAAATGATTTGGAAATGGTAGATCTTTTAAAAGGTTGGGTTGGCTTAAGCGTGATGTTGAGTCGTTGGACTCAAAGAGCTGTTGGATTGGTGAATTCAATCATCTGTGGTAATGATTCTTGATGTCGTTTGATGGCAAAGTCAGAGTTGTTGGAGGAAATTGAATATGATATGAAATATGCAATAGATATTGACTTACTTTCGTTTACTAAATGCTTTGTGAACTGTGTAGCTTTTCGAATCTATTAGTCTATTGCAAATAAAATTCTGCTTCACGCAAATCTGAACTAGAATAGCAACCATCTTCATTGATTAGCTTGCATTATTAATATACTTGCAAACAATTAAGTCTTGCGAGTACATACGTGTACTCACCGTTTGCTGTGAAAACTTACGTGAGGAGCGGAAGATGTAGGTGAAGACGGAGATGTCCAGGAATTCAGCGATCCAGACGCGGGTGGTGCGTTTGACGGCTAGCGGAGTGACATGCTCGCCGATTGCCTGTGGGAATGGAGGCACACCGTGGCCGCTTTGCTTTTGTTTCCCTTACGCTCTTCTTTTTAGTTTACTTTAAGCCAGTCGGCCTTTTGTAAACAGGAACAAGTTGTAATATTATTATCTATCGTTGTAATATATTACTTGTACTCTTAACTTGTGTTTGCATGGAACAATACTACCTAACACAATATGTGACACTAGCCTACTGATCCGGGGACTAGTGACAATCACATATCTGCGGGAAGCTCGGATTGGAACCAATTGGATGGCATATGACCTCATGAGTCGATTGTCGTGCCAACCAAGTGGTCTCAATCTGAGTCGGTCGTGATGCCGTGATCAATAACTGTACTGGTCGTGCAATTAACCAGGCCAGTGCGACAGTAGAGGTGGAATCACTGTATCAGGACTGGAGCCCCCACGATAGCGTGGTATCAGAGGTATGCAAGTTTGAAGAAAATTTTAGGTAGTAATCGATAGGACTAGGGAAGAGTCTTTTTCCTTAAAAATTTATTTTGATTATGCATTTCTTATTTGTGAAAACGTAGAATGCTATTCTTTCCTCTCCTATAGTATCTCTTCTGGCTTTGAGTTTAAAAATGAAATTTTCCTCTTATCTCGGTTTTCAAAGTTAGATTTCTAGGGTAAGAGTAAATGGGGCATCTGGTTTAATCTATTTATCCTATCTCATTCAAAATTTGAGTTAGAATTTCTGGGAAGCTTATCTACTTCAAGATTTAGTTAAGATACGAGTAATGGTGGGGTTAAGGTTTAAGTTGTGAATTTCTATTTATTAGCTGTTGTTGTGTCTTTCTGTCTATTTTGGTTCCTGTTTATTTTGGATTTCTGGTTGTTTGAGGTTGTTACTAATCTATTTCCCCTTCTTGATCTTAGATGTCTGGACGTTGGGAACCCTGTTACTTCACGTCTGCGATTCTGGAGGGCTCAGTTCCGGCTACCCTCTGGGAGATGATGCAGCGTGTCGGCTTTCCCGAGCCGCTAGGGTATTTAATCTCACGTGCTGGACTTAGTCCCGCTTCCTCCTTGTACGTGGCAGAAGTTTCCATTCGTGGACGCCACGAAGGGGAGAAAACCCGCCAGTATCACGATACAATGCCAAGTCCTCTTGCAGCTCTACTTGATGGGGCATATATTGCAATCATGAGGCTTCGTTTCGATGTACCGGAGATGGCTCAGTTGTTCCCTGATTGTCCCTCTCGTGAGCCGGACAACCAGGAGAACCTGTATGCATCTGTCAACCCATTGATGGATCCGGTGCAGGCTTGGTAGACTGGGTATATAAGGTCCCTTGATCGCTATCTGCTCTGTTCTGGGAAGAACTATTATTTGCTCGACGCCGTATCTCTGAGTTAGAGAGCAACATGGCGCCCTTCGTTAACTACGGTTTGTTTACTACCGGGATGGTATATGGAGAGCATGATGACCTCGAGCCTGCTGAGGAGTTACCCCGTCCTTATGGAACTTATCGTCGGGTCTCTCGCAGCGCCCGAATGTCTGTTCGAGGTGGTAACCGTCGTCATGTCACGGCTGCACGCCCCAGTGCCTCTGCGACTGCCATACCAGGGCGGAATCTTCTATTTGGCGGTCGTGAGTATGACTTGATGTTTCCTGCAGAGTCAACTGCTTCCTCTGCAGCCCCAAGCACCTCTAATGTCCCCGCCGCGAATGGTGGTCGTGTCTAGGTTTAGATCTTTAATTTAGCAGGTAGTTGGTTTTATAGCTCACTTTTGTTGTAATTACGAGCTAGTTGAAGGAACCTTTTGTTGTAATTATCTCCGTGGAACTTGTGGTAGTTGATGGTGGTGTTGTAATTAACCCTCCTGTAGCGTGAAAAGACGTGCTAAGTTACCATCTATAAATCTATCGCACTTGCTATCCTTTCACCGTGATGCATGCTTTATGTCTTGTATTACTGTGTGTGGGAGATGCATGAATTTCCGCAATTATTGCTCCAGTCGTCTCATTCTCGTTTGCTCCTGTTGTACTTGTTACTAAAACCTTATGTCATCAGGATGCCACTGAAGAGACGTGCTGTCCGTTCAGTGATGACCCGGGGTGCTGCTCAGGATAGCCATGATCCAGCTGCAGCAGTGCCGAATCCGGAACATCGTGATCCACCTTTGCCAAGATCCCATAGCCAAGGATCCCATCACTCCAATGTGCCAGTAGGTAATTAGGAGGCGTCGCCTAGCCATCATGACGCCCAAAGTGAATAATTACCTCCTCCTTCGTCGATGGCCCAGGTTCTTGTCATGCAGACCCGCTTGCTGGAGCGGCTGGTGCAGAATTCCGAGAACCTTGGTGCCACTGCTCACAGTGGATTGGTAGCAATGCAATCCCAGTCACGGTTGGCTGAGTTTCAGAGAACTCGTCCGCCGAACTTCTCGTCAGCGACCGATCCTCTAGATGCAGACGATTGGCTTCACGATATCGAGGGCAAATTCGACGTCATGAGGTGTACTGTTGAGGAGAAGGTTCAATACGCTGCTTACTATCTCCAAGGTGCCGCAACAGCTTGGTGGGATATTGTTAAGGCGGTTCGTCCAACCGGTCAGGTCATGACTTGGGAGGATTTCAAGGGAGCCTTTCGTGCAGCGCACATTCCAGCTAGTCTGATGGAGATAAAGAAACGAGAGTTCTATGATCTTCGTCAGGGTTCTATGTTAGTGATGGACTATCTTCATAAATTCAACTATCTGGCCTGCTATGTTGCGGAAGAGGTCCTGAGCGAAGCCCGAAGAGTTTTCTTGTTTCGGCAGCATCTCAACGAGGAGATTTGTCATTCGCTCGCACCACCTGACAATCCCAATATGCAAGTACTTGTGGACAGGGCCATTTTGTGTTGAAGACAGTGGCAAAGCACTTTCGGAGACCCAGAAGCGTAAGTGGATGGCTCGGAAATCTGCTGGTGCCTGTTCTTCGAGACCGCGTCCTGGGCAGGCTGCCAGTGCCCAGACCGTGGCATCACCGCCTCCACGATTCCAGAGGAGTGTTTCCCGACCTGCTCCGTCTACGGCTCAGCCTTCTGGCCGCGAAGGACAGATTCGTGGAGGGCAGGACAGGATGGCCGCACTCACCTGCTATGCCTGCGGTGAGAAATGGCGTATCTCAACTGTTTGTCCAAACAGACGTCCTGTTGCTACTCGACCTCAAGCTCCAGGTGGTCCCGTTCGCCCTCAAGGTTCTGCAATCGGGCGCGGAGGACACCAAGGAGGACGTTCTAATCAGAAGTCAGCTTAGAGTCAAGTTCGTGGTCATCTTAATTTGGTGACTGCGGAAGAGGCCAGCAATGTGCCGGATGTGGTACTTGGTACGTTTCTTGTACATTCAGTGCCCACAATGGTTTTGTTCGATTCAGGCGCTACACATTCCTTTATTTCTTCGAAGTTTGTTGAGAAGCAGAAAATTGAGATTAACCGATTGCGAAGTCAGATGTTAGTCTATTCTCCTGGTTCGGTTTTGTGAGCTGAGCGCATTTGTCTTAGAGTGCCCATCGTGATCAATGATGTCCTATTCTTGGGTAATCTGATTCAAATTGATACCCCTAGACTTGATGTCATCCTCGGGATGGATTGGTTGTCCCAGAATCAAGGGCGCATTGATTGCGCTAACCGTTCCATTTCTCTGGTGAATCCTCTAGTCAATTATTTGCGCCTAACGCATCTCTTCATTCTCTTTTGGTGATGAAGATAAGTCAGGTGCCAGTGGTCTGTGAGTATCCCGATGTATTCCCTGAAGAGCTGCCAGGATTGCCTCCAGATCGAGATTTGGAGTTTGTCATAGATCTGTTGCCCGGAACAGCACCATTATCCAAATGACCTTATCGAATGCCCCCTGATGAGTTGTTGGAGTTGAAGAAACAACCCAAGGAGCAGTTGGCTAAGGGTTTTGTTTGCCCTAGTTCATCTCCTTGGGGTAGTCCGGTGCTTTTCGTCAAGAAGAAAGACGGTAGCTTACGCATGTGCGTGGACTATCGATCCTTGAATGAAGTCACCATCAAGAATAAGTATCCTCTCCCCCGGATTGATGACTTGTTTGATCAATTAAGTGGGGATCGAGTCTTTTCCAAGATTGACTTGAGTCTTGGGTACTTTCAACTTAAGATTCGACCTGAAGATATCCAAAAGACTGCTTTTACTACTCGGTATGGTCTATACGAGTACACAGTGGTTTCCTTTGGACTCACCAATGCGCCAGCCACATCCATGAATCTCATGAATAAGGTATTCATGGAGTACTTGGATAAATTTGTGGTGGTGTTCATTGATGATATTCTTATCTATTCTCGGAGTGAACAAGAACATGAACTTCATCTGCATTTAGTGCTTGATAAGCTTCATGAACATCAGCTGTATGCCAAGTTCAGTAAATGTGAGTTCTGGCTCAAAGAAGTTGCCTTCTTAGGGCACGTTCTCCGAAGGAGAAGTTGCAGTTGATCCAAGTAAGGTGAGAGATGTACTCGCCTGGGAACAGCCACGGACTGTTCCCGAAGTCCGAAGTTTTCTTGGATTAGCTGGATACTATCGGCGATTCATTGAAAACTTCTCTAAAATTTTCAAGCCGATGACTGAGCTGCTCAAAAAGGAGAAAAAGTTTGAGTGGTCGTCAGCTTGTGAGGCTAGTTTTCAGGAGTTGAAGCAAAGACTCACAACAGCTCCGATTCTTTTTCTTGCCTGATGTGCACAAGAACTTTGACGTATTCTGTGATGCCTCACATCAGGGTCTTGGTTGTGTACTGATGCAAGAAGGAAAAGTCGTGGCGTATGCTTCACGATAACTAAAGCCTCATGAAGCCAATTATCCAACTCACGATTTTGAATTGGCTGCTGTAATTCACGCTCTTAAGTTGTGGCGTCATTATCTCATCGAAAATTGAACTGAGATATATACCGACCATAAGAGCCTGAAATACTTTTTCACTCAACTAGATCTAAACTTTAGACAGCGTCGGTGGTTGGAGCTGATCAAGGATTATGATTTGCGAATTCATTATCATCCAGGAAAGGCTAACGTGGTAGCTGATGCCCTCAATCGCAAGCTACGCACTGTTAATGCCTTCATAGTCGTCTGTCAACCCCAGTTACTGGATGAGTTTTGTAAACTCAACTTGGAGGTGATTGAGGAGGGATTTGTTGCTGCATTGACCTTACAACCTACCCTTGAGTCTCAAATTTTGTCTGCTCAGCTTAACGATGAAGGAGTAGCTGAGATTAAGCGCAAGTTGGGAGAAAGTGCATCATCGGAGTTTTCAGAACGAGCTGATGGTCTGATCATGCGTGGACATCAAATTTATATCCTGAATGATCACGAGATCAAGGATTTGATCTTGAAGGAAGCTCATGAGACTCCATTGTCGATCCACCCTGGGAGTACTAAAATGTACCAGGATATCCGGAAGAGGTTTTGGTGGCCTGGTATGAAAAGAGATATCGCCGCATACGTTGCCAATTGTTACGTGTGCCAGCGAGTTAAGGCAGAGCACCAGCGACCAGCTGGAATGCTCCAACCTTTAAAGATTCCAGAGTGGAAGTGGGATGAGGTCGGAATGGACTTCATCAGAGCTTGTGTTCTGTCGGGACCCGAATTTGCAAATCCGGACCCTCTGTGTATTCAGCACTAGTCCAGGAACACGCTAGTGCACACAGTCTTAACATCGGTAAATATCACAATCATACCACTCGATACTAATAAAGTACTTTAATTAAATAGTCAAACTGGTTGCTCGACCTTATGGTCAAGTTACAAATATACGCCACGCAGGGCGAAACTTATTAAGAGAGAAATAATAGCAAATGAAAATAAAATAACCCGTGGCGCCATCCAAGATACCACAGGCAACTGACTGGGCTCGCTCCCTAAGTAGACGGTTCCTCTTGGAGCTCCTCCTCCAAAGTTGGTGTAGACTCCTCTTCAACTGGTGTTGTATTGTGGCAAGGGTGAGTACTTGATACTCAGCAAGTCATGCACAGAATGCAACTAATATACTACATGCATGGCTTGGTACAAGGAATAGCTCAAGGTTCATTTGCAGTAAACAGCGTTTAACATGTATCGTAAATAGATTCGAAAGCAGTAAGGACATGTATATAATATCAATAACTTTTCCAGGAGTTAAATAAACGTCCTTCCCAATCCTAGTCCATATTTCCAGCAATGTCATCCATTAAACCAAAACCCTTCTTCCAAATCCAAGTTATTTTTATGAAAGTCTAACCCTTGACTGTAATTCCCGAGCGATGTCCAATACCGTGGACACGGCTATTCGAATAGATTTTTCACTCTGCAGAGATTATGCACTTTACCCACAAGATAAAATCAAACACCACAAAGGCGAGTTCCCGTAACAAAGTCTTTCGGAAACTTCTAACAATACAAGTGGTCCTCCCCGGTTGTTGCACACTAACCCTTCCCTTAGCTAAGGCGAAGTTTAGGCCAACCAATCGTTAGATGGGTACCTGGCCGCACTCAGACGCCCCGTACAACTTACACAAAGGGTGTAGTTGACCTCCTGAGGTCCCACAGGTACGTTATTAGCAACTTAATCAACTAGGTCCGTCCCATTACAGACATGTGGTTGCAAGATTGACTCAGTTCAAAGGCTTGCAAGGTTAAGTCCTTAGGGTGACCAGGGCAAGACTACCCGAAGAACCAAACCAACATTCCCGGTGCCACAACTGGCCCACCCGATCATTCTTGCCACATGCCCCGGTCGAAAACTATTTATCAAACCCCAGTTGATTACCATGCACCACGTGCCATCAACATCACATGATACCTTTCCAAAACAGGTTCAATATATCATTAAGTCAATATTAACATTTGATTGTCCAAAATCATGTTATGAGCACGTAGCAGGTCTAAGCAATATACCACAACGGTCTAAAACCCATGTTGGTAATTTAATTATGTCCAACTAGTAAACCATAACTAGGGTGACAAGGGGTCATGGCACATATTTAATTAACCAAGGTGTCATACAGCAATTAGGCATTTATCTAATTCCCTAGAATTAAGTAAAATATTTTCTAATTGAACTAGCATGCAATAAGTTAAATCAAAATAGGTTTCAAAATAGGATCAATATGGTCAAAGCATAATTTGCCTTCAAAGAGTACTTGTTCTTGGTCTTGAGCGGGATCCTGAGTCAACACTTCTCCTTCGAAGCCTTCGGGCACTTCAACGTCTACTCGTAATACGTGCAAATAGCAATACACAAATAAACAATAGGCAAAAGCATCCCAAAACTCCAAATAAAATCCATAAACAGAGAGAACATAATTTTATGAATTTTTAGGAACTGGAATCGTTCAAATCGGAGTTAAAATGCAAAAGTTATAATTATTTAAAGTTTAAATAATCAATTAAATAATATTACAGAGAAAAACTTTAGTCCAAAAATTAAATAAAATTCATATTTGAGTAGAGCTGAATTTTATGAATTTTTAGAAATTTGAATCGTTCAAATCGGAGTTGAAACGCAAAAGTTATAAGCGTTTGAAGTTTTGAAATTCAAATCAATTATTAAACCGAATTATTAAATCATTTTCTTTTTCGGAAATTATTTATTGCGTCATGGGTGACACGTGTCGGCTCCTGATTGGTCGGTTGACGTCAGCCGGCTCACGGACTCGGCGCACGGTGCGGCTCGGTCCACCGTGGACCCGGTCCACGGCTTCGTCGGCCGACACGCCGGGTCCAACCCGTCTGGAGTCACGTGCACGGCGACTCGGGCGAGACACTGACATGCGGGCCCCGCATGTCAGTGACGCGCAGTCACGCCCAGGCTCGGCCGCTGGCACGCGGGCCCGGCCTGTCAGTGACTCAACGCACGGCGCGGCGGCGGCTACGTGGCATGATCACGGCCGTTGGATCTAGATCCAACGGTCTAGATCTATCCTAGGTTAACTCCGTTATAATCTATACGATGATCATGGGCCGTTCGATCTAGATCGGACGGTCCAGATCTAACCCTATGTTAACGCAGCTACGGCACGTGGTGATCGTGGGCCGTTGGATCTTGATCCAACGGTCCAGATCTAGTCTGGGAATCTAGGGTTCGGAGAGAACGTGGGCTCACCTCAGCCGTTCGATCTAGATCCGACGATTCACCGAGCTCGGGACGGCGATGGCTTCGCGGCGGCGCGGGTTCACCGGTGCCGAGGACGATGACCATGGCAGCGGCGCTTCGAGGCTTCTCCGGCGGGGTGAGTTCTCTCTTCGGGTGCGTCTCGACCTGGGGAACTCGGATCCGAGCCCAAACGTGGCGGAGTCGGCTCGACGGCGGCGGAACGAAGCCAAAACCGTGGCGGAAGAGAAGAACAACTCCGGCGAGCGATTGCGGGCGCGTCAGGGCACTGCGGGCGGCGGCTAGGGCAACGGCTGCGCGAGGTCAAGGCGGTCATCGGGGTGTGACCCGGGCATTAAATAGCCTCGGCTTCCGCGTGGAATCCGGAACCCTAGGCTCACGCGGCGGAGGACACGGCGGCGCTGTCCGTATCGGACTCGGTGAGAACGAAACAATCTGGGCCGTCCACATGGCGCAAGCAATGGTCGCGATCGCACGGGCGGAACCAGATTCGGTCCGGTTACGACTCGAACCGGTACGGGACGATCTTGACCGTTGGATCCCAATCCAACGGTCGGGATTGATTAGGGTTTGGAGCAGGTTTGGTCGAGTCGACTGGTTCGGGTCGGACTCGAGTCCGACTCGGGTTTCGACTCGGTCGGATGAACAGTACTCGACCCGATTGATTTTCCAGCGATTTAATATTTAATATAATTTCCAGTAATTCATTTAATTCACGAAAAATAGCAAAATACTCAGAAAAATTCCAGAAAAATTCTGGAAAATATTTTAGGGCATTTGGGACTCAAATAAAATATTTCCAACAAAACTTTATTTGAAAATTTAATTTCTTTAATTATTTCAATATGGAATAAATTCAAATTAATTCCAAATGAATCCAAATAAATTCCAGAAAATTCCAAAAATTCATAATTGGCACAAATTCATTCCAAAATCATGAAAAGAAAAAATTGGGGTGTTACATGTTCTTTCATATAACTCAAAGTGGGAAAAATGCTTAGCTTTTGCTGAGTTTCCCTACAATAATAGTTATCAAGCAAGCCTTCAAATGTCTCCGTTTGAAGCACTGTATGGGAGAAAATGTCAGACTCCTCTTTTCTGGTCTGAAGTTGGTGAAAGAAAGTTCATTGGATCAATAGTGATTCAAGAAGCTAAGACGCAAGTTAGGTTGATCCGCGATCGGCTAAAAGAGGCTCAATCCAGGCAAAAGAGCTATGCCGATAATCGCCGCCGTGATCTAAGCTTCGAGGTTGATGACTTCGTTTATCTCAAGGTCTTGCCTTTGCTTGGCACGAAGCGATTTCGAGTTCGCGGAAAGTTTGCGCCGAGATACGTCGGTCCGTATCGCATTCTTGCAAGGAAAGGTGAAGTAGCTTATCAGTTAGAGCTTCCACCTCAACTTGCGGATGTGCACGACGTTTTTCATGTTTCTCAGCTGAAGAAGTGTCTTCGAGTTCCTGCTGAACTCACTCCCCTGGACACAATCGATCTTCAACCAGATTTGACTTATTGTGAATATCCAATTCGCGTTCTGGATGAAGCTGAACGTCATACTCGTAATCACGTTGTCAGGATGCTTCGAGTTCAGTGGAGCAATCACACTGAAGAGGAAGCAACCTGGGAACGTGAAGATCGTCTTTGATCCGAGTTTCCAACCTTCTTTTCCGAGTCCTTGTAATCTCGAGGATGAGATTATTGTAAGGTGGTAGAACTGTAACATCCTGAGTTTGTAACCATCCTTTTTAAAGGTTATTTATTGCCATGAGAGCCATTTGGATTTCGATTCGTAGTTATTTGTGTTTGGATTTAATTCTTCGAGACGTTTCATTATAGTTTTTGCAAAAAAATCCTAATTCGTGTTGCGGCTAGAATTTCCTAGCAACCGTAGCTCCTAAAATCTCTCTAGCTATCCTAGAACCCATCCTAAAAGTTTCCGGAAAGAAATCCTAAATTTCGTAGCTTTTCGTATGTTTTTGGGGCTTTTTCAGCCTGGGCGGCAGTACCGCCGGCTCTAGGCCGGTACTGCCGGCTGAGGGGTTCGGGCAGGGGGATTGGGCGCTCGTTGCTGCCTGTTGCCCTGGCTACCTCAGCCTTTTCTAGAGGCTTCTCCCTCACTCCTCAGCCCCAGCCGACCCCCTCTTCTCCCTCACTCCCTCTCTCACGCACTCTCTCTTCCCCCCTCTAGCTCTCACTCCCTCTCTCTCCCATGGATTTCCTTCCCTCTCCCTCAAGCTTTCCCTCCAGCTAAACCTCCCTCTCTGGTGTTCTTGAGTTTGTGGAGAAGCAAGACAAGGTGGAGATCAACTTCCTCAAACCCTAGCAGCTTTTGGAGGTGAGTAGAAGCAAGTTTGGGTGCAAATCTTCATGTTTGAGCTCAACCTTCCATCTCTTTCTCTTTTCCTTTCTTCCTTTTCTTTTTCTTTAGTTGGAACCCTAGAAAACCTAGTGGTGATGCTCAACTTTTAGCTAGTTGAATCCTTAGACCTAGGTTAAATTGTTCTAGGTGTTAAAGTTTTATTTAGTGCGAAAACCAAGTTCGAAATCCTAGTTCATTGCTTCGTCGGCTATATTTGGTTAAAAGTCATTTTCGTGACTTTTGGACGTAGTTCTTGGAACCCTAGTTCCAAAAGTTAGGAAAATGACACTAGAATATATTCGATGCCGTTGAAGTTCGAGTTTCGCGAAAAGAATCGAGTTTGAATTCGATTCGGGTCTAAAGTCAAAATTTGGCGTGAATTAGGATTCTCGAGTTTCTCGGGTGTGAAATTAGGTCAAGCGAAGTTGGAACCTTGAGTGGTTCATGTGAATGGGTCCTTACCATTGCCGAGAACCCATCCATGCAATCGCCGTGAAGTTCTGAAGTTGTTTGCGCAAAAATCCATTTTTGAAAACCCTAGTCTTTCTCTGGCCGGCACTATCGACGTGGTGAGGCCGGTACTGCCGCTCCACCGGCACTACCGCTCCCACACCGCTAGTAGCGAAAATCTAGTAGGTTATCCTCTTCGGTCGTTAACCTCCGGCACTACCGCCGTGTCGGTCCGGTACTGCCGCTTGACCGGAACTACCGGAGTTAAGCCCCCGGTGGTTATTCTCCAGAGAGTTCCTTTTTGAGTTCATAGTCTCCGGTACTACCGATTTTAAGGGCCGGTACTGCCGACCGTAGGGCGGTACTACTGGGCTTTAAATGCCGGTACTGCCGGGCTCTGAATCAAATTTGGTTTTCGTTTGGATCTTTTTCTCTCGTGTTCGCTTTTCGGTTGTTGTTTGATTTTAGGAGCTTAATGCCTTGTTTTCAGTGGATCTTATTCGTTTTCTCGTTGTTTCTGTTGTTGTGCATTCGGTTAGATGTTGGCGCCTCGGGAGCAGTTGACGAGGATCCAGACTACGACCTCGAGAACACGTGTGACGTAGAAACAGAGCAAACAGGCAAGCACCCCCTTTGAACATTTTGAACCTATGATTGCAAATGTACTTTGTTTTCATCCAAACTATTACGCATGCATATGAATGTGGTACAAATATTTAAATCGTGGGAAATGGTAGTTAGATCCGAATCTGGATGGTTTATCTCAATTGTGATATTGTCATGCGACTTTAGGATAAGGTTAGACGCTATATTAAGTGTCACCTGGGAATATAAGCCTAATAGTTGCATACGCTTAGCCCAGCGTTAGACTATTTGATTATTGATCGGCGGACTTAGGCAATCAAAATTCTCTTGTTATGATAGTAGGTTTTTCCGAAATGGTGGTTTTGATGGAAAGAAAAAAAATTATGTTGGTAAAAAAAAGATGAAAAAGGAGAAAGGTGATTTTATGCCAGACGGATGATGGGAGGTCTCGTCTGTACAATCCTAAGGACTTAACTTGACGCTTGCGTACAACCACATGTGCTAGTATGGGATAGCCTGAACCCAGTGCAGGAGTTGGAATTTGGTCTTGCGCCATGGTAGGTCGAAGTAGTTGGACAGTCACCGACGTACTGGTGTTGTTCAGGATACTCCCTCACCTCGCGCAGGTGTTGGAGACTTTCGTTACAACGGTGGATGCTTTGCTGTGGGTGAACGGCACGATGGAGCGCTAGCCATCGTCAGATCCGTGTGGGTGAAGCTGGTTTGGAGCTTTGGTGCCTAACTGCAAGTAATTGCGGCACTCTCGCCCAGCCCGTGGGTATACTGTGTGTGTGTGTGTGAAGCCCTCACCCATAGCAAATGGCGCACATTGCCGGGGCTGACGCAGGACTGAAAATCAACAATTGGAAAAGTTTCATCACATTCTGGCAAAACGGGTACTGCATGTATCGCGTGGCATGGTTGACATGATTGCTAGAACGTGTCATGTTGGTAAAGTGTACATTCTCTATAGAGATTAATTAAACTAATTGATTTGGCGTGCTCACGGTCATGAGCAACTTGGGTATTTGATGTCAAGTATAGTATTTTGATTTTATTTTTGGAAAATGATTTGGAAAAGGTAGATCTTTTAAAAGGTTGGGTTGGGTTAAGCGTGATGTTTAGTCGTTGGACTCAAATAGCTGTTGGATTGGTGAATTCAATCATTTGTGGTAATGATTCTTGATGTCGTTTGATGGCAAAGTCGGAGTTGTTGGAGGAAATTGAATATGATATGAAATATGCAATAGATATTGACTTACTTTCGTTTAGTAAATGCTTTGTGAACTGTGTAGCTTTTCAAATCTATTAGTCTATTGCAAATAAAATTCTGCTTCACGCAAATCTGAACTAGAATAGCAACCATCTTCATTGATTAGCCTGCGTTATTAATATACTTGCAAACAATAAAGTCTTGCGAGTGCATACGTGTACTCACCGTTTGCTCTGAAAACTTGCGTGAGGAGCAGAAGATGGAGGTGAAGACAGAGATGTCCAGGAATTCAGCGATCTAGACGCGGGTGGTGCGTTTGACGGCTAGCGGAGTGTCATGCTCGCCGGTTGCCTGTGGGAATGGAGGCACATCGTGGCCACTTTACTTTTGTTTCTCTTACGCTCTTCTTTTTAGTTTACTTTAAGCCAGTCGGCCTTTTGTAAACAGGAACAAGTTGTAATATTATTATCTATCGTTGTAATATATTACTTGTACTCTTAACCTGTGTTTGCATGGAACAATACTACCTAACACAATATGTGACACTAGCTTACTAATCCAGGGACTAGTGACAATCACATATCTGCGGGAAGCTCGGATTGGAACCAATTGGATGGCATATGACCTCATGAGTCTATTGTTGTG